>JASFXZ010000010.1:3408646-4608646 GCA_032209605.1 Mactromeris polynyma | reverse complement strand
CAATTCCCATTGCAGTTAATGTATTTTCATATTTGTGTCACATGCAATCAATTGAAAATGCTTTTTGACACAGCAATAATTTTCTGTAGAAGTATTTATAAATTTGTACTGAAACAAATTATCTCATTTTTTGTGTCAGATCAATCAGTTAATACAAATGTTGGTTTCAGTCTGCAGGCCGACTGCAGGCCAATTGATGCTGCTGCTGAGATGTGCAAATTGTTATTTCTTAACTATCCATCACAGAAGTGTGATGAATAATTTTACTTCATGGTCATACAAGTCTTATTTGAAATTCTGCATAAAAAAAAGTAATGAATTTCAAAATATTCATGAGTAAACAAACTTTTGGATGGCAGTGTATAATAAAATCAGAGGACTTAACATGAACTACTTTCTTGAGATGATGAATATGGCGGTACTTTGAGTTAAGACCATCCAGATGATGATGATAGCAATGAGATTCTAAAGCACCGCAACAAGGGGTGTCACTGGTGGCTCAAGTCTGTGTTGAAATATCGCCTCCAATATATTTACATGAACAGGAAATCTTCATTTTCTAAAACATTATCAAGTCAGGCGACTGAACAAACTTCCATGCCGATTTGTTTCACCGAGTTTTGACAAAATATAAAAACAAATTGTACTTTTCACTCGATTGTTCTCTGAGTCTGAGTGCTGCAAACTATACTCACATCGTACAATTTAGCTTTTAGAACATTTTGTCATCATGGGAAAAATGTTATTTCCTACAACGAATTATACTTTAAAAGGTAAAATGAATGCTATAATGCCTGTCACAAATTTCACGTTCAGTCTCTAATTGGACCCGACAGCTTCTAGAGTTACTTCTTTCCCTGACCCGAGAGCTAAGCTGGAAGGGACAGAAACATTCTAAAACGAAACTCATTTCAACAAATATATTGAAACTGACAACGTGATCAGAACTCCCAACGGAATACATTGAATGCACTTTAATGTAGACCACTCTGAAATGATTTCACTGACCGAGAAAACAAAGCCTCCTATAAGCGATTTCCATTAGTCACCGACAATTAGACAGAATGAAGTATAGATTCTACAAGCAAACACCCATTATTGTACATTTTGTGGTAAATATTCCAGACAGCTCTGCATTATCTTATACCCGATCCTGTCACAAATGTCCTCAGAAACAAACACAACGTAATTGTATTACTTTGCACTGGAATGAATAGTAATACGATAATTGTAGACAATCATGTTGCGTCCAAGAACAGAAATTTGAGTACTAAACATTTTGTCCACAATAATAAAAGTCTTTGCTTGCAGTCTCCTGACCCTACTTAGTGTAGATGGGTTCAAGCCGCCGGCCTGCGATGATTAACCTTAATTCGATAGTTATAGTATTAGAAAAGAAAACACAAACGGTTTTATTTATAAGACCATATATATATAACAGCCATAACCAAGCACCTATGGTAACTGACAGCTCTGTAGCGGATTCAAAATTAGTTTGTGTTCATTTTGTCTATATTGGTCAATATTTTACAAAACATGTTTTCATTGGCTGACCACCTTGTCAACTGTTAAAAACGGTTCTCAGGCAAATGAAATCAGATTATACGACAATCCACTCAGGATTTGGCAAGCACCAGTCCAAATTGTAACAACAACAAGTGAACAACAACAAATATCCATGTCAACGCGAAATTAAGGTAATGTCTGATTGGATTTTGTTTCATGTATCAAAAGAACAACCAACATTTGGCCTGCTGATTGACATGAACAGTCCATTTGTCAAGTTAGACACATCTGTTTCATTTGTTCACATGGATGGCTTATTTGTGAATTTATTTAACTTTTGCAATCTGCATAAAAAGTGATTTTTATTACTTCAATATTTCTGCCAAACTTTCCTGAACATTTCAAGCAAAGATTATAAACTTCAATTTTAGAACTTATCAATTACAAGTAAATTGGTACAACATAATCAAGTCTAAACAATTTACATAATACTCTGCATTTAAAAAGAGTTTTATTGTCAAATAACTTTGTACAAAAAGGAATTTAAATTAAACGAGAAAACCTGTAACAAAGGAGATATGAGTGACACAAGATTGCATACTCTGTAGACTATATTTTAACTAAGTCAAGGGCCATAACTTTGTAATTACTGGGCACAGCCAAACATAAAACCCCAGGTGCACAACTTCACATGATGGTGAACATTCCTGTAAAGTTTAATGACTCTGGCTCATTTACTTTTGGAGATATGAGTGACACAAGATTGCATACTCTGTAGGCTATATTTTAACTAAGTCAAGGGCCATAACTTTGCACTTACTGGGCACAGCCAAACATAAAACCCCAGGTGCACAACTTCACATGCTGGTGAACATTCCTGTAAAGTTTAATGATTCTGGCTCATATGCTTTTGGAGATATGAGTGACACAAGATTTTGTGACGGACGGAAGGACGAACGTACCAAAATTTATGGTTTATGGGCTTTTTCCTTGTTTAAAAAAAAGCACATAAGCTGGTGATATTATGAGCTTTTCATATATAGAAAACAGACAAAAAAAGCGGACAGACAGACGGACAAGGGCAAATCTATTTGCCCCCCCCCCTTTCAGAGTGGGGGCATAACAATAATTACCTACCCACCCACCTAAATTACACTCGGTACATGGTTATGGTAAGAAAATAAAAATATTTTAAGGATGCGTAACTGTGCAGTTTAATAACTTTCTGTTAAGCAAATGAAATCTTAACACTAACAGAAAGTAAGATTTATGTTGCAATTTCAAGAAGTTTTTACTTCGTACGACAGTGTTGGAAACAAAAATCGCATGAACTCAATATACAACTACACGTAAAAATCTGAGGTAAATTTCTAAGGTCATTGACTCAAGTAATATTTACATAGATCTCCGTGTCAGAGTTATATGTATGACCTCAAATACTGACATAAAATTTACCCATCTCTTCAACTTCCAAGTTTTAAATAAAACTCAAAATAAAAGACTTACACTGAAAAGCATATTTAGCGTTGTCACTGCCGTCTATTGCAATAGCGCAAACCCTTTCTTTCTTGGCCCCTTGTTCAGCTCCCTCAGCCATGTTAATCCCTTTCAGTAAACTCAGAACGTTCGAATTTATGACTGTAAACAACAGAACCACGTAGACGAATACTGGGCCACTATCAAACGATGAAGTGAGTACAGTTCAGTTCACGAAGTAATGTCCGTTGTATTACAGTTATGTTCACACAGTCTAATCTAACAGCGAATATAATTATGCGCGCTACATGTAGAACCATATGAGTTTAATAATCAGTTGTTTGTAAAAGTTCACAAAACATATGTTGTATAGTAGCCATATAGACAAACATGTACAATTATTCAATATATTTTGTATTCTAGAATGTCAATATTTTATTCTGCAGTCGATTCCTGATAATGTATGACTATACATACAGTAAAACCTCAATCATACGACCACCATTTGGTCCCTGGCAAACTGGTTTTATTATTGAAGCTGTCTTAATATCGAGGTTGAATAAAGAGCAAAACAGTGAATACGGTACTGAAAATGGTGTTCTTAATTGTGAGGTGGTCTATTATTGAGGTGATCTTATATTTTTCGGCGCAGCCGTACTAACATGGTTTTGCTATTTGCATATCAGCTAGTGTTGTGTAAGCCAATCAAATCTTACGTTAACTACCAAAGCAATTTCTCTTCAACCGAACATCGTTTCTAACCATGACGCGGATTGGTTAACCTTTCGATAAAGGGTACCTACGTTAGGGGAGACCGGGGCACAATGTTACACGGGGTAAAGTGTTACGTTTAAATTTTCAAACAAATGACGTTATTTATTACATCATAACCATTGTAGTTTAAAGTACTTTTGGTGTAGCCATTTTATCTGATCGGTCGTGGACATTTCCAGTGGATAATAAAGTATCAGTGATAAGTCAACGCATATCCGGACATGTAAGTAAATTTTCATGAATTTGGAAAATATCGATTTCCTTTAAATTCATGACTTTGCTGATAATTTAGCTTATATGTTACATTAGGGCACGTTATAGGCATGACGTCGCAGAAGGAATCTTGATCCGGTCTACCTTGGTTTTTACCCAAGGATGTTTGTATTTCCATCAGATTGTTAGGGGCAATGTGTTACATGATACCCGGGGCATAGCGTTACAATGTAACACTATGCCCCGTGTACATGCCAACATATATCTAGCTACAGAAAACTACCACTGAATATTTGTTTTACTGTTGATAACGTATAGATCTACTTTTAACTTAACATTAAATTATTATTATTCAATAGAGATCTCAAGTACAAATAATTAGATCGGGTAGATCTGTAAATTATTGTCTTTGTAGAATGGTTCGAAACTAAAAAAGAAAAACACCGCCAGGAACGTTCATGCAGATGTCATTAAAGGAGGGATTTAACGATGTAGTATACATGGACAAAGTATCCGATCAGTTGCCAAACAGATTAAAATCAACCCCATGACATCAAAAAGCAAATAAATCTGGAACTGATAATTTTGATAGCTTCTCAGATCAATATTTTGAGCCAGTTTTAACAGATTCCCATGAGAACATGTTGCAACGTTATCTAAAAACTGCACGTAATGTGTATTTTGGTCTGAGCCCCAATGAAGTCCGTGTCTTAGCCTATCTCATCCGGGGTTGGGACTGTATATGGCGGAGATACAGAACATGTGTGATATGTTTAAAATACTGATAGTGTTAACATGATGATGATTTGGTTTATATTTAACTTATGGCGATATACTTCACCGGATGTTGGTACAGTTTGTATCATGTTGGTACCAGTTTACGTGCTGTTAGTACAGCCAACCTGATGTTGATACAGCTTATGTGATGTTGGTACAGCTTACCTGCTCTTGGTACACCTTACCTGCTCTTGGTACAGACTATGTCATGTTGGTACTGCTTACCTGATGTTGGTGCAACTTACCTGATGTTGGTACTGCTTACCTGATGTTGGTACAGTTTATGTCATGTTGGTACTGCTTACCTGATGTTAGTACAGTTTATGTCATGTTGGTACTGCTTACCTGATGTTAGTACAGTTTATGTCATGTTGGTACTGCTTACCGGATGTTGGTGCAACCTACCTGATGCTAGTACAGTTTATGTCATGTTGGTACATGTTACCCCATGTTGGTACAACTTACCTGATGTTGGTACAGCCTACCTGATGTTGGTACAGCTTACCTGGTGTTGGTACAACTTACCTGGTGTTGGCACAGTTTGAGTCATGTTGGTACATATTATGTCATGTTGGTACAGCTTACCTGATGTTGGTACAGTTTATGTTATGTTGGTACAGCTTACCTGGTGTTGGTACAGCTTACCTGATGTTGGTACAACTTACCTGGTGTTGGTACAGCTTACCTGATGTTGGTACAACTTACCTGGTGTTGGTACAGCTTACGTGATGTTGGTACAACTTACCTGGTGTTGATACAGCTTACCTGATATTGGTACAACTTACCTGGTGTTGGCACAGTTTGAGTCATGTTGGTACATATTATGTCATGTTGGTACAGCTTACCTGATGTTGGTACAGTTTATGTCATGTTGGTACATCTTATGTCATGTGGGTACAGCTTATGTCATGTTGGTACATCTTACCTGATGTTGATATAACTTACCTGGTGTTGGTACAGCTTATGTCATGTTGATACAACTTACCTGGTGTTGGTACAACTTATGTCATGTTGGTACAGCTTTTGTCATGTTGATACAACTTACCTGGTGTTGGTACAACTTATGTCATGTTGGTACAGCTTACCTGGTGTTGGTACAACTTATGTCATGTTGGTACAGCTTACCTGCTCTTGATACAGTTTATATTGTATTGGTACAGTTTATGTCATGTTGGTACAGTTTATGTCATGTTGAGACATATTATGTAATGTTCGTACAGCTTATGTCATGTTGGTACAGATTATTTCATGTTGTTACATCTTATGTTATGTTGGTACAGCGAATGTCATGTTGGTACATCTTATGTCATGTTGATACATCTTATGTCATGTTGGTACATATTATGTCATGTTGATACATCTTATGTCATGTTGATACAGCTTATGTCATGTTGGTACACCGAGTGTCATGTTGGTACATCTTATGTGCGGTTGATACAGCTTATGTCTTGTTTGTACAGCTTATGTCTTGTTTGTACAGCTTACCTGGTGTTGGTACGGCTTACCTTATGTTGAAACAGTTTATGTCATGTGAGTTCAGCTTACCTCATGTTGGAACAGCTTTCATGGTTCGTCTGGGGTCATAGGCGATGTGTTTTTCTTTGTTGAGACATTGAACTGTACTATTATATGCACTCAGTTTTATTTATTGTCATTAGTTACCATATGTTTTTGTTGAAAATTGAATATATTTATAGTGTAGCATTTTGCACCAAGGACTATAACACTTTGCCCCAAATCTTGGGGCAAAGTGTTACATATACTCGACAATTTCAACGAGTTCTAAATTGTAAATAAATAGTTTATTTATGTTATTAAATACATTTTATGATTAAATTTTCGTTGTTTATTATAGAAACCTTAGTTACATTGTTGTAAACGAGTTTATATTATCTATAATTTAAAAACTTTGAAAAATGTAACACTTCGCCCCGGTCTCCCCTACTATGGTAGTAGCCACGCAAGACACATGTCTATAATATGGTAGTAGCCACGAAAGTCACATGTCTATAATATGGCAGTAGCCACGAAAGTCACATGTCTATACTATGGTAGTAGCCACGCAAGACACATGTCTATAATATGGCAGTAGCCACGAAAGTCACATGTCTATAATATGGCAGTAGCCACGAAAGTCACATGTCTATAATATGGCAGTAGCCACGAAAGTAACACGCCTATAATGATTAAATATGATAGTAGCCACGAAAGTCACATGTCTGTAATATGGCAGTAGCCACGAAAGGCACATGTCTATAATATGGCAGTAGCCACGAAAGTCACATGTCTATAATATGGCAGTAGCCTCGAAAGTCACATGTCTATAATATGGCAGTAGCCACGAAAGTCACATGTCTATAATATGAAAGTAGCCACGAAAGTCACATGTCTATAATATGGCAGTAGCCACGAAAGTCACATGTCTGTAATATGGCAGTAGCCACGAAAGTCACATGTCTATAATATGGCAGTAGCCACGAAAGTCACATGTCTATAATATGGCAGTAGCCACGAAAGTCACATGTCTGTAATATGGCAGTAGCCACGAAAGTCACATGTCTGTAATATGGCAGTAGCCACGAAAGTCACATGTCTATAATATTGTAGTAGCCACGAAAGTAACACGCCTATAATTATTAAATATAATAGTAGCCACGAAAGGCACATGTCTGTAATATGATAGTAGCCACGAAAGTCACATATCTGTAATATGGCAGTAGCCACGAAAGTCACATGTAACTCTACCTTGCTTGGCGACCATTCGAAACAACAGTAGCCTCCCTTCTTTCGAAATGGTGGAAATTAACAGCACGGGTTTCCCCTTGATTTCAAAATGGTTGATATTCCGCGAAAATGGCAGCCATTTTTGACATCAGGGGACATTAATCATGTCTAAAATTACATCAATTTTGTAGTAAAGGGACATTACCCTCATTCATAATAGCGGCAATCTTAAAGGAGAGGGCATAATTCTACGTTCTAGGCGACCACTCGAAACAAAAGTAGCATCCCTTCTTTCAAAATGGTGGAAAATTACAGCATGGATTACTTGCTCAGATTTCAAAATGGTGGATATTCCGCAAATATATCTGCTTTTTGACATCAGGGGACATCACTCATGTCTTAAATTGCATCCATTTTGAAATAAAGGGACATTACTCTCATTCATAAGAGCGGCCATTTTAAAGGAGGGGGGCATAATTCTATGTTCTAGGCGACCATTCGAAACAAGAGAAGCCGCCCTACTTTCAAAATGGCGGAAATTTACAGCATGGATTACTTCCCTGATTTCAAAATGGTTGATAGTCCGCGAAAATGGCAGCCATTTTGACATCAGGGGACATAAATCATGTCTAAAATTGCATCCATTTTGTAATAAAGGGACATTACTCTCATTCATTATAGCGGCCATTTTAAGCAGGGCGCATAACTGTACCTTTTAGGCGACCATTCGAAACAAGAGTAGCCTCCCTTCTTTCAAAATGGCGGAAATTAACAGTATGGATTACTTCCCCTGATTTCAAAATGGTGGATAGTTCGCGAACATTGATACCATTTTGACATCAGGGGACATCACTCATGTCTTAAAAGGCATCCATTTTGAAATAAAGGGACATTACTCTCATTCATAAAAGCGGTCATTTAAATGCAGGAGGCATAACTCTACCTTGCTTGGAGACTATTCGAAACAAGAGTACCTCCCTTCTTCCAAAATGGAGGAAATTAACAACACGGATTACCTCCCCTGATTTCAAAATGGTTGATATTTTGCGAAAATGGCAGCCATTTTTGACATCAGAGGACATAAATCATGTCTAAAATTGCATCCATTTTCTAATAAAGGGACATTACCCTCATTCATAATAGCGGCCATTTTTAAGCAGGATGCATAACTGTACCTTTTAGGCGACCATTCAAAACAAGAGTAGCCTCCCTTCTTTCAAAATGGTGGAAATTTACAGCACGGATTACTTCCCCCGATTTCAAAATGGTTGATATTCCGCGAAAATGGCAGCCATTTTGACATCAGGGGACATAAATCATGTCTAAAATTGCATCCATTTTGTAATAAAGGGACATTACTCTCATTCATAATAGCGGCCATTTTTAAGCAGGATGCATAACTCTACCTTGCTTGGCGAGCATTCGAAACAAGAGTAGCCTCCCTTCTTTCAAACTGGTGGAAATTTACAGCACGGATTACCTCCCCCGATTTCAAAATGGTTGATATTCCGCGAAAATGGCAGCCATTTTGACATCAGGGGACATAAATCATGTCTAAAATTGCATCCATTTTGTAATAAAGGGACATTACTCTCATTCATTATAGCGGCCATTTTTAAGCAGGATGCATAACTCTACCTTGCTTGGCGAGCATTCGAAACAAGAGTAGCCTCCCTTCTTTCAAACTGGTGGAAATTTACAGCACGGATTACCTCCCCTGATTTCTAAATGGTTGATATTCCGCGAAAATGGCAGCCATTTTGACATCAAGGTACATAAATCATGTCTAAAATTGCATCCATTTTGTAATAAAGGGACATTACTCTCATTCATTATAGCGGCCATTTTAAGCAGGGGGCATAACTGTACCTTTTCGGCGACCATTCAAAACAAGAGTAGCCTCCCTTCTTTCAAAATGGTGGAAATTTACAGCACGGATTACTTCCCCGATTTCAAAATGGTGGATATTCGGCAGCCATTTTGACATCAGGGGACATAAATCATGTCTAAAATTGCTTCCATTTTGTAATAAAGGGACATTACTCTCATTCATAATAGCGGCCATTTTTAAGCAGGATGCATAACTCACCTTGCTTGGCGACCATTAAAATTAAGAGTAGCCTCCCTTCTTTCAAAACGGTCTAAAATTTACAGCACGGATTACTTCCCCTGATTTCAAAATGGTTGATATTCGGCCATTTTGACATCAGGGGACATAAATCATGTCTAAAATTGCATCCATTTTGTAATAAAGGGACATTACTCTCATTCATTCTAGCGGCCATTTTAAGCAAGGGGCATAACTGCACCTCTTCGGCGACCATTTAAAACAAGAGTACCCTCCCTTCTTTCAAAATGGCGGAAATTTACAGCATGGATTACCTCCCCTGATTTCAAAATGGTTGATATTCCGCGAAAATGGCAGCCATTTTGACATCAAGGGACATAAATCATGTCTAAAATTGCATCCATTTTGTAATAAAGGGACATTACTCTCATTCATTATAGCGGCCATTGTTAAGCAGGATGCATAACTCTACCTTGCTTGCCGACCATTCGAAACAAGAGTAGCCTCCCTTCTTTCAAACTGGTGGAAATTTACAGCACGGATTACTTCCCCCGATTTCAAAATGGTTGATATGCCGCGAAAATGTCAGCCATTTTGACATCAGGGGACATAAATCATGTCTAAAATTGCATCCATTTTGTAATAAAGGGACATTACTCTCATTCATAATAGCGGCCATTTTTAAGCCGGATGTATAACTCTCGACCATTTGAAACAAGAGTAGCCTCCCTTCTTTCAAAATGGTGGAAATTTACGGCACGGATTACCTCCCTTGATTTCAAAATGGTGGATATTCCGCGAAAATGGCAGCCATTTTGACATCAAGGGACATAAATCATGTCTAAAATTGCATCCATTTTGTAATAAAGGGACATTACTCTCATTCATTATAGCGGCCATTTTAAGCAGGGGGCATAACTGTACCTTTTCGGCGACCATTCAAAACAAGAGTAGCCTCCCTTCTTTCAAAATGGTGGAAATTTACAGCACGGATTACTTCCCCGATTTCAAAATGGTGGATATTCGGCAGCCATCTTGACATCAGGGGACATAAATCATGTCTTAAATTGCATCCATTTTGTAATAAAGGGACATTACTCTCATTCATAATAGCGGCCATTTTTAAGCAGGATGCATAACTCACCTTGCTTGGCGACCATTAAAATTAAGAGTAGCCTCCCTTCTTTCAAAATGGTGGAAATTTACAGCACGAATTACCTCCCCTGATTGCAAAATGGTTGATATTCCATTTTGACATCAGGGCACATAAATCATGTCTAAAATTGCATCCATTTTGTAATAAAGGGACATTACTCTCATTCATAATGGTGGCCATTTTTAAGCAGGATGCATAACTCTACCTTGCTTGGCGACCATTCCAAACAAGAGTAGCCTCCCTTCTTTCAAAATGGTGGAAATTTACAGCACGGATTACTTCCCCCGATTTCAAAATGGTTGATATGCCGCGAAAATGGCAGCCATTTTGACATCAGGGGACATAAATCATGTCTAAAATTGCATCCATTTTGTAATAAAGGGACATTACTCTCATTCATAATAGCGGCCATTTTTAAGCCGGATGCATAACTCTCGACCATTTGAAACAAGAGTAGCCTCCCTTCTTTCAAAATGGTGGAAATTTACGGCACGGATTACCTCCCTTGACTTCAAAATGGTTGATATTCGGCAGCCATTTTGACATCAGAGGACATAAATCATGTCTAAAATTGCATCCATTTTGTAATAAAGGGACATTACTCTCATTCATTCTAGCGACCATTTTAAGCAAGGGGCATAACTGTACCTTTTCGGCGACCATTCAAACCAAGAGTAGCCTCCCTTCTTTCAAAATGGCGGAAATTTACAGCATGGATTACCTCCCCTGATTTCAAAATGGTTGATATTCCGCGAAAATGGCAGCCATTTTGACATCAAGGGACATAAATCATGTCTAAAATTGCATCCATTTTGTAATAAAGGGACATTACTCTCATTCATTATAGCGGCCATTTTTAAGCAGGATGCATAACTCTACCTTGCTTGGCGACCATTCGAAACAAGAGTAGCCTCCCTTCTTTGAAAATGGTGGAAATTTACAGCACGGATTACTTCCCCTGATTTCAAAATGGTTGATATGCCGCGAAAATGGCAGCCATTTTGACTTCAGGGGACATAAATCGTCTAAAATTGCATCCATTTTGTAATAAAGGGACATTACTCTCATTCATAATAGCGGCCATTTTTAAGCCGGATGCATAACTCTCGACCATTTGAAACAAGAGTAGCCTCCCTTCTTTCATAATGGTGGAAATTTACAGAACGGATTACCTCCCCTGATTTCAAAATGGTTGATATTCCGCGAAAATGGCAGCCATTTTGACATCAGGGGCCATAAATCATGTCTAAAATTGCATCCATTTTGTAATAAAGGGACATTACTCTCATTCATAATGGCGGCCATTTTTAAGCAGGATGCATAACTCTACCTTGCTTGGCGACCATTCGAAACAAGAGTAGCCTCCCTTCTTTCATAATGGTGGAAATTTACAGCACGGATTACCTCCCCTGATTTCAAAATGGTTGATATTCCGCGAAAATGGCAGCCATTTTGTCATCAGGGGCCATAAATCATGTCTAAAATTGCATCCATTTTGTAATAAAGGGACATTACTCTCATTCATAATAGCAGCCATTTTAAGCAGGGGGCTTAACTGTACCTTTTAGGCGACCATTCGAAACAAGAGTAGCCTCCCTTCTTTCAAAATGGCGGAAATTTACAGCATGGGTTACTTCCCCTGATTTCAAAATGGTTGATATTCCGCGAAAATGGCAGCCATTTTGACATCAGGGGACATAAATTATGTCTAAAATTGCATCCATTTTGTATTAAGGGACATTACTCTCATTTATAATAGCGACCATTTTTAAGCAGGATGCATAACTCTACCTTGCTTGGCAACCATTCTAAACAAGAGTAGCCTCCCTTCTACCCTGCTTAAGATGTGGCAGAACTTCATAGGCGAGTTAGCCCCTTTGATAACTGGGGACACATAAGTCTAGCCCTACTTGGCCACCAATACTTGACAATCCATCTATTATCCAATGGCTGCTTCATTTAATCAATGGCAGGCCTTGGTAATCTTTTGTAACTTGCAACTGACTATCATACTTAACCGCCGTCATCAACTGTGGGTCAATACTTTCAATCATAGAATAAGCCATGTGATCGGGAAAAACTCTTCATGGAATGATGAAGAAACCAATTAATGGTTTGTATTTGATCTATCAAAACTGTGAACTAAAACCCAAAGATGGTGGAGCAGTTAAGAGAATAGATCAGTCATGGATGTCAGTGGGTGGTTATAGTAAGTAGACAGCAATAAGTAAGACCAACAAGATGCAACAAATTATATCTGGTCACTTCTACGGACCATGGTCCTTTATGGACAAAACAAACATAATATACAAGATTTCACAATGGAAAGTACATAAATTGTCTATTTTCTAACACAAAAGTCTTCTGGTCCATGTTGAAACATATCATTAATGTCTAATATGTCACTTTTTGTTATTTAATAACGTTCAAAAATAAACCATTCATTCTGGACAACCATTCATTCTGGACAACCATTCATTGACGAGACAAATGCACCAATTTGATGAAGTTGTTTGATGGGATTCATTCCATACCTGAAATATAAAAAAGTTTGTTCTTAAAACTTTTTTATCAAAATTAGTCCACTTTCATGTCTCAATTTTGTCACAATTAACACAGCTACATTGTATATTGAAAATATCCTCAAATAACAAAGTGGGTTAGGGTTAGGACCTTGTTTATTCGACAACCTTCTGTCCAAATACTAGGTATAATCTGAAATAAATATCAGGTCCTAATGTATCTTCTTATGCGCGTCAAATTGAAATGGGCTATTTGAAACCAAGTATTACTTAAAATTTTGAACCCGATGAATTTGAATGAATGAGGTCCGACTGTAAATTACTATAGCTGTATTTAATTGCTAAGTGTATAAGTATCATGAGAAAAGCAAAATGAGCCAAGTCATTGCTGATGCTAAGGCATGATGGGAAAATATGTCTGCTTATTAAAATGCAAGAAACAACCTAGTACAATTATCATTCAAGACAAAATCCAACATTTTTCATCAAAACAACTTGAGTTTGGTGATAATTTTTAGCTACTTAAATGTCTAACTGACAGACTTGACTTTAATGAATGTCTTTCAAATAAATTTTGGTAATTCATTAGTGAACCCAAAGGGGTTCAAACCTATGACCCCTATGACGTCAGCACCTAGCACTGAAGAAACTGCAACCATACCCACTATGCCACCGAAGAAACCTCAAAAACGGTTATTCAAATGACCCTGATATGGTTGTCGTTACTTCAGTACATGGTATATACAGTGTGTCTGACATCTTGAGATAATTTTCAGCTACTATTTTACTATAACTATTTATAGAGAATACATTTCTGTATGTTAATAATTTAAGTTATAAAAGTGATGGCAAATCATCAATATACATTGTACATTACCTCTGACCATGTCAATGGCATTAGTGTCTACACAGACTGAACTCAAAGGACATTTACAAAAGAACTCATCAAGAATGACTACTTGATTATGCAAAATTGCAAATGTCAGTATATGTACCAACTGTGTGTTAATCTACTAATGCAATAAATGTTTGTATTCTCGTTCGATAAACTGTTCGGAAGATTTTCCGGTTAACTAGTTTACAAAATAACTGATTATTCCCATCCCTAATTATTCTACTACATGTTTTTACTTTTTAAAGTAAGTCAGTATATATTTTGGTTAATTAATCAACAAGCCCCAGTTATTTTTTACTGTAATCTCAGTGGCAAAGAATTTATCAAATTGTGTGTTAATTTTCTCTATTATTATTTTCCCCCATCATTTTGTACAAGAAAAAATTCTGATAATAAACTTATTTCTGTATTTTTAGCTTTTGCTTTAATTCTAATGTGAATCTGCAATCCATCAATGCCCACGGCCAGAGATTATGAACTTGAGATCAGTTGCTGTACTCAAAGCTTCTTTTCAGTCACAACTTATTTTGTCAAATAGATATTTTGCTAAATGTTTCAGTACTTTTTTAGGTTATTATTTATGTTATATGGCAATTACTGCATGATCAATTATAAAACAACAGAATTAATCTAAGAAAACACACAAAACAAGATTTGAAATCAATCTCAAGTTTTATAACCTCAGACAAAGGAGTTCATTTGAAATATTTCACTATTATTTGTCACAAATTTGATACTCCTGACCCTGATTTCTCGAGAATACTCAAATATACTAAAATACAAAGTTTAAAATACCAGGAAATTTAATAATTTACTAATAATTGTAATCATCAATATTTTTGTATGAACAGTTAATTTTATCACAATGCCATGATATTATATTTGTGTCACAATGTGCATTTAATTTCATTAAATTATTCAATTGAAACTCTACTGGACATAAAGTGGAAAATGTATGTTGATATTATTTATTATTGTGAAATTATTAAAATGTGGAATCTGAATATATGTTTTTAAATTTAAAATAAATTTATTCAACTTCGAAGTGTTTGTTCGCGTTGCGATATTATTTTATTAAATATATGCAATAACTTAGTTTTGATTTAGGTTTTCAAGAGCATGCATATTGAATGCCAAAGGTTTTGTAAAATATTTTAATGATGCTAAACTTATGATTTATTCGGTAACTGATTAAAAAATCCAATTCATGAAGGGACATACATCTGCAACAGAAATCCAGTTTGTTCTATAACATTTTCTACTATTTTTTTCCCCATTTGTTTTTATTCTCACTGGCCTATGTGAACATCATGAAGTTAATTTAACATACTGTGATATTATTAAAGTGGCATTACAAATTGTATGTAAATTAATGTATTTAACATAACTTTTGTCAAGAATTTAGTATGGAATGATATTCTTGTCAATGAAAATATTTTTTATTTTGCTGAATTTGTCATAATTTGCAATAAACTAGCCATTTAACTTCCAACTCGTAATAAAATATTTGTTTTTGGTAAAACAAGTATAAGTATTTGACCTTAGAAAGCCTGTTTTCTTTGAAGTGATGTCTAATGTTGGAAACTGTTCATGAATGATCTTGAACAGAATGCAAGTTGTCTCCCTTTAATCAATTATTTGACATTTTGTTCAATATTTTATATTACCTTATTCAGTAAATCAACATGCAGCAACAACACAACCACGTACACATACATGGCTTTGTGTAACACTACATGGATCATCATTGTCTTTTGATCCTGAAAAAGAAATCACAGATAAATAAGTTTGTGTCAACTAAAAAAAAAGTTTGAAACTTTACTGAACCACTTCATATAAAACTTTTTATAGGGGTGTCATGTTACGTCTATAGTGTACCACGATATATTGCAATACGTTAGCAGTGCATTGCAATATGTACCATGATATATTGTTTCATTAACCTCATCTATGACTGTAGAATATTTTCTTACTTTAACAATTTTATTCACTATATTTATTTTATTTTGATTGACATCTTTATAAAAACTATTGCAAAACCTTATTCTGGCCTGAATGCCAATTTTGTCTTACATCATTAGTTTTTGGAGAAATGTATTTGTACATTTTTTGGAATATTTATATATATTTCATATCATTAAAGTATGATTTCTTAAATCATATATAGTAAAACCTCACTTAAATTAAACCACCTCAAAATTAAGAACACATTTTTCAAGTCCATTTTCACGGATTTGCTCTTTATTCAACCTCAATATGAAGACCACCTAAGTAAGAGGACCAGTTTTCAAGGGTCCCAAGGGTGGTCTTATTTTTGAGGTTTTACTGTAAACCAAGATGTTGTGGTTAAATTGTATCTGGGTTTAAATCATTAAACTATTCTTGTTTAAAGTTGGTAAATCTATTCTTCGAATAAAATTTGGAGAATGAAAGTTGTCTCTTCTTTCAATTAAAATCTTGTATCCAATATGTAAGAAAGTCCAAATATTTCAAGCATTTATTTACCAGGATAGAAAATATGATGTAAAACTTTAGGATGAAAATTATAATGAAAATATTGAAAATAATGATAACTGTATCATAGCTTTGTAAGTTTTCTGCTAAATTGTCTGCTTAGAACTCGTTCAGATTTAAGCCATGAATTGTCATTCGTTTGTTAAAGTTTTTTACTATAGGCATGATAAGTGCATAATCAGAAGAACTACGTATAGACATAATGCATATTTGGGGTAATAGACCCTATTTTAACCCCTTTTATTGATCAGAAACATATCTGTCTATCACAGAACGCTATTGTCCTTTAGCGCAATACTGGTCTAACTGGAGTTGGACTTATATTGCGCTAAAATTAGTAATCTTTGCAACATGTATCATTATTTAATGCAACATTTACATGTATCATTATTTAATGCAACATTTACATGTAAAATTATTAATTAAAACTTTATAATAATAATCGACTGCTCATGAGAATAAAATAAGAAAATGACACTGACTCAGTGTTTCAATTTAATTCACTCATCCTGGGGCATTATTCACAAACAAGTGAAGACGGAAACTCAGAATTGGACTTTAAATTGCAGAACTTAAATTAACCAGGCTTTCCTTTTCAGTGAATCTAAACAAATGGTATTTTGTTGGAATAATTGTTGTTATCAACTCTACACTTTTGCCAAGTTTTATAAAAAATAATGCTATTTATCAACATACGAGCAAAAAGAACATTTAAGATTTTAAAGACTAAGTCTGAAGTTCAGTCTTAAATTGTTTGTGAAAAAGGTCCCTGGTCTGAGAGTGATTTAATATATTTAAAGACATGTTACACTATGCTTAGCCTCCATAGGCTTTATACCATAACAAGCTGTTTCGCATGAATTTGGTGTTATTATTAGGGTTTTAAGTTGCAAGGACACAGGCACATGTATGTTCATATGACGATTTCCAAGTTTAAGTTTACTTTAAACTTATTTATTTTACATTAGTAGTGAAACAAGTTCTAACAACTATCAAACTATTCACTCTTGATGACCATTTCCTGGGTAACAAACCAGTACTCATATCAAATACAGAGGTTATGTAGGTTGTGATCAAACCCTGCACTGACGTAGTGGTGATATTTAGCCCAGTTTAAACATATAGCAGCTTTTACGATGTTTAGTGGCATTTATAGACCTATAACAGAGTTTATGAAGTTCAAGATGGTTAGACCTATAGCAAAGTTTAGTGTAAAAACCTATAGCAGAATTTATGATGTTAAGCATTGTTAAGACCTATAGCAGAGTTTATTATGTTTAGCACAGTTAAGACCTATAGCACAGTTAAGACCTATAGCAGAGGTTATAATGTTAAGCAGCGATAAGACCCATAGCAGAGTTTATGATGTTTAGCAGTGTTAAGATCCATAGCAGTCTATGATGTTTAGCACAGTTAAGAACTATAGCAGAGTTTATGATGTTTAGCACAGTTTAGACCTATATCAGAGTTTATAATGTTTAGCACAGTTAAGACCAATAGCAGAAATTATGATGTTTAGCATGATTAAGACCTATAGCCGTGTTTATTATGTTTATCACAGTTAAGCCCTATAGAAGAGTATATGTTGTTTAGCACAGTTAAGACCTATAGCCGAGTATATGATTTTAAGCACAGTTAATACACATAGCAGTGTTTATGATGTTTAGAATGGTCAAGACCTATAGCAGAGTTTATGAAGTTTGGAATGGTTTAGATATATAGCAGAGTTTAGGAATATTAGAATGGTTTAGACCAATAGCAGAGTTTATGAAGTGTAGAATGGTAAAGACCTATAGCAGAGTTTATGTAGTTTAGAATGGTCAAAACCTATAGCAGAGTAAAAGATGTTTAAAATGGTCAAGACCTATAGCAGAGTATAAGACGTTTAGAATGGTCAAGACCCATAGAAGAGTTTATGATGTTTAGAATGGTTAGGACGTATAGCAGAGTTTATAATGTTTAGCACAGTTAAGACCTATAGTGGAGTTTATGAAGTTTAGAATGGTTAAGACCTATAGCAGAGTTTTTGTAGTTTAGAATGGTTAAGACCTATAGCAGAGTTTAGGAAGTTTAGAATGGTTTAGACCTATAGCAGAGTTTAGGAAGTTTAGAATGGTTAAGACCTATAGCAGAGTTTAGGAAGTTTAGAATGGTTTAGACCTATAGCGAAGTTTATGAAGTGTAGAATGGTCAAGAACTATAGCAGAGTTTATGTAGTTTAGAATGGTCAAGACCTATAGCAGAGTATAAGATGTTTAGAATGGTCAAGACCTATAGCAGAGTATAAGATGTTTAGAATGGTCAAAACCTATAGCAGAGTAAAAGATGTTCAGGATGGTCAAGACCTATAGCAGAGTATAAGATGTTTAGAATGGTCAAGACCCATAGAAGAGTTAATGATGTTTAGAATGGTTAGGACCTGTAGCAGAGTTTTTAATGTTTAGCACAGTTAAGACCTATAGCAGAGTTTATGATGTTAAGCATGGTTAAGACCTATAGATGTGTTTATTATGTTTATCACAGTTAAGACCTATTGCAGAGTATATGTTGTTTAGAATGGTTTAGATATATAGCAGAGTTTATGAAGTTTAGAATGGTTTAGACCTATAGCCGAGTTTATGAAGTGTAGAATGGTCAAGACCTATAGCAGAGTTTATGTAGTTTAGAATGGTCAAGACCTATAGCAGAGTACAAGATGTTAAGAATGGTCAAGACCTATAGCAGAGTATAAGCTATTTAGAATGGTCAAGACCTATAGCAGAGTATAAGATGTTTAGAATGGTTAGGACCTAAAGCAGAGTTTATGAGTTTTAGAATAGTTAAGACCTATAGCAGAGTATATGATTTTTAGGATGGTTAAAACCTATAGCAGAGTTTATGATTTTTAGAATGGTTAAGACCGATCGCAGCGTTTATGATGATGTTTGGAATGGTTAAGACCTATAGCAGAGTTTATGATTTTTAGAATGGTTAAGACCGATAGCAGAGTTTATGATGAGGTTTAGAATGGTTAAGAGCTATAGCAGAGTTTATGATGTTTAGCACAATTAAATTAAGTAAGGAGTTCACATTTTTATGGAAAAAGAACTAGCTACTTGATGGCCAAAGTGCGTGCAATGGCAAATGAAATCAAATACAATTTTGAGGCATGGGGTAATTAAATTCCACAAGATACCAAAATGAAGCATGAATTAAATAGAATTATTGTATGTTTCGGTGCAAGATCGAAAATATTTCACCTACTCTACTCCTGAAAATATTGCATGGCTGCTTACTTGGTGAAATAACTTAGATCTTACACCAAAACGTACAAATATCCTCCATTTATTAGTGTGAAATGGTATACATATGCTTAAAGGTATGTGCCCAACATCAATACAGCTTGTATAATCTGTTTTATATCTGAATGTTAATATATGTTGTATTATGTCTCCAAATATTTCTATTTCGATAATTAACTAATATTTCAATTATCATTCGCCTTTGGCGAATTATTGGTTTACATTCAAATAGAGTGTTTTGAAACATATTTTTGTTCAGTATAATTATGCTTTACCAAATATTTATTGAATATGTTCTATGTTGTATTTAGTTTTCTTTGAAGAGTGCTTTATCGATTATCAGTATATTCGGTTGAAAAGGCTTTGAACTACATAATGTTAATCTAGTATGAAGCGATATGTTATTTTAACCTATTAATTGCAATTTTTATAATAAATTTAATGCCAAGATATACAGGAATTTAGGTATTATCATTTAAAATAAACACACCTTACAGGTTTAGTTAACGCTTGGTGTTGCCCACGACCAAGCGCCTTTGTAAGGCAAAGAGTTATTTCTATAAGCCATAATCAAAATTTTAAAGATCAATAGAACTCTTGACACAATTTTGAGGGATGAAAGTGAAGTCTATACGAGCGCTGCCATTGGATTTACAACCTCTTCCGTAAGTGACGTCATTTCAAGAAAACGCAATATGTGATGTCACTATTTGAAAACAGGAAACAATGTTTACTCTCTAGGGTCACTTAGTTTTCATTGCCATATGGGGCAAATATTGCTTACTGTCAGTACATGGCGACATCACATGTGACGTTTTCTGTAAACGATCTCACTTAGAGGTTGGAGATCATACAGCGATGCTCATATGCTGCTATATCTACAGTAAAACCTCAAAAGAAAGACCGCCTCATTCATGAGACCATATTTTCAGGGACCAGTTTTCTATTTTTCATCCACATTTTAGCTCGAAAATCAGACCACCTCATTGATAAGATCAAATTTCTTCAGAACCAATGGTGGTCTCATTGAGGTTTCCCAGTATATGCACATAGAGTTTTAAACACAAGCTTTACTTTCACCACTCAATTTGATTATCAGCAGAATTTCTACAACAAATACAAATGTATTAACTAACGGAGCTAACCCACCATTTTGTATTTACATTTTTTACATTATATATATCATACCATTCTGAAGGCTTACCTTATTACTAACACACAGGGACTGGTAGCAAAATGTATAGTGATTGTTACCTCCCTTGTCATTTCTCACTTCTGTCATAATTTAGAATAAATACTCAGAATATTATTTTAATCTTTACAAACCATGTAAGATAATAGCATCAATTCTGGTGGGTAAGCTCTTTTGATTAATATTTGCTGTTTATATGATGGATTCTGTGACAGTCTAACTTACCATGTGATGTGTGTCAGTATCTCAGCACCAGAAACCTTTCTCAACAATGACTAGCAGATACACCAACATATCATTGAATGGAGACCTGAAAGTAAAGGAGGATCTTTGTTACATATCTGCAGTCATCAGTTTCATTAAAATCCTCACAGCTCAATGTTGCAGGGCAGACCCAAAACAAATTTTTTTCCTTGCTTATTTTAATTATGCATCATTTTACACCAAATGTGTAAAGCGTTTTTACTGTAATGTTTACAATACTTTAGTGAGCAGTGAAATTAACAAAGTGATAATGACATCATATAAATGGCCTCATGGAAAATACTGAGGTATTAAACAGGTAAATTTGAAGTCATTTAAACAAGTAAAAAATAAAAAAGACCAAAATGACACATGAAATAAATAGAACATTTGTTTGTTTCAGTGTAAGATTGAGTGATTTCACCTCGAGAACGTTTGACTGAAATTTTTATTTGTGACTATGTCACAGGTGAAAATATTCTGTCTGCTACTCACTCTGTGAAATAACTTTCGATCTTACAAGGAAACACACAAATCTCCACTATATAATCAAGTTTTTCATGATTCCTGTAAAATTGTGAAAAAAATTCAGTCAAAAAAATGTGTATCAATGAAAGAAACCCAGAAATATTGTTGCAAAATTATGCATTATAAATAAAAGCTGAAACCAAGATTGTTCATGTATAAAGGCCTCTAAATTAGTTTATACCCATCAATGAAAGGTTCAGTTGTAGTACCACAGTCATAATGTTTATGCAGCTGACTGGCCATTTTTCACTATGAATATTATTCAATCAGTATTCAATCAGTATTCACTTTTCAGCTCAGTGATCTAGTGTCATAATTTTGCATCTAGAGCAAATGATCTGACTTTGGACAACTTTGTCTGTATATGGTTGACAGTAATGCATTTATAAATAGTGTGGACAAGGGGGGAAATAATTAAGTCATTTACATGTAAGGGGTATAGCCAGTTGTCTTTTTATTCAATCCCATTTCTACAACTAATATAAGGAAGTTCAACATTAATAACAAGAGGGCCATGATGACCTGTATCGCTCACCTGAGACCATGCCCTCTGGCAGTCATGGTCTTTAACAAATAACATGAATTGCAGGAATTCAGAAGAATGTCACCCAAGGAGACATTTTTATCAAATTTCTTGAAAACCAGGTTGCAAATGTGACCTATGTTTTACTATGATTTGATATGTTGACCTAGTTTTTCACCCAATGTGACCCAGTTTCGAACAGGACCTAGATGTTACAGAAACATACATTTTGCCCAAGTTTCATAAAATTGAAACAATGTGGTCTCTAGAGAGTAAACAAGACTAAAAGTGCAAACATAATGAAACATGGCAATATATTTTGATAACTCTCTAGACCTGCTAGTCCAATGTGGTTCAAATCAAACCTATAGATCTTACAGGTATGCACATTCTGTTTAAATATGATTAGGACTTGTGGAGAAATGAAAGAGCTAGAGTGTAAACATGGTAGTATAATTATGGCATTTTTGTAATATAAGGGCCATATATTGATTTGATCCATAATTGAAACTGGCCAAGAACTGATGCCCATATATACATTGTATCCATGTTTGATTAGGATTGCTCAAGGAATGTGGATGCTTAGTGTAAACAATCAAATAGCAGATGACAGATGGACTGACAGCCAAAGATCCAAATAGCTCACCATTGAGCACTTTGAAAACTGCAATTTGCTCAAGGTTCTGATTTTTTTTCTGGCCAACTTCAAGTATTATTGTACAACAGTAAAAGTAAGTGTAGAAAATATGATAAAAAATAATTTACCTGCTATCTTAGGTCTCTGATTCCCAACTAAACAATTTGTCCATCATTCCGCACCAAACACCCCACATTGTTGATATTCAGGTGGTTGCAGTACATGGACAAAATAAACCAAAACATGTTTTAAGCAATACATATAAACCAAGAGACTGTGTGAGTGTCTGCTTCATTCCGTAATCTAAATAAGGAATAACATTACTAAAAATAATATATAGGTGTAATATTTATGATATTCTTATCTAAATGATTAATATATTAGTTATATACAATTTTTTTTATATCTACACTACTGATAACTTAACATATCGATATCTACACTACAAGCTTCACAACCAAACCCAAAACACTGACAGCCACATGGAACCATCTTGATAAGAGAACTTATAGACAAAGCATTTTCAGAAGGGATGTATTGGTCATTGTCCAAAGATATAGGAGTGGACCATTGGGTTACAACCATGTAACATTATCACAGGAGGAAACTGAATCAGCATAAACAAGTGAATCATATGCATCAGTTGAATGGACAACACATCAAAAAAGAAAGATGTTCATACAGCAAGGATATGTGAGATCTGTATTTTATATACAAAAACACAATGGAGAAGGGATAAAGGGAGAGTACACTGGAAGGGATTACGGGACAGAAGTTGTGTCAATAAACAAAAACAATGTTGTTCACAAATAACACAGAGGCCAATAGAAAAACCTCCTGTCAAGAAAGATACACACATACAGGGAAGGGGATATGTATTGACCTTTGTTTAAATGTATAAGTAATGGGAAATGGGATTACCACCATACCAAAGATAATCAGTAAATTTGTAATCTGATCATTCATCAGAATAATACAAGTATGTTCATGATATCAATTAACAGCAAAAATGCAATATTAATACAAACTCCTAAATGAGGCTAGAGGACTTACGACTCCTCTGCCTAACCTTGTATACTGGAAATGACTACATGACCCTTAATCACAACCTTAAAGTAAACCTAAATCCCTAAAACATTAAGACCCTGAACCTTGAATAATTTAAGAAAAGTAAATGAAAAGTTGAAGAGTTGTTGATTCATAATCTGAGGTTAAAATCAAGGTGTAAAATTAGAATTGTCTAACTGCCTATTTATAAACAAGCAGATAGAACAGTTTCGCTTCCACCCCTCAATTTTCCTAAGGGAAACAGAGTTTGTATTGAACATGACCTTATTTAAATTGAATAGTTGAAAGGATAAATTATGGCCGTTATGAGCTTCAGACCATAACCGCTCCTTTATGCAAGAATAAGATATATGCAGATGAAGTATTTGGAATAATTTTAATGTAATTTTGATGCAAAAAAGTTCTGAAAAGTTCCTTAACCTAAACCTTTATATGAAATTTTAGTATTTAATAGTTTCAAAGGTATCCACTAAACCTACCATGCACTTAAATTGAAATTTTGATGCAAAATAGCTTCCACATGTTTCCTTAAATGAACCCTAATATGCAATTTTGAGTAAAATTAGGTTCCGAAAAGTACCCTAAACCTATCTTAACCCTTATAACTGACATTTTTAATACAACAATAAGTTAATGAAATAGTTATAATATTATTGAAATCCTAAGTGAGGTTATTTGCTGCTTGAAATTTTGAAGCATTAAGTGCAGAATTCCAAAAGGTCCTTAAACCTCATTACCATGTTCAATATGTCTTCATTTAACCAACTTAGAATGAAATTTGGAATAGGGTCTGGCCGAAACGTTGCCATATGATGCAAATCCAGAATACCCTTGAATGACACCTAAACAAAACAATTACACAAGAGAAATAATTACCTAACTCAAAGTTTTGTATCTTAACCTACTTTATGGTAAATTCAAAAATTCTGAGATAAATTGAACTAAAAAATGTTTAAATAAATTGATTAAACAGTAAAGAGGAAACTGAAACCATGAACATACTTTCTACATATCTGCCAAATTTACATAACAAGTTTGGTTTCTGATAAATTAGCTTTTCACTGTGCATAACATTTACCCATTTTTCAATCATTTTGCACAATTTGCAAAAATACTAGAATGGTGTTCCTGTATCAAATTATTGTAAATCATGTATATCAAAGGGGGCAATAAATAAGAAAAGTCTAGATATTGAGAGTTCATCCTATTTAAGACTCTCTCTTTATATGTATGCTGAGATAGACTTTGAGACAGATCTCTGAATTAATCTTGTCAAAGAACAAGAACTGAGCATACACTAATGATCAAAGATCAATGTTAAATGTAGCTAAGAAAGGGGACAATGACCAACACAAACCAATACATTGACCATAGGTTACAAGCTGACAGAAAATTCAGTTGAAAAGCATTCAGAATCATTAAAATGGAAACATTAAGTATGTACAAAGAAATCAAAACTATACCACAGAACTAAACCATAAACCAATCAACAGTTCTTAAAACTCAATACAATAGTACACAATCCTAACACTACAGTTATCTACAGATATACTAACTCTAAATGTTGAGGGGTGAAAGCGAAACCAGTCTTTCTGTATTGTAAGATACAAGATTGATTTCGCTTTCATCCACTCACATTATTGCTCAGGAGGCAGGGGGCGCAACTCCCTTCAGATTCTTCTCAGTGTATTTTAGAAAGCATATATACTATAATATTATAAAATATCATTGTGTCAAAATTGAAGAACTGCCTTAACCTTGCATATTTGTTATACCAGGTAAAATAAACTAACAGTTTCAATTGTAGTACTATTTATGGTAACTGTAATATTTTATTTTTCAATTACATTTTTATATCATTATTTCTAAATAAAATGTAATGACTACAAACTAAAAAGGACAGTTTCTTTGTCAATCGAGAAGTTGTCCTAAAAATTACAGTTTTTTTGTCAATCGAGAAGTTGTCCTTAAAAGGACAGTTTTTGTCCTGAGAATGACAGTTTTGTGAGAGAGGTGTAAATTTATTTTACACAAAGGCCAAAATTTGAAAGTCCCCAGTCAAGAACAAGACGCTGCCTATTCGAATAGAAAGAGCAAATACTATAAAGGACTCACCTATCCAAACAGAGAAATTAGGTTTGAATAGATGTTCAGCCACATTACAGCATTGCCTCACATCCTGACAGGCAGCTCAAAATAAATTGATCACATTGTCAATGTACATTGTGTATTCAATCTGATTTCAGCTCCCATTTAATAAACAACAGTCTAAGTAAACACCATTTGGACAGTTTTTTTGTCAATCGAGAAGTTGTCCTGAGAAGGACAGTTTTGTGACATTCTATAGAGAGGTGTAAATTTATTTTACACAAAGGCCAAAATTTGAAAGTCCCCAGTCAAGAACAAGACGCTGCCTATTCAAATAGAAAGAACAAATACTATAAAGGACTCACCTATCCAAACAGAGAAATAAGGTTTGAATAGATGTTCAGCCACATTACAGCATTGCCTCACATCCTGACAGGCAGCTTAAAATAAATTGATCTCATTGTCAATGTACATTGTGTATTCAATCTGATTTCAGCTCCCATTTAATAAACAACAGTCTAAGTAAACACCATTTGGACAGTTTTTTTGTCAATCGAGAAGTTGTCCTAAAAAGGACATTTTTTGTCCTGAGAAGGACAGTTTTGTGACATTCTATAGGTGTAAATTTATTTTACACAAAGGCCAAAATTTGAAAGTCCCCAGTCAAGAACAAGACGCTGCCTATTCGAATAGAAAGAACAAATACTATAAAGGACTCACCTATCCAAACAGAGAAATTAGGTTTGAATAGATGTTCAGCCACATTACAGCATTGCCTCACATCCTGACAGGCAGCTCAAAATAAATTGATCTCATTGTCAATGTACATTGTGTATTCAATCTGATTTCAGCTCCCATTTAATAAACAACAGTCTAAGTAAACAGCATTTGGACAGTTTTCTTGTCAATCGAGAAGTTGTCCTAAAAGGACAGTTTTTTTGTCAATCGAGAAGTTTTTGTCCTGAGAAGGACAGTTTTGTGACATTCTAAAGAGAGGTGTAAATTTATTTTACACAAAGGCCAAAATTTGAAAGTCCCCAGTCAAGAACAAGATGCTGCCTATTCGAATAGAAAGAACAAATACTATAAAGGACTCACCTATCCAAACAGAGAAATTAGGTTTGAATAGATGTTCAGCCACATTACAGCATTGCCTCACATCCTGACAGGCAGCTCAAAATAAATTGATCTCATTGTCAATGTACATTGTGTATTCAATCTGATTTCAGCTCCCATTTAATAAACAACAGTCTAAGTAAACACCATTTGGACAGTTTTTTGTCAATCGAGAAGTTGTCCTAAAAGGACAGTTTTTTTGTCAATCGAGAAGTTTTTGTCCTGAGAAGGACAGTTTTGTGACATTCTAAAGAGAGGTGTAAATTTATTTTACACAAAGGCCAAAATTTGAAAGTCCCCAGTCAAGAACAAGACGCTGCCTATTCGAATAGAAAGAACAAATACTATAAAGGACTCACCTATCCAAACAGGGAAATTAGGTATGAATAGATGTTCAGCCACATTACAGCATTGCCTCACATCCTGACAGGCAGCTCAAAATAAATTGATCTCATTGTCAATGTACATTGTGTATTCAATCTGTTTTCAGCTCCCATTTAATAAACAACAGTCTAAGTAAACACCATTTGGACAGTTTTTTTGTCAATCGAGAAGTCGTCCTAAAAAGGACAGTTTTTTTGTCAATCGAGAAGTTGTCCTAAAAAGGACAGTTTTTTTGTCAATTGAGAGGTTGTCCTAAAAAGGACAGTTTTTGTCCTGAGAAGGACAGTTTTGTGACATTCTATAGAGAGGTGTAAATTTATTTTACACAAAGGCCAAAATTTAAAAGTCCCCAGTCAAGAACAAGACGCTGCCTAGTCGAATAGAAAGAACAAATACTAAGAATACAAAGAAATCAAAACTATACCACAGAACTAAATCATAAACCAATCAACAGTTCTTAAAACTCAATACAATAGTACACAATCCTAACACTACAGTTATCTACAGATATATACTAACTCTAAATGTCGAGGGTTGAAAGCGAAACCAGTCTTTCTGTATTGTAAGATACCAGATTGATTTCGCTTTCACCCCCTCACAATATTGCTCAGGAGGCAGGGGGCGCAACTCCCTTCAGATTCTTCACAGTGTATTTTAGAAAACATACTTTAATATCGTAAAATATCATTGTGTCAAAATTGAAGAACTGCCTTAACTTGCATATTTGTTATACCAGGTAAAATAAACTAACAGTTTCAATTGTAGTACTATTCATGGTAACTGTAATATTTTATTTTTCAATTGCATTTTTATATCATTATTTCTAAATAAAATGTAATGACTTCAAACTCACAAGTTCCAGGAAAATAACATTCCGGCAGCCAGTTCATTCTGATTGGATGATAACCATTGAACATCAAAACTTCTCATCCACACAAAACCTGAAAATATATACACACCAAATTCTAAATAATTCCACCAAAAGAAGTAACAATGCAAGGAAGACTGGTTGCATTTAGGTAAGAACATGTAACAGTATTCAATAATACAGCAGTCAGTTGACCATGCAAGTTCTGGGTTGCCTACCAGTACTAACCACTGTTGTTCTTCTGCAAGGAACCACTAACTTCCCAGCATGTATTAGAGGTATAGTATTAATGACCTCAAGCAATAGGACCAAAATACTAAATCAAATGAGAACGGACAATGACATGAAGTATTAGTTAGACTCGGTTGAACCCATTCTAGAGGGAGGAGAGCTGTCTTCATCAGTCTGAAAATATAAACAGTGTAATTTTAAGGTACATAAACAAATAATAAATGATAGAGAGGTAAAAGAACTAACAAACATAAAAAGTTGAATGATGATGAAGAAATGAACATGGATGAAATGATTGGTAAATGTGGTTATAAGAGATTTATGCTGATGGCAACATGATAAATGGTCAGGGAAGGAGGATGCAATAATGTGTTGTTACTTAACAGATTCCTGTTTTCAAAGGACAAACTGACATAGAAATCAATGTGACCTACAGAATAGCAATAAATTCCTAACAGTAATTCATTTATGCTGATGTGCATACAACTAGCAGATCCAGGGGGCACATCCGACATCCCCCTAAAATTCCCCAACCTTACAAATAACTATGAGTATAAATACGAAAATATACAGAGATCTTTAAATAAGCGATTTTCAAATAAGCAATTTTGATTTATTGAAGCATATATATTCTTCAATGATGATGTTTATAAACAAAGAATAAAACAGTCATTGTCATTTTATAAGGCTTGAACAAAACCAAAATTGACCAAATATTTACTCTCCCCAAATCCAAATCCCAGAGCTGCCCGTGCATACACTCTGGACATGGAAGTACAAATATTGTTAGCTGATTGATATTGACACAGGGGTCATAGTTCTAGATCAATACTAACTTACAGGATTCATTTTAGGTGAAAATGGAACATATACCCTTATCCTGAGACTTGAATGCTTAGTCCTGTGCTCTACCAACTTACCCTACCAAACAGGAATATAATGATTATAATGTATAATTTTTCATCATTATACCATTGCATATAAATGCATGTTATGCAAAATTAATAGGGTTGTTCATTTTTAAAACAGTTATGACCAATGTTAGAACCTGCTGTTTTATGTTCTTAATGTCATCTGACAGTACCAATCAATAATTGCTGTGCATACTGTATGGACAAGGTCCCATTGTTGCAGTTAAAGTATTAAATGTGACATTTAAGTTGTGATAACCACTAAGCATGTTTCTGGACTCAAACATTTGACCTCATAAATGAATGCCAAGTACAAGATACTACACAACAGTATATTTTAACCACTCAAACAGTTACTCAAGATATTGCTATGAATAACGAATAGAGAAATTTCAGTAAATGAGATTACTTGAGTATGACATCCATAACACTTGCACTGATATGTTGCATGCACATCAAATCTTCACTTATATTCTGTTCCCATTATGTAATATTAAAGGCACAAAGGTAAAAATATTCCACATATGAATTATCATATACCTTTTACTGGAACGTTTTACCTAAAATTAAGACAAATGATTAAATTGCCATAATGTACTTAAGGGCTTATCAAAACCAATACTTAGCCATTGCCATTGATACAATGTCCATATTTGTATGACCCAGAAAACATAATACTTGGTCAAGTATGTTGTATGCCCGATATCAACTTTTAATTTTAATATTCCTATAGAAATAAATAAGATTCTGAAAAACCAAACTGTTAACACAATACACATTTTGACAGTGAAGGAAAAAAGCTTTCACCACTTTAGTGCTCTATATGATAGCACTAACCAGAACCCTCTATTCTCCATTATTGGAGCCAAATATCAGCCCCTGATTCCCCCACCAAAATAGTATATTTTCCCAATTCAAATTTAATTTTTCCCTCTGAGCCAAAGCAATACTTGCAAAGAACTTTCCCAATTCAAATTTAATTTTTCCCTCTGAGCCAAAGCAATACTTGCAAAGAACTTTCCCAATTCAAATTTAATTTTTCCCTCTGAGCCAAAGCAATACTTACAAAGAACTATTTTATCTACAAAAATACAATGTTCTAAAAATCAGACATAATATCTGATACATTTTTGTGTTTTGTTTATCAATGCGCCCAACTGTATGAGGATTATTGTATGTCTAAACCAATTTGACCTTGACCATGCTAACAATATTATATACACTACGTCCATGTCAATTTCTGTCATGTTATACTCAAGAATTTGGCCTTGTTGTATGCACAATATCAATTATTATCTTACTGTACCAATTTAAATAGTAGGATATTTTATCCATTCTATCACACAATATTTACATGACCATTCTAAGGAATAGAGCAATTTTCAAAATTTCATCTTCATATGAAGATGAGTTTACACAGCCTGGTATGCTGTATGTGCAATATCAAATATAGAAACTCCATTTCCTCCATACAAGTTGTAAGACCTATTCCATCAACCAACATGACTGACATTATACACTGATGGGTTTCATTAAGTTTGACTCACTTTGGGTTTTCTCTAAAGCAGTGAACATTAGGAAGGAATAGTTCATGGATATTCAATTTGTGATTATACAAGACAGACTGGAAAGAATGCACTGTGTTTGAACTTTCAAGTTTTGTTTTGTGAATTAATGTTACATTCTTTGTACTTCTCTTTCTCCAATTGTAATGTTATTACAAGTTGTGACAGTGACATCAGTTTGATAATATGAGGTCAATCTGTTGTAAGAACAAGAGTGCCCAACTGTCACAAAATACGCCCGTCATAAGTCAGAGCTCAGAGTTAAAACAAGATGAATTTTAGGAAATTTCTAAAATCACAGGGTGGTAACTCCTGGGTGACATGAGCGATATGACTGGTTATCGTACTTGGTCGAGATATTATGCCCACAAACATTTTCACTTAGTTAGGTGAAGATCGGATGAAAACTCTTTGACTTAGAGAGCGGACAAGGCTAATTTGGCCAATTTTGGATAATTCAAGGGCCATTATTTCGAAGTATCTTGGGCGGTGTGGCTGGTTATCGAACATGGCCAAGATATTATGTCCACAAACATTTTCACAAAGTTTGGTAAAGATCTGATGAAAACTGTTTGACTTAGAGAGCGGTCAAGGCTAATTTTGCCAATTTTGGATAATTCAAGGGCCATAGTTCAGAAGTGCCTGGGGCATGTGGCTGGTTATCGAACTTGGCCGAGATATTATGCACATAAACATTTTCACTAAGTTAGGTGAAGATCGGATGAAAACTCTTTGACTTAGAGAGCAGTCAAGGCTAATTTTGCCAATTTTGGATCATTCAAGGGCCATAATTCAAAAGTGCCTGGGGCAATGTGGCTGGTTATCGAACTTGGCCGAGATATTATGCCCAAACATTTTTCACCAAGTTAGGTGAAGATCGGATGAAAACTCTTTGACTTAGAGAGCGGACACAGCTAATTTGGCCAATTTTGGATAATTCAAGGGCCATAATTTCGAAGTACCTTGGGCGGTGTGGCTGGTTATCGAACATGGCCGAGATATTATGTCCACAAACATTTTCACAAAGTTTGGTAAAGATCGGATGAAAACTATGTGACTTAGAGAGCGGACACGGTTAATTTGACGAATTTTGGATAATTCAAGGGCCATAATTCAGAAGAGCCTGAGGGATGTGGCTGGTTATCAAACTTGGCCGAGATATTATGCCCACAAACATTTTCACAAAGTTTGGTAAAGATCGGATGAAAACTCTTTGACTTAGAGAGCGGAAACCATGTGGACGCCGCCAACATGTCAGTTAAATGTAAAGTTATAAAAAGCAAACCATATCTAAGATTGAAATTGTTCAAGCAATAGTTTCCCACCCCCTAACCATACATACACATGTAAGTCATAATTATCCTGTTTCTATTAAACACAACATATTTCAAACATACATGTAATCTGATGAGTAATCAATTTTCACAAATATAGCTATGTTTTTAAAACATGTAAACCCCAGTCTTGCACTGATAGAGCAAAGAAACACTGTTCATTATGTAATCATAAAGCTTTTGTGTTATATGGATTTACCAGCAAAGAGCTTTAACAACTCTTCCAGGTGCATTGAGTATGTACCCATTTCCTGATAACCTTGCATGTAATTATAAAGTTTAACTCTATAATTGTTCCAATATTGTATGACTACATTAGCCAATGAGAGCTTTATCAGTGTGTCAGTGTCAATATTTTCAAAAGCTTTTCACCTGTACTGTTTGTCTGATCGTCAGTGATCACATGGCTTGAAGTTTAATGGTGTACATTTTTGCGTTGTTCTGATTAAAGAATTTGGGGAGCAAGTTTTTTACTTGATGACTTCCCCATACATAGAATCAAAACTCAGTTTGCACTTACATAAATGATTTATAAAGCAATCATCTCCCATAAAACAGCACTATTTCACATCTTGAAAAAAAGCTCTGCTACCAAGTGATATTAAGTTATGCAATGAAAACACTATTTTCAAACTTAACACAAAAATATGGTTAAAAGAAAGCTGGAAAGTAATTACAGATTACATTTACATTCCAAACAATTTCCAGCATAAAATAATTTTGAATAAAAAAATAAGCTTATAGTCTGGAAAGCTTTTATACAATGGTAAAATTCTATGTTCATGTTCCTTACATATATATTTTTAACACAGTTTTTTGAGTTGTAGTAACTTAGCTTCATGTTTTCATCTTTCAAGAAAAAAAACTCATTTTTGTATGTTTTTACAAAAATCTGTTTATAACTTTTCTATCTTTTTAAACCTTTTATTTCTAAACCCTTCATATTCTTATACTCTTTGCCTATCAGGCACTCCTCTATTGAGTCTCATGTAAAGATTTGCCTCTCCCCCAGCCGAAGTTATACATTCAGTTGATAACAAATCAGCTAATTTTGTGACTGTAAAGAACAATGCAAGGAGCTTGTGTTGTTTCTTCTTTCATATTAAAGATTATTTTGAGGAACACACATTTACCATACATTGACTGAATGTGGAAGCATTTCAGAGTGATAGGTTTGTTATTAAAAATGATATCAACAAAAACTCAGCTCTCGTAACAATTGATTATTATTTAGACTAATTTTGAACCCAACGATAGCTACAAACCGAGATCAATGAGATCAAAAATGGTTGTAGTTAATATTAATTTGTAATGTAGCCAATCTATAGAGGTTGTCCTGAAAAGGACAGTTGGTCGACAATGAAGTTGTGTCCTTAAAAGGACAGTTTTGTGACAATTGAGTAGTGTCCTTAAAAGGACAGTTTTGTGACAATTGAGTGGTGTCCTTAAAAGGACAGTTTTTTTGTCAATCGAGAAGTTGTCCTTAAAAGGACAGTTTTTGTCCTGAGAAGGACAGTTTTGTGACATTCTATAGAGAGGTGTAAATTTATTTTACACAAAGGCCAAAATTTGAAAGTCCCCAGTCAAGAACAAGACGCTGCCTATTCGAATAGAAAGAACAAATACTATAAAGGACTCACCTATCCAAACAGAGAAATTAGGTTCGAATAGATGTTCAGCCACATTACAGCATTGCCTCCCATCCTGACAGGCAGCTCAAAATAAATTGATCTCATTGTCAATGTACATTGTGTATTCAATCTGATTTCAGCTCCCATTTAATAAACAACAGTCTAAGTAAACACCATTTGGACAGTTTTTTTGTCAATCGAGAAGTTGTCCTAAAAAGGACATTTTTTTGTCAATCGAGAAGTTGTCCTTAAAAGGACAGTTTTTGTCCTGAGAAGGACAGTTTTGTGACATTCTATAGAGAGGTGAAAATTTATTTTACACAAAGGCCAAAATTTGAAAGTCCCTAGTCAAGAACAAGACGCCGCCTATTCAAATAGAAAGAACAAATACTATAAAGGACTCACCTATCCAAACAGAGAAATTAGGTTCGAATAGATGTTCAGCCACATTACAGCATTGCCTCCCATCCTGACAGGCAGCTCAAAATAAATTGATCTCATTGTCAATGTACATTGTGTATATAATCTGATTTCAGCTCCCATTTAATAAACAACAGTCTAAGTAAACAGCATTTGGACAGTTTTTTTGTCAATCGAGAAGTTGTCCTAAAAAGGACAGTTTTTTTGTCAATTGAGAAGTTGTCCTAAAAGGACAGTTTTTTTGTCAATCGAGAAGTTGTCCTAAAAAGGACAGTCTTTTTGTCAATCGAGAAGTTGTCCTAAAAAGGACAGTTTTTTTGTCAATCGAGAAGTTGTCCTAAAAAGGACAGTTTTTTTGTCACTGAGAGGTTGTCCTAAAAAGGACAGTTTTTGTCCTGAGAAGGACAGTTTTGTGACATTCTATAGAGAGGTGTAAATTTATTTTACACAAAGGCCAAAATTTGAAAGTCCCCAGTCAAGAACAAGACGCTGCCTATTCGAATAGAAAGAACAAATACTATTAAGGACTCACCTATCCAAACAGAGAAATTAGGTTCGAATAGATGTTCAGCCACATTACAGCATTGCCTCACATCCTGACAGGCAGCTCAAAATAAATTGATCTCATTGTCAATGTACATTGTGTATTCAATCTGATTTCAGCTCCCATTTAATAAACAACAGTCTAAGTAAACACCATTTGTACAATTGCAGAGTTGTTTGTCATTATCATCTATAATGTGGCAATCACAATGAAACCTGACACAATCCACCTAATGCATAGTAAATAATCAGGAGTATGACAAATCTCTGATACACCTTAAATATCTTGGTGATCTAATCCTACATCAACTTTTGTTTTAACATTTATACTCCTGAAAAAATTCCTCTCATTTACAAGATTTTAACTATTTATGCAACAACAAGACAACCAAGAATCACCCTTAACAATCCAAAACCAGCTGACATATTAACACCAGAATGCCTTTAAATCACTTTCTATTAATAAGGTACTTTATAGTCTGATAGTACCATATGTATTACTTTTCTTTGTAAAAGATGAGATCTCAAATCAACATTACCAATCTTTACAAAGCATTGTGTATATATAATTAATTACTAATTTTCTAGAAGTCATATACTTCATGACAATTTATCCAATAATAAAATATGAGGAAAATTACAGGATCTTAAAATGCACTGGTATTTAAAGAAATAAAGTAAAATTAGCCATTAACATTTCCCAGACTATTGCAATACATCAAATAATTTGGTCTTCAACAAGTGTTATAACTGAGAATGTCAAGTATTAAAACACCTATTAAATATCTTTGTAAAAAGATCTCAAAGTAAAAATGTTTCATAAATTATATAAGCAATTATATATTTTTAATCATTATAAGTTTGTTGATTGAATTGTACATGTAAAGTCAATGAATATCACTGTGCATTTTTACCAAGATGTAACTATGTACTGCTTTAGACATTAGAGATTTATTCATCAAACAGTGGTTGCTTTAATTATGTAAGAGTTGAGTTGTTCATCTAAGTATACCCTTATGTTCTTGTATTGATAAGTGACAAACGGCTCATAAGCCACTGATCTAAGAAAACATAAATCAGAAATATGTTGACAACCTGCTCATAAATGTATTAAACCTGAGATTGTATTCAGTATGCCAGTATTCCATTTTCTCAGAATTGTATCATGATTGTATGAAGGGATTTTGCCATGTGATAACCAATGTCTGATTTTGCATTAATTAGTTCTGTTCTGTTCTGTTAAAGCTTATACTTTCTAACTAATGGACAAGTGCTTGCTCTATTAGAACAATTAGTATGCAAAAGAATTATACTTTGTGATTTACCCTGTTGACTATCTAACCATCCCAAGAAAGATTCATTATTCATTTGTAACATTTTTATAATGGATTGAATTCCTTCACTAATGGAGTGCTTATATTTATTTACATTTTCTGAATGTATTCTTAAACAATGCCAAGCAAGAAAAGTAACCCTATGCCTTACAATGTTTTAAAATTGGACACTCAATAATAGGCTACTGCCTTTTACAGTTACATGATATGTGAATATAAGCATTTCAACCTTTATACAGACATGAACAGCATTTAATGAGATGCACTTACGGGGAACATATGGTTTTCTAAACTGGACGCCAATGCGGCATATTAGCAGGTGGGCATTAAACCAGAGGATAGGAAAAAGACAGCATTCATCACCAGGTACGGTCTATTTGAACATGTACTGATGGGGTTTGGTCTAACAAATGCACCAGCCACTTACTCGCGTGGTCAACCTGGTTCTCCGAGGACTGACCTGGAAGACCGTCTTGGCATTTCTGGATGATATCCTGGTGATGGGCAAGACCTTTAGAGAACACCTGGAAAACTTAGAAGAGGCATTTAAGGGCTTCAGGGAACATGGATTGAAGCTGAAACCCCAGAAATGCTGATTTGTCCAGACTGAGGTGAAATTCTTGGAAAGAATGGTCAATGGGGAATAGTTGTCCGTGACTGAGAAAAATATACAATCAGTTACCAACTGGGCAGTCCCGAACTGTTCCAAGGAGGTTGAAAAGGTCCTATGTTTTGTAAATGATCACAGGGCCTTCATTAAAGATTTCGCTAAACTAGCGCAACCTCTGTACGCCATCACAGGGAAAAAGAAGTTTATATGGGAGGAGGAACAACAAACAGCATTTGAAAAGTTGCGGAGGTCCGTGGTGGAACCTCAGGTGTTAGCAATCCCAAATCCCTCAGACCCTTTCATACTGGATGTTGATGCCTCTAACTGGGCCATTGGAGGCATCCTTAGTCAAGTCCACAATGGCAGGGAGAGAGTGGTCGCTTATGGCAGCTTTGCCCTCACTCCGGAACAAAAAAGATATTGTCTACTTGTAAAGAGCTGCTGAGCATTTAAAGGTTTACAAGGCAATTCAGATATTACTTATTGGGGAAAGTGTTTACGGTGTAAGGACCGATCACTAAAGTCTGACCTGGTTGTTGAGGTTCAGGGACCGCCAAGGACAGCTTGCTCTGTGGATGGAAGAACTAGCACAATACCACATGGTTGTTAAGAACCGACTAGGATACAAGCATGGGAGCACTGACGCCTTATCAAGACTACTGGACAGATTAACCCATTGTTCCTCGTACTTGACAGGGATACAGCCAAAGGGTTTCCCATGTGGAGGATGCAATTATTGCTGTCGGGCTCATGCACAGTGGAGAAGTTTCATTGAGGAGGCAGACAATGCAGTGATCTATGCTAATAGTGGAAGTTTGCAGTTAATGACAGTGCCAAGCGATAACACAACAGTGGGAGCAGTTTGTTCCCAAGAGTCCAGTGAAGGCTACAACCAAGGGGATATAATGGCTGCACAAGATTCACTTACTCTACAGCTTGAGCAAAACGTCCAAAACAAGGAAGGGTTTTGTCACACCCATAGACAAGAGGTGTCGATGGATATATCCATAAACAAATTGTCGGTGATAGTCAATGGCAGTGTGAGACTACCGGAAGTAACATCCCTCGGAAACCCATGAGGCTGGGGTTTTACAGCCCAAGAGCTCAACCAGTCCCAAGCGAAGGATGTCAACTTGCAAGTTTTTCACCCATTTCTGCACAACCAATGCAAACCGGAGGAAGGGGCCCTGTTCTTGTCAAGTCCAGAGGCAAAATACTACTGGATAAACAAAGAGATGTTCAAACTAATGGATGGGGTAATCTTCAAGAGAAAACTGTCACCTCAAACATACTTACTACATCTGCCCAATTTATATAAAATGTCAGATTAGGTTTCCGATAAATAGTCTTCTAAATAGTTGTTATCACTGTGTTTTATATTTCCCGATTTCTTAATACCATTATACAAAATTATTATAAATCATACAATCCAAAAATTATAGTTTCCAATATATACATATGGGGAACATGACAGAATTTAATAATGTATGAGTCTTGTAAGAGGACAACTAGACAATGCTTCACACCAAGCTCTAGACCTTGTGGTTTGGGACAAGAAGATTTTCAAAGTTTACTTTTAAAATCTATTTTTAGCTCCTGTGACCTACTTATGCAACAGACCGGAACCATTCATATAACTTCGAAGGAGGACCACCTAAGGATCATTCCTGTGAAGTTTGGTCAAAATCCATAGAGTGGTTTAGGAGGAGATGATGTTTATAGTTTCCGCTATATACATATAGGGAACAATCCCCGCCCCCTGGCAGCCATGTTTTTTGACGGAACTTAATAATTTATGCAATCTTGTAAGAGGACCACTAGACAATGCTACACACCAAATATCAAAGCTCTAGACCTTAGGGTTTTGGACAAGAACAATTTCAAATTTTACACTTTTTTTGCTCCTGTGACCTAATTATGCAGCGGACCGAAATGATTTATGCAACTTTGAAAGAGGCCTAACCAAGGATCATTCCTGTAAAAATTGGACAAAATCCATTTAGTGGTACATGTATAGGTAGAGTTGTTGTTTCAAGAAAATGTTGATGCACGACGCACGATTCACAATGCATGACAACGGACATCCAAGGATCCAAAAAGCTCACCATAAATAGTACAATTTGATAAGTGCATACAACAAGCAAGTATAACATAGACTAATTAAGACACAAAAAATCTGATAAACACAAATTTTTTAGCAAATTGTCATACAATTTTGAATATAAGATGATGTCCCAGTTTCCCGAAATAATACATTATGTGATAATTTGTGTGCAAACAAATCACTACATCTATAACAAGCAAGCAAACCCTCAATCCAACTTTCAGCAGCCCATGCCTATAGTCCTTACAGCACTTTGATTATATATCAGCATTTCAGGACCACTGCCCTTATCTTTAAAATGAGTTCATATGCAGATATCATAATACCTGTAGTAATGAACCATGCATGAATAAAAAAAGAAGATCTCTGTTACAATGACCCAAAACAAGTTTAAATATCAAACTTCAATACCTTTTCTAATCATGTGCATACAACATACATCAACCAAGCTCCCCACAGTGGTTATCTCTCTTATCAGTTAAATAACAACCAGTATCTTGACCAGGACATTCTTCCTGATACGGAAAGACTCCTCTATTTATGGACTCATATCAAACAACACACTGAATGACCATTCCCTGCCTTCCAATTAATCTGTGTTAAGGGACCACTTTGTAGTACAAAGATTAATATTATCATAATCCAAAATGATTCTTTCTTATCAAGTAAAATTCATTCATATGTGCATGCAACATATATACAGATCTGTAGTAAGACAAGACATTTAACAGTCTGTACCGAATATACTTGCTGTCGCACAGTTATGTATGTCATTACGATCATCACAATCTCATTTTGGAAACATTTTTCTCAATACTTTATACATCCACACCAGCTATGACAACAAAAGTCAAGCAATACCACCAGGGCCTTCAGAGAGGGATGAATGATCCAACAGGATGGATAATAGGACTATGAACCAGAATGTTTTACAGACAACGAGTAAGACAACTACTGCATCATGGTCACTTGTCGGTGGGAAGACATGTAAGAGTATTAAGTATTGTGAGTATATACATAATAAACTGTAACTAAACTGTACCAGGTATAAATGAACTGGCAATATAACAGCATTATCTTCGGTTTATACATTATTTCAAATTATTAATAACCTATATCACCTATCAGGGGTGTAGCTGGGCCATTTTTCAGACTTTCTATGGAGGGGTCCACTTTTGGTCATAATTGTTTTTTCAATTTTTAACTTTAATATCGCTGGCAATGCCCCTGCTTATCTCAACTAATATTATTTTGTAGCTAATATTATCATGTAGAGCACAGGACAGTATTTCAAACAAGCCATAAAAACTAGCTCAGGTGAGTCAAAATAATTTAAGTATCTAACTCTGCTAACTGAAAAATATGGAAAATTCTAACCATATTCACACAATTGAAATAATCTGAATGACATGCTGACTTGTAACCTTTACTGCAACAGACTTTGGTCAATGCACTCTGTCAGACAGTCCGCCTACAGAAATGGTCTTTACTCAATATACGGAATCACAAAACTACATGCATAAGCCTATACTTGCTGATTAGGAAACCAATCTCAATATAAATATTTCATTATATAGCATATCTTATATAATTCCATTGAAAAATAACTCTTCTATTCATGTATGTTTCTACAGTTTGATGGAAGAAAGCAAGACAGAAAAATACCTATTCTCACCAAATATAATTCTCTAACAAAATTTCTGACATTTCTAAAATTCATCCAATTTTTTGTTTTATGTTTTGTCAAAGCATAGTGCAAATGTCTATTACTTGAAACACTTTCAAATGCACTGGTATATACACAAAAGTTGAAATGAATTAAAGCACCTTGATATTGCTTTCTGTAAGTTACACTGTCTTCCATGCATTACCTACCACAGAAACCAGTCAATGCAACAACAAAACCACATCTATAAACTGACCAATTAATGGGACTAAATCACCTTCCCCGGAGCATTCAACATGTTACTCAACCAACATCTCTCTTACACCACAAACACCAACCAAGGATACTAAAACTATCACTGAAAGTGAGTAATACCCCAGCAGACTGGAAGTGAGTAATACCCCAGCAGTACCACTTTGTCAGAAAAAAGAGCTGTATATCAAGCTTATATACAGTCCTTGATGATTATGTGACACACTACAACTCATCATGGAGATTGTCCATGTGAAGTTTCATGAACATCCTCCAAAAGCTGTAGATGTAGTTCGCTCCACAAGTTTTTGTTAACAGACCAACCAACCAACCAACCAACAGAGTGACTCCTGTATACAAACTTTGTTTGCCAGGGGTATAATGAATGAAATGATGATAAATGAAAACTTCAAATGATGATAAAATAAATAAATGAATAAACAAAATTGTAGTAGAGAATACAACTTACATTTTTATTGCTATTACTACTCCAGTCAATCACTCTTTCCACTTCTAGATGATGATGATGATTTTGATGTTTTTTGTTAACTAATGATATTAACAGGTACAAACAATTATGCAGACAAATTTTAGAAAAATGAAGTGAATAGAGTCACTTATCTGTGTGATTCTGTTCTATTCTGTAATGTCTTTTCCATGTTCTGATGACTTCTACCATAATTACAGCTCCAATGGTGCAAGATTACTTCCATGGTACTGGATTCAATCACTGTCATCTATAAGGCAAGAAATTAACATCAATTTAACAGATTCCAGAATAAAAACAAACATACAAGTAGATGATATAAAACAGTCAACTCTAGTTATATTATTAGTAAATACAGGTTGTTGACAGGTTATAATCCCCCATAAACCCTGTCAACAACCTGTATAACGAATTTATAATACTGCAAATCCATGTTTTCATACAAATTTAGTTAAACAAGCAATGTTGCGATGCCTAGCTCTCTAGATCTAATATTTAGATACTGTATGTGTATTTTTGCTGTTTTTGATTCAAAAAATTGTTTAGAGTGTTTTAGTTATGTATAATATAAGTAATTAAAACGTTTTCCTTTTAAAAGCTGAAATTACTTGCTTCAGATCAAATTTCTTTTATTTCACTCGCACATATATTGCCTGTATTGTATACCCCATAAGGTACCTCAATACACATGGTTAAGCGTGCGCTTGATTCTGAAATTCACATTTCAAGCGTCTGATCACATGGACTTTATCAAGCTGAATTTAGCTCAAACCTTAAACAATCTATCGTTTTGAATATAAATACAAGAACGCATTTAATCTTTTCAATATTTATTGACTCCTGTATGAAGATCAATTGTCAATTTCTAGTAACTTGCGGACATCAAGCGATAAAAGTTTTCAAGCCGAGCCATCAGCAAAAATGGCCACGAGATGCATAAAGGGGAAATTAGTTTGCATGTCATATACCCTGTCAGCGTTGTGTATATAGAATACTATATGCGAGCCTTTAATTATTGAAAATACTGGATTTTTATTTGCAGTATTATAATGTATTGAATAGGTCATTATATTGAATTTGACCAATGAAGCAATGTGCATATTTGATCCCACTGCCTGGATTTGTGTTGTTAAACAAATATTCTATTGTAATGAGAGTTAACTGTATATTATCAATGCCAGTGTAGTAGGGCTGCAATGATGCAGAGCCTGTTGTCTCTCAGTTTCGTTCAGTTTCTTTCGGTTCGGTTACATAAATATATGAAATACATAACATTCTCAATAACTGGTAATTTACCGACTTGTGAAGAAGTAGTCCTACAAATATAACTCCTAGCATTTGTATTATTCACGTTTTACCTTCATTTTGATGATATTTTACATTTTACGTTTTCTGTCAAATGCAGAGTCATATGGGATATCGTCATTTTCCCATAGCACTTTTTATATAGGGGGCGATCGAAATTTGGTCGGGACGATTTAATTTTATGCATATAAAATCAAATATTTCACCAATAAAACTTATGACATATTAATAAATAATCAATTATGGTACAGTTGCAACAAAAACTATGAATGAAACACTTGCCTTGATAATGCAAATTGAGTTTAAATCCGATGGGTAGTCGAGTAAACAGCTCTATGTAATGGCGGACGGTGACATACAGCGTGTTGTTTACATCGTGATAATTACCATTTTTTGTGTTTTTCGTTGGTGTTATGCATGCAACTTAGTCAGATTTTGGCAGCATTTGACATATCTATCCGAAAAACATGTGGTAAAACAATATAATACAAGTGTTTAAATTTGTGCTGAGACTGACTTTGCTACGCGTTTTTGATGAGATGCTTTTAGACCCCATGCTTGACAATGAACGTAAAATATGAAAAATAAAAAAAACAAATATTGAAAAATGAAGGTAAACGTGAAGGATCTAGCATGGTTGTCTAATTGTTTGGACTAGTGAAGAAGGAACTTGAAATACACACATGTTTTATTTTAGTTCTTAAATTGATAATGCCAATCAAAAAAATTTGAATGTTCATTTTTCTTTCTGCTAGATTAAATTGTGCTGTTCAATCCCACTGAGGGGCATGCTAGTTTTTCCTGAGTTTTACCATAACAGTGAAGTAATTCAAGGGGTAAAAGTGCGCCCAATGTGGGGCTCGGATCCATGACCCCCTAACACTAGTATGGCGCTCTACCCACTGAGCTATGGGCGGCCATCTAAGCCCACACCACTACACTCGACCTCCCCCTTCCGGCATTTCACGCTCAACCACTGTGGGCCGTCAAAAACCACTGCCACCATTGAAGTCAAGCAAGGGGAAAAAGTGTGCCCAATATGGGGCTCGAAACAATGACCCCCTAACACTAGTAAGGCGCTCTACCGACTCAGCTAACCGGGCGGCCGTCTAAGCCCACACCACTACACTCCTCCACCTTCCGGCAGTTGAGGCTCAAGCACCGTGGGCCGTCAAACACCACTGCCACTATAGAAGTAAATCAAGGGGAAAAAGTGTGCCCAATGTGGGGCTCGAACCCATGACCCCGTAACACTAGTACGGCTCTCTACCGACTGAGCTAACTGGGCGGTCGTCTCACCCCACACTACTACAACAACACCAAATACAAATAAAATGATATTCATATTCTATGTCAAGTGTTACAACATCAGGCAATATCTTTCCTGACGAATTTGCACAAGAACATAATTATGTTTATACCTAATCAGCATATGCAAACCACCAAATTTCTTGACTCGGTCGCAGAAAATAGACACTATCTGGGACCATTAACGTCCAGAATATAACACAGCGAATGAGCACATAAAACACATATATCCTAAATAAAACATAATTACTTGGGAAGTATGTCCAATTTCGTCCATTTAATCCAGTCGTAAACATCGTAAAACAGATGCAAAATTTCCATCCGCCATGCAATAGGGCACATGTTTTCACAACACATAACAGTCAGCTACAAAAATCCGTGATTTTAAGGTCACTTATTATGATGACCCTAAAATCTAAAGTTACGAAAAGTGTTCGAGTTTTTTCGCTAGTATTCGACAAAGATAATTATTACACATACTGTCTACACACCGAGCTTCTCGTGCATTTCCGTTTGAAAACACGCCCGAGGGATTAAATCTTTAAACTGAAAGGAGGAAAAGGTCTCCGTATAATATATACTGTGTGTACAATTACGTCAGACATATAATATTTGGCACGTTGTGTTGTAATGTTGTTCATCATTAAATCTTTCACCGATGATACCTACCCTTGATGTTTACGAGAATATTAGGAGTGGTTTCAGTCGTGTACTACGCGGTTTCTACACATACTACGCCCATATTTTAAAATATCCAACACCCATCACTGTTATCTTTTTGTTATATATAGTTTCCCCTTTCAACTCGACCACCTCCGATAAACAAGACATAAAACATTACAACATACATTTCAAAATTACTTTTTAATTTGTGATTTATGGGTAGCATTTGGGCAACCGACTACATTGTGAGTGACCGAGTAACGTTGTCAAAATTTCATAATTAACTATAAAGAAAAAACTGGTATTAGTGTGTCGGCTGCCCAAAGCTGAATGACTTTCAAACCTAAATGCTTACATGAAAATCTCGTGCCACAAGCACCTGCTAGCGACACTTATTGGAGATATTCTTAGGGAAATCACTTATCTCCTAATTCATTACATTCAAACGGAGAAAAATACATGAAACATAGGACTTTGCATCTGCATCATTTATACATTTATAAAGGCAATACTTATGTAAATGCAGAGCGATAGACTTAGTACAAAATACACCAATTACCAATTCAGATTAACAAAGAAAGTGTTCATCACAGCTACTTATCGATGTCCCTTTAAATGCATGCTACTCAACGGATAGTAATGATATGAAACTATTGATTATATATATATTACTTCATACTAAGAAATGCCGAAACCTTTAACCGTCCGTCTGTCCATACGGCGTGAGAAATATGTTATACACGGCTTATTATGCGGTAAAAAACGATACATATGCCACTTTCAATGTACATTTCTCGCCTGCTTTTTAAAATGTAGAATTGCAATATCGTCACACTGGAGCCAAGTTATGAACTGTGTGTCCGTCTGTCTGCCCGTGTCACACGAAAACTCCGTCTGGATCAGTTAAATTTCACTTGCTATATATACATGTTTTGGTCAGAAAAATGTCGGAAATTGCATCTAGTTCAATTAACTATTACGAAGCTATTGCTGTCATTTAATCAGGCTGATAACGTGGTCCAAGTGAAGTCGAACAACGCTACTGCTAATCAAACTGAAGATATTACAATCGGATCATTTCGGCTATTATTAATATACATATACTTCGGAAGAAACGTGGCGGGAAAGTAATTCCGATATGGCTGCCAAAATGAATGTATGTAGTCTCTGTGGAAAGTATGGCAGAGATAATTTAAATATTATAGTACAAGGCACACGCAACATCAAAGATAATGCCTAAACCTACTACGAGGATCTTTAATAGTAAACTCTCTGTGGTACAGTTTGTCATGTTGGTACAACTTACCTGACGGCGGTACAGTTTGTCATGTTGGTACAGCTTACCTGACGGTGGTACAGTTTGTCATGTTGGTACAGCTTACCTGACGGTGGTACAGTTTCATGTTGGTACAGCTTACCTGACGGTGGTACAGTGTGTCATGTTGGTACAGCTTACCTGACGGTGGTACAGTTTGTCATGTTGGTACAGCTTACTTGACGGTGGTACAGTTTGTCATGTTGGTACAGCTTACCTGACGGTGGTACAGTTTGTCATGTTGGTACAATAACCTGCTGTTGGTACAGCTTACGTGTTGTTAGTACTACTTACCTGATGTTGATACAGGTTATGTCATGTTGGTACAGTTAACCTGACGGTGGTACAGTTTGTCATGTTGGTACAGCTAACCTGCTATTGGTACAGCTTACGTGATGTTGGTACAGTTTACATGCTGTTGGTACACCTTACCTGATGTTGGTACACCTTACCTGATGTTGGTACACCTTACCTGGTGTTGGTACAGCTTGCCTGATGTTGGTACAGCTTACCTGATGTTGGTACAACTTACGTGCTGTTGGTACAGCTTGAATGATATTGGTACAACTTTCCTGCTGTTGGTACATTAAATGTCATGTTGTTACAGTGTACCTGATGTTGGTACAACTTACGTGCTGTTGGTACAGTTTACCTGATGTTGGTACAGCTTACATTATGTTGATACAGTTCATGTCTTGTTGGTACAGCTAACCTGATGTTGATACAGTTCATGTCACATAAGTTCAACTAACGTGATGTTGGAACAGCTTAGGCGATGTTTTTGTTTTTTGAGACATTGAACTCTACAATTATATGCACTCCGTTTCATTTATTGTCAGCAGTTACGGTAGTTTTAGTTGAAAATTTAATATATACTGAGCCAAACAAGTAACGATACATACTTAGATCATTTGTAAAATCTTAAAGCTTAAACTTGTGTTGTATGTACTGTGATTACATGATTGCTTAAACGTATGACTGTTTTCACAGACCATTATCGATTATTGTAGAATATCGTGTTACTGGCAATAGGGATTTTTATTTTTGCACGCACTGCACGGGAAACCCATGATGATGAACATGTATCGACATAAAAATATACGCATTGCACAGATATTGTACCTGTATTGTGAAAACATAGGCAAAATTCAATATTTCTCTGCTGTAATTATGCCGAGACTGAATGCAAATCAACGCCTTATAGCCATTGGTATGCTACAAGAAAACTTACGTCACGCTGACGTCGCTGCTCATTTGGAGTGTCTAGGTTGACTATAACCCGACTTTTAGGCCGTTATCGTGCCATTGGTTCTGTTAATGACCGTCCCCGTTCTGGTAGGCCCCGTGAAACGACTCCTGCACAGGACCGTCACATAAGGACGTCACACTTACGTGACCGGTTTCTTCCATCTACTGTTACTGCTGCTGTAACACATGGTCGTACAAACAGCAGAATCAGTGCTCAAACAGTCCGAAACAGACTCGCCGAGCGTGGTATAAGAGCCAGACGTCCGTATCATGGGCCTATACACCCTTTCAATTAATCGCTTTAAGTCGCCTAAGAGTTGCGCCCCCTACCGGACGTGACGTAATGCGAGGATAAAAATATTACCAAAACGGCCAGTGCTGCTTACTTACGCTGCACATCAACAAAAGTTTATGCGTTGCGCAAATTTATTAATGTTTTCGTAAAAATCGGACATTTTATTTGTTAAAGTAGAGCTATACAGAAAGTATTAGGTTACAGTATATTAAAGTTTTTGCATTAACAGCATTCAAAAAATCATAGGTAACGAATTAACGCTGCACACGGGGAGCGTATTTTGTTCACATACTCGCGGTTAGTTTCCTATAAATTCTCTGATTTTCACAACAAGTACCATATATTTAACTTACCCCAATGCAAAAAGCAATCGTTTACGATGACAAATCCTTAAAAAACGGTGATCAAACAATCCCAGTTAAAAAAAAATTCAGAGCATTAATGCTTCATAACTTTTTCAAAACAAGTCGGTAATTTTCCGCTTCATTTTTTTATATTTTCATCGAAGTCTTATTGTACTTAATACACTTTCATGTCAATAAAATATTTTAAAAAGGCTGCTGTGAAGAACAATCAAGGCTTACATAACCATGTAAATGTGTAAAGATCTACTAAACAAATGATGTAGATCACGCCAGCATGTCATGTTTTGTGTACACAAGTCGTCTATTTTACCCAGCACCAACGTGTGCAAAATATGAATTAAGTAGGTCAAATCAATGTCTTTATTGTCTGTGTGAGACAAGGGTTTTGGCATCAATTTAATTCTGAACATGAATTAACATTCTAAAATGTCGGAAGAGGCTGGCTAAATCTTTGAAGTATAAATATTTTTGGGTGACAGACAGTTGTAATCTCATTGTGTTTATTACAAATTGAGATCACAGACTGATATGACCTAATCATTTCAATTATCAAAGGCACTAATTCTATCAAACAGGAAATAGCAATATGAATTAACACATATAATAAAGATCTCCTGGGGTTTTATGACTCTTGTGTTTTTACAGCTGACACCTAGGGCAATTTTCAATTACAGTAGTGACCAGTAGAACTGATCTGCCGAGGGCGTGGTTTATGAATTGCAAAACAATAGGCATCCACCAATCAAATTAATTAAAATACAAGAAAAGCAATTAATAACTGTCAATTATCAATTCATACCAGAACACAGAAACATTGAAACTAAATGGCCAGCCAGCCACGAAAGACGTCTAAAAATAATTTATGGATTATAGCGCTATGTCTCATTTTCAGAAGAGATTTCTTTTAAAAGTGACTATAAACAATCTATATTTAATGTGAGTAGGAATAACCAAACAGACAGTGAGTTTCATATTTTATTTTTACATAAATATATTGTTTTAGACAGTGCGTCTGCTGATAACATTGTATCGATGCGCCATATTTGGCGTAGCGCATCTGTGGTATTGAGGTCTTTGGCTATATCCATGTTCTTTCATATGACGGTTCATGACTGAAATGACGAAAAATATGTATGATTCTTCTTCAGACATGCGTACGATTTCACATTAACATCAAAATACGGTCTTCCAAGTCCATATTAACGACTGAGTTTGTGAAATAAAAATTCCCAGTATGTCGCAAAATTATGTGACAAACAAATATTAAGCATCCAACTAAAGCAATTTCGCAAAATCCATTAGGTATAAGTTTTTTTATATATCTCAAAATACATCCTAAAACAAATTACATCTGTAACATACCTTATCTTTCATTCCATCGCCGAAAAATTGGTTACGTCGCCATTTCGCGCTCTAAATATTACCGTTATAGTAATTGTTTATCCTCTAATGACGTCATCGAAGGGCAGATAATTCTATTTACGGTATAATTGAAAGGGTGTATATTTACCCAACGTCATCGCGTCTTGAGACGTCAGTGGGCCACTGGACATTTGAATTGGACAAGAAATCAATGGAATACGGTAATGTTCACTGATGAGTCACGTTTTTGTTTGAGGCGAGGAGATGGACGTGCTAGAGTATACCGTAGGGTCGGTGAACGTTATGCTGACGTCTGTGTGCACGAGGTGGACCGTTACGGTGGTGGAAGAATCATGGTTTGGGGCGGAATATCCTACCAGAATCGCACTCCATTGGTTATTGTGCGTGGGAATCTAACGGGACAACGTTATCGAGACGAAATTTTAACACCAGTTGTCGTACCATTTCTTAACGCTAACGTGAACGTCACGTTGTTCCAGCAAGACAATGCTAGGTGCCATACAGCACATGTATGCCGCAATTTTCTTACCCAGCAAAACATTAATGTTCTAGATTGGCCTGCTTGTTTTCCAGATTTGTCCCCAATAGAACATCTTTGGGATGCCCTGGACCGTCGGATTAGACGTCGCAATCCTAAAACATTAGCGCAGCCAGTTGGAGTTTTTTTTTTATTCAAGAATGGAATGCCATTCCACAGCGAGATATTCAACACTTTTCAATTCTATGCGTAGACGATGCACTGCTGTAATGAATGCACAGGGAGGTCACACCCGGTATTAACAAATTCCAGAACTTAACATTTTCATCAGTCCATTTTCTTATTGATTTTCAAAAAGTTTAAATGAAATTGAAGCATAATATTCAATTTAAATTATGTATCAAAGACCATATTTTCAAAATGCTTAAAAACATATTTATATCACTGACCCACGATAAAATTGTATCCAATTGATTTCATGTATCGTAACTTGTTTGGCTCACTGTATATTTATAGTGTAACATTTTACCCCGAGGACTGTATCACTTTGCCCCAAAACTAGGGGCAAAGTGTTACATGTAATCGACATTTTTAATGTATTCTAAATTGTGAATAAATAGTTTATTTGTTTTATTGAATACATTTTAAGATTAAAATTTCGTTGTTTTTTATAGAAACCTTAGTTACATTGTTGTAAACGATTTTATGTTATCTATAATTCAAAAACTTTGAAAAATGTCACGCTTCGCCCCGGTCTCCCCTACCATACCGAAATCCTCTGAAATTCGGTGAAATTACCAAAATCCATTTTGGATCTGAATGGACCAGCAGTCGTAACAAATCCGGCATGTTTATGTTGCACAACAAATCTTAACCTTCAAATTGCGCCGACCATCTTTTTGCAAGATATTTCTTATTTATAGTTGTACTGTAATTGTTTGCGTGCGACCCTTGCATAGTTATGAATTGATTATTGTCCTATTATATGAACTTTAAAACTTTGTGATACGACTTCGTTGAAGAAAACGATAGCTTATCTTTAAATAACGTATGCGCATGTAAAAACATGAAACACTACTTGTAATAACATTTTGGGAAAAGCGTATGGCTCACCAACGCCCCACTAAGGGCAACATATAACATGTTCATAATGTCACGGATATACTACATAAATATTGACTGCCTTGAGGGTGACAGTGCATCTTGTCAACCCGAGGCAACCCTCAAGGCAGTCAATATTTATTTTATTATACCGAACAAAATAAAAATAAAGCGAACCTGGCCATGGCGAACTGTCGTCTGATAATGTAAACAATCCTCTACAAGACACAGACTTTTAAAGCTAAATCCCGTATCATATGCATACCGGGTAACGTTGCGGTTAAACGCTTACCCGCTTACTCCCCTTGTATTAAATAATTTATTTCAAAACTAGAAATAGAAGCTAGCTGGCCTTCCGCACGCTCATCATTGCCGTCGGCCATTTTGTTTGCAGTTTTTTAAACGATGTCAACAGCGGGCGACATTGCAGGGTGACAGTTAAAAATGTCGCCCGCTGAGGTTTATATGCAATGTATAGGGAAAACAGTCACGTGAGGTATAATAAATGTATATGTCCGAGATAATGTGTAATAGTTATTAGATAATCCCATTTTCTATCACACCTGTTTCTAAGTCGCGGTATATACATGGGTGTGAAATACTTAAAACTTGATCTATGAGTCCATAATCCAAAAGTTCTGGAAAAGCGTTATGACGCTACGAACGCAACATGTTTGTAATACCACTAGCTTTAATGAAACTTCACGCTACCCTCGTGTAAAATGTACAATCTCCTCCGCAGTGGTCTCCATTTACCAAGTACAGAGACATCTGACATCACTAACAATGTAACAATATTCTCTTTGTTGTCTAAAAATTGACTTTGTTCTTGTTATATATTTCTAAGAAATATGGCTAATGTTTGTCAAAATGAAAAGTTGGCCCCTTTTTTCAGGGTGTAACCGGTCGTATTATTCAAAATTAATATCCATAATCACGTGACATTCGTAAATAACGTACAGCTAATGGAGATAAGCGCTCTGAGGTGTTTGTCCTTGGAAAGTGTTCATTCCTTTCATAATCGCTGCACGCATGTAATTGTAGCAAATCAAAGCTTGCGAGAAAGTGTAAAAGTGTTGCATAGTGCTTGCGTATGATCATGTGCATGTGCAGTAAAACCTCAATAAAACGACCACCATAGGGACCCTGGCAAACTGGTCTTAGAATGGAAGCGGTCTTAATATCGAGGTTGAATAAATAGCAAAACAGCGAAAACGGTCTTGAAAATTGTGTTTTTAATATTGAAGTGGTCTTAATATCGAGGTGGTCTTATAGTGAGGTTTTACTGTATTGAAATTTTGCGGGAATAATTACACGATCTTCATTCAATACAAAACAAAACAGAGTTCTGGACAAAGGGCTTCCAATAACAGTGAAACTTCGTTTGACATTTTATGTTGTTTATTTGCTGAAGCTATACAATCGAGTACATGCATGTAGTAAGGATAAACACAAAGCATTGAACAAACATAAACTATCAATTTATATCGATTACATACACAATTATGGAAACTTTTATATCATATTTTGTTCCAAAAACAATATAATGACACACAAATTCTCTATAAAGGAGGATATATGAATATGTTGAAGAACTACTTTATTTGGCCTCTGGAAATAACATAATAATTTATTATAAAAATTGGTTTGCGGATAATATCAATTTGATAAATATCCTTGGTGTTCTGTCATAAAATCACATATATCTCACTAAGAAAGGATCTATACATCACCGACAATAACGTTTTTTATTTCAACTGAAGTTGTTTAAATCACAGAGTGTAAGAAAGTATACTACGTTATCCAGAAGAGATTTTGACTTCTTTCATTATCGTACACATGCATTTATTTATGGAGGTGAACATGAGTTTCCACTTCAACACTGAGTTTAGGGTGCGCATGATGAGAAGATTCATGGTAGGAGTGGTGAGAGTCATCATTGTGGGAGTGGTGAGAGTCATCATGGTGGGAGTGGTGGGAGTCATCATGGTGAGAGTCATCATGGTGGGAGTGGTGAGAGTCATCATGGTGAGAGTCATCATGGTGAGAGTCATCATGGTGAGAGTCATCATGGTGAGAGTGGTGAGAGTCATCATGGTGAGAGTGGTGAGAGTCATCATGGTGAGAGTCATCATGGTGAGAGTCATCATGGTGAGAGTCATCATGGTGAGAGTCATCATGGTGGGAATGGTGAGAGTCATCATGGTGAGAGTGGTGGGAGTCATCATGGTGGGAGTCTTTATGGTGGGAGTGGTGAGAGTCATCATGGTGGGAGTGGTGAGAGTCATCATGGTGAGAGTGGTGGGAGTCATCATGGTGGGAGTGGTGAGAGTCATCATGGTGGGAGTGGTGAGAATCATCATGGTGAGAGTCATCATGGTGAGAGTCATCATGGTTGGAGTGGTGAGAGTCATCATGGTGAGAGTCATCATGGTGGGAGTGGTGTGAGTCATCATGGTGAGAGTCATCATGGTGGGAGTGGTGAGAGTCATCATGGTGAGAGTCATCATGGTGGGAGTGGTGAGAGTCATCATGGTGGGAGTCTTTATGGTGGGAGTGGTGAGAGTCATCATGGTGGGAGTGGTGAGAGTCATCATGGTGAGAGTGGTGTGAATTATCATGGTGGGAGTGGTGAGAGTCATCATGGTGGGAGTGGTGAGAGTCATCATGGTGAGAGTCATCATGGTGGGAGTGGTGTGAGTCATCATGGTGAGAGTCATCATGGTGGGAGTGGTGAGAGTCATCATGGTGAGAGTCATCATGGTGGGAGTGATGTGAATCATCATGGTGAGAGTGGTGAGAGTCATCATGGTGAGAGTGATGAGAGTCATCATGGTGAGAGTGGTGTGAGTCATCATGGTGGGAATCATCATGATGGGAGTGATGTGAGTCATCATGGTGGGAGTGATGTGAATCATCATTGTGAGAGTGGTGAGAGTCATCATGGTGGGAGTCTTTATGGTGGGAGTGGTGAGAGTCATCATGGTGAGAGTGGTGTGAGTCATCATGGTGGGAATCATCATGGTGGGAGTGATGTGAGCCATCATGGTGGGAGTGGTGAGAGTCATCATGGTGGGAGTGGTGAGAGTCATCATGGTGGGAGTGGTGAGAGTCATCATGGTGGGAGTGGTGTGAGTCATCATGGTGGGAGCGGTGAGAGTCATCATGGTGGGAGTGGTGAGAGTCATCATGGTGGGAGTGGTGTGAGTCATCATGGTGGGAGTGGTGAGAGTCATCATGGTGGGAGTGGTGTGAGTCATCATGGTGGGAATCATCATGATGAGAGTTGTGTGAGCCCTCATGGTGAGAGTGATGGGAATCAGGATGAGAGTGGTGTGAGTCTTCGTGCGATGAAGATGACGAAGAATCGTGATGGGAGTGATGTGAGCCATCATGGTGAGAGTGATGGGAATCAGGATGAGAGTTGTGTGAGTCATCATGGTGGGAGTCTTTATGGTGGGAGTGATGTGAGTCATCATTGTGAGAGTGGTGAGAGTCATCATGGTGAGAGTGATGAGAGTCATCATGGTGAGAGTGGTGTGAGTCATCATGGTGGGAATCATCATGGTGGGAGTGATGTGAGCCATCATGGTGGGAGTGGTGAGAGTCATCATGATGAGAGTGGTGTGAGCCATCGTGGTGAGAGTGATGGGAATCAGGATGAGAGTGGTGTGAGTCTTCATGCGATGAAGATGACGAAGAATCGTGATGTGAGCCATCATGGTGAGAGTGATGGGAATCAGGATGAGAGTGGTGTGAGTCTTCATGAGATGAAGATGACGAAGAACCGTGATGGGAGTGATGTGAATCATCATGGTGAGAGTCATCATGTTGAGAGTGGTGAGAATCATCATGGTGAGAGTGATGTGAATCAGGATGAGAGTGGTGAGAGTCATCATGGTGAGAGCCATCATGGTGAGAGTGATGTGAATGGTGAGAATCTTCATCGTGGTGTGATTCATTGCCATGACCGTGATGAGACTCTGCTGAGTGATGATCGTGATCGGCGGAGTCATTGTGGTGTGAATCGTTATGATGCGAATCAACATGATCGTCATGATGGGAATAGTGAGAGTGATGATCATCATGGTGAGAGTGGTGAGAATCATCATGGTGAGAGTGATGTGAATCGGGATGAGAGTGGTGTGAGTCTTCATGCGATGAAGATGACGAAGAGTCGTGATGGGAGTGGTGTGAATTATCATGGTGAGAGTCATCATGGTGAGAGTCATCATGGTGAGAGTGGTGTGAATCAGAATGAGAGTGGTGTGAGTCTTCATGCGATGAAGATGACGAAGAGTCGTGATGGGAGTGGTGTGAATTATCATGGTGAGAGTCATCATGGTGAGAGTGGTGCGAATCAGGATGAGAGTGGTGTGAGTCATCGTGCGATGAAGATGACGAAGAATCGTGATGGGAGTGGTGAGAATCATCATGGTGAGGGTAATGAGAGTCATCATGGTGGGAGTCTTTATGGTGGGAGTCTTTATGGTGGGAGTGGTGGGAATCGTCATTGTGAGAGTGATGAGAGTGATGAGAATCATCATGGTGGGAGTGATGTGAGTCATCAGGATGGGAGTGGTGGGAATCATCGTGGTGAGAGTGATGAGAGTCATCATGGTGGGAGTGATGTGAGCCATCATGGTGGGAGTGGTGAGAGTCATCATGGTGAGAGTCTTTATGATGGGAGTGGTGGGAATCGTCATGGTGAGAGTGATGAGAGTCATCATGATGGGAGTCTTTATGATGGGAGTGGTGGGAATCGTCATGGTGAGAGTGATGAGAGTCATCATGATGGGAGTGGTGGGAATCGTCATGGTGAGAGTGATGAGAGTCATCATGATGGGAGTGGTGGGAATCGTCATGGTGAGAGTGATGAGAGTCATCATGGTGGGAGTGATGAGAGTCATCATGATGGGAGTGGTGGGAATCGTCATGGTGGGAGTGATGAGAGTCATCATGGTGGGAGTGGTGGGAATCGTCATGGTGAGAGTGATGATAATCATCATGATGGGAGTCTTTATGGTGGGAGTGGTGAGAGTCATCATGGTGGGAGTGATGGGAATCAGGATGAGAGTGGTGAGAGCCATCGTGGTGAGAGTGATGAGAGTCATCATGGTGAGAGTGGTGGTCATCGTGATGAGAGTGGTGGTCATCGTGATGAGAGTGATGGGAGTCTTCATGCGAAGATGATGATGAAGATGAATCAGGATGAGAGTGGTGGTCATCGTGATGAGAGTGATGAGAGTCATCATGCGAAGATGATGAAGACGAATCATGATGAGAGTTATCGTGATGAGAATGGTGGTCATCGTGATGAGAGTGATGGGAGTCTTCATGCGAAGATGATGATGAAGACGAATCGTGATGAGGGTGGTGGTCATCGTGATGAGAGTCATCATGCGAAGATGATGATGAAGACGAATCGTGATGAGAGTGGTGGTCATCGTGATGAGAGTGGTGGTCATCGTGATGAGAGTGGTGGTCATCGTGATGAGAGTGGTGGTCATCGTGATGAGAGTGGTGGTCATCGTGATGATGATCGGTTTGGTTGTCATGGTGATCATGGCTGTCGTCATAGTGATCGGAATGGTTGTCATGGTGATCATTATGATCGTCTACAAGGTGTGGCATTTCTGAAATGTTGATCAGTAACTCTTATAGCAAACGCTTAATTTGTTTAATTGTTTTGCTAGCAACATAATATCGAAATAACCAAATTTTATGAATCTCGTGTACTAGTATTGGATTATATTTGTCTACTGCAATTAATTACAAACTTATAAACCAACCTAATCTAATGCGATGCCTATTTACTAAATGGCATTTAGTGATTTTGGACGAAAGCAATATTATCATACATTTAAAATACTTATAAAATGTTACTTTTCGTTTGTACAGTGATGAAATATTTGAAAGAAGTTTTCAGAGAAGGATCATGTGAAATATAAAACGCGATCTTTGGATTTTCTATTATTGCTTCCTGGAGGCTATATATTTAAAGCAAAGTTTACGCACTTTTGAATTTAATGAAACTTCGCTAAAATGGAGAGTTTTTCAAAACCATTCAGGATTATTTTGCGGGAAGTATTTGTTTTATTATTACCATTGCCTAACACATTATTTAGATCCACAGCCACTTGTCGTTTTTCTCTGGCTGGCCTGGCTGTAACCATGACGACCAGGAGAAATCCTATTGCTATAGCAACCAACTTCATTTTGCCTGAAATAAAAATTATTTGTATATAGTTTAGCAAATGATACAAAATTAAGGACAATGTTCGTGAAAAATATTTGTTTTTGATGAACCTACAAGTCTTCAGGTTCCAATTCGGATTTACTTGGTCAGTATCTTAATATACATGAGGTATTAAGTATTTTCTGACGAGAGCTAAATGTTCATATTGTAATAATGGTATCATTTTGTACGGATCTTTCCTGAATAGCTCGATCCAATGAACAAAGCATCTGCGGTTATTTCCCTAGCAAGGGGTGTGTCCTGTTTCATCCAGTGTGCGAGATTTGCCATTGATATATCTCAGCATCACCAGTTTGCAAACGCTACCATCTGAATCACTTGAATATTTTTTTTTAATATTTTTTTTTTCACCATGGGCCTCGAATATTTTTTACTCAATTCAACTTTATATGCAATAGGGTAATACAAACGAACATCAATGACAAATGTTTAATTTATGGTGTTAACGTCTGCTTAGATATGTTGAATTAGCAGAAATAGTAGTAACAGCAGTATATCAATCTTCCAACGTCCACTACTGATCGAATTAGAGGAGCATTACTACTTCTGTATATATAAAAATTCATGTATATACCACAAAGATTTTATTGACCTGACCCTCCCGGGAATCGAACCTGGACCGCCTGGGTTACAAGCCAGTGTTCGACGAACCGAGCGGGCCCGGGAATTGCAAATTTTAGTTCATTGTATGTGATGAATGTTCATTCAAACATCCTTAAATTTTACTTAAAGACTAAAGTTATATAACTTGAGATCAGGCAATCTCAAGTCTCTCTCTTCTCATTCTCAAAGTGTTTCATATCACAAGTTGGTAATAAATGAAACTACTTATATAGCATTGCAGAATATTACGTAAGATTTATTCATTGTCTAGTTACTAACTTGACAATTCGTTCCATTACGAAAATTGCCGAACATTACCGAACGTTCGAATAGGTTTGTGAGATTAAAGGGGGACAATCCAGATTGACTATAACAATTTAAAGTCGCGGCTTATCTGTGAAAATTCCTGTGATTGTCAAACAATAACTTGTTTAAGGATGAGATTTGTGAAGTATCCACATCGCAATTTAAGCAGGACATCAGTTACTATTGCAAAATGTATTTATACGCTCGCGATGAACAGAACAGAACAGAAAATGCATTTGTTTTGACTTGTACATGGTAGAACGTCATACAATCACATACAAAGTACAAAAAATATACAGTACATCACATGAAAACTTGCGTTCCTAGTTATAAGTCTGAGAAATGTCAATAAAAGATAGGGGTGTCATGATATGCCTGAAGCGTACTAAGATATAATCATAGCAATATTTCTGCAACGTATTGCCATATGTACCGTATTCATTGCTTCATTAAGTTATTTGTTTCTTACTTGGACACTTAATTCATCTCCAAACTCTCCAAATGTATTGCGAAACATGCATAAATCAAAACTAAACAATTATCACTCGCATTTCAGTTATTCACTAAAGTTAGGGTTTGCTTTCCTATATTTAGAGTTTGTGGCCTGTAACATTCTAGCAGAAATCAAAATAATGTATCGTAAAAACCTGTACGTTCATTTCATATAGTGGTTCAATACAATTTATACCAGTATATCGCGATAATCATGGTACAATACAATTTATACCGGTATATCGCGATAAGCATGGTACAATACAATTCATGACGGTATGTCGCGATAATCATAATAAAAGCCATACAGCTATGACCTTTGTTAAGCCTAACATATTCATTTCTTTAAATGTCCAAAGCCTCCCCTGACGATGTATCAAACATAGTCCAGCCACGGACGTTACGTCTCTATACTGTCGCTGTTACGAACGACGCGTGTAAAAGTCGGAGTACAGAGACACGTATGCGGGGCTATATCAAACACAACACTTGTACATCCGTATGCATCTTAACAAAAGAACAAACTTATTTTACGTTAATGTTTCTTTTCCGGCGGAAACATATAGAAAGAGAGACTAAGCTAGGGAACGCTAGATACATAAGGCAATGCCTTCCCGAACAGACCCACGATATACAAAACATAAGTTACTGACGTCACGAGGTGCAAGGAGAAACATGTACATTTGTATATGAATAGGGGGGCAAGGAAAATCAAAATCAATTATGGAGATTTTAGGGAGACAAGAAGTGGGGAAATAGTTAAATGGATGGAATACATGACGGAACATGCCAAGAAAACGAGTAATCTTAGGTCTAAAGGGTTGAAAAGAAGCATGAACATATTCATCATGTCATGTAGGAGTGTGTCATATTTGTATTCTTTCATGTATACTTTACTATCTCAGTTACATGGATAATGTCCTTTTGATGAATAAAACGTAAGATTTGTTAAAAATATGGTATATTATTAAAACTCAAGCATAGTCATTTGGATTTCATGGTTGTCTTTATAAAATCTATCTATATAAGAAAATGACATAGAATGGCCATATTGAAACGTTGGATTTTGTATTGTAAAATGTATTTGTGTCTAATTTAGTGTTTTGTTGCTAAAACCTTAGTGTATATAAAAAAAGGATGAGGCGAACAATTAGAATAATTAACAAAATAAATACTTGACATATACTCAACAAAAAAGCAAATTCACCACCAAATTTTCAATCAACTTTTTCAGAAGCGACATTTTTCTCTCAGACAGCCGAAATCCTACTCTCCTGAGGTGGATAAGTATATATCCAATTCAATATGGCCTTTACAAATAGGGTTCGATAGTGTTTCTCAAAGTCTACATCGTTAGAAAGTACAAATGAACATCTGCAAGGTTATTTTCTGAAAATGTCTTAATGTACAAAAAAGTTTTAAAAACTGACCCTTGCATACTTGCTTATATATATAATGAATAAATATATTAGTACATTTTCGTTGCTAGTAAAAACAAAATAAAATAAATAATCATTTTAAAACTACATTCAAGACAACAAAGTACAAAGTTAAACTTACTTCTTTCGTTGTCTTCTATGGAGCCCAAGTACAAATATATGACCAGTTACTCCAGCAAAACAACCTTTTTCAATAGACGTGTTTGTTGAATAAGTAACGATCAGGGCTGCTGGGTCCCTTTTATAGGCTCACCAAAATCTAGGGCAACATTGTTACCACTGGGAAACTTTGTAGTCAGCATAATTTTCAACAATCTTACACGTACCACGGCTGGTCCTGGAACAAAACGTACATATTATAATAAATGCTCCATATAATTAGATCATTTGCTCTAATGCAGCTAAACAAATTAAAACACACTGGGATTGGGCTTTAGATATTGGCATAAGACAGAGGGTAGTTCCGTGAATGTGAATTTCCACAGGTCCGGTGAGATCGACACCCGGGGAAATAGACTTAGTCGGCATAATATGTTATGGGCCATATGTGATTCCTAGAATACTACCCGGTGATATTGGAAATATGCCTGGTGCAGGGACGGGAATCAGAAAAAACATGCAATTTTACTAAATCGCTGGGTATTTTAGCCACACCCACCGATGGGGTAACACACATTGAAAGTTTCTATTGATAGGTGCTTTACTTCGAATGGATTAACTTACAATACAATACATTTTTAATAAATAGTTTCATCGCAAGACATTTAAGCAAAGCCAGTTTCCCACTGCATCGCCTACTTGGCATTTGTTAATTTATTTTCCCAGTAATTTTATTAGGGGTGTTACGATACACCGGTTTATCGGTATATTGCAATATGCAGTCAAACTGTATTGCACCACGATATGATACATTTTTCTGTATTCTGTTAGAAAATAAAACTATGAAATGAGAATGACGATTATTTACCTTTTGCTTTTTATCTAGTCATGAAAATCTGATATTTAATTACTGGTCAAAAACAAACATGAGATTAATAACTACATGTATTTGGTTTTTTGCCTACGCGTGTTAATTTGTGTAGCACATTTGAACATTTTGGAATTGAATAAAAGATAGAAGTGTGCAAGTATAACAAAAATATCTACAGTCATAGCTGAGGTTAATGGAGCAATGTCTGATTTATAAAACAATTAGGAAAGTGCATGCATTTGAATACATACGGTACAAAGTAAAAGTACTAAGGTTTGGACAAATTGTTTCGTGTCAAGGACATGAGACTGTTGGGTCAAGTGTTTGCTAAAGTACCTCCCATACACAGAGACCATTAACTTAGTACAATGACTTTAAATGTGGTGCCATAGTTTACCGTTTCTATCCTAATTTAAGGAACTCGATGTTCATGTAATATACTTGAACTCGTATGTTTAATTAGTAACACAACATTGGTCACCGTAACAGCTGACTCATAAGGACAAAGGATGGAAGATTCCGTACTTGCAAACTTCTGTTGCGTTTGACGTTATATTACGGAACATTACCATATTTGGCAATTGTATCTAAAGTTTTACTGCGGACATTATGACCGGTAGAAGAACCTAAGCACATTGTCGTTTTTGTCCTTATTGTAGTTCTAATTATTTTATAAACAAATTGGTATTTTTTGGTTCAAAGTTACGTTCAGGAGTGCTTCAATTTTGCTTCGTCCCCATTATGTTTTGACCAGAGTTTCATTCAAAGGCAGAAACTGTTATAATTCTGGTTTTAGTTTAGTTGAGCCTCATTTACTTTTCTGAAAGGCCTTAATCCTTTAATAGACTGTTCCGATCGTTCGCCTAAGTCAGGCTGCAAAACAATTCAGGCCATGAGGATTAGCACCGTATTGAAACTAGTCGATATACAGTAAAACCTCACTTAAAGACTACCTCAATAATAAGACCACCTCAAAATTAGGACCACAATTTTCAAGTCCATTTTCACTTTTTTGTCATTTATCGCACGGTCAACGGTAAAAAATGGGTATAATACATATGCATCGTATATAATTATATAACCGTATTCTCTTCAGCTCTTGACAATTGGCGGGCTCGACATGTTGCCTTGGGCATCTAGTTGTTTGATATTTCTTTTTGAGCGAGTTATAAGCTTACAGTAGCTGTACTTTAACAAACTGAAATCTTAACTAAGATCGGCACCTAGGTATTTTGTTGTTTCTGTTGCTTTGAGGGCTATGATATGTAATGATATACATGTACTATTTTGGAATGAATATCATTCTGTAAAGTTTGTGCGTCTTTGGTGAATTTAACCGTGTCACAACCAACAATTACATAATATGATCAACGCTCATGTTTTTGTTGAGTTGTGATACAATAGGTCACAGTATTCAAACATCGGAAAAATATAATGTGCAGTGCAAACATTTTTATTCGGGATACTTTAATGGCAATTTATCACATTTTTCTTTAGTAAAATTAGGTATCATAGCAATAATATATGACAATGTTTTATATAACCGTGCATATATACTGGTACAGGATGACAACTCACATTGCAGGTATCCTCACCATAAGGATGACAACTCACATTGCACAGGTATCCTCACCATAAGGATGACAACTCACATTGCACAGGTATCCTCACCATAAGGATGACAACTCACATTGCAGGTATCCTCACCATAAGGATGACAACTCACATTGCACAGGTATCCTCACCATAAGGATGACAACTCACATTGCACAGGTCTCCTCACCATAAGGATGACAACTCACATTGCAGGTATCCTCACCATAAGGATGACAACTCACATTGCACAGGTATCCTCACCATAAGGATGACAACTCACATTGCACAGGTATCCTCACCATAAGGATGACAACTCACATTGCACAGGTATCCTCACCATAAGGATGACAACTCACATTGCACAGGTATCCTCACCATAAGGATGACAACTTACATTGCACAGGTATCCTCACCATAAGGATGACAACTCACATTGCACAGGTATCCTCACCATAAGGATGACAACTCACATTGAAAGTTGACTGATCGACTTCAACTTTGTATGAAACTATGTTCACGAATAGACACGGAATGGACCATTTTTGATTGATACTGAATCTGTAACAGTTTAGCCCCGTGGATTAGCATATCAGCAAACACTGTTCAATAACTTTCAACATCTGAGGTATTTGTGCAAATACGATGTTGATTAGTTAACTATGTTCCACGATAAGGACAACATTATAGAGCTTGACTAGACTGACTTTACGATCAGTATTTATGTGATTCATTAGCAGGCAGGTAAACTTAGTACTTTAAAATGAATTTGGCAATTACTTACCATTTATTCATATGTTTTATGTAAAAATTGACTGTATACATCCTGAAAAATTGCCGACTTACTACAAGTGCGCTTTAAAAAAAGTTAACATTTATAATTATTAAATCCTTAAATGCGATATTCAATTCTTACATTAAAATTAACTTACTTTACTTATTCGTAAAATAAACATATACTCCTTTGCTCTGATATCATGTTAATCATGATTGGTGAGGAATAATATCACTTGTCTACGGTATGATACACAGTGTGGTAACACTTTCAGTGAGTGCTAAATGACCAGGGGTATTGGTGCGCCGCATAATAACATTCGGTTAAATATTTAGCAACACTCCTTATTAATCAAGTTGTGCCAAATACGTATTGCTCTTTCCTCAAGCGTAACGGTGATTGCGGCGATCTCTGTGATGTGACTTGGCAGCGTTACATTGATATGGTTAGCAGCAGTAGCAGTAATACACTATAATATTGCGGTTATATGTGCGATATCATATTTACATGTATTACTAGTAGCAGTAATACAGTATAATATTGCGGTAATATGTGCGATAACATATTTACATGTATTACTAGTAGCAGTAGCAGTAATACAGTATAATATTGCGGTTATATGTGCGATAACATATTTACATGTATTACTAGTAGCAGTAGCAGTAATACACTATAATATTGCGGTAATATGTGCGATAACATATTTACATGTATTATGTATTACTAGTAGCAGTAGCAGTAATACGACATATATAGGCTGCTACTTCTAGCAGTATAACTGATCGTAAGTTGCAGCTAATGCTAACTTCATATCAGTTAGCTAACTTTTGGCCGTTCGAAGGTGGGGCATTGCGGACAGAAATGTTTTAGCAGTGGGGGAATTGAAATTATTGAAACGTAACTTTTGCCGTGATTCTGTATGTGTCCATATGTGCATACTAAGTTTTGTTTTCCAAAACTAAACATATGCCATGCACTAAACATATGCCATGTACCAGTCATAAACAGTTTTTTTTTGTCAGATAAATCCATATTTAATAAATTAATTAACATAAATGTGTAATTTCATAACTGATACAATGAGTACTGTTGAGTTACATGTATATTGAAACAGACTATACAAGGTATTGACTAATCACTACGGAGTGATAAATTGGCCGCGCGGAAACCCCAAATATACTTCACGTGTACTGAAATCTAGTTCAAATTCGTTAATAAATGTCTATCTTAAGTAGGCACTGATATGTGACTGTTATTACCGTGTCAAGTAGCCGTTAATACCGTTTTTTAACATACATGTAACCCGGCTAGCTCAGTAGGTACATAGAGCTGTCAACAAGTAGATTCGGGTTCTAATCCCGGGTTGGGCAGGTTATGTTCTTCCGTGATATTGGACATGTGGAGAGAGGTATGTTGCTTGCGGAGGAGCAAGTTAGATGCATTTACTATATTCCTTTCATTTAAGCTTTCTACAATATTCTTTTTAATACTGTCAATATGACCTTTTAGACATGTAATTGATTTTGTTCAATCAAACGAATGAACAAAAATTGATCTTCGATATTGCGTTGTCTTGCTTTATTTCGTGTTCATTTACATTGCACAACAAATTGCATCAAATGTCCTTGCTTCAGATTGAGCCGACAATCTGTTTGAAATATACGTCTTGTTTAGTTAAGCCCCATGAATTGCACGTAAAATAGTCATATCAGCAAACACGATTAGTACTTTATCCGAAATATTCGTGACATTCATACGTACTACACCCAAACTGATTGAGAATCTAGTATCGGACCAGAGCAGTGTGTGTATAAAATAGTTGTTTGTCTGTACTTCCTCCAGATGTTGGCTGGACGTGACAAACGTCACTATCTCTCTCACAAATTCAGTCTTACCAACCCGAGCGAGTTTAAGTGGAATGGTAGAACTAACGGCAATAAAATAATGACTGTGTCCACTCTGAGATTGAGCTTGGCTCAGCTTGAAAGTAGTCTGCATGCATGTAAAAGTCAACCATTTAAGAGACCGTGGACAATGCAATGATGTTCACTCACTTCAAAATAAATCAGTAAAGCAGACTAAAATAATTAATGTCAGTACATGTTCTATATTGCTAGATGCATCCTCGAGTGACCAAAAAATGACGATTCTCTTCACTTTAACAAAATGTGTCTACAAGTATACAACTATCAGTCTCAAGTTGTGAAGTGTTGTCCAGTTTATTTTTGTAAAACTGGCATTAATCGACATATCACCATTGAAAAGAGCCAATATGGTCAACTTCGAATATATCATCGTTTGTAATTCACTTTCAAATTAACTTTTTAGATATTTAATGCCCATTTTATAAACATTGCGACACAATTTCTCCCTCGTGCATAATTTTCAGCACTTTACAATGTATATAATAAACATGCTTTCCTAGAATGTTTTTACCACATACGACCAGATATTTGTTACAATGGCCAAGCAGGTTCAGCTATTTTGTGTAAGCATTGGCTGGAATCCTTTTGTTCAAACGCAAGGTTGTGTATTTTTGATAATAAAATACAAACAAACTGTAAGTTAACAACTTTATTTCCCAATATAGTTAATACGCTTACAGGAGGCACTCAATTCACATTCAAAGACCAGAAACATCCGTCCCCACAACATTCCATGCAAAGTACTGCACTTTGCATTGTATATTACATCAAACATATGTAGTTTAATCAAGCTTTCGGTCAGTTTAAGACAATTCCAACAAAATAACATTGCTATAATTATATATAAAACAATAATGCACCATGATAGCCTGCCTGGTGTTATTGTGAAGTTTGTATCTTTCATCAAAAAAGCAAGCCTCAGACCTACTGGTTTCATTGGCCCACATCTTTAAGCCATACATATTTGGTAAAAATATAAAAAGAATGAATGAAGAAATGAAGATATAGCTGTGTAAATATTGTTAAATATATCATTTTTTATTATAAAGGATCAATACTATTGTGTCTCATGACCCAATAAAGCTCATAACTATGCATAACAAGATTTCAAGATCAGAAATATATGCAGTTGGATAAAGACTGATACAGGAATTTGGTTGCTCCTTGTAAACAATCAAATGAGAATGACAGATGAACCTCAACATTTCTATCAAACAATTTATGCTCAGGAGAGCCAAAATATGTGCACAAAATGATATGAAAGTTAATGTTTTGGCAATGTGGTATGCAATACATTTTCTTTTCAGATCTTCCGATCTCTTCTTTATCCGATACTGTTCTTCGCAATTTGAACACCAACATCTAAACCTGTAAAATTACAAAACAATAAATTAAATGAACTAATAATGTTATTGTACAAGAACATGCATGGTGCAAAATAATATACTGATATTTTACAGTAGCCAGTATACTGATTGGTAACATAATTTATTGCACATGAATTGTATATTCAGTCAACAAATGATAAATGTGTTAGTTGTATTTGACAATTGATCACAGCTCCTTACCACAAGAACTATTTTAAGTGCAACGGATACATATATATCCGACAAGACTGGTTAAATAATAAAATAAAGATGGAAAGGTCCTGTATTGTTTACCTGATTTATACCTATTGCCTGTAATATTGTGAAAATATGTATTAAGCCTAAGTGGGCAGTATATCAGCGACTGAGCGAGTCATTCAGGCAATGGAAAAGTCTGTCAGTCAGTGGGTCAGTGAAAGTTGGTCGTTCGGTCGGTCAGTCAGTCCGAAATCAATTAGTAAGCCAGTAAATGAGTAACTGCGTGTGACTCTTGCAAGTCGGTGAATCAGTCAGTTTGTAAGTCTGTAAGTCATTCAAAAGTGAGTGAGTGAGCGAGTGAGTGAATATTTCAGCCAATGAACCTATCAATGAATCAATGAGTGAATAAAGTATGTCAGTTAGTCAATCAGTGAGTGACTGAGCAGGTCAGTCCTTGATTGATTGAACATTCAGTCAGTGAGTCAATCAATGAGTCAATGAGTGTGTGGGTCAGTGAGTTTGTCAATGTCAGTGAGTCAAGTATTGAGTAGAGAGTCATGGCAGTCATCAAAGAGTCAGTCAGTCAGTAAGCATGTGCATCATGAGTGAGTGAGGCAATCAGTCAGTAAATGAGTCATTGAGTCAATCAGTGAGTCATTAAATAAGTCAGTCCTTGATTGACTGATTGGACAAGCAGTCAATGAGTCAGTCAGTGACTCTTTCAGTCACTGAATAGGTAAATAAATCATTGAGTAAGGGAGTGAGTGGGGCAGTAAGTCAGTCAGTCAATCTGTCTGTCTTTTATTTAGTCGATGGATCATTGACCGAGCGAGCGAGTGAGTGAAAGGAGTGGTCAGTCATCAAGTCAAAGTGGTCATCAATGAGTCAGTCAGACAGTATGTGTGCACATTTAAATGAGTGTGTGAGTCAGTCATTGTGGTAGTCGTTGATTGATTGATTGGGCAGTCGGTCAGTGAATCTTTCATTCAATAGACATGACGATGTATCATTGAGGAAGCGATTGGGGCAGTTTGTCTGCGAGTCAATCAGCGAGTTATTGAGTGAGTCAGTCGTTGTTGCTGTCTTTGCCTTGTACATTCATGTATGGCTTTATATAGTACCTACCCTCGCGTTGTACATTCAGTTATGGCTTTATTTAGTACCAATCCTCGCTTTGTACATTCATTAATGGCTTTATATAGTACCTACCCTCGCCTTGTACATTCATTTATGGCTTTATATAGTACCTACCCTCGCTTTGTACAGTCATTTATGGCTTTATATAGTACATACCTTCGCCTTGTACATTCATTTATGGCTTTATATAGTACCTACCCTCGCTTTGTACAGTCATTTATGGCTTTATAAAATACCTACCCTCGCCTTGTACATTCATTTATGGCTTTATAAAGTACATACCCTCGCATTGTACATTCATTTATGGCTTTATATAGTACTTACCCTCGCCTTGTACAGTCATTTATAGCTTTATATAGTACCTACCTTCGCCTTGTACATTCATTTATGACTTCATATAGTACCTACCCTCGCCTTGTACATTCATTTATAGCTTTATATAGTACTTACCCTCGCCTTGTGCAGTCATTTATAGCTTTATATGGTACCTACCCTCGCCTTGTACATCCATTTATGGCTTTATATAGTACTTACCCTCGCCTTGTACATTCATTTATGGCTTTATATAGTACTTACCCTCGCCTTGTACAGTCATTTATAGCTTTATATAGTACCTACCCTCGCCTTGTACATTCATTTATGGCTTTATATAGTACTTACCATCGCCTTGTACAGTCATTTATAGCTTTATATAGTACCTACCCTCGCCTTGCACATTCATTTATGACTTCATATAGTACATACCCTCGCCTTGTACAGTCCTTTATTTACAACCGAGTCAATGTCGAGACCACGCCCCTACCTCTACTTTGTACGGATTCTAAAAAATCAGTCATACAGTGGTTCAGTGTGTAAGTCAGTCAGTCAGTGATTGAGGCAGCATGTGAGTCAGCAAGAGAATAAATCAGTCAACCAGTCATACAGTTGTTCAGTGTGTAAGTCAGTCAGTCAGTGATTGAGGCAGCATGTGAGTCAGCCAGATTATTAAAACAGTCAACCAGTCATACGGTGGTTCAGTGTGTAAGTTAGTCAGTCAGTGATTGAGGCAGAATGTGAGTCAGCCATAGAAAAAATCAGTCATACAGTGGTTCAATGTGTAAGTCAGTCAGTCAGTGATTGAGGCAGCATGTGAGTCAGCCAGAGAATAAATCAGTCAACCAGTCATACAGTTGTTCAGTGTGTAAGTCAGTTAGTCAGTGATTGAGGCAGCATGTGAGTCAGCCAGAGAATAAATCAGTCAACCAGTCATACAGTTGTTCAGTGTGTAAGTCAGTCAGTCAGTGATTGAAGCAGCATGTGAGTCAGCCAGAGAAAAAATCAGTCAACCAATCATACAGTGGTTCGGTGTGTAAGTCAGTCAGTCAGTGATTGAGGCAGCATGTGAGTCAGCCAGAGAATAAATCAGTCAACCAGTCATACAGTTGTTCAGTGTGTAAGTCAGTCAGTCAGTGATTGAGGCAGCATGTGAGTCAGCCAGAGAATAAATCCGTCAACCAGTCATACGGTGGTTCAGTGTGTAAGTTAGTCAGTCAGTGATTGAGGCAGAATGTGAGTCAGCCAGAGAAAAAAATCAGTCATACAGTGGTTCAGTGTGTAAGTCAGTCAGTCAGTGATTGAGACAGCATGTGAGTCAGCCAGAGAATAAATCAGTCAACCAGTCATACAGTTGTTCAGTGTGTAAGTCAGTTAGTCAGTGATTGAGGCAGCATGTGAGTCAGCCAGACAATAAATCAGTCAACCAGTCATACAGTTGTTCAGTGTGTAAGTCAGTCAGTCAGTTATTAAACAAACCAGTCAGTATGTCTGTTGGTGAGTCAGTCATTGAACAAGTCATTTGGTAGGAGTAAGTTAGGTTCATCACTGCCTAGTCATTCAGCGAGTTAGTAAGCCATTCACAGTGAGTGAGAATGGTAGTGAATATCAGACCACTAACCTGTACAAGTCACACACTTAGCAAACTGTAAGTAGATTAGTCAATCAATTGGTTTGTTGGTCAGATAGTAAAACAGTGTAACTATGTCAGTCAACCAATCAGTAAGCAAATTAACTTCAATCAGTCAGTGAGTAAATAAAGTCAATTAAAGTCAATAAATTAGCAAACCTGTGAGTTAAACAATAGATTTACCTATCTTCAAATGTCCATGTAAGGTCAGATGTGTTTGTACCAACTTCCCCACATCCTCCTCAATTTTACAGCCATGACTGTAAAACCAAATAGAAAAGGATTGCTTTCATTTATAGAATAAACACTTTATAAAAATAACTCCTTAAAGTGGTGTAAAATTAAAAATATGATATGGAATATAAGAAAAACATATTTTACCAGATCTTGGCATTACAATTTATATAATTTACCAAAACAAAACATGTCCCTCTATTTGCAGTTAATGACAGAACATGAAACCTGTAGCTACTGTGGACATGACTAAGATATCATTACATTAAAAACATATTACATTCAAACAATCAAATTCTATATTTCTTCTCCACAGCAGAGAAGTCAATACCTTTGTTGGTATGGCTGTCGAGGAATACTGGCACCATACTGACAGAATCAATGTTCATCCACAGTGACACATACAAACAGCAATGTTCATCCATGTAACTGAAAAATATGAATGCAGTAACAAAAGCAGTTTAACTTAGACAGTACTGTTATGTGTCTAAAGCGCTAGTAATTCTAGTTTACAGAAATTGGATCGTAGCTCTCTTTTAAGAAATACACTGTCTCCTCTGGCCGAGTGGTTAAGGCATCCACTTTTAGAGCAGGAGGTCAACGGTTCAAATTCCTGCAGATGTCTGTTTTGACATGACCTTTTGATGAGCCGTCAGCTAGTTAAATAATGGTAACCGTGTGCATACCTGACTTGTGCCTGGCATTAAATAATAGGAACTGGGAAGTAAATAGGCTCAGAAAGTAGTTGTCTCATAAGTCAGAAATGGCTGGCCTTTTAATTTGGGGCAACATGGTAATAAAAATACTTTTTTGTCAAATAAAAGTGTCAACATTTTAGAGCTGTAAACAACATTAGTGATTCGTTATGATCATTTGATGGCTATAACCGTGTAATCCAATAACATTAATATACATCACGAGTATACACTTAATTATAAATAAAACAACTGGAGTTGAAATGTACAGACAAGGATCGAATTGTTTTGGTGACGAAACAGTTGTTATTGATATATACAGTATACAGTAAATAGGATAAATATCGACTCTATAGCAGGATGATTAGGATAGTTAAGTAAAGCAAGCTCAAATACCCGAGCTCAGTCAGAAATAAGAATCGAAACAATAACATACAGTCAGTTCGATTTCAATATGTCAGCATTTAATAAAAACTAAAAAAGTGGGTCAAGAGAGAAAAATCGGTCCAAGATGATTTAATGGTCACTGAAAAAGTAGGTAATTCCCGCATGTCAATCATACTACGATAAGCTCGTTAAGTTGTATTTGTACTACAACTAAACACTACTCTAGATTCGGAAGAAGGTCGTCAAAATTACCAGCTCTGAATTTCAAATAATGCCACCACTGAACTTCAATAATGGCCACTGGTTTCACAGTCAGAAAAGAAGATTTCGGCAATGTTGTGATCGAAAAACATTTCAAATACTCACAGTAATGTTTATTACATCAATTTGCATCGTTGATGACGCCTCGTATGTATACACGAACAGTGATCCAAATCAGTACTTCAGATATACCTTCTAATCCGATACTCATATAAACAATATGGCGGCATTTCATACTTTTATTTCCGGAACATGCGGCGGCACATGCGCACTAAAAGTATATTCCATATATGGTGTTGGGACGTCAGGGATCATCTCTCAAGTGCAATGTACATTGAATAGACAGCTTTCCCCGTCATAGAAATGACGCTGTGATAATGAAAATTGCTAGAAAAACTAAATAAATCTAACGTAAGTGACTATCGATTTGTCGGAATGCCAAAAGTATACCAATGCCTGTATATGTGTAGTGATTTATATTCCGCTACGAATATTTTAAAATGCGTCATCTCATTACTCATCATGTCGTTACTCAAATTCGCCACAGTTTATTTGTAATACGTATTGGTGCAATCCTTGATGAAAGAACGAAACACTGCCTTCTGTAAATGCTAAAACCGATTAGCTAGATAGTCAAAATTTCCCTTGACGTGAAAGGTTATTCCGTACACATTTGATTGGTTATAGCACTGACAAGTGCCCATCAACTACAAACTCAGTAGTCACGTGATCGTGCCAACCAATGAAATTTAGTATCAAGAACGAACGGTGATTTCGTAATATCAACTATCAAAATATACTGGGTAATATAGCAGTGCGCGAATGTAACGGTAGTGGAATCAAAGCGCTGTGTGGGAGCGTACTACGCAGTGATCTCGGGGTTTCTGTTGTATAGTGTAATTGAATGACCGGCAGTCGTAACATAAAGCATTGTTTATGCTGTACAACAAATTTCAGATTTCAACACATTAGCAAACTTCAAGTTGCGCCGACCATCTTTTTTAAAGATATTTTTTGTTTATAGTTGTACTGTAATTGTTTGCGTGCGACCCTTGCATAGTTAGTTATGCATTGATTATTGTCCTATTATATGAACTTTAAAGCTGTGTGATACGACTTCGTTGAAGAAAACGATAGCTTATCTTTAAATAACGCATGCGCATGTAAAAACATGAAACAATAGTTGTAATAACTTTTGGGAAAAACGTATGTCTCACCAACGCCCCACTAAGGGCCATAACTTTGATTAATATCTGGAACCATACTTGTCCCAGTTAATGTGCAACATATAACATGTTCATAATGTAACGGACATACATGTATATGTCCGTGATAATGTGTAATAGTTATTAGATAATCCCATTTTCTATCACACCTGTTTCTAAGTCGCAGTCTATACATGGTTGTGATATACTTAAAACTTGATCTATGAGTCCATAATCCAAAATCTGACATCACTAACAATGTAACAATATTCTCTTTGTTGTCTAAAAATTGACTTTGTTCTTGTTATATATTTCAAAAAAATATGGCAAATGTTAGTCAAAATGAAAACAACAAATTTGGCCCCTTTTTTCAGGGTGTAAACGGTCGTATTATTCAAAATTAATATCCATAATCACTTGACATTCGTAAATAACGTATTGCTAATGGAGATAAGCGCTCTGAGGTGTTTGTCCTTGGAAAGTGTTCATTCCTTTCATAATCGCTGCATGCATGTAATTGTAGCAAATCAAAGCTTGCGAGAAAGTGTAAATTTGTTGCATAGTGCTTGCGTATGATCATGTGCATGTACAGTAAAACCTCAATAAAACGACCACCATAGGGACCCTGGCAAACTGGTCTTAGAATGGAAGCGGTCTTAATATCGAGGTTGAATAAAGAGCAAAACAGCGGAAACGGTCTTGAAAATTGTGTTTTTAATTTTGAAGTGGTCTTAATATCGAGGTGGTCTTAAAGTGAGGTTTTACTGTATTGAAATTTTGCGGGAAGAATTACACGATCTTCATTCAATACAAAACAAAACAGACTTCTGGACAAAGGGCTTCCAATAACAGTGAAACTTCGTTTGACATTTTATGTTGTTTATTTAGCTATACAATCGAGTACATGCATGCAGTAAGGATAAACACAAAGCATTGAACAAACATAAACTATCAATTTATATCGATTACATGCACAATTATGGAAACTTTTATATCATATTTTGTTCCAAAAACAATATAATGACACACAAATTCTCTATAAAGGAGGATATATGAATATGTTGAAGAACTACTTTATTTGGCCTCTGGAAATAACATAATAATTTATTATAAAAATTGGTTTGCGGATAATATCAATTTGATAAATATCCTTGGTGTTCTGTCATAAAATCACATATATCTCACTAAGAAAGGATCTATACATCACCGACAATAACGTTTTTTTATTTCAACTGAAGTTGTTTAAATCACAGAGTGTAAGAAAGTATACTACGTTATCCGGAAGAGATTATGACTTCTTTCATTATCGTAGACATGCATTTATTTATGGAGGTGAACATGAGTTTCCACTTCAACATTGAGTTTAGGGTGCGCATGATGATAAGATTTATGGTGAGAGTGGTGAGAGTCATCATGGTGAGAGTGGTGAGAGTCATCATGGTGAGAGTCATCATGGTGAGAGTCATCATGGTGAGAGTGGTGAGAGTCATCATGGTGAGAGTGGTGAGAGTCATCATGGTGAGAGTCATCATGGTGAGAGTGGTGAGAGTCATCATGGTGAGAGTGGTGAGAGTCATCACTGTGAGAGTCATCATGGTGAGAGTCATCATGGTGAGAGTCATCATGATGAGAGTGGTGAGAGTCATCATGGTGAGAGTGGTGAGAGTCATCATGGTGAGAGTGGTGAGAGTCATCACTGTGAGAGTGGTGAGAGTCATCATGGTGAGAGTCATCATGGTGTGAGTGGTGAGAGTCATCATGGTGAGAGTGGTGAGAGTCATCATGGTGAGAGTGGTGTGAATCATCATGGTGAGAGTCATCATGGTGAGAGTGGTGAGAATCATCATGATGAGAGTGATGTGAATCAGGATGAGAATGGTGAGAGTCATCATGGTGAGAGTGGTGTGAGTCATCACTGTGAGAGTGATGTGAATCAGGATGAGAGTGGTGAGAGTCATCATGGTGAGAGTGGTGAGAATCATCATGGTGAGAGTGATGTGAATCAGGATGAGAGTGGTGTGAGTCTTCATGCGATGAAGATGACGAAGAATCGTGGTGGGAGTGGTGGGAATCATCATGGTGAGAGTGGTGAGAATCATCATGATGAGAGTGATGTGAATCAGGATGAGAATGGTGAGAGTCATCATGGTGAGAGTGGTGTGAGTCATCACTGTGAGAGTGATGTGAATCAGGATGAGAGTGGTGAGAGTCATCATGGTGAGAGTGGTGAGAATCATCATGGTGAGAGTGATGTGAATCAGGATGAGAGTGGTGTGAGTCTTCATGCGATGAAGATGACGAAGAACCGTGATGGGAGTGGTGTGAATCATCATGGTGAGAGTGATCATGATGAGAGTGGTGAGAGTCATCATGGTGAGAGTGGTGAGAATCATCACTGTGAGAGTGATGTGAATCAGGGTGAGAGTGGTGAGAGTCATCATGGTGAGAATGGTGAGAATCATCACTGTGAGAGTGATGTGAATCAGGATGAGAGTGGTGTGAGTCATCGTGCGATGAAGATGACGAAGAATCGTGATGTGAGCTACCATGATGAGAGTGATGGGAATCAGGATGAGAGTGGTGTGAGTCATCGTGCGATGAAGATGACGAAGAATCGTGATGTGAGCTATCATGATGAGAGTGATGGGAATCAGGATGAGAGTGGTGTGAGTCTTCATGCGATGAAGATGACGAAGAATCGTGATGTGAGCCATCATGGTGAGAGTGATGGGAATCAGGATGAGAGTGGTGTGAGTCTTCATGCGATGAAGATGACGAAGAACCGTGATGAGAGTGATGGGAATCAGGATGAGAGTGGTGTGAGTCTTCATGCGATGAAGATGACGAAGAATCGTGATGGGAGTGGTGTGAATCAGGATGAGAGTGGTGAGAGTCATCATGGTGAGAGTGGTGGTCACCGTGGTGTGATTCATTGCCATGACCGTAATGAGATTCTGCTGAGTGATGATCGTGATCGGCGGAGTCATTGTGGTGTGAATCGTTATGATGCGAATCAACATGATCGTCATGATGGGAATGGTGAGAGTGATGATCATCATGGTGAGAGTGGTGATAATCATCATGGTGAGAGTGATGTGAATCAGGATGAGAGTGGTGTGAGTCTTCATGCGATGAAGATGACGAAGAATCGTGATGGGAGTGGTGAGAATCATCATGGTGAGAGTCATCATGGTGAGAGTGGTGAGAGTCATCATGCGATGACGATGACGAAGAACCGTGATGAGAGTGATGGGAATCAGGATGAGAGTGGTGTGAGTCTTCATGCGATGACGATGACGAAGAACCGTGATGAGAGTGGTGGTCATCGTGGTGAGAGTGGTGGTCATCGTGATGAGAGTGGTGGTCATCGTGATGAGAGTGGTGGTCATCGTGATGAGAGTGATGAGAGCCATCGTGATGAGAGTCATCATGCGAAGATGATGATGAAGACGAATCGTGATGAGGGTGGTGGTCATCGTGATGAGAGTGGTGGTCATCGTGATGAGAGTGATGAGAGCCATCGTGATGAGAGTCATCATGTGAAGATGATGATGAAGACGAATCGTGATGAGGGTGGTGGTCATCGTGATGAGAGTGGTGGTCATCGTGATGAGAGTGATGAGAGCCATCGTGATGAGAGTGATGAGAGCCATCGTGATGAGAGTCATCATGCGAAGATGATGATGAAGACGAATCGTGGTGAGAGTGGTGGTCATCGTGATGAGAGTGGTGGTCATCGTGGTGAGAGTGGTGGTCATCGTGATGAGAGTGGTGGTCATCGTGATGAGAGTGGTGGTCATCGTGATGAGAGTGGTGGTCATCGTGATGAGAGTGGTGGTCATCGTGATGAGAGTGATGAGAGCCATCGTGATGAGAGTCATCATGCGAAGATGATGATGAAGACGAATCGTGATGAGGGTGGTGGTCATCGTGATGAGAGTGGTGGTCATCGTGATGAGAGTGATGAGAGCCATCGTGATGAGAGTCATCATGTGAAGATGATGATGAAGACGAATCGTGATGAGGGTGGTGGTCATCGTGATGAGAGTGGTGGTCATCGTGATGAGTGTGATGAGAGCCATCGTGATGAGAGTCATCATGCGAAGATGATGATGAAGACGAATCGTGATGAGAGGGGTGGTCATCGTGATGAGAGTGGTGGTCATCGTGATGAGAGTGATGAGAGTGGTGGTCATCGTGATGAGAGTGATGAGAGCCATCGTGATGAGAGTGGTGGTCATCGTGATGAGAGTGATGAGAGCCATCGTGATGAGAGTGGTGGTCATCGTGATGAGAGTGGTGAGAGCCATCGTGATGAGAGTGGTGGTCATCGTGATGAGAGTGATGAGAGCCATCGTGATGAGAGTGGTGGTCATCATGCGAAGATGATGATGAAGACGAATCAGGATGAGAGTGGTGGTCATGGTGATGAGAGTCATCATGCGAAGATGATGATGAAGACGAATCAGGATGAGAGTGGTGGTCATGGTGATGAGAGTCATCATGCGAAGATGATGATGAAGACGAATCAGGATGAGAGTGGTGGTCATGGTGATGAGAGTCATCATGCGAAGATGATGATGAAGACGAATCGTGATGAGAGTGGTGGTCATCGTGATGAGAGTGGTGGTCATCGTGATGAGAGTGGTGGTCATCGTGATGAGAGTGGTGGTCATCGTAATGATGGTCGGTTTGGTTGTCATCGTGACCATGGCTGTCGTCATTGTGATCGGAATGGTTGTCATAGTGATCATTATGATCGTCTCCAAGGAGTGGCATATCTGAAATGTTGATCAGTAACTCTTATAGCAAACGCTTAATTTTTTCATTGTTTTTCTGAATAGTTACTATAATATCGAAATGACCGAATTTTATGAATCTTGTATACTAGTATTGGATTCTATTTGTCTACTGCAATTAAATACAAACTAATAAACACACATAATCTAACAGCGATGCATATTTAGCGATTTTGGCCGAAAGCAATATTATCATATATTCAAAATACTTATAAAATGCTACTTTTCGTTTGTACAGTGATGAAATATTTGAAAGAAGTTTTCAGAGAAGGATCATGTGAAATATAAACGCGATTTTTTGATTTTCTATTATTGCTTCCTGGAGGCTATATATTTAAAGCAAAATTTACGCACTTTTGAATTTAATGAAACTTCGCTAAAATGTAGATCTTTTTCAAAACCATTCAGGATTATTTTGCGGGAAGTATTTGTTTTATTATTACCATTGCCTAACTCATTATTTAGATCCACGGCCACTTCTCGTTTTTCTCTGGCTGGCCTGGCTGTAACCATGACGACCAGGAGAAATCCTATTGCTATAGCAACCAACTTCATTTTTGCCTGAAATAAAAATTATTTATAAATAGTTTAGCAATGATACAAAATTAAGGACAATGATGAACCTACAAGTCTTCAGGTTCCAATTCGGATTTACTTGGTCAGTATCTTAATATACATGAGGTATTAAGTATTTTCTGACGAGAGCTAAATGTTCATATTGTAATAATGGTATCATTTTGTACGGATCTTTCCTGAATAGCTCGATCCAATGAACAAAGCATCTGCGGTTATTTCCCTAGCAAGGGGTGTGTCCTGTTTCATCCAATGTGCGAGATTTGCCATTGATATATCTCAGCATCACCAGTTTGCAAACGCTACCATCTGAATCACAATAGGGTAATACAAACGAACATCAAAACAAATGTTTAATCTACGGTGTTAACGTCTGCTTAGATATGTTCAATTAGCAGAAACAGTAGTAACAGCAGTATATCAATCTTCCAACGTCCACTACTGATCGATTTAGAGGAGCATTACTACTTCTGTGTATATAAAAAATCATGTCTATACCACAAAGATTTTATTGACCTGATCCTCCCGGGAATCGAACCTGGACCGTCTGGGTTACGACGAACCGAACGGGCCCGGGAATTGCAAATTTTAGTTCATTGTATGTGATGAATGTTCATTCAAACATCCTTAAATTTTACTTAAAGTCTAAAGTTATATAACTTGAGATCAGGCAATCTCATGTCTCTCATTCTCAAAGTGTTTCATATCACAAGTTAGTAATAAATGAAACTACTTATTAAGCATTGCAGAATATTACGTAAGATTTATTCGTAGTCTAGTTACTAACTTGACAATTCGTTCCATTACGGACATTGCCGAACATTACAAAACGTTCGAACGAACAGGTTTGCTGAGATAAAAGAGGGACAATCCAGATTGACTATAACAATTTAAAGTCGCGGCTTATCTGTGAAAATTCCTGTGATTATTAAACAATAACTTGTTTAAGGATGAGATTTGTGAAGTATCCACATCGCAATTTAAGCAGGACATCAGTTACTATTGCAAAATGTATTTATATGCTCGCGATGAACAGAACAGAACAGAAAATGTATTTGTTTTGACTTGTACATGGTAGAACGTCATACAATCACATACAAAGTACAAACTATACAGTACATCACATGAAAACTTGCGTTCCTAGTTATAAGTCTGAGAACTGTCAATAAAAGATAGGGGTGCCCCGATACGCCTGAAGCGTACTAAGATATAATCATTGCAATATTTCTGCAACGTATTGCCATATGTGCCGTATTCATTGCTTCATTAAGTTATTTGTTTCTTACTTGGACACTTAATTCATCTCCAAACTCTCCAAATGTATTGCGAAAATAAACATGCATAAATCAAAACTAAACAATTATCACTCGCATTTCAGTTATTCCTATATTTAGAGTTTGTGGCCTCTAACATACTAGAGCAGAAATCAAAATCATGTATCGTAAAAACCTGTACGTTCATTTCATATAGTGGTTCAATACAATTTATACCGGTATATCGCGATAATCATGGTACAATACAATTTATACCGGTTTATCGCGATAATCATGGTACAATACAATTCATGCCGGTATGTCGCGATAATCATGGTACAATACAAGTTATACCGGTATATCGCGCTAATCATGGTACAATACAATTCATGCCGGTATGTCGCAATAATCATGGTACAATACAATTTATACCGGTATATCGCGATAATCATGGTACAATATAATTTATACCGGTATATCGCGATAATCATGGTACAATACAATTCATGCCGGTATGTCGCGATAATCATAATAAAAGCCATACAGCTATGACCTTTGTTAAGCCTAAAATATTCATTTCTTTAAATGTCCAAAGCCTCCCCTGAGGATGTATCAAACACAACACTAGTACATCCGTATGCATCTCAACAAAGTGAGTATCAATAAAGAACAAAATTGTTTTACGTAAATGTTTCTTTTTTCCGGTGGAAACATATATAAAGAGATACTAAGCTGTTACAGGGAACGCTAGATACATAAGAGGCCTCCCCGCACAGACCCTAGAAAAACCACGATATACACAGCATAAGTTACTGAGGAGGTGCAAGGAGAACCATGTATATGAATAGGGGGGGGGGGGGGGGGGGCAAGGAAAATCAAAACCAACTATGGAGATTTTAGGGAGACAAGAAGTGGGGAAATAGTTAAATGGATGGAATACATGACGGAACATACCAAGAAAACGAGTAATCTTAGGTCTAAAGGGTTGAAAAGAAGCATGAACATATTCATCATGTCATGTAGGAGTGTGTCATATTTGTATTATTTCATGTATACTTTACTATCTCAGTTACATGGATAATGTCCTTTTGATGAGTAAAACGTAAGATTTGTTAAAAATATGGTATATTATTATAACTCAAGCCTAGTAATTTGGAGTTCATGGTTGTCTTTATAAAATCTATATATATAATAAAATGACATAGAATGGCCATATTGAAACGTTGGATTTGTTAAATTATAAACAATTGGTTCACGTTGGATTTTGTATTGTAAAATGTATTTGTGTCTAATTAAGTGTTTTGTTGCTAAACCCTTAGTGTATATAAAAATCTGATGAGGCGAACAATTAAAATAATTAACAAAATAAATACTTGACATAAACTCAACAAAAAATCAAATTCACCACCAAATTTTCAATCAACTTTTTCAGAAGCGACATTTTTCTATCAGACAGCCGAAATCCTACTCTCCCGAGGTGGATAAGTATATATCCAATTCAGTATGACCTTTACAAATAGGGTTCGATAGTGTTTCTCAAAGTCTACTTCGTTAGAAAGTACAAATGAACATCTGCAAGGTTATTTTCTGAACAATGTCTTAATGTACAAACAAGTTTTTAAAAACTGACCCTTGCATACTTGCTTATATATTATAATGAATAAATATATTAGTACATTTTCACTGCTAGTAAAAATAAAATAAAATAAATAATCATTTTAAAACAACATTCAAGACAACAAAGTACGAAGTTAAACTTACTTCTTTCGTTGTCTTCTATGGAGCCCAAGTACAAATATATGACCAGTTACTCCAGCAAAACAACCTTTTTCAATAGACGTTGAATGAGTGACGATCAGGGCTGCTGGGTCCCTTTTATAGGCTCACCAAAATCTAGGGCAACATTGTTACCACTTGGAAACTTTGCAGTCAGCATAATTTTCAACAATCTTACACGTACCACGGCTGGTCCTGGAACAAAACGTACATATTATAATAAATGCTCCATATAATTAGATCATTTGCTCTAATGCAGCTAAACAAATTAAAACACACTGGGATTGGGCTTTAGATACTGGCTTTAGACAGAGGGTAGTTCCGTGAATGTGAATTTCCACAGGTCCGGTGAGATCAACACCCGGGGAAATAGACTTAGTCGGCATAATATGTTATGGGGCATATGTGATTCCTAGAATACTACCCGGGGATATTGGAAATATGCCTGGTGCAGAGACGGGATTCAGAAAAAAACATGCAATTTGACTAAATTCGCTGGGTATGTTCGCCACACCCACCGATGGGGTAACACACATTGACAGTTGCTATTGATAGGTGCTTTACTTCGAATGGGTTAACTTACAATACATTTTTAATAAATAGTTTCATCGCAAGACATTTAAGCAAAGCCAGTTTCCCACTGCATCGCCTACTTGGCATTTGTTAATTTATTTTCCCAGTAATTTTATTAGGGGTGTACGATACACCGGTATATCGGTATATTGCAATATGCAGTCAAACTGTATTGCACCACGATATGACGTAATAATACCGTTTTACGATACATTTTTCTGTATTCTGTTAGAAAATAAAACTATGAAATGAGAATGAAGATTATTAACCTTTTGCTTTTTATCTATAGTCATGAAAATCTGATATTTAATTACTGATCAAAAACAACTATGAGATTAATAACTACATGTATTTGGTTTTTTGCCTACGCGTGTTAATTTGTGTAGCACATTTGAACATTTTGGAATTGAATAAAAGATAGAAGTGTGCAAGTATAAAACAATATCTACAGTCATAGCTGAGGTTAATGGAGCAATGTCTGATTTATAAAACAATTAGGAAAGTGCATGCATTTGATTACATACGGTACAAAGTATTGACGTTATATTATGGAAAATTACCATATTTGGCAAATTTTATCAAAAGTTTTACTGCGGACAATATGACCGGTAGAAGAACCTAAGCCTGTTGCCGTTTTTTGTCCTCAAGATATCTCTTAGCCTTTTCATAAACAAACAAGTATTCTTTGGTTTAAAGTTATGTTTCGGAGTGCTTGAATTTTTCTTCGTCCCCATTATGTTTTGGTCAGAGTTTCATTCAAAAGCAGGAACTATTGTAGTTCTGGTTTAAGTTTAGTTGGGCCTCATTTACTTTTCTGAAAGGTCATTATCCTTAAGTTATGGACTGTTCCGACCATTCACCTAACTCATGCTGTTAAAATATTCAGGTCTAGATCTGAGCTTTAGTCTTAAAATGTTTGTGAAGGCCCCTGTACATGTGTATGGTATTGACAAATTATTTTAAGGACGAGCAGGTTAAGTTTTGTCTGATTTTGCTGTCAAGTATAATGTAATGCTCATGCATTATTTGGAATCGCGGTACACCTTATTCGGAACACTTTGACAATTGTCGTCAATATAAAAGTTCAGCTTTACGTAAATTAAGTGTCCCGAATGCGTACAAGCCGTCTCCTGTCTATGTATCGATTGTTGGTCATTGATGAAAAGTTAATTTTCTTTACAAAAAAACTGAGAAAATGTTGAACTAGGTTACGAATAATATTAAGAATGAGGGATATTTGTTTATTCAGCCAGACAAGAAATATCCACTGTTTTATTATGTTTGGCTTGCTCAGAAAACAACAATTCGACACAGACTACAAGAATTGTAGATTTTAGATAAAAAACGGTTATGTCAAAGACGTATTCTGTATTTTACGAGTTGACACATGATTTGAGACGATGAATATGATTTCGACTTTAAGAGATACATTTAGTTCAATTCATTTGAAGTCGCAACATAATAGTTTATTGCAATCAAAATCAATAGAAGATGTGTCCTGTAGCTTTGTAGAAGCGGTGTGAAATAGTCCTGACGAGACAGAGACAGCACTATGACCAATACGTGTACAATGTATATGTTTATAGAACAAAAGGACACTTTTATACAGATTAAATACAAACTCTCCACACTGATATGTATACCAAAATTAACAATTAAAACATAACGAAGCATGAAAACCTCGGCAGTGTTGCAAGTAAAATATTCGATATACGGCGTTTGTAGAAAACATGTTCGTGCTTGTAACATAAGTGGCACTTACCAGCCGAATGAATACGAGGTCACCATCGAATGATGTTTGTACTAAAATCTCAAAGCTCAAGGTCCTGGAGTTTCCTGTTGGTACTGATTTCAGGCATCCAGAATCCAGGCTTCTTAGTTCATAAAGTTGTCCACAGAATGCGACAACATGTGCACTTTTGATATGCATGTATGTCCCACTTTGTACATAACTGCAATACTTGCGAAAATAAAAACATATGGGGCCTTATTCACAAACATGTTAAGACTTTGAATGTTTGTTTTGCTCCTATGTTGTTGTAACAGTGCAGATTTTAATACGAATTGGCAAACATGTAGAGCGGGTAACAATCATTATTCAGACAAAATTTAATTCATTTAGATACATGTATAATGGAAACGAAAGGCTGGTAAATGTAACGTTTGCAAATTTAAAGTCCAAGGGGATTCAGTCGTAAAATGTTTGTGAATTAGGCCCCTGTGACAATGTTTTGTTTGTTTTGGAATCCGTTTAAATAGAGCAACGCCTGTGGAGTCTTGGGTGATAGGCAAATTCGTACATACCTTTCAATATTTTGTCTCACTGTTTGGGGGGGGGGGGGACATCGGGCCAAGTGAATATCCATTTGAGGTTTAGCAAAGATATATGAATAAACAAAATTCTATTTGGATTTTTCTTAAAATTTTAACAGCTTTTCTTCTGCATGACTTAAATGAAAATATATATGTTTTACCATGAGAATACGACTTAATGACGTCTATATAAGTGCAAATCTGCAAAGCAGTTAAGGTTACATCGGGGGTAATTTGAAGTCGATTTCATCCTACCTCCCGGAAATCTGGACGCAATTTTAAGTTAACGTGGGTAACAGGAATTATTTTGAATCCTTCCAAACTTGTCGAACAGCAATATTATATCAATCGTTAGTGTAATAATGTCACAGAATGTTGAAAACTTCTGATAACGGCATGGAACTCTGAGTTTGTACACCAAGGATTTTGTTCAAGGACTATGTTACCTAATTATTACTTAGTTGAAGCACTTTCAATGCAATTAGTGGGAATAGTCTCGCCAAAAATGGTCTGCTTACCAAGGTCCATACGAGAGTTACATCGTGACCTAGACGGTTAACGACCAAGTCACGTGACTTCGTTCAGTCGTAGTGCGACCTAAAAGAACTTGATTAAACTCTGTTCTGTCACTATGTTACTGTCCTGTATATAATTCAAACCTCATAAGCTGTGACACATATATCAGAACGAATTTTAGATGAAAAAATGTAAGCGTTACTTCTCGGTCATTACCATGTATCAAATGATATATATGGTCCCGATTTCATAAACAAAATTAAGTACGAAGTCAGTAACCGTCTTTAATATATTTATCAATTGTTTCAGCATGTGCAATCAAAAGGTATGGAAGTTTTGATTTCCGCCCGACAAAAATTTAGGATTTTTTTCTGTTAATATAAAATGACCACCAGTATCTACAGGCATACGAGCTATAGAGAAACAGCATACTCGCGTAAATGCTTAAGCATCCTTCATCAGTCTTAAAAGATATTGATAAATAGATGATTAAAAACAGAGAAATATTTCCAAATTGTGCTTTGTCAATAAATAAATACAATAAATAGCATTAATAATATCAAAATGTCAAGGGATTTTAGACAGCCAATTCAACCTTATTTACATTTTTTTGCTTAGTTCAGTAAAACTTCAGTATTTTCGTGAAATAGGGCCCTGGCGTATTGGTCAAGGTGGTCCGAATGATACTCACCGTCTCAGTCTGTATATGCCATGTTCACATTATAATGTGCTGTTCTTTACTGTTGTAATACTTGTAGTTGTATTTGTATATGAATATTTTAAATGGAATTGATTGGCAATGCTTGCACATGATAACGTTTATCCTTGATTTTCATTTTTATTCTGAGATTGTCTGTATAACATCATACACCTCTCATAATTATATATATCAACACACGGTCGTGCATGGCAAATAATATATTTATTTATGTTCATATGTCGATTAAACTATGGAATTGTCATTGAATTATCACACTTTTCTGCTAAATATTCTTAACTCGTCATGGTATAATCTTTTAATCAATCTATTATTTATTCTCTTAATATATAATGACGATTTAAAAATATTTAACAGAAAGGTGTGATAACTCAATAACAATTCAATAGTTTAATCGACATATGAACATAAATAAACATATTCTTTGTCATGCATGACCGTGTACAGTTATATATTCGTAATTATGACAAGTGTATGATGTTATACCGACAATATCAGACTCAAAATATAGTAACTAACGGTTTGCATGCAAAATAAATGTCCCAGATTGATTCTTAACATTTTGATCGATGCGTGTTGATGAATTGTGAATGGGGTACTAATCAGTGTATTGCATTGTTTCGTATCAGTCCACGTATATATTGTTGTTTATATTAATATTATGAACTGATGGGTGGAACTAAATAACTCTTTAAAAATACATAAATACTGATAAGTACTCGCATATTGATGAAATAAAATATATAAAATAGTATATTTATATATTTTTTTTATTTACACAGAGCATAAGTCCCACGGAAGTGGGAAACATTAGTACAATAGTGCAAGTTCAGCAATTATGTTTGTTTGTCAAAATGGTTTCATCATCAACACAAAATCATAGGTCTTGGTTCTAAATGGACTTCATATGATTAGTTTTAGGTATGCGCAATAGTGCATGATATTATTCAATTTCTTACACATGTTTTGTTTTATTATTATTTTTAGTAACAATTAACAACTGGTTTTTTTTTCAGTTTTATATGCAGATATGTAAATATTTAGTCGACACTATTGTGTTATGTCGAATATATTGATGTTTTATTGTAATGCCTAGTCTCTTATAACTCTTATTAAGAGTGGCTATATACTAATTAAGTTGGCTTTGTTTTTATGTTATTGTAAAATGTATGTACATGTGTATAGATGAGACGAAAATAAAGAATAAATTATTATATCATTTTAGGTCATAACCTTGTACAATTCACTCAAATAAAATTAACACATCACTTTTGAAATTTTCACAAATTGTTTTTTACACATGTCAAACAATAAATCGATACATTGACATATTTAAGTGATTCCTTTAATGTGTCCCAATTAGCAGTTTAAAGACGACACGGTTTTGAACAATTTACTCAAATGGTCATTAATTAACACATTTAATTAATTACTGTGCAAACCGCGAAAATTTCAATAGTTTTTCCGTAAAACTACATAAAGATTCTCCCCAAGTCTATAGACACGTGTTATAATTCTACACACGTGAGTAATTAATAACTACAGTAATTACGGACATCCTTAACTAATTTTGAGCAACTTTTAATGCTTGACACGTGATGTCATCCTAAATAAAAGTATATATACACGTTCGAAATTGGAAAGAATCATAAACCATTTGAAATCTCTATTAGAACATTACAGTTGCATTGTTATTGCAATAGTTATAATTCTTAACTATCTTTAGATTTATTCGGAGTTTGTCTCGATTATATTTTGAAACCATGGTTGGAACAAAGACAGAACGTGAAGCAGAGACTGGTTCGTCGTATCTTAGAAAGGTTCGTATATTTACAAATTATTTTTGTGTAAATCGTACGTAATAGTTTATATATTTGCAAGAAATGGATATGCGTATATTTTCGTGGCAGACACTAAGACATGCTGTTATTTTTGGTCAGTTTTTTATATTGCCACATTTTCGAGGTAAAAAAGTGAAATCTTCTTCTTCATTTTTATCCATACCTCAATTTTTAAACCTAAAATTCACATATAAGTGTACAAAAGATCTGATTACAAAGATTTCTATCAAATTATTGAACAACAGAAAACGTAGGGTGAGCAATTAGAAAAGTACTTCAGTGGTTTGTGCTGTTTTGTATAGATAACCAAAGGCATGTACTTGTTGATTTCGTTCAGTAAATCCTATAGAATCGGCAGTTGAACGTTGATTCTAGTTTCCGAATACATAAATGCAATATCGTTCTTATTTTTCTATATCTTTCTAGTGGATAATCAGGGAAATGTATCTCAGTCGTCTAGTATTAAACCATATGACAATTTTCATTTCAAACATGTTTTAAACTAAATGTGGAATTTGAAATCGATTTCGCGTGTTTTAGCTCCATATGATACTTCATAATATTTTAACTACATGTATGTTGAAATACAAACAACATTGCCTTTTAGACAATCTGTGATATTGTGTTGATTAGTGTCTCGTAAGCCAAATTGGGCTGAGCATAATATATTTTAATATGTTTTTACTTTGTACATTTTACTGTTATATTTTATGTGTGACACTATAATAAACAATAAATATGTAATTATTTTTGGAGAAACATTTGCTCTGTTTTTATGCAGATGACCAATAACAGTCATTATTATAAAGAAACCTAAAGTTCAATACAGATCTTTTTGAGGCAAAGACATATTATGTTGTAGGTCATTGATATTCACTTCCATCTACTTATGTCGTCATGGGCAATGAAGTCAATGTATTGTCGGCTATTGAACCCACAACAATGAAGACTTATTATTAAATTTCATCTGTCTACATTATATAATAATGCTCCTACATCTATAACGAGAAATTTACAGATATTTCATGTCGTAATTATTATTTACTGTTACTATAGATACGCAAGCCGATGGTAGAGAAGCAGAGACGAGAAAGAATGAACAACAGTATATCCCAACTCAAACTGTTGATTGCTCAGACAATCAAACAAAATGTAAGTACATTTATAGCTATGTCACGAATGTAAAGTTAAGTTTCCATTAGTCATTCAGGTCAAAGGACCCAAATGAGATCAATGACATCAATGTAACGCATACAAGAGAATTGTTTAATAAAAACCAAAATTTTATCGCGGATTAATTTTATGTACTTAATGATTTTATGCACAATTATTGATAATTAAAATATACAAATTGATTCAATAATTGTTCTCATTATGTATTCTGGTACATGAGCCATGTTAACAAATATGTATAAAAGTAATATCCCATAGTAATAACGGCGTTGTATGGCTTTGACTTTTGAATACGTCGTTATGTATAAGGCCTTTCACTCATAGAACGTACTCGTCAAAAATATTTCCTTTGTACTATTACCGGTACTCGTTGATTACAAATCGAAGTCCTGAATATCAAGAGTACAATGCTGGTGTTACATTTTACAGTTTGAGGGTACTGACAGATTTATAGTACCTTGCTGAGTTATTGCCCCTGGATTTATCATTAATTTCCCGGTTGTGATTTACCGACACCTTTGGGCCAATTTTGGTTTCAACTTTGTGTTCAATATGTTTTTGTGTCAATATATATGTATCCGAATGTACCGTGCAATTTTATGGAAGTAAAAACAATACCAAATATTTCGTTATTTTTGTATATGTACATGTATTTGCATTGTTTGTTTATCAGTGTGAAATAATGGACAGTGTGCCTAATAATTCGGTATAAACAATTCTATTCTGTTCTGTTAAACCAAACAATTTTCCTGATATTAATAATTTAGGACTTCTTTAAATCTATAACTACAACATAAAGCATATCATATAGATCTACTTGTATTCTTGTATTTACTTGTATTAATTTTTTTCAGAGTGCACCAATGACAAGAATCGACAAGGCTGATATTCTTGATCTTACTGTGTATCATCTCCAGCAGATGCAACAACAACAACGTTCTGTTACCATGGCAACGGAAGTAGCCGGATACAGTGCAGGATTTAAGGATTGCGCACGAGAGGTTGGCAGATATTTCTCTGCCAGTGGTGCTGCTTGCAATACTACAGTTGGACGTCTGAACAGCCATCTGCATAACACGTACACTATGACGTCACGACAGCGTTTCCATGGAAACACAACCCATTTACCTCAAGACACAGTCAGAAGAAGTCGCATGGTTCGTCTCTCAACTCCCATTCGACAAGATTATGCTTCGAATAGTTTGTCCGACATTAGTCAACTTAATTACTCACCTATTCAAGATGGCGTCCAAACATCGTTGTCGTCATTGTCGTCTGATATGGGGCAAAGTTCTGGATATTCCTCGAGCGATTCGTCCTACCAGGATTCTGGTTTGAGCGTGTCAAGTTATAGTGAACATGATAGTGGGAATTATATGTCATCTTCATCAAGTCTCAACATTCAGGTCAAACAGGAAATTGTTACCATAGGAACAGGAAAAGAGAATGAAATTGGTCACGTGATTTCAGAGTTACCATGGAGACCATGGTAAAGGTTTGAATGGAGCGAGATGGAATTCAACAATAATGATAACATGTTTAATTCAGCAGGAGAATTGGACTTTGAACTATTTCTTAAGATTCCTACACATGACTTGTGTCACTTGGGGTATATGTTGTGAACAACTTTTATACAATATGAAATAAGTTCATACTCACACATATAATTCTATGTTAATAGTCAGCATATTCATTATACCTAGAAACATGCTTTTGATGAAGACTTACTTAAAAATATAACCTGACTTTCGGGTTACATATACAGTAAACCCTCACCTGAAGACCACCTCAATATTAAGACCATGTTTCAAGGGTCCCAATGGTGGTCTTATTATTGAGGTTTTACCGTATTTCATCTATACTGGTCAAAAGAACTAACCCACCTTTTTATTTTGACAGGCTTACATAGATTAGCTAGTTCAATACATTTGAATTATAAATATCATAGCTTACTGCAACCAATATAGGAAATGTACCCTGGAGATTTTTTAGGAACTAGGTTAAAGGGTCAGCACTTTCGTCCAGTATAATAACTTAATAAGGTGTTGAATTATCAGTGTGTAAAGATGTGTTATGTACAAGAAGTGTATGTTACCAAATGTGCTATGTTTGAAAGATTTGTTTTGTATTTTATGACATTGAACTCTACCGAGTAATTTGTATTTTCTATTCCTATGCTTTATTGGCATTGAAAATACATATAAATTACATGTAAATAATAAACTTGAAAATTATATATAATGTATTTTGTTAGTTTCTAAAAATACCACCTAACTGGTCACTTGTGCCTTAATTGAAATGCTGGAAACCTTGGGCAATACAATGAGCTGGCATCACATGATATAAATGTATTCTCCATGTCTCCAAGTATACCGGTTGAAAAAGGCGCCAACTAATAAATAGAACTGAATGTCTCACATATAACAATAATAACAACAACAACAGGAAGTAGGCAAAAATATGAATTTAATTCATATACATTATATTAATCAGGCATTATCAACAACATATTTGTGGGTTCTTTATTGCTATACACTGTAACATATGTAAACTATTTACACCTTTAAAACTAAGGTTTTATCACTTGAAAGGTAATTACAGTGACAAATAGGAGATTGTCACGAGTTCTTTCCCTTTATCCCTTCTATAGTATAGGTACACATGTATATAGTGCTATATATGTATACACTTTAAAAGAAATAAAGGTAGGGAACTCTAGAAGGGATAAAGGTGCACTGGCATATCTTTGAAAGTTTTTTGATTGTTTCATAGAAAATATGAAAATGTCATTGTCCTTGACAGAGCAATAAAAAGTTCATTGACTTTTTGTTCGGCCTGAAAGAACTACATCTGTCTCTAAATAAGGCCAACCTTCAGAAATAGTTTGGTTGTGGAAACCTTAACAACAATATTTATAGTCGATAATATTTTGTGCACATCTTTTTAAAGATTATTTTTAGGAACATAATATCCAGCATGGAAGAGGATTAATACTGTGTCAAGGCCATTGGATCATTTGTGGTACATCAAACAAACATTTTTAAGGATGTCTTACACACTAACATAGTTGATGAGATAGAAGCCTGTTCAAGTACACAATGGCATATTACAGCGATAATACTGGAAATATAAAACTTAATACATATTGCACTTTTCCCAGAAACAAATAAGTAAAGTAAACATGCGATGGTTTAGTGTAAGACTAAGGCAACTCTTATACAATAGTCTTGCAATTTTTTTTTTCGATTTTTCATAATCAGTTCACATTGTTATGAACAGTATACATATCTGTAACTACAGTATAGAATTTCATGTGCAAGTTGCTGATGCATTGCTAGTAAAATATTCACAGGACTGCACTCACATTGCTCCGTATACACAAATACCTAGACACACACAGATGTTTTACTCAAACTTTAAAACATGAAGGTCAATGCTATCATGCTAGACTAATGTAACTATGTATGAACTAGAAACAAGTTATTTTAGTCCAGCACTGACCCGTTCTGTAGTTCTTGAAGGCAGAATGGAAAGTTTTTTGTCAAGAGGTATACTTGTACTTAAAGCCATGACATAATTACAATACTAATAATGTAACTTTAAGTGGACAATTAGTCAAAATGTAAGTGGATGTCTGAAACGAGAATTAAGCAATATTGTCAGTGCTACAGAACTCAACTCGCTGATTAATACTCAAAGTTTTGCAAATTATCCAAGAGTCTTGAAAAGCAAGTGGTGTTTGTACTTTTATACCGTCTATAGCACTGGTAACATAAAACTGTGTTAATATCAGTCTTAGCATAAAATTGTATCCATATGGGGATTTAGACACACCAAGTAAAAAAGGGTCGAAATTTGCATACTCTGAGTATGTTTCATAACAGACAAAATTTACTGATAGTCATGTATTACATAGTAATGTTTGGCCAATATGTACAAAATACATGTATAACCTGATATAAAATTAAAAATCTGCCAAAATGTCGAAGATTTAAAATGAATTAAAGATGACAATAGTAAACCCACTGATTGGATAGCCATTTGAATACTCAAATATCCTTTAGAAAATTCACTATCCAGTTAATCGCAAAAGTAATAAAATTCACTGAAAAATAAAGGGTTTGATATAATATAACATTTCATTTGGCACCAGGATTACATTTGATACATCATGGTCATATATGCAAACCCATAGACAAATTAATAATGTAAGGTTGTAGCCAAAATCTTCTACCGTCATGTTTGTGCTAATATTATTATTATTATTTATTATTATAACATTCTAGCATTAAATTTAGATATCACAGACAAAAATTTACAATATCACAGCATATCTTTAAAACTGATTGATAAAAAATATTTACCAATAAATTTAAATATATTTAACTAACAAGCATAAAGAATAAATAAAACAAGAACAAAAATAGGTCCAATGTTAGAAAACTGAGTTTGGAGACCAATCTCAGAATGCAACCTTACCATTGGTCAATTTTAAGCTCAGATATAACCAATCAGGCCCCGAACTCCCAAAGCATCTCAAATAGAAATCTCAGCTCAATATTGAGATTTTGCTCAAATCAGAGCCTGAGTTTGAGACAAATCTCATTTTGGATCTCTTGAAAAATTTCGGAGCATAAAATTTTGTAATACCGATTTTGAGTCCAGTCTCAAATGAGAATAATCTGAATGATTTGAGACAATATTTGAGCTGAGATTTAGCTCAGATTGAGATGTTTTTGAAAATCGGGGCCAGGTGCTTGAGTTTTGAGATTGTTTCACAATCTCAGTTTCATAACTTCTGACTGAGTATATGAAAATATTACTAAAGTCATTAAAATATACACATACATACACCAATCAATCTTGCACGCAAGCCTAAAACTTCCAAAATATGTTTTCAAAAAACTTAATCCATACATTGAGTAACGTATGATGACTTTGTAAATGTATTCTATGACTTTACTGTATATATTTAGGTACATTATCTATGTTTTGTTTGATTTAATGCATTTAATAAAAGTCCATTTACAACATAATCTGATGTTTGATCTTTATTTTGTTTTACTAGCTACGCAAACTCTATTTTGTTTTATAACCACTCGAAGGCCATCATATCCTGTTTACAATATAGGATTTTTATTCCTGAGGATATGACATGTAAATTAAATGTTCCATTACTGATACAGAGTTATAATCAATGGCTTATGCTGAGAATTATAACATAGCGAGTATTGTCAGGAATAAATATCTAAACTATCAGAACTTTATAGCAATAAAAAATACAAAGAGTATTTACCACTTGTACAATAAATAGTCAACTAACTTTCTTAAAATGAAAATGCAAAATAAACACGTTCATATATTTCTTAATACACCCAAACCAATAGGTTTGCACAATAATATTTAATCCTTATAATACAAATGATCAAATAAATCATCAACTAGTAATGGGTCTGATGAAATACAGAATTTCGTTAACAACAGTATCATCAGTTGACCAATCAGATTTCAGTATACATGTACATATAATTCACAGTATTTACATAGCCGCTATTTTGATTTTCTTTATGTAAGAAAATAGCCTTATCGCCCGCTGTACATGTGTATAATTTGATTGTATGCTATAAAGGTACATTGTCCACCAATATGCATGATTGTCTATAGTCTATGTTCTCTAACGCAAGTATAGCTATACCTTAATACTGTTAGGTTAAGTTTGAATTGATAAAAATCCTAATTAAAACATTATCAGACTTTAGGAACACTTCTATCATTAGTTTTTGTCTTTTTAAGGGGTTTTCCTAGTCTAATGGCACCAAGTAAAGCTGATCGATCCTTGGATGCAGGCGGAGCAGGTGGAGCCCCAGATGGTGGCGGAGGCGGAGCCCCAGGGGGAGGAGGCGGAGCTCCAGGTGGAGGTGGTGGAGGAGGCGGTGCCCCAGGTGGTGGGGGAGGGGGTGGAGGTCCAGCAGACGGAGGTGGTGGTGGCGGGGCAGCTGGTACAGAAGTCTGGGGCTGAACTTGGGCTGGACTCCTTGCCTGTGAGGGACCACTAACTTCTGACCCTGCTACTGACAACTGTGATTCACCCCTATTCAGCCTAGATTGTCTCCTGAAATAATAACAACAATCATTTCTTATCAGTATTAACCAAACTGTTCAGTTATTTGTAGAAATGTTGTGCACGAAGAAGAAAAATTTATACGAGATTTGAAGTCTTTCATCCCTAGCACTTTCTGTTTAAATACAGATAGAGCTCATTTATTCAACATCATTCTATCTGAATACTTGGTATCTTCTAAAATAAATATCAGGTCCCATTGTATCTTGTATCTTCTTATGCACATCAAATTAAATTGAGCTATTCAAAACCATGCATTATTCGAAATAAAATTTTGTACCGGATGAATCTGAATGAACGAGGTCAGACTGTATTACTTTTTGACAATTACGGGAATAAATATTTCTGACTGAACAATAATTATTGTATAACTAAATTGTTTCTACTTCATCAATACCAATATTTTAAGTCCCGCGTTACCAATATACAATACAAAGTATTCTATTAGTCAAGCTTACATGTGTAACTGTAGACAATACGAGAGATAAGTTGAACACATGCGAGGACCACTCTCGAGTTAAGGCCTAATAATTACTACTTCCTATTAGCCGGCCTACAGGACCCTAATATTATTTCCTTATTGCATTTTTACAGCTAGAAATTCTAAAACTCAGACATTCTGATATAAGTCCCTAAACAAATGTTTGAGATATATATACATCTTTGTTTTCAGTATGTTACAGAAAACAGGTATATTTTCTAGGCCTAAGCAAGAATTAGAGATTATTGTACCAAAACCTGAACTCAAATCTCGGACAGTCAAGACAGGCCTCTACGCCTAATTTACTAAGATTTAATACATTTAAAGGTACAAAAACTAACCTTTGTGAATATGGAATTCCTCTTTTCACAGCTTTGACAATATTTCTCATCTCTTTGTTAAGATTGATCTGAAATAGGGAACAACAAGAACATTGTATGTGCGTTAAATTCAAAATTATCAAATAAGACTTGAGTTGCTCAACTGAAGGGAAGAATACATCACTTGCAGCTCAAAACTACAAAGCTAGTTCATAAATCAGTGTCTGAAGTTATCAATCTGAGTTTGGTGACCAGTCTTGAAACTTAGGCCTCTGATTGGTTGGTTCTAAGCTTCTGATTGGCTGGTTCTAAGACACTGATTGGCTGGTTCTAAGCCTCTGATTGGTTGGTTCTAAGCTTCTGATTGGCTGATTCTTAGCCTCTGATTGGTTGGTTCTAAGCTTCTGATTGGCTGAAACTAAGCCTCTTATTGGTTGACTCTAAGCCTCTGATTGGTTCTGTCTAAGCCTCTGATTGGTTGGTTCTAAGCCTCTGATTGGTTATTAACATTATTCTCTGGTCTCCAAATGCATTTTGTAGCCAATGGCCCAGTGTATTACATGAATATTCAAATACAAAAATGCATCAAGACATCATTATTGTGAAGATTTGGAACAAAATAGACAGCAAACAAGAAAACCCAGTATCAAACTTATGCAAAATGTTATTGAGGCAAACATTCTGAACAAGTTTGATTAAGATTGAGCTAAAATTGTGACCTCTAGAAGAGCGTTAACAAGCCATATGTTGATAACCAACGGACAAAGGGAGATAATAAAGCTCACCATGAGTACTTTGAGCAAAGGAAAGATAATAACAACTTACTGGAGCAAATCTTGTAGTATCCAGAATCGGTAATGGTACATCTTTGAAAAACTCATGATTGGCTATCTGTAATACAGGAGGACAATTATTGTGTCTAAATACACAAGTATTTTCATGATTATTATATTATTTCAGCATAAACTGTTAAGTATACAAGGCTAGAAATCAATGTGCGTAGGTTTTTTTATCATATTTAACAACTAAAAGAATATCTATGCAACATTTAAAAGCACCAGCTGTGTCATCCGGTCAAATGCATGAATTTTGCTATTACATGTACTAACAAAGGGACATAACTGATTGACTTCAAAAGACATATAATTAACCCAATAGTTTCCAAGCATCACTGTTACATACAAACACTTAAAACACCCATTTACAGTTTCAAAAAGCCCTACATTTCCCCCATTTTTATCATTTTTTAGTGAGTTAATATTACTGACTGCTTATCTCTTCATATAACTTGTACATGTATGGAAAATTCCCGATATGTGGTCAGGTTTAACAATTGATTCAATGTTTGTGGTTATATCAAATCGTACATTTTTGGAAAATTTTGATTGTAAACTTTCTAATGGTATATTGTGTTAGAAAATCAAACGAGAAACCATGTCATTAAAAAATAGCATTTTCAATAAAGTTTAGCGTGTGTTTTACATGCAATTCAGGTTAAGTAACTCTTGGTTTCACACGATATGCATCTAATGTTTATGTTGTACAGTATGGAAACTGTTAACAGGTGTAAAAAAGAGTCACTTTAACAACTGAAAACTAATTCTATTTCTACTCTCAACATTTAACAATTCCAAAATGTCCCATTAACATGTCACTGCTGTTATTACCAGCAAGACGAAATGAATACGGAGGAAGAATAAGAAAACTATAAACAAACCGCTGTAAGTGTAGGATAACTTCTTCCTTTCTGTGGAAATATAAAATCCAGTAACTGAAAATGAGAGAAAGAGAAAATGTAGCCATCAAATCGAGGATATACAGTAAAACCTCAATAATAAGTCCACCCTCGGGACCCTTGAAAAGTTCTCATTAAGGTGGTCTTAATATTGAGAATGAATAGAGAGCGAAACAGTATAAATGGACTTGAAAATCGATAATTTTAAGGTTGTCTTTTGATTGAGGTGTTCAATAAGTGAGGTTTTACTGTTATTCCAATGTATATATGGTGCAAAATAGATTAAAATTGTTACCAGGTTCAGTTCTTCATTAATCAGGCGCGTAGCTGCCTTTACGCCAAAAAGCCCGGGCATGCACATTATTTTCCCGATTTTACTTTTCTTCATATCAATAATTAATTAAAGTACATTAAAATATGTTTTCTGTATATTATACACGAAAAGGTTATATAAGTAAAACGGCCCATTTAAAAGCAGAATCAATAACATGACACTCTAGGCCTATACTGTATGTTTCATGATAAACATGATGTAACTGTATAGTAGTGACGTCAAGTTTTCAACTTTTTAATCATTCATTGTGGTCGGACCGGACATGTTAGACTCCTTATAATATTGCGCTGACAAATGAAACTCGGACAATCTGCTTAATTTGGACATCCGCCCGCCCGGTTTTCGCCAATCTATAAGTCGGAATTTTTCTCGAAAAATCCGGCTAAAAAGGCATCAGATGTCACCATTTACATTCAACGGCATGCCCCCAGACACCCCTAGCATATTGGCGGCTTTGCCGCTCATTCAGGCTTGCACATAGATTTCGGTGCAGCTACGCGCCTGTTAACATTTGTATAATTACATGTAGTCCGCTAATACTTACCACTTGTATTCAGCAATGTATTCAGAATAAAAGTTAATAAGGTCTTTTAGAAATAAGCAAGCACAGAAGGAATGGTGATCAAAGGGCTGAAAGTCCAACTCCTGATCCAGAGGCTGTTAGTTTGAATTTCACCAAGGGCAATATTCTTCCACCATTGTCACAACCAATGAATGAAGTGCATGTTGGGAGGAGCAGTGGTCGAGGGGTAGAGCACCTGACTCCTGATCTGAAGGTCGTGAGTTTGAGCCCCGAGATGAGGGGGTTGATCACCAACTTCGCAATCCCAGAATTAATGGTGTGAGTACTGGTTGGCAGCCATAAAGCACTCACTGAGAGTGATTAGTATAAGTTGAAAGAACTTGTATTACAATTCAAAGCCTCAATAAAATGCATATGAAGTGATTCAGTGATAAAATGTAGGCTCATTTAATTTTTGACGATGATGCAGAAAAGTGGTAATTCATAATGTAAAGCTTACAGATACAATGTCAACATTCCTACACATGTTCAGATGCCCTGGCTGAGGATGTGCAGAATCAAGCTCCGTACCGACCCACATCTCAAATATCAAATGACCTGCAAGAACACAATGTACATTAAAACCTCAATAATAAGACCAACATTGGGACGTTTGAAAATGGTCTTCTTATTGAGATGGTCTTAATCTTTAGGTTGATTTAAGAGCAAAACTGTGAAAATGGACTTGAAGTGTGTTCTTAATTCAGAGGTGGTCTTATTATTGAGGTGTTTTTTCAATGAGGTTTTACTGTATATAATTCATAACATATTCCAAACAGAGTTGAAAAGAAAATGACTGTTGAATATTAATTATATTCGATATAATTTCTTATATACGATACAATACAAAATAAGAGAGGCATAGTGGTCGAAGGGTGAAGCATCTGACTCATGATCCGCAGGTCGTTAGTTTGAGCCAGGTATGGAGTGGTTTTGATCACAATTCCTGTATTTGACGCATGTACTGGTTGGTAACCAAGGAAACAGTATTCGAGATTGATTAATACCAGTTGTAATAACTTATTTCATGATTGATGTAAGATAGTAAGAAGTTTAAACTAAACTACTTTATTTTGAAACACAGGAGATTGTCACAAGTTTTCTCCTTTCGATAGTACACTATATATTTGGTGACTTTATTAAAGGGATGACCCCCAGATTACGAGTTAATTAGCAGAATATTGCTATTAACAGCTTATGATTCGGATAAAGACATGATATTGACAAAATTTCAGCCACGCAAAAAAAAATCCTGTTTCGAGTCTCAATCCCCTGCTTTTTCGACTTGCAATCTCCTGATTTGCCTTCAGAAAAGGTTCACATGTATGCGATACTGATTAAATATATTTATACATGTAGTATACTATAGAAGTGATATAGAAAGGGAGATAATTGGTGACAATCTCCTGTGTTTTGTATCTACTAAAACATTTCAAACCAACATATACAGAGAATTGCCACAAAACTGCCGTCACTCCTCTGAACCCAAGCCTACAGGTAACAGAATTACATTGAACCTTTGACATGATAGAAACACAAACACAGAAATTCACTTACCAAAAGATAAAACATCCATGGCATCTGGGGATCGTTTTAATTTCTTTCTTATAATGTTCCATATCTTTGGTTCTTCACCAATAAAACTGCTTTCAATTCCCAATAACCTATGTGTATAATTATAATGAAACAACATAGCAATAAAGAAAATAAAAATACATATTTAATATGCATACAACATAGTATGTTTTGCAAGCAGATCATAAACTTATCAAAGTTAAGTTAAAACTATAATAGACAATATAACATCAATGGTAATAAATAACTGAATTAATTCAACAAGTTTTCAGAAAAGATAAAACCAAGGCTTCAGCTAAAAATTCATTTTTAGTGATATTGGAAAAGAGTTTAATAAATTCAATGTATCATAAATTCTACATATTATCTGCAAAAAATATTTGTTTGTCCAATATAGCAAAAAAATGGTCATTGCTGTAAACCTATAGTAATGTCATTAATTATTTGACACATGAATAATTGAAAGAAATTACAGGTGTAATAATAATTACACATTCATGATGTAAATACATGCACTAGTGAACAGAGCACTGCTTTCTGGGTATATGACCAGTACTTAAGCCTAATTCAGTGCACAGGAAATTGTCACAAGTTATCTCCCTTTATCTCTTCTAAAGTTCTCTCCCTTTATCCCTTCTACAATATATGAATACATGTACATAGTACTATAATACAGTGAAGGGCTTAAGGGAGAGAACTTGTGACAATCTCCTGTGATTCACGTTATGTTGAAGACTAGGAAGAACCTCAACCCAGCTGTGATTCAAACCAAGGACTTCTGAAACAGGAGTACAGCCTACTCCCTCTTCAATTTTTCCTTTAAGAATAAAATAGCAATATTTGTGTGTTTCAGTGGAAGATAAAAAAATAATTTCATCGAGTGAACATCATACAAAATATTTTCATGAGAGAGAAAATAACAAATAAATGTATAATTCTCTATGCTTTAAACAGTGAGATATAAAAACTTCATTTTCTGATATATTTCAGTAAACAAATGAAAAAAAACATAAAATAATTATTGCTTTTTAACGATAAAGCACTTATATGAAATTTTACAGGCCATACCTTGCACTGTTTGTGTCTATTACAATGTTACCAGAATGTACATGTCTATGTGGAGGAAACCCTTTCTCTTCCATGAACATCAATGCCTACAATATAACATGTACACATCATAAAAACAAACAGAGACAATAGCATGACCTTAGATTTTAATCATTAATCTCCACGAAGTATTCAATATCTACACCCAAATCTCAGATCCACACTAAAATCTCACATCAGTTGATCACAGAGAATACTCAGCATTCAGCAAACATTGTTATCAACTTCAAATACTTAAATCTAAGTGTTTCTCCACTTATAAGGGAATGGTGACTGGGTCCAATGAGAGGGAAAAATAGGGGGAAATTTGCACGACAAAGTTTTACAGTATGTACAGTAAACCCACAATAATAAGACCACACTTGGGACCCTTGAAAACTGGTCGTTTTATTGAGGTGATCTTAATATTCAATGAGGTTGAATAAAGAGTAAAATAGTGAAAATGGACTTGAAAAATGTGTTCTTCATTTGGAGGTGGTCTTATAATTGAGGTGATCTTTAAGTGAGGTTTTACTGTATATTACAGATCAGTAACACAGGGTATGTAATATAACTAATAATCTATCACAAAAATCATGTTTTACAATATGGACTTCATTCTCATATTAAAACAAAGCTTTTTATTCTGAAAATGGAAACTTGTCATTTACAAAAATAAGAATCTTATTGTAAAGTTGGACACAATAATACAAACCGTAAGGATCTGTTTTCCAAAGCATCGTATTTGTGTTAAACTAAGGCCTTTTGTCCTTGATTTATATTTTGTATTCCATGAATCAGCAAAATTATTCTGAAACACAGACAGACATATCAAACAACCAGAAATGTATTCAAAGGAGACAGGTGCCCCTACTTTACTCTATCAAGGGGCATAACTCTGCTCTTATAATTAAATCCAATAAAAACACAAATACACAATTTCATATAATAATAAATAATCCTACAAAGTTTCATTACTCTAGGTCAAACACTTTTTGAGACATGAGTGACAAAAACTTCAGTTGGACAGATGGACAGACAAAGGTCAATCTGAGCGCCCCGCCCCAAATATGGTAGGGGCACATAAATGTTTTCACTTACCTTCTTGTTCACTTTAAAAACTCACTTGCAAGTACTTTTCATTCAACCGAGTAAATTTAGAATGTTTAACTAAATGGCTGCCTCTAAAAGTAACCACAAACATTGAATCAATTTGTTACACCTGACCACATATCCGGAATTTTCTATATAAATTTTACGAAGAGATAAGCAGTCAGTAATATTTACATGCAAAAAATGGGGGGGGGGGAATCTAGGGCCTTTAGAAACTGTTAATTGGTGTGTTATATAATATACTATGACTTTTGCAATGATTCAGAGCCTGACTATGTGTCGACCTATCATTATTAATGATACAAACTTACCTGGTAAATATAATCTCGTAAAGAGCCTCTCTTGCATATTGGGTACATCACAACGATCAAATTCTGATCCACCATGAAGTCGATAGAATGTAGCGGATATATAAACGGGTGTTGCAATAAATCTATCATATCTTTAATACTGCGACACGCCGACTTTGAAAAGGCTACTGGCATTTTCTCAGGCTTTAATTGTATTGTCATCAGCATATTTGTCTGCGATCTTACATGGTATGTTCTATACCAGCTTTTGTGCTGACGGGAACCTTAAATCAATACAGAAAACGTACATTTGTACATTGTATATATTTACTTATATATTTAAGTTTTTCTGCTCCTTTGCAGACTAGCTTCACAATCACCCATTCAACTTTACCAGTAATTCTTTGTGAACTAGAAATGCATCAATGGGACACTTTTAAACCCACTTTACTCAATCAAGGTGCATTACTCGATCTGCTCTTTCTAAATAAATCCAATCATCAATATCATGCGATGCCTAATATTCCTGCGAAGTTTAGTTACTCTAGGACACATTGAGTAATGAGCCACCCAAACTTAACTTAGATGGATGGACAGACGAGGGTAAATTTAGGTGCCCCTCACCCACTTGTTGGAAAATGCATTAAAACAGACCTTAAACACAGAAAGCAAGCATAATCTTAAAAATATATGATCAAAAGAGCTAATCCACCACTTGCTATGAAGTGAAACTTCACAACATTAATATGACAAAGTGATCTGAAATGATGGAAGTGATTTTAAAAGGTTAACAGCAACTGTAGTCTGATATTTCCATTCATCAAGACACCATGTGTTATAGGGTATTACAAATAAAATCAACAGAAGAAGTATCCAGTAGCTTTTTATAAACTACTTGACATAGTACCGTCTGGGTAGCACTTTTGACCAGTATACATGAGGAAACAGTGGAATAATTTAATCATACCAATGCATTCCAGCTGTTTCACATCACTGTACTCAGGGTGGCTACGTAGGTAAAACTGTGCATTCAGCCATGCATTCGCTGGAAAAAAATGATGATATTGTAAAATCTCAATAATAAGACCACCCTTGGTACCCTTGAAAATACGTCTTTTTATTGAGGTGGTCTTAATTGAATAAAGAGAAAAACAATGAAAATGGACTTGAAAACTGAGTTCCTAAATTTTGAGGATTACTTACATTTACTACAGAAGGGATAAAGGGAGAAAACTCTATAAGGGATAAAGTTATGTGAATCAGATGTATGAAAGAAACTTTATATAACGTTCACAAAGGATGACTATCAGGATCAACCTCAGATCAATTGATCCTTACTTTCAGTCTAACTTGATACTTCCTGAGCACCAACTGAACATTGGTCCTGATCTCAGAATTGATCAAAAAAGTTGATCCTGATTCTGAAAACCAGACTTAAGTACACGTCCTGAATAGCCTGATTATTACGCTACCAGTATCAATCCTTTGAGAGGTTGTAGCTTAGGTAATAATTGGACCAAGGAATCAATGACTCAACATGACTAGCTTGGAATGCTAACAAATCTACAATAAAAGTACCAAACCATCACAAAATACGCCTTTCAAAAATTCAACGGCCAGACTCTGGGCTACCAGGTGTCTTGGCTGGTAATCAAACTTGAATGAGATGGTATGCCCTTAAACATTGTGACAAAGTTTTGGTGAAGGTCCAATTATAACTGTTTGACTTTGAGTTAGAGAGCGGACATCCCTAGGGATACTGGCACACTTCTCCCTATGGGTGATCCCATGAAACGTCCCATCACAACAGACATGTACATATTAAATAAGGAATAACAATGCCTTGAAGATTTCTGTATTTCCTAAAAGAAAAAGTTAAACTTACTCTCAAGGGACCTTTGCTTTTTACTTCTCTCCATGTCCATACGTTCACCAATGCCAAGCTCTCGTCGGGAATAGCTGTGTTGATTTGCATTGTGTGTCAGAGGTAAATACTCATATCTATCTCCTCTTCTAGTAAAAACCAACACAAAATTAGTTAAATCATAAAAAGTTTCTGACACCAATATAGCAAGACATACAACTATGATACTCTAGAATTGCAACCAGCAGTTAATTTAACAATCACTCACACAGTTTCTAACAATCTGTAACAACTAATGATGGCAAGAAAGCTCCTACAGTATACCAACTGATAATAATCAGTAGTATCAATAAAAAGAATGGTATACCATTAAAGTTATATTATGCTCATTTGTTGTTCATTTGTTTACCTAAACAAACATGAACATACATTTCCTATAGTTAAAACATCAATAAACATGCATTAAGAAAGAATGAACTCATAATGTATTGATCCTTATTTGTTGAAGAAAAACAAACATGAAAAGTATATTTCCTATAATTAAAACATCAATAAACATGCATTTTCAAAGAATGTAATCATAATGTATTAAACCATATTTGGTGAAAAAAGATGTTTGTACATCATAAAATTTAATAACCTTTTTTTAACAATCAGGCTATTTTACAAGTTTTGCCTGTTAGTAATATGGTAAAAAAGATATTTTCAATTGGTTATACATAGCAATGGTTCTTATTAGAGATGCTTTAGCCAATGTAACAACAATACTGGATGAAGCCAATTCATACATTTTTATGTTCAGATGAGCCAGATACATCTTTAAAGGTAAATACCTATATGAATTAACTTTTAAAACTGATAATGAATTGTATTGTAGAGACATTGGGAGAAATGATTGCTTAATTCAACTCAGAAGATACAATCTTACCTGCACCATTTGTAGATGAAGTAGGCAATAACAGCTAGTATTAACAGAAGGAATATACCAATAATGATTGGAACCTATAAAAGATAAATCAGTATGAAGATTAGAAGTATTCTTAAATCCATGTGCATAAATCACAATGTTTTCAGTGGCATCTCATCCCTTTTGATTAAAGAGATTAGTTATTGTGTACACAATCTGTATAAGATACCTGAATGTTTATTAATTTCATTTCAGCTATTTTTTAATTTCCTTAACAAGGGTGTCACTAATTCTTGAAGTAGCAGGGAAATCACCAATAGTAGACAGGGATCTAGGGGTAAATCCCTTAATTACAGGCTTTCCAGCAGTATTATACCAAAAAACTAAGAGAAAACTTGAGGAATGAATGTCACAGAAAAGTAGTGAAAAAGTAGGGGAAATAGTCAATGATAAAAGTAGGAATTATTGAAAGGAAATATATTATCTTTGCAGCTTTTTTTTATTTGCTTACCATACACCAAGGCAATTGGATCATTTAGTTGACGAGTATTTGTTTCCGCAGCCACTTGTAGGTATCACTGAAGCATAGGCCAACCATTTCAGTCATCAGTTGAGAAGGTTGGACTATGCACCAGTGATACCAGATAACACTTTCAGCAAAGAAGTCTGTCAAATAAACATCCCCTTGTCTTCTTCAGCAAGAAAATCTCCAAAACCATGTTTAAAAACTTCTAGACCTTATCCAACATACTACTCTGCTGATGAAAAAGTAGGAATACTAGCTTTTTTGGAAACTAGGAAAAAGATAGGAGCACTTTCAAAAAACTAGGAAAAATAAGGAATGCTGGAAAGCCTGTAATTATGATCATTCATACAAGAAAAGAAGTAGCTGGGTGATGATGCTCATGTTACTGGGTAATTTTACAGGCTTCCGACTCTTATTGACACCCCTGCTTAAGTTGTTAAGTTGAATTGAATATGGTTAATGGTAAGAAATATGCAATGAATTTGTTTGAATTTTCAGCCTTAGCAAAAATATTAATCCCATTGAAAAGCTATCTGGTTGTGTACAACTTGAAAAGGCCTTTAGTAAAATAAAACAACTCACCCATATGTAATCTTTGAGGAATGTTTCAAAGTCACCCATTCTAGTATTGTCTGCATACTCTAAATTCCGAAGCTATCAACTATCTATAATAGATCCAAATGAAAAGACAAAACTCACCAGTTACATCATCACATTAGAGACACAGATATGGCATACATGTGTACCTTTTCAGAAGGCAAATCGGGAGACTGCTTCCCAATAAGTGGAAGATTGAGACTCAAAATGGGATCTTTTTTCTGTGGCTGAATTTTGTCAATATGATACAGTAAAACCCCTATAATAAGACCACTCACAGGACTTAACAAAACTGGTCTTAATAGCAGGGTGGTCTCATTATTCAGTTTGGTCTGTTTCTACATAGGTCATACATGTATCAACTTTTTAATGACAGTGTCTTTGGCGTACACATATATGTTATGGCCTTTGCAATACAAACATACTGTAACTGATTGTATACCCCATAACAAACAAATACAATGTTTACTTTGATAACCGGGAGATTGCAGCTCCCAGCCAAGAAGAGAGTGAGTGTCAAATTCTGGAGACTCCTGCAGAAATAGGGAGAGTTCACATGTACACAGATATATGGTCAGCCAATATCATAAGGCTACTCCCAATTAAAAAGTATCCCCATTACTCAGAACTAGTTAGTACTGGCTGATAATTAATTTCAGGAAAAAACTGGTTAGGTCAACTGTCAGCCGTACTAATGCCGGCAAAATTGTTGAAAAATGGTATAAAACCCGATGAAACCAAACAAACAAAAGAAATGATAATTTATTAATTTACAAACACAAATTAGACATTTTATTTATCTAAACATGGGACAACATATCACAATGGTAGAGAATTGACTTTTTGACTGAGAATAGATCGAAGTGTTTTGACATCATTTTAAGTCAATTGTGTAGTTCCTGCTTCTGCAGCTTAACTAAATAAAAATTAATTATTTTACTCACTGGTCCCTGCAAAAAAGTTAGTAACTGGTCCTTATTTACCTTAAAGCTTATAAAACTTATTTGAAATGATACATATGGCAGCATCAAACATATTTACAAAAAAATTACAAAGACAACAGTTGAAAACTACAGCATACCAGAAACTGGTCTCACGATAGATAAGTTTATTTCCACATGATGGATTTGATTAAGCTAGATGAGTAGATGAGTAACTCTTACAAAAAATTCCTAGGGGGGAGTTTATGGCCAGCAATTCTGATGACAGATCATATTATGTCAGATATGAATCATCAACTATAATACATGGATATTGCGTCAGGTCTGCGGCTTTTTATGATAAAAATCATAGTTTATATAAACCCTATTGTAAATTTCTTAAAATATGAACAGAAAAAAATAATGTTATGGTCGCAGAACGGCGTCTAGTTTTTTTATATTCAGTGTTTAATTTGAGAAATAATGGATATATCCACGTCGTGCATTGAATTATGTAGTGGTATTTATCTGTTTAACAATATTTAACAAGATACAATCACTTTAATGTTGAAGTTGATTATAATAACTGATGGATACCTGAATTTGAGCAGACAGCCAATACGTCCACCATTTTGAAACTCTCATGTGACCGTCACGTGATTAGTGGGTTTTCCCCTTATTTACATACAATTACGAGATAACTTCAAAAGCCATAAATTGGTAGGCTAATTTGACGTCCGCCGTAAGCAACAAAATTAAATGATAGAAAAAATAAATGTATCAGTTAAACATCATCTAGTAGCAACACAAATCAATGATTACACTGAGGAAATGTATATACATGTAATTGTTTTATAAACGCTTTTGATAAACTTAATATGTCAGCCGGTGCCCACGTCCATGTAGATCTATTATTATGCAGTGCTTACACCTGTATGAATGCATAAACTCCGGAAAAAAGATGTTTAATCATAGATTTATTTACTTTGATACTGTAATGACGTAGTGTGTATTTAGCAAGTCAGCTGAGCGAAGTATACAGGAAGTTTGGTGACGCCACGAATGTTTCCTTTGGAAATTTAAAATTCATTCGTCCTTCCTGCTTCCTGGTACATGTATCATCTTCTATGTCATATGCTTATTTTAAAAATGCCTACCAACCTATTTGTCTTTTTACATTAGATGCAATGTGTTATTGCCAATAAACATTTTCACAGCTGTATGTTCATGTAATTTTCTTCAATTAGAAAAGTAACAAATATCGTATATGTTCTTATGAAATGCTATCCAATATTGGGAGAGTAAATTGAGAAAAGGGCATTTCGACGGTAGCCCCTCGACTTAATTAGATATCCAAGTGTTTCTGTCCGTATGTTTCGTATCTTATTACAAAAAAATATGTGTACAAACAGACGTTTCTCTTTAACAAGTGATTTAGACAGCAAATAAGCAGACATTGCATACACCGTAATTGTGAATATTAAAACCCAGAAACTTAACCAATTAAATAAACGTAACATGCACCGTGATTGTAAAATTTAAAACTCAGAAATTAGACCAATCAAATAAAAGTAGTATGCAGCGTGTTTCTGAACCCCAGGATTTTGAACCAATCCTGATAAAGTATTGTTATGTAATGTCGCTTAAAACTGGCAACAGTGCAGTAACTAACAGTGCAGGTGATAAATACCTTTGAAAAATAAATCTATCCTCTTTGATATAGACCGTATACTTAAGAAACAATGATACAACAAAAATGGTATTTTATTTAATAGGTGAATCAAAGATTTATTATCATGTCCTCATAAGTTAATAACATACAAAGGCATCATGGTGTTTCACGCGACATTCCCTGAAAACTGTCAGCCACTCACTGCCTACCACACAAGGATAATAAGAATATGTTCGAGGATGGTACAAAACGTACCGTGCTTACAAACACTACGTTAACTCCTGTTTAAAACGCTCGGTATAAAGTTGCCACAGAAAAGGAACGATAAATTATTATTCCGGAACAGGTTTAACCGGAACTACGAAGGCCTACATCCGTGGCATAACTAAACATACCGCTCGATGTTATCCCACATACAATTAATAAAATATGTATGTAATTAAACGTATGTTTATTATTGTAAACATGCGCTTATAAAGTACTTTTCCATATTCATGTTACCGATGTATGAAGAGAATGTATGCTATGAAACCGTTCATATAAGCTCATGGATATGCGGGTGATTAACTTTATCTGAATCGATTTATGAAGTAAAATGTAAATATACATTGTATAAACGATACATGAACGCTTAAAAGGAATACAACTTTGTAGGTGAGTAGATTTAATGCGATAACATTTTGAATTATCATTGTATTATTTCAAGTAGATCTATCGTCTTGTCTTGCGGTTTCCATATGAAGCTGAATACTCCACTAACTTGTTCATTTTTTTCATAATCGTGTCTGAATATTCAGAATGTATTTGACTATTCATAAATACATTGTACTTACTTTTATTCATTTTGTTCTTTGTGTAAAATTATCACTGGAGATTGCTAACGGGAATAAATTTGCGCGACAAATTGCCGTCATGAATGTACCACCCGGGTGTCCGGGTGTCAAGAATTGACGAAAGTCTACGGTAGAAACACTTATTACAGGAAATAATTGCACAGCGTCGGGTGGCCACGTTCCCTCCATACGCCGCGCTTCATTATTGACAGTGACTGCGAAATGTGTGCGGCGTGTTATGTCGATGAGCAAATGGTGTCGTACTATTTCTTGTTGTCATACGGCCTATTGTTGTCAGCTGTCTTGAATTGTCCTGTGATGTATTCCATCCATTAACCCCCCCCCCCTGTTTGTCGTCATTAATTCTCCTTAGTTGACCTGTATGCTTAGTTGACCTTTATGGTCGGCCCGACCATTCCTTGCGCCCTTGTTCCCTTACGTATTTACCCTTGCACCTCCTCAAATACCTGCTGTTTTCCCAGAGTTCTGTGTGGGTAGGCATTGTCTTAGGTATGTATGTGGCGTTCCCTGTAGCAACTTATTCTCTCTTTTTGTAAACCAATATGTCTTCGTTTACCAAGCGCCCTTATGTCGATAAGATAAAGTTTGATTTTGCATATGTCAATGATATTAGTTTTTATAGCATTTAAAGGGCTAAAATTGTCTTCCGCATATCAATGCTGTCACGTGATAAGTAGTTATTCTTATCATTGACACGGACATATACATTGGTTGACATACCATTAATTTTATCAATACAATTGGACGTACAATGCTTATCACTGATTGGTTCACACATTATCCTTTCAGTGCACACAATAGTACACTTAAACGCGGAATTACTTATTTTCAAGAGCTCAAATATAGACAAAGTACATGAGTAGAACGCAGTGTATGTATATGCGTCCTTGAATATTGTACTTTTATTTAAATGGGGTGATTCCTGCAGCTAAATGTGATACTTTGCTCTCATATACACATTGTGAAAAACATACGTAAGCACAACAACATTTATAGTTGATTATCGGTGGTGTGTTGTTCGATTTTGCGGAATAAATTGCTGCAAGGATCTTTGGGAAATGGTGAAGGTCGGTGTTCTTTTTCAGCAATTCTTTGTTTCGATATGATATACATGTACTAAATTACGTATCGTGGAAGTTTCATTAAACTTAATTTGTATTTAAATGAAATACATATTTTGTATCATATGTAGACTACTTATCTGTTTGGTTGGTATGACCCGACACGAATAAGCAAAAAATACGCTGTCTTTGCCAGATATACTTGATACCATGACAATTACTAAGTTTAACTATGGGGTCAGAATGCGATCAAAACATTTATAGTGTTTCAGGGAGTATACCTAAACCTATTTGTAGTTTAAGTATATAGGTGGTAAACAGTCAATACAGTGTATAGGTGTGCTCCCTGGTCATGTTCATTTTCGACATTAAAAAAGAGTCAACTTCTGCCATATCAGCATGAAATTTTTAATATCTACACTATTTCTTTGAAACATAATCAACAGAGTTCATAACAAAACTTATGATGAGAGGCCTGTCCTCTTGAAATTTGTTACAATGTTGGTGCTTGTATGAATTGGTCGTTCTGCATTTTTTACAAAAAAATACTAGTGCAATTCTCATGAATGAGTATGAAAAATTTAGAACCCAAAATACACCAGCACCCAATAGTGAGGTAGTTCGATCAGCAACTATAGTGACTATGGTTGAATGATAAAAGTCAGTCTAGTTCATCTATGGTCTAGTTACTCTGGTCACTCTTAGAATTTGGAGGGTTGAAAATCCTATAGAGGTGTTCCGAATATCGACTATAGTTCAACCGTACTAAATCGGTGGTTGAACCATAGTTAATGTTCGGAACACGTCTATATAGTATTCAAACCTCCAAGTTCGAAGAGTGACCAGAGTAACTAGACCATAGATGAACTAGGCTGAGTTTTATCATCCAATCATAGTCACCATAGTCACTATAGTTGCTGATCGAACTACCTCAATAGTTCAATTTTAAAGGCACCATTTCATACCTATATACATGTACATAGTTCCTACATCTACAATATTGGCCATCAAAATGGCCGACAATTCCGAACAAGGGAGGTAAATATTGTAGATGTAGGAACTATGCAAAAAAAAAATCCGGACCCCCCCCCCCCCCCCCCCCCCCTAAAGGATTTACCTACCTCGCAGCCCCGAGTGGGGGTAGGTGCGGGATGGGGGTATCCCGAAATACACCAGAATGTACCATTTCATACATATATTGTAAACATTCTCCAGGGATGTCGCCCTTAAGGGAGGGGATACCCTATCCCGCACCTACCACCCACTAGGCGCTGTTGCCTCACCCAGTCTGGAATTTCTGGATCCGGGCCTGAGCTTATTGTATCAAAATGTATCGAACGTCTAGCTTAAATTGTGATGCTCACGATAGAGGAAGTAAAATTTATAAGGCTTTTGAAGTCTTCAAATAATTTTTCTATTCTGACGTCACCATAACAAATTAGCCAATCATTAGCCGTGTAAATATTACACGGAAGTTTTACAGCCAACACACCGTTTTGTCTTCCCGGATGATGAGAATATATCCAAAATAAAGGAAAATGACTTTGAAACGGGGACGACACCCTGATATGAACTTGAATGATCTGGATTATGGTATTACGTACCAGATTTGCCAGAACTTCGACATCGACAGAAGCTGGGAAGTTCTCGGTAATATATAATTGTTAACGTAAAGAGTTTAGTTTCAGTTGTGGTTAAAACCCGTTTACACGGATGTAATTTGTCTGCTAATTGTTTGTAATATCCACTTGCAAAAATGACTTTCTAATTATTGACATTGTTAGCGGTTTCATTTGAACGTGCTGCAGTTGAGGTTGCAGATTCTTATTGTTGTCCTAACAATGACCTGCTTTTAATTTCTATTTGAAGCAAACTTAATCTGTTTTCATCCAACTTCTGGGGTCAGACTCAGATAATGTGAGTGTACTATAACTATTAGATTGAGCGCGGTAGGGTACATCAACTTTCAGAACTGATATGTGTTGAGTAAGATAAGAACATGCACTTGTTGATAAAACTATATCAGTTATTTGATTGACTTTTCTATCAAAACACACTTGCAACTTTTCTCCAACAAGCTCACAGACAAGCTCGACCAACTGTGCACACACATTTTGAAATGAAATGGACTATGCAGTTAATAAAACAGCACTATACACGATGTAATAGTGGTCAAGGAGATGCATGACACCTGATCCTAAAGTGTTGTGCGAGGTTTTAACGACAGGCTTCATAATCCCTTACACAGGAGGCAGACATCGAGGGTGATTATGTTGCAAACTTTTTCAGAATAAGTCAATTTAATGTTAACAAAAAAAAAGTGAACTAAACAAATGAGATAATGAAATGATTTCTGAAAGCTTAACTTTTGGCCATTCATGTACATATATATATAGATTAATATAGGCAAGGTTACATCTTTGAAAAGTATATATTTTTACCCTGATTTTGTCAAAATTTCCCCTGTCAGTAAAATTATTTCTACCAGTTATTTCCCTGCAGGAGTTGCGTAATTTCTTTATCCAAGTATAAATATCGGTGCCATGTTTTAAACACTCAAATTTCCCCCTTTCAAAAGGCCCCCGCCACACTTGCCCAAATTCTGAAAAAGGGGCTGTAATGGCTAGCCAGGGATGCCTAGGCAAGATATGATTAAGTTTGCTACTACGTGTATATATATGTTTTGGTCAAGAATCAACCTAGGCCCTTTTTCATTATGGAATGCAACCAACAACAGATTTAGGAAGGTTGCATTAAGCTTGTCTCATTTGGGAAAAATTCAAATTTAGCACATTAACAAATAAAACCGTGTTACACTTAGCCTACCGGTATATCATAAAAAATTGTGAAGAGTACTTATGCAATCTTTTGATACATTTAAATTCACAAAGATGCTAAAAAATAGCAGAATTAGTAATTTTAATTTCTTGATAGGGGACAATAGGGAATGCTGCCATTTTTCGGAGGTATCTTTAAGTAGGAAAAACAAAGCATGCAACCTATTGAATATATTAACCTACATTGTGAAAGCTATTTTCATTAAAGGCATAAATCACTCAAAATTGATAAAATTTGTAATTCAAAGCCAACATAGTGCTTTAAAGCAATACTTTCAATGCAATATAAATTTGAACTAGTAAAAATACAAGCCAACAGTACAGTTATGACATTCTATCAATATTCATTGATTCTCTTATCACCAATTATGTCTGGTACCATTGCAAATAAGCTAAAACTTCAATATATTGCCGAACTATATTTCATTGCGTAGTACAATATCTGGGTTAGGAAAAGCCACAGGAGGGAGTAATATTATGATTTATTACATATGTTACTAAATATAGTAACAAATTTGCACTGTACATAAACGCATATGGACAATTTGAGGCCAATATCAATGATCATGTGACCTAGTGTTCCAAATATTGGATATTTGGCATACTTCCAGGTCTGCCGAATTTCGATATTTGGCATACTTCTCAGGCCTTATTCTGTAGTTCCCACGGGTCAGACTATCTGACCCATTCCCAAAGCCAAATATATTATATATGGTTTTTTTCCCAATCAGAAACACCTAGAAAAATCATCTACCAGAGCGACCTGGTATATCTTGAAGCACTTTGAATAAATCTGACCATAAATGTTTGCGGACATATTGTGTGTCTATTTGACAATTGATATAAGAAATGTAGATTAGGAAGCTTGTGTAAGTAAAATTTAGATATGAAAAGCCTGTTCTTTTAACTATGAAAATTCCCAAAATTGGAATTGAAGCGATAAATGTTTTCTCAACAGATATTCCATACATTGTATTTTTAAGGCCTTAATCCGTATATCTTTTCTTATTGCAGCTGGTTCCATTGGATATTCAACAAGTCACCTCCACACATTTGAGCTTGAGATTCAAAGACCCAATGGTAGTCCGACGAAGAAATTACTGTGGGATTGGGGCAGCAGAGGCGGAACAGTACGAGAACTGTATGATAAACTTGCACTCATTAATCGTACACAGTGTATGAGGTATCTTCAGCATATTGGTAAGTCTGGGCTTTTTCGCCCAATTATATGACTCGGGGGTTCCGCTAGACGCCGAATCTCAAGGGTCATTTTGATAATTTTTTACCAGACGTTACTATTTCATAGCCAAATTACCTAGATTTCGAGAAAAATTTACCCCTCAGCCAGAACCCTGAGGGTCAAAATGTGGCTTTTTGAAATTCCAGGGGTCAAAGGGTCAACTCGAGGGTCAAATGGAACCCCTGTGACTCTAATTTTGTCAAATACAATGTACCAACCATATTTTTAATTCCCTGACTTTGGCTTTGGAGGCCCCATATTTAATATACATGTACATGCATTGTTAGAAAGTGACTACAGTATAGTTTATATGTAATTACTAAATAATCTACATGCCTGTTGTCAAGAACTTCAGTAAAATTGAAACATTTGAATAGGAAAGTTGAATGATAATAATTAGAAAGATGTGTTATTATATAAAATAAAGTTGAGCTATGAAAAGAAATAGCATTTCGTGTCCTGTAATAAAAGTAAACAGTTCCAATAGCTGTCTAACTAAAAGATGATGAGTATAAACTTATGAGTTCTCTGACTAGAATTTTGCTTCAAGAATAAAAGTGTCATCTGACTTACCAAATGAATATACATAAGACAGTACCGAACCATGCCAAAAAACAAAACAATACAGTCGGATGTCGTTCATTCGAATGCATCGGTTCGAAATTTTATTGCGAATAATGCATAGTTTCAAATAGTCAATTTCAATTTGTCGTGCCTAAGAAGATACATCAGGACCTAATGTTTATTTTGAATGATACCAAGTATTCGGATAGAAGTTTGTCGAATAAACGAAGTCCGACTGTAATAGAACTTCGGTAAATCATTGCAGTCCTATTTGGCAACCAGCTAAAAATGCATGTATCAGTGCACTGTAATAACTATTCCTGTATATCTTTCAGTGGATCCTGATAAAGGCAAAGAGAATAAAGCTAATCCCGAGCGAGGTCTAGCTGATATATCCACTGGTGGATGCTTGTCCTCAAAGAGTGATAATTGTCTAGTCTCAACTAACCCCCAAGATATAAACTATGATGTTGAAAGTAAGTACAAAATGTGGTTTGCATTATATTCCTGTATTAACCAGAGTAGGCCGATATAAGAATAGGTTGTGCACTTTGGGAGATGCTCACAGTCCGGCTGCAGTTCAGAGGTTGTTATAATTGGAAATAATAATAATAATAATTTTTATTTACTTACAAATATACATTATATAAAACTACAATCATCCTCGTTTATTCAATAACCTTCAGTCCGAATACTTGGTATTATCGGAAATAAGTATCAGCTACCTATTTATCTTCTTAAGCTCCTCAAAGTGAAATGGACTATTAGAAACCATGTAGTATTCGAAATAAAATTTCGGACCCGATGAATTCAATTGAACAAGTTTGATTCCAGATATTCAATTATCCTTGACTGGCTCACTATCTGTATTCAGTACATATTTTACAATTTTGATCAGGTTTACCTGTACCAAGCATGAAGAAGAATTCTCCGAAGCAGTCAAACATGATGGACGTGAATCTGAACACACCGAACCAGACCCCGAATAAACCAGGCAATAAGCTAGCTCTGACTGACAAGAGGTTCGATGCCATATTAATAGATCAAAACGGAGCTTCATCTATGGAGATGCTGGCTCTTGCTGATGGACCTGCTATAACAAACGTATGTAACCGTGGATACAATCATGTATCTGTTCTTGTTCTGTCTGTTGTATTGTTTTTATGCAATTAGACCTGTTTTTCTGTCTTGTTTGTGATAGATACAGGGGTGTCCAAATTCTGGATTAATCCAGATTCATAGCCCCAGAGATCGATTTTTTTAGATTTATATAAATCTGTTGAGTTTTTAGGGGGGGGGGGGGTAGGGGTGAATCTGCAGACACTGCTACTGAATGAACGGAATTGAGTACAAATGTATTTTTCAAAAATCATAGTTACGATAACAGTCAAGGTGTTCTGGGGACAAGTCCGTGGATGAGTTCTTGGATTCTATTAGCTTACGAATTTTCACGGACAGGATCTCCGCTCAGTTCTTAGGATTGAGGATTTGACACCTTAATAAATGCATGCATCAGTATCTCGAAACAGGAAGTTTCATTTCTGAACAAATCTTTATTCAATATGAGTCTGCTGCTTGCATGTACGGCCTCAAATAACTGATACAGAATTGCTCAAGTTTCAGTTTAGCTTCTGAATGGAGTAGATTTTTCATGACTTACTGTCACTGAAATGTGACCAGAAATCTAAGTGTAGTCATGATATGTTCCATTTTTGATTGATGCATGCATTTGAAAGTCTGTTAATTTGTCAACTCAAGTATGATACATATTGACCCTTTTTGAACTTTGAGAGTGTAACTGTTTTGTTTATGAATATTTTGAAATAAGCATAATATATTAGGACTGCTCATTCTAAACTGGATGTATTCTTTATGCCATTTAAAACACAACTAAAATCATGCACAAAGTTAGGCGCCATCACAAAGAAACAAAACTTACTATATTTTACAGACATAATTTCCTAACATTAATCAATAATAAAATTTAGAATAACCAGTCTTTAGTTTAATCACACAGTGAACAAGAATTAACTTTTAACTTACAGTGATGCGCTTTTGCAGTTGGTACCCAAAATGACACATTATTTTAAAAGTGGATTTTTTAATGGCATTAAGTATTATATGTTCAAAATGTGATACTGTTTCTGTTTTGCTGTTAATGAGGCTTCTCAAAAACTGTTTCCATGGTTTCAGGGCAATCTGGGTGCAGCTTCTTCAGCGGCCAAATCGTTTGAACGAATTCGGTCAGTGGTTGAAGAATATGGGCCTGAAGCCCCTTATGTGACACAATTCAGTCAAGGGGAGAGAGATATCGCACAGGCTTTACTAGCGTCCCCGAATTATACATACAAGGAACTGAGTATTGCTTCAGATGGCTTTAGTGCCTCCAACAAATTAGGTCAAGGAAAGTTTGGTGCGGTTTATTATGGTGTGGTGAAAAATACTAAATGTGCAATCAAAAAACTAATTCAGGTATGGAAATGATTGTTCTTATGCGCATCTTGATAACTTACTTGTTAAATCGTTAAAATAAAAATCTGCATAGTGTTATGAACAGTCCAACCTGCGTTAAGCAGTCAGTAAAGGGACATATCAAATGAGGCCGCTTATAGTTGGTGGCTGATTAATACACATGTATATAATCTAAAAGTGGCCAGCTGGAATGTATTCTTAATGGCTGATGGTTCCATAATTCAGGTGAACACTAATGCAGGTTCAATAAAGTGATGCAGTTTCATTATTAAACTGGCAATTTTAGTAGTCAGATTGGAGTTTTATTTGTCAATGGCTATTCAGCTACATACTAGCACTATTTTAGCTAGTTTAATTTCTGTATTATAGAAACAAGAGAGAACTTTGGATGAAGATTCCATGTCACATATGTCTACTGAACTGAAGAACTTAAGCAGGTAAATCTATGTGTTACCATGAGGTCTGGGTTTTCGTACTTGTACCATGTAAAATTGGTGGGGTGAGGGCATAAAGACTTACCCATTTGTTTTATGGATATTTAAAATGTCTCGTGTGTTTGTTCATCTCTTGTTTGTTTCCTGTACTCAGACCAAATCACAGAAATCAGCTTTAACTCCATTTTTTTGCACTTTCGTGCAGGTCTTTTTCATGTCTAAAAATTGGAAAATAAAATCTGAAATATAATCTATAAGAAATGACTAACATACCAACCCACTGCAAAAGATGTTTCATAATTTGATTTTTTTTTCAAACTTGCTGTTGCTGTAATAACGTCATTTAGTCTGTAGTGATGAATACACTTAGCTTTGGTGTGACCATTATTCATATTTAAGTAATGTATCATATTAAGTAATGTATCATATATGGTTTGATATGTCCATATTTGGTCATTGTAATTCACTATTTTAAGCTTGATTTTAATACTGTGGCAATGTACTTGAATAACTGCTGTATAAATGATGTAAGGCCATCTTTAAAAAATTGTTTGTTTGCAGTTTCGCGACTGGCTCATGAAAAATACATCGACTCAATTTATTTTTTCAAATTCATCGGTCTTTTAGCCATTACAGTTCTACACTTAAGAAATACTACTACCTACAAACCCACTGTTAAATTCTGGGTTGCGTAACCGCAAACAAATAATTTTGTTTAGGCTGGCCTAATGAATAATGACATCCTACCACATAACTGACATTGTCCTGTGTTTGTTGTACTGTGGGAAAAATGCTAATGTAGAGTAGACAATAGTGTCATGTGTTTGTGTTAGTCATTCAACTAATTACAATCTACTCTCACAAAGTACTGAAATATCTGTTTGAACTTTTAATAAACAACCATTTGCATGGGCAGATCTGGAGTTTTCACAAGGGGTGGTGGTGGGAGAGGGTGACTGAATTGTTAAAAAAAATATGCTAGTATTTGGAGATGATTTGTATCATATTTTATTTCCCTTTAATTTTAGATATCGTCATGAGAATATTGTCAGTATGTATGGATATGCTCTAGATAGCGATGAAGTATGTCTGGTGTATCAGTTCATGCCAAATGCATCATTGTATGACTGCTTGTTTAGAAGGGTTAGTGCATTTTTTATTTCATTGTTTTCATTTTAGTTTATTATCTCAATAAGAACTGGGTTTGAATTACAATATTCTTAATTTTTTGATTACCTGCCATTTGATCTTGCCTAGCTGTAGATTAGTATATGAAAATTGATTACCTCCCTTTGACTATGTCTTGCTAAATATTTGTGGATAAAGCTTGGTTCCCTCCCTTTGACTATGTCTTTCATCATAATGTTTTATACATGTATTTAAATTGGCCAATAAAGCTCTAACATTAGTATGTGTACTCCAATATAATTTTGCAATCACATGGTATATTAGTAAAGAAAATAATGGTATATGGATTTCATTCTGTAACTTTAATCATTGTTTAATTTTTAGTCAAATCTGGTGTTGACTTGGGAACAAAGGTTATCTATACTGAAAGGTGCTGCTTGTGGTCTCCAGTTCTTACACAGTGTGGATAAAGTACCTGTAATACATGGTGATATCAAAAGGTAGGTAACAGTAACATGTGAAATTTACTGGTGATTTCAGCCCACGTGATATTGTCATGAGTTCTCTCCCTTTATCTCTTAGAATCATCTCCCTGTATCCCTTCTAGAGTTCTCTCCCTTTACCCCTTCTATAGTTTTCTCCCTTAATCACTTCCCTTTACTCCTTCTAAAGTTATCTCCCTTTAACCCTTCTAAAGTTATCTCCCTTTAACCCTTCTAGAGTTCTGTCCCTTTATCCATTCTATATTATACCTGATATTCTCCTGTGTTTCAGCCCTGTTGTTGATGTTGGGTTTAAAGAACACATTAGTTTTGTAACCATACATTTTTAATTCACACCTATTTGTGGTATGCGTCTTTGTGATAGAAATTGTTTGTGAGTAAAAAAAACTAAAATTATCCTGGAATAAAATTTATTACATTTTGTACGTTATGTTGTATGCTTTGTTTGTCTAGATTTGTGGCCCTTTGATATTGTTGTTTAGTTAATAGTTGTACGGACATGATAGGTACAGTTTGTGAATTTTAAACATTTTTTGCAGTGCTAATGTATTGCTGGATCGACATTTCGAGGCCAAAATTGGTGACCTTGGGTTGGCAAAGTCTGCTACTGGTGGTGAGATGACTGGACGCATGACTCACATCACCAAAAAAACGACTGGAATCAAGGATTTTAGAAACAGGGCTTATTATCCTCCAGAGATCGCTCGAGGCAATGGATTTTCTGTGAAAGGAGATACATACTCTTTTGGAGTGGTGAGCGTCTCTGTTTTTTTTCTGGGGGGTATTTTGAATGGAAATTTTTTCCTCGTTCCCCTCTCTGAAAAGTATATAATTTTCAACTATTCTGTGTCAAATTCCCCTCTCACAGCACTGTAGATAATTTCCGTCAGAAAACCGGAAATGTATTAGACTAGAAATATCACATGATACTGATCTGTAATGTATGCAAGGTTTGGAAACAAGAAATATAAACTTCGTAACGTAATTCATTTTCTCCATGCAAAATTTATCCCTCTCAAATTGGCTAAAAGTGAGTTTTACCTGAAGTTAAAACGAAATTGAATCGGTCAGAGATAGTTTGATAATGACTGTTTATTACAGGTTATATATGAATGTGTAATGGGACAAGAAGCCTATGATGAAGAAAGACAAGCATGTCCAGAACATAAAGTTCTCGTAAGTATATACGTGTATAGATATATTTCTAGTTCAAATCAGCGTTAAAATTATTAAAAAAACTTACTTTTGTATTGAATTGAATAATGGAAGGACAGGCTTCCGAGTGAAACCGTTAAAACCTGTAATATCCTTTAAGTTTGGAAAATACTCTAAAACCTGTATTTTTTCTGAAAAACCTATAAAAACCTGTCATTCACTCTCCAATCCTTTGATTGCCACATCGTTGGATCTCGTTTATTTGACAACCTTCTATCCGAATACCTGGTATCATCCAAAATAGATATCAGGTCCCAATATGGCTTCTTATGCATGTCAAATTAAAAGGGGCTATTTGAAACTTTGTATCATTCGAAATAAAATTTCGGACTCAATGAACTCGAACTAACGAGACCTGACTGTATTTTAAACAGAATCCTTTTCCATATTGAACCTGTAAGCATTTTGTCCAGGGGTGTCAATAAGAGCTTGGAGCTGGTAAAATTACCTGGTAACTTGAACATCATCACCATGCTAATTTTCTTGTATGAATGATCATAATTAAGGGGAGTACCCCCCCAGACCTCTACCTATTTTCCCTGCCTATTAAAAAATTAGTGACACCCCTGATTTTGTCTAATGTATCGTAATGCCATTTTTTTTATTCAGGTCGAGTATGTAGAAGACACGCTTCATGATAGTCCTAAAATAAATAAGCAGCAACATTTTGAAGACAAGAAGTTGAAGGTTGGATTCCCAGCGTCTGTGTTTAATACTGTGTTTGATCTTGCATGTAAATGTACTGCTACAGTAAAGAAAGACAGACCATGTATGGTTGATGTACGTATCAGTTTGAATATCACACATTTAACACCTATTCTGCTTAATTTTAGTAAGGTTTGATCCAGGCCCTGGCTTCATAGGAAGCTACATTGTAGTAGAAATGTAGCAGAAATCATTGTTGTTTGCAAGATAGGTCATGTGATAGGTGAGACGACTGGTCATGTGACATGTTAGATGACTGATCAGGTGACATATTAGGTGACTGGTCAGGTGACGACATGCTGAAGGTAAGAAAATTGTTAGGGTTGCTCATTAATTAGCTGTCAAAATTTCCTCCGCTGACCCTGACTTTTAGTGCCTAGTGACTATAACAACTCTTACTGAGTGCTGGCTATTCTATCTGTTTATTTTCATTGAGATTTGAGTACGCATCTGATAGATTTGCCATATATGATGACTTTTGTAGGTTTGTTTTTCATAAAAGGAAAGAGAAATTAGTGATAACTATAAGCCAATGAGCATACAATTGTTTCTTATACGTGTATATGTTACAATGGTTGTACGTTAAGTGGATAAAGAAACACGTTATTGGGCCTTTAAGAGACTTGTCTTCAGGCATTCTATACATCCGAGTTCAGAGACTAGTGAAGAAACGCTGCCTTATCATCTTATCATGGTCTTCAAAATCTGAACCTTGGTAACTATATTAGTTGAGTTCCATTTTATTCTCAATTTCAGGTCTACAAAGAGCTTGAGAAATATGAAACTGACTATCAATATCCATCCTACTACAATATTCGTGGTATGTTAATTTAAATATATTATGCAATAGGCCATCCTTTACAAATACTTGTTTGCGGTACTGCTACCCACAATTTTTTGGAGGGATTGAGGGGGGTAGGAATGACGGTCAGTTAAGGTTACCTTGAAATTACTATCTGTTGGTGGGCGTTAAAGTCCAATTACAATTCTGTTTTGACTGTCATTCCTGTTTATTAACATGACATTGAAGACATCATGGCATCATTGTAGGACATTACATCAATATCATAAAGTTTTAAACGTTACGGCAATATTTTAAATCTGATGTATATACCATCACCTATGATGCAACCAAGGATGATAGTATTTCCCCGAAGATTGGCAATGCTTCTTGAAACCTGGAAGTTTTGTATTGAGAACATAATTAGATTTTTTAAGCATATTCAAATATCAATTATTAAAAAATATTTGTCTTGTCATGTTTAGAATGGTTCAGTTTTATGAATTTTGTTTTTTATGATTTTAATTTTCAGACTTAAGTAAGAAGCCGAACAAAAATCTGGAACCAAAAACTTCCAAACTGGAGAACAATTCTGTGCATGAACATCATGTGTCTATGTCTGGTCAGGCTAGCTCATGTGCTGACTTGAAATCACCTGCAAGTTCAAACCCCAGTAATTCAGTACCACAGAGTCCTATTGACTTCCTGCCAAAGGACCAACCCCTGCCTGAAGCGTTTAAACTGCAGTTAGATTTAGACCAGCAACAGAAGCCAGTGCCACAAGGTGACTATGTTAACATAGAGACTATTTCTGCTAAGATAAAAGCATCGTATGTGTCTGACCCTAAGAAACTTTTGGAAATCGAAAAGTTTGACCAAGAGTTCACGCCCCCACCTAGGTCACCAAGTAAATCCCCAATACCTGCCTCTGAGTATAGGAATGCAGAACCTCTTGAAAACACTGAAAATATTGGTGAAAGTAAAGTAGAATGCGAAAAGGTCGATGATAGTTTTGAATATGAGCTTGCTGAAGATCCCAAGAAGTCAGCAATGCTGCAAGACCAAAGTAAGGTACTGAAGAATGCTTCAATGCATGCCGAGGTGAATAATTATGAAAACATTCCTGCCAGCTGTCCTAGCCCAGAGAAAGATGTTTCTAAGACTAGTGAAATCAAACATGAATTTGATGAAGAATTCGAAAAGGAATTTGAAAAAATAGTCGAAAAGGGTAAGGCTGGAGGTTTGATGATGGGCATATTCGATAAATTTGAGGAGAAAAAAGTTGAAGAAAATGTTGACTTTGAGAAAACAGATATGGCAGATGAAGGGGACTTTGATTTCCAGTTTGATTTTGAAACTGAAGACTCAGAAACAAGCACTATCACAGAATCTGTCAATAATGATTTTGAAACTCTAAATAGTGGTGATATTGATGAAAATGAACTTTTTGAAAGTGGCGACGTTCCTTATGTGAATGTTCAGAAAATGCCTAAAGAAGACAAAGAAGACAATCTTGATGAGTATCAGAAAAAACTGAAAATGTACCAAGGTGTAGCATCTGAAGCAGAAGATTATGAAGAATTCACTGAAAGATCTGCTCAGTCAGATCATGAAATTAAAAATACAACAAGTGGTAGTCAAGGTCATTCCGGTGACAACAATGTAAGAACTATCAACATTCAGGACTTAATACAACGGAGAGAACCAACTGAATGTCAATGTGATGAATATGTGTGAAATAATTGATGCTTTGAAATATGAGGTGTAGGGATGTCATGATATGCTTGAAGCATACCTCAGTACATTGCAATATTTTGGCATTTTATTGCAATATGTACCAAGATAGATTAGTCTATATTGTTATTGTATTATAGATTTGTTCTTACTTGAACACTTTTATTTATATCCAAACTCTTCGAATATGTTGCAAAAAATAAACATATATAATGCTAAAACAAAGCATCAATCTGATTTCAATGTTTGACTAGTAATTACTTACAATGCTTTCACAACTAGAAAGTAATGACAGTTCTCATTTAAGTTTTTTACTTATATGAGTAGTATTTTAGCAGAAAGCAGAAAAAGTGTATAGTAGAAATCCCAGTGCGCTTAGTTCATATTGTGGTACATTACAAGTTGCATAGTGCTATGTACCGATAAACTTGTATAGTAAAACCAGACCTAAAGACCACCTCAAAAATAGGACCACCTCAAAATTAGGAACACAAGTCCATTTTCACTTTTGTGCTCTTTATTTAACCTCGATATTAACACCACCTCAATAAGACCAGTTTTCAAAGGTCCCAAGGGTGATCTTAGTATTGAGATCTTGCTGTATATCGTGACACCATAAATGGGTTAAAACTGCACTTAGATACCTTACAAGTTAGCTCAATGTGTTTATTGAGAATCATAGGGCCTGACTATTACCCACAGTCACTGACCACCAAGTTCATTGTTATCAACAATTTTCTTGTCTTAAGCATTTGCTCATTTTTTTTTTAAATTTATGAAGAAATTCTTGTTAGTTGATTTTTAGAAATCGTGTATAGTAATGCTGATAGGATTTCTTCTGTTTGACTCATACATGATAGTTTTATTGTTTCATTCTCATATTTTCTGCTAAATTCCCAGTTTTAGGCATGTAGGTCATGTTCCTAAAATAGGAGGAAAAATTGTTAAACCCTTTTTTTTTCACAGGATCTTTTCTATTCGTATCTTTCTCATAACTTGTCTAGTAAAATGTATTTGTTAGTGCAGTATTTTGATTAATTATTTATGATACTAAAACATAGTGTCACTACCCTTCACATTTATACTATACTTGAGAACAAAATTTTGCACGATTTACGTTACATGGAAATATATTAAATTGTACTGCCTTATCAATTGGATATTAAACTGTTCATGAAAGTGTTGTTACAAATGTGTGTTGAAAAATCTTTATTTCTGGATGGAATTTGTTTAAATTTTGGAATATTGTGAGAAATTGAATATTGAACTACCACAATTGTAACGAGTGTTCTTTTTGCCGAGTATTTAAATATATTGTAAGCGTGCAAAACGTTTGTCCTTATGTATATGGTATTAACACGGGTGGGAATACTTGTATGGTTTTGTTACTAATATTTTGTCATTTGAGTAAATTTAACCTAAATTTTCAAGGAGGAATGAATTAAGAACGGTTGTATTTGATACAGAATCATTCATGTTCTTTTTGCTACGTGTTATATTATCTTTTCAACTCATTTATTTTGAGATTTTAAGAGTGTATAATTATACAGTCGACTCTCATTATAATGACCGTGCTTGTCCCCAGGATTTATGTTAGTGTATTGAATATCTTGTTGTATTGAATCTGATCTATGGAATAATGTGCTGCTTTGTTCCCACCCAATTTGTGTCATTCAGTTGTTGTAAATATCACTGTAACGAGAGTTGACTGTAACGAGAGTTGACTGTAACGAGAGTTGACTGTATAAAGTTTGCTTTGTGTTGTCTCACACTTGATATTAATCATTCAGCATTTGCTTGTTTTTGTTTTGTGGATTTTATGAGTTTAGTCACATTTTTATCATGCCCCCACGACTCGAAGAATGGCAGAGGTGCTTAAAGTGTTACCCTATCTGTCCATATGTCTGTCCATGCGGAAAAATTGATTGGAAAATCAATAATTCCTGAAAGGGTGGATGGATTTAATTCATTTTAAATTGGGCTCATAAAGCAATCAGGTCAAGTTCAGTTTCAGTTACAATCCAATTTTTGGAGGAGTTATGGTCTTTTTTTGCATTCTAATGGAATGCTGATAGCGGGACCATCCATGTCCTATGAACACATCTATTCAATGTAGATATGACTTGCTTTAAATATTCAAGACATGCTTTGAAGATTTTGCATTATGAAAATTGTGTGATTGTCTTAATTTCTATAGTACATTATGCATGTACCATTACGTTTATTTTGCATGTTGTACAGGTCAAAAGGTAATAAAACTGAAGTTGGAGACCAGTCCCAGAATGCATCCTTTTCATTGGTCAATTTGAATACTTCCTTCAGAAGCAGCCAATTAGAAGCTAGATTTGCTAGACAAGTTTCCAAACTCAGATTTATGGAGCATTTTATTTTCTGTTTTAAATAGACAACATATTGAATATTTGGAGACAGGATATTGTACTGTGTAGCTGTGTCTGCTTTGTGTTGATTGTCACATTTGTGTTAGGATCAAACTGTCATTCTTTATGTCTGTGATTTTTGTTTCATCTTCCATGCCTACTCATCTCGTAAACCTTTAGTTTGAAGATCAGCGCGCCATTTCATTAACTTCTTAAGGAAGTTCTTAGCTTAAGAAAGTTCTTAAGAAATTCTTTGCTAAGAAAAGTGTTTCAGTAAACTTTCCTTACTTAAGAATTTCTTAAATTTTAGCGTAACTTTAATATGAAGTAGCCTACATCTTTCTTAATGCAAGTGTTCTTGTGTAAATATGGCTGCCATTTTTATCTTTAATGTAAATGGACGACGGGAACATGAAAATCTTAAGAAAATGAATTTAAGAAATGCAACGACATAGGAAATTCTGAAAAACCTTCTTAAATCAAAAATTTAAGATAAGAAAAGATTTAAGATAAGAATGTTAATGAAAAGGGATTATCAAGTTTTATTTACATTTTTATAAAATTATTCAGGCCATCTGTAAAAAATTGTTTGTTTGGCATAACTCAACTCAACAGAATATGGAATAAAGACTTTCTGTATAGTCCAACAACAACTTAAACTTCTATATTTCATATTTGAATTTATATTGTTGAATCTCAACTCATTTACATATATTTCATTGTGCATTTACATATTATTTATAAATTCCATATTCCATATTGAAGTTTAAAGCCAATTTTAGTGTTGAGAGAAAAATAATTCTTCATGGTTTAATAGTCATTTGAGGTTAGATGTTTTGGATATTTTAGTATTTTTGTTTGCCCCATGTTATATGGTGTAGTATATAATCATTACTTCATTGGTACCTGTAGAATCAACCCACAACCAGAACACACATAGGACTAGAAAGTACATAGAACTAGAACCTACCTGGGACTAGAACCCACCTAGGACTATAACCTACCTAGGACTATAACACACCTAGGACTAGAACAAATCTAGGACCAGAACCTACCTAGGACTATTACCTACCTAGGACTAGAACACACATAGGACTATAACCTACCTAGGGCTATAACCTACCTAGGACTACAACACACCTAGGACTAGAACACACCTAGGACTATAACCCACCTAAGATCAGAACACACCTAGGACTATAACCTACCTAGGACTAGAACACACTTAGGACTAGAAACAAACCTAGGACTATAACCTACCTAAGATCAGAACACACCTAGGACTATAACACACCTAGGACTATAACATACCTAGGACTATAACACACCTAGGACTAGAACACACCTAAGATCAGAACACACATAGGACTAGAACACACCAAGGACTATAACCCACCTAAGATCAGAACACACCTAGGACTATAACCCACCTAAGATCAGAACACACTTAGGACTATAACCTACCTAGGACTAGAACACACCTAGGACCATAACCCACCTAAGATCAGAACACACCTAGGACTATAACACACCTAGGACTAGAACACACCTAGGACTAGAACACACCTATGACTATAACACACCTAGGATCAGAACACACCTAGGACTATAACACACCTAGGACTATAACCTACCTAGGACTAGAACACACCTAGGACCAGAACACACCTAGGACTAGAACACACCTAGGACTATAACACACCTAGGACCATAACCTACCTAGGAATAGAACACACCTAGGACTAGAACACACCTAGGACTAGAACACACCTAAGATCAGAACACACAATTCGAATTTAGATTTACTTTGCCAATGTTAAATAGTTAGTGATTGGAGCAAGAATAACCTGCCTCTGATCTTGTGTTGGGTAAACGTTCTTGATCTGTTGAAGTCTTTTTTCTTAGGGATATGTTGAGTTATATTACATGAATGTATTCCTGATGTTCTGTTACTTCTGTTTTGATGTCATTAAGAAGTTTTGTAGTTTGTGCGGAAATATATTATAGCATGTTGAGTCTTCAACCTTCGTAACATTTCTACAAACGGTTGTGTTCAATCATTAACTTGTCTCCTACTGTTATGATGTCACTAGTGTAACTAGGCATGAAAGTTGTATGTAGATAGTTATTTGTTATTTGTTAGTTATGTCTGGTCAGATTGTCCTAAATGTGGTAGTTTTGGTGCAAAGCTTTTGGTGTAACTCAGAATTTATTGTTACTATGGATGTTTGTTTTTTTACTGTTAAAGATGTGTCAGGCTCTTCTGAACCTAAAAAAGTTAATAGGGCTTAATCAAGTATTGTCGTTACTTAGTCTAAAACATCATTAATAAGAACCATTGCCATGTATAATTGTTTAAAACAATCATATTACTACTATTATTAAGTTTTTTTAATTCTATGATAATACAAATGTCTTTTTCAAATGCAGAGAAATACATGTGTACATTTTTTCAGTGATAATGCATTTTTATTGAAGTTTTAAGTAGATAAAGTATATTTTTCTATGTTCGTTAGGTAAACAAATCAACAACGAAAATAGCATAATATATCTTCAACAAAACAAACACATAATACAATTTGGAAACAAATTCAGAGGGTATTTAACAATAGACTACATAGATATTTGAAGCTTAATGTGAACTGCTTCTAGATTTAATTTCTAGTATAAAATATAAACTGCTTAGTTACACAGATTAAATAGTTTGTTATATAATCTGATGATTGTTGATTTTAGTTTTGCATTCTTCAAAGAATGCTCAAATCAAAATATTTTAAATCAGAATTTTACCCCATCACTAACTCATTGTAGTGTTTAAACACATTTTACAAATTCATGCTCAATTTTAGAAAGAATAACTGACCTAAAAATAAAATAGGCTAAAATATCTCACCATCTTTTTTATTCAATATCTAACCAAGGAAGGGGTTTATTTTTTCTCATACCATTGTTGCCTTCATACAGCATCACAATTCATTTCATTATTTTTATTATGTTCAAAATGTTCTCATTTTTACATATAAATACGTTTTACGTTATTACATCGATGGTATCTAGTCCTTTGCTATTTATGTTATATTGTCGCTTCGATACCGCAGACCACTACCAATCGATTGTAGGACTATCGTTATTTTTCCCAGGTGGATTTCTTTTGTTTCCTAATTCATATAATTGATGCCTGTCTGGGCCTGTTTTTTTGCCTTTAAAGAAAAATCAAAATGTAAGGGTGCATGAAAGTTACCTTACTGTTAATGTTTTGCCTCCCTTGGGTGTTTTGTCTACCCAGGGATTTAGACAAACTGCAAATATTTGCTGTTCAAATCCGAGCCATGGAGCTGAGAGCTTTGTCAAAATCCCCAGAGTCGGGCATGTTCTAGGCTTCGAAAATTTAGCATTATAGAAAATTTGAGACTGGTATACTTCTCTTGTTGCCATCTTGCCGGACTTGTCTAAATCTCATTTTTTCAGAAATTTTCCTCTGTCTTCAGCCTCCTATCTGCCCCTCAGGTGGGGCAAAACATTGATATATTCATTAGGGGGTAGCCTGTGACGATAGTCATTATTGATCTGATGTATAATACAGAATATTGTGGGTTGTTTTGCGGTATTGAATCATGTATCGTTCCTGTCAAGTGCTTGTTTTTACTTGTATAGAGATAGAAAAAATTAAAGAATGAATCAGATATGGTTTTCTTATATTTTTTTGTTGTTTTTGCTTTATGGTGAATATACATGTGCTTATTCTTATGTCACAGCCATGATCACTTCTAGATCACCTGAGTTCGAGATGTTTAAGGTGAGCTGTGGTGATTACCCCCTGTTAGTGATCTTTTGTTGAGCGCCGTCAGCAATTTCACTGTTCACACATTGGCAGTCACATTTTTGGAGCAACCAGTCTTCATCAAACTTTCACAAAATATAATTACCCACATGATCTGTGTCCAGTTTAATGATTGTCTAAGGTCGCACAATTATGACTCTTGGGTATGTTAAAAGTGTCATATTTTACATTGTTAACATATTAAAAGCTACAGAATTTTCAGTCAATCTTCATTAAACTTATACAGAATGTAAATTGCCACAATATCTTTCGTTCTGAAAAGTGCTTAAAAGTTGTATCATGAAAATCTAAGCCATTTTACTAGCTATCTTATGTACTTGGGTAAGCAATACATTGCCATCTTAATCCTTTTGCGTCAATTTTGACACCCTCTGATGGTGACACTGCGTACTAAGTATTTGACTAGTGCCGCTCAATCGCATGATTCCAAATGTTTCATGCTAAAGACATACCAGCAAACATTCATGTACATGTATTTGATTGACAGACAAAAAACAAAAGGATTTTTTTCAGTAGCATCTTTTATTTCAATTTGTTGACGTCATACTTCTCCATCAAACAGAAATTTTATCTAACAAAATAGTAATTTACAATAAATTGATCTTATATTAAAAAACAGCTAAAACATCTGACAGTTTCACATTGATAATCCTGTCTTTAACTTTAAAGTGTGATTTTTTCATTTTTTCTCTTTCTTAAAACAATGGTTAGGGTACAATGACTTCTCTTCACCTTGCCCTTTCCTTTGCTTTTATAGACAGTAGTTCATAAACAAATTAAATTCTTCCAACCACTCTGTTTTTAAACTTCCAAACTTTACTTGCAAGACTGTTTTATTATTTTTTCTTTTATCGTTCTTTTACTGGGTTCAACACTTTTCGGTGATATATGGCGGTCAGTTAACCTAAACAGATTTGCTGGGATTAATCAACAACCAGCGCTAGCTTGCCCTTTTGCAAGCAGCTGACAACTTCCCCAACATGAATCAGAGGTTGAGGATTAACGACCATAGCCAAATAGCATAGGACATGAGCTGCTCTGCCCTGAGGACTCGAACATGCACCTCCCGGGTGACAGCCGAGTGCTCTTTCCTCTGAGCTACCCAGGCAGGCTTTGTGAGACAGGGTCATGGTTAACAAATATGTGTAACCAATTTCTGTGTTCATGCCTTAAAATTCATAACTTTTTTCAAATTTTTATTTCAATGAATTAAATTTTCAGTTCTGGAAAATTTTCTTTTAAGAAATGGTAACAACCTCTTCATGATTTGTGAATTCGATTAGCTAATAAATTGTTTATATCAGTAACAAAAAAACGTTCCCAAATGAAATCAAATCGGTATTGTGTACTTCTCTGTGAAACACTCTCACACAGGCTAAACTAATGAAGTACTAACAATGATGACGAAATGTTAAAAATCACAATTTTACACAACTTGTTATCTACACTTTTTCGAATTCTGACAATTAATATTAATTTACTGCCCGGAAAATTCCCAATTTCTGCAGGGTACCTTTTCCCTAAATCCCTAGAAAAAGCACACATCAAAGTTATAAAGTCAAAATTTACAGCTCGTATATTATATACCATCCTAACAAGACAACAGGTGGTTCAGAAGGAGGAAAAACGAGCATACAGACAATGCAGACACTATGTCCATGCACACTTCAGGGGCCAAAATAAAATGTTCTACATATTAATAACATAAATATTAATCCATTTTATTCAAACGAAATATTTACTTTTTTAGCCTTAGTAGGCCTATAAGATAAAGTTCTTAGCACCATTAGGCCGTCCGTAAAAAGTATTTGTTCAGCATACCCTTACCAAAACTCCTGAAAATAGCCCCTCCTCAATGTTTCTGTTGCATTTGGGTGGAGAATGTTTTTGGGGTTGTGTATTAAAATTTGACCATAGAAAGAAACAATTAAGAGTTAATTACATTGGGATCCCGTTTATTCGACAACCTTCTATCCGAATACTCGGTATCATCTGAAATAAATGTCAGGTCCTGATGTATCTTCTTATGCACGTCGAATTGAAACGGACTATTCGTGAAATAAATGTTCGGACCCGATGAATTTGAATGAACAAACCCCTACTGTACGTACAAGCCTACATAAATTTTACAAAGGAGGTTTATGCCAAACAAACGTTCTTTTTACGGGTGGCCCGACTTTAGTGATGCTGTGTCAAAAATATGGAATACTATAGGTAATAAGATATTCAAACATATATATCTGGAGCAAAAATAATGTAACATCTTATGACAGGAGAATGCATTAACAGCATTAAACAACACTGAATCAACGTACACAGAAATGAGAATGAAATGGACGCTTCTACGACAAAAACCTGTGTTAGGACGTTGGTAATGACGTCACGTATTTCTTAATGAAAGACGTCACAGACTAGGGGCTTTTTCGGAAGGATCTTTTGTCGATCAAGTTATTTTTGAACATGACGATGTTTATACGTATTACATAATTTGTTTATTCCATTTGAAAATTAAATGTTTTTTAAGAGTTAATGTACATCTGAGTAAAGTGTTTCGGAAGCGACGTCATTTTGTAGTTTTGTTATGCATTTTGTTCCTCATATTTAAATTGCCTTAAAAATAAAAGTCGTGATCCGATTCAAATAATTTTGGTATAAAATGAAACTAGAAAAATATATCTGTTAGAAAATGTAAAGACATGAAAAAAGAGTGTTAGATCACTAATACAGGTTTTGTCGTGAAACGGCACACATAATTTGTAGCATGATAAGAGTTTAACTAGTTTCAAACATCACGGACATATAAACCAAGTGCAAAAATGAAAGAAAATTCCTAAAACCCCAAAGCAAGTGCTGAAAAGGGGTGTCATGATACGCCTGAAACATATCACGATATATTGCAATACTTATGCAATGTATTGCAATATATACCACCATATATTGCTTCGTTAACCTATGATGTGAATATAGATATTTTCCTTACTCTTCGAATATTTTGCAAGAAAAACACATATATCTACATAAGCTAGAACGAAACAGTCAACCAGTCTCGTTTCAGATTTTGACTACAATGTAGTTATTAAATATGACTTGTTAATGATTAGAAAGTAATAAGTTAAAACTAAACAATTATCATTCTCTTTTCAGTTTTTTTACTAATATGAGGTGGTCATGACTGCATAATTTCATACGTTCATAAGAGTTTGTGCTTACCAACCAAACATCCGAAAACGGTACCACAAAACTATAGTTCTTTCATTAACATCATGGTACGATACAGTTTCACTGCACATTGTAATATACTGATATATAGGTATATCGTGACATCCCTAATACTGAAACACTTTCGAACTGGTCACGTTAAGGTTAAATTAATGCAAATAGTGATTCATAAATTACAAGTATGCCATTGTCACTGGAGGAAGTTACCTGCAAAGAGCCACCTGGTCTTTGCCTACAGGTAAAACCGGCGTTTTATGAACAGGATCTTTTAGGCCCAAAGCATCATTTTCAGTATATTGATGGCAAAGTGCGTTGATTACTATCGTCTATTTTGAATGGTATTGCCTGGGATCAATTGGTCCCAAGTAGGACTATAACAGAAGTGGCCAATCGGAAAAGTTCTAAGTACTAGCTGGGACAAATTGGTCCCAGGTACTAGATAAATCATTTGCATACGCTTCCTTCTTTTATCTAGCATGATGTGGTTACATTTAACTGAAGCAAAACTATTGGAAGCATATCGAGGATGAATAACATAGTTGTTTCAATATGACAATGTACAGCAAACAAGTGAAAACCGAAACTAACCAATCACATGACTTTATAGACATATTGTCAGTTCTATTTTTAGAATGTTATGTTCTATTTCCTTATATAGGGATATTTATTTTTGTGATATTTCACGGAAGTTCTGTGTCCTGCCTATAACACAACAGTGACTATATGATATAAATAATTTATAATAAGATAATTTATTATTCAACAGACTGAAACTACCCGAATGTCAACCAATATAATCGATTACCTATTCCCAAAAATGGTAAACTCAAATCTAAACTTGAATAAAACTGAAATGTCAGAAAATCTTTGAAAAATATACAAATGATTAAACAAAACTTCCGATTATTATAGATAAAGAACACATTTTTAAAGATAATGAACTCGGGGTCACATATATATAATCGTTTCTTAGACAAATTTCCATCCCTATTCTTGTATCAAAATATAACACTCACTGGTTTCAAACGTGTGAAAATCATTTCTTTTATCAGACGATACTTAAGAAATCATCAATATTGATAATTATTTGGCCTCGTTTTACTTAAAACAATTCAATTATCGGCTTTCAAATGGGAGTGTATGTCTATCCAATTTCTGTAGGTTTGTACATTAGTTAGAACGCTTGGATGTTTGTCGTGTACGCAGTCTTCCCGGCCCCATGATATCACTCCGACCAAACTGTACCGACCATCTGCTCGTCGGCATGACACACCACCACCAGAATCACCCTATAAATATATCGGAATAGTAGTTTTTATTACATAGAAATACATAACATGTACATTGTCTGGATATCAGACAGGCATGATGACGATGCTGGCACCACTAGGCAAACAATATGACATGATATGGCTTTTTCGTTCATTATCCCTGTCATAGACAACTTATTAATTGTTCATCGTTGTATCTATTTATTTATATTTTATGTAACTCAATGTCGATCTTTGATAAACTTACTGTGATAACTTATTACATGTTTATTGCTTAAAACTCTTCCTATGTCACACTATACTATGTATTAAGGACCACTATGGAAATAAAAGTTTTACTTAAACTCTTTTTTATGATAAATTAAGACATACATTAGTAAAAACAGTAGGTATGAATTAATAAAACCATATCAATCAACATATATGTATTAATTCATACCTATTGTTTTCTACTAATGTATGTCTTAATTTTATACTGACATGTAAATTGTACAATTTATGTCGAAATAAATCTATTTATCTATATGTAGGTCATCAGGGTTACGTAAGAAGTCTGTTGCTATCTCATGTGTGTGAAAAAAGTGCGTGATGTTCAAAGAGAGCATTATTTTAGTGTCAAATTACCTTGCATGGACCCCTTCTTCCTTTACTGGTGAAGCAGACGACATCGTCAGTAAAGTTTGTACTCCAATGATTTCCACACTCTTTGTGATCCATCACTCGACCGTGTACTTCTTTCATATGCTGAATATGTTCTTCATCTGAATCTAGAATTGAAAACGAACAACTGTTTCAAATCTAATCCGACATTCCTAAATAACTAGAAACATCTTTAAAAACAGATGAACGGCGTAGATAGAATGATGTCTAATAAATCGCCCTATTTCGGATATCTGATTTCGCCAGAGGGGTACGCTACGCCAGGAAACTGAATTATATTTTCGAGACACCCCGTTTGGTGCCTCTCCGCTTAATACATGAACCAATCAAATCGTCTAGTTTGTGGCATATTTAAACAACGCGCTTCAGTTACAACGTTTGATTGGTCTAAAATGTAGGTCAAAATCAATATTATACAGCTACGCCGAAAAAAATAAAAATACGATTTAAATAAGAAACTTCAGTTTACTGGGTAAATACTGCAATTTTTATTGTTCTCCTAAGATGTTTTTGTGGTCGGCCAGACCATTCCTTGCACTAGTGCATAATGTTTTGTAGACGGTTGTTTTCGCGGGGGTCTGTGTAGGGAGAAATTGTCTTGTGTATGTGGCATTCCCTGTCCCAACTTAATATATTTCAAAAATATTTTCACCACAGAAGAGACACTTAGAAAATACATTCGAAAAATGTGCGTGAGGTTTGTACACGGGGACGGACAAATTGTTCTACTAAACTCACCACTTTGCTCCCCCCATCCAGCTACCCAACAATCGTTGTAGTCGATGTTGTCCGATGTCATGTTGTCATCTTCGGCAATTTCCGTATCTTCTGCATTACCGTCTGGAAGGCAGATTGGTTGGATGTTTTCGGAGAATGTTAACGGTTCTTGGAGCTCTATTAACGCCAAGTCGTGAAAATGTCGTCTGGTCGTTATAATAGAGTCTGTTTTTAAATCTGTTACATTCAGTGTAGCGTTATCGTGAAAATCTTCATGCTGCAATAAATATTTTATACTGCATAATAAGAACATATTTTGGTAAAACGAGGACAAATGAGGTTGCAAGATAAGAAACTTCACTTAATACCCACATACACTTTTTAAGGGAATGTGTACTAATTGAAGTGAAATTAATTCGAATAATGCATGGTTTCGAATAGCTCATTCCAATTCAACGTGCCTAAGAAGATACATCGGGACCTTATATTTATTTCGGATGATACCAATAATTCGTATAGAAGGTTTTCGATTGAGGTCCGGCTGTAGTTTCTAAAAGCTCCCGGATATATCCTATGTTGACTTTGATTGCTGTAAGCTATACAACTATTATTCAAACGAAATGAACGATTGCAAAAGGTCTACGTAAACCTGTCATTATCATGTTCACCGTTTCAGATTACTTTGACATAATGTAGTGATGCAATTCAAAATACAATGGCGGGGTTAGCTCCTTTGACTAGTATAGAATGAGGTTGTCAGGGGATACGCGCATGCGCACGGCAGAAATGTATAATCCGAAATTGGAATTATAGTCTTTATGTCGAAAACAAACAATACAATGTATGTAGGAGTGAGAGGAGTCAAGGGTAAATGTGGGAGGAGTCAAGGGTAAATGTCAGATTCAACATGTATCTAAGTCTGCTCTGCGTACACTCAGTTTGACTCAAGGGACGCCGCTGGCCGTGACACATTCTGAGAAGCCCAAACGCACATGCAGCCGAAGTATCGAAAATGAGTCATGAGCTTATCTCTTGTTACTGAGATGGTCTCGTAAAATAAATAGGGCGATGTTATAAAAATGCTGACTCTACTAACCAGAATAATTTGTTTTATTTCTTTAGAATGCTTTTCTCCACTCTTGTCGAATGATAATTTGTGCTCACCAACAAAAACACGGATATATTGTTCATCTTCTTTATATCTGAAACACATTGAATGCATATATTTGTACAATGACCAACGTGTATATGTTTACTATATCGATCAATAAAACAGGACACAGAAGTGAACCAGATGCCATGTATCTGGTTTGTATTAGGGGAGCTAACTTTGTCCGGCCTCTAAAACGATATTTTTGTAGTTTTCACCATTTTCCATTTTCACATGAATGATTCAAAGTCAATTAATTAAATGAATAAGTTGCATCAATAATCAAGCAAATCCATATTCGGCAGGTTTGTGAATATTTTGACACGTCTACGCAAAACCAGCTTTAATAGTCTTTAACGAAGTTGCTTCCCTTAATTTGTCTACGCTCGTCTATAATTACTATTATGACGTCACTGGTTCCTACAAGGCGTAGTCCCTATGCACCATCATTGAATTTGCAAGAACTAAAAACGTCAAAACAATGTTACAGTTCATTTATAAAATATATCTAAGTACAGTCGGACCTCGTTCAATCGAATTCATAGGGTCCGAAAATATATTTCGAATAAAACATGATTTCGAATAGCCCATTTCAATTCTAAGTGCATAGGACGATACATCTGGACCTGATATTTACTTCGGATGGTACCAAGTATTCGGACTGAAGGTTGTCGAATAAACGAGATCCGATTGTAACTAAATTAAGACACGAAAAACATGTAGACGAAAACTTCTTACAATTGTAAACAATGGGCAGCCGTTAACAACCATCTATCGCTAATGACAACACCCCCACATATGTATCGCCCAGTGTACATTCGCAGGGCAACCTGCCACGCCCATGCGCCACGTGGTGCACGTTTCCCGCCAACCAAACGTCGGACACGTGAAGGTTGTTTTGAATAGCCACACGTGGCCTGTGTCGAATTTGTTGCTGTGGTTGTCGTTGCTATGGTGACAATAGTTGTTGACTGGGGCGTTGTTGTTGTTGTTGTTGTTGTTGTAGTAGTAGTAGTAGCCTCATGTTTGGCTTTTAGAAGCGCTGCGAAATGGACAAACATTGTTATAAATAGCTCGAACCTTTCTTAATATTTAGCGCAATTTAACATGAGAAATAAAAATATCATTAGCTTAAAGACCACCTCGATAATAAGACCACCTCAAATTTAAGAACACAATTTTCAAGTCCATTTTCACTGTTTTGCTCTTTATTCAACCTCAAAATTAAGATCACCTCAATAAGAAGACCAGTTTTCAAGGGTACCAAAGGTGGTCTTAGTATTTATATTTTACTGTACTTCATAAATGTCCATATTTTCAACACATACGGAACGCGATTGCTGGTAAGTTACACACAGAGAAGACATCGAGAGTGAGACAAATAAATTATAAGCTAGAAGCAAAATGAATGAATTCAACTAAACTGCAACTTACGATGATCTAGTGGTATGCAACATTTGTTTGAATGTGACGTATTGTGAGCACACAGATTGATTCCCCATTTATGTCGAGCCTCATATTGACATGTGTCCTGACAGGTACCGCCTTGAATCATATAACCACATAAGTTGAAATCAAATTTTGGAAAACCTGAAAAGTATGAAATAATGACATAGCATTAGCAAAGAGTGGCTTTGTATTTAATGATGGTTATATATACATTACTGGGTAGAAGAATAACAAATTTAAACGGTTTTAGAATTCAGGGTTTCGAGAAAAACTATGCTCATTGTTTTCAAATATTGATACTGAATAATTAATACTTATATGCATCATATCCGATAAATCGGCATCATATTCGGTAAATGGTTGTCATATCCGTTAAATCGGTATCATATCCGGTAAATCGGCATCATAACCGGTACATTTGAATCATATCCGGACAATCGGCATCATAACCGGCAAATTGGCATCATATCCGGTAAATCGGCATCATATCCGGTAAATCGGCATCATACCGGACAATCGGCATCATTCATAACCGGCAAAGTGGCATCATATCCGGTAAATCGGCATCATATCCGATAATTGAGATGGTCTCGTTTTCAGTGTTGCCCTTGCGAACGTAGGCATATAAATATAGTTTGGCAAAGTACAAATGGAGTGTCCATTGTTTTTAAATACATGTGCATATAGATAATTAATATTTGGACATGAGAAATAACTGGAAAATAAAGGCAGCATATCCGATGAATTAAGCCACATTATTGTCCAGGGAAACTTATGCAATTATAATAGAATTTGCGGAAAAGATGCATATTGATTTTTCATTGTGTTTTAATACTAATAATTCATATATTAGGACAGAAAAAATAACTGGAAAATATAGGCATCATATCCGGCAAATAGGCATCATATCCGGCGAATTGGCATCATATCTGGCAAATTGGGTCACAAAATCAGTGTTGTCCAGGTATATTTATAACTAACTCTTACACATTTATCATGGAATAAAATTTATGTATTTGTTTGAGCGAACAATTAAATGAATAACTAATTTATCGATAATGATTTATGTTGATAGTAGAGTGTTACATTTATTTACTAAACAAGTTATATTATATGTATATATAATTCTTTTATACTGTTCAAAAGAGCTAACCCACCAGCAGTATTTCACGTTGTTTCTGAAAAACTACTGAATACTTCTTTACAGTTAGACATATCATCTTTGAAGCAAATGAATTAAACTGTCGAACCAGTAAAATGCAGAGCATGTTCAAAGTATAAAATGGTGGGCTGTCTCTATTGACCAGTATGTTTGAATGCATTGTATCCGCTCTGTTCTCCAGTAAGGAATACGAGAATTATGACCTCACATCTTGGAAATGTTACATGGGGTTAATTATCGCGATATCTTCATGGCTAATGACCTTGTGATATTTTCCCCAGCTTACCATTCATAAAAGTCACTATATCTTGTTGAAACAAGGTAAAGAACTGATCAATGGTAATTACAGACATACTTATATCTTTGATAAAATATACAGATAGCTCTGGAATGCCATTCATAACTCGAGCGTTGTGTACGGTAGTACGTATGGGAATTCTAGTTTATTTATACAATTCTAGCAAACTTCCTGTAACAAATACTGCTTCATTCATAAGAAATACTCCTACGAATCTTTCTAACAAATACAATACTGTGATTGTTAGGACAAAGATGGTTGATTTATTTTTAGAAAGTTTGGTAAAAAAGTTTCATAGACTGACCGAAAAAGATCGTAGATTTACCGAACTTCAATCTAGGTTTATGTTCTGTCGCGCATGCGCTAATTACTGTCGGTTTGTTAATATATCACCTATTCCGCCCAGTAGAGGGCAATGATCTAATAAACGGAATTGAATTGAATTGTTCAAACGTATTTTATTTGGTACAGACATGACAAGTTATGCCGCGCATACGCTGAATTAATGTCGGTTTGTTAACGAAACACTTATTTAATTGGTACATCAATGACAAAATCTGCTTCGCGTGCGCTAATGTCGGTTTATTAACAAATCACTTTTTTAATGTGGTACACCAATGACAAGTTCTGCCGCACATGCTCTAATTAATGTCAGTTTGTTAACATATCACTTTTATATTTGGAACAGCAATGACAAGTTATGCCGCGCATGCGCTAATTAAATTCGGTTTGTTAACGAAACACTTATTTAATTGGTACATCAATGACAAAATCTGCTTCGCGTGCGCTAATGTCGAATTGTAAACAAACACTCATTTAATTGGTACATCAATGGCAAGTTCTGCCGCGCATGTGCTATTAAAGTCGGATTGATAACATATCGTTTATTTAATTCGGATCTTCAATGTAAGTGTCACATGCAACTCAATGCACTTGATTGCATGAAGAATTAAGGCTGATGACGTAAACCTAAGCGTACTGATTCCATGCGTATTCCAATCACTGACATGTAAATGCATTCATAAAAGCATTCTAAAGGAACGGCCGTACGATATTCCGATAACACTGTACTGAAAAGGTTCAAGAATTTCATTCATTCCATCATAATTGATAAGGAAATGTGAATCATAAAAATGTTACATATTTGTAACAGATTTACCCTTATCATGTTCGACACTACAGAGGCTAGATTATAATGTTGTTATCCAAAGCACCTTGAACGAAAATAGTTCTGATTTCTAAAAATAGATTCTGGTATCATTCTGATCGCGTCGCTTCTAATTATGGCCATCTGGATAGTGCTGAGAAAAGAAGTACCGCGAAATTAATGATTGTTACAGACATCCCGTACATTCTTTCAGTACAACATTTTTGACATTATCGTCTGTTCATATTTCAATACATTTCATCGGTTTCTTTGAAGTGGTGTAAATTGTACGCGGTGTCTGCGCAATAAGTTTATCTTTTCGTTCGCTGCAGAATGGACGTGTTGTGTGGCTGTTTACGAGGAAAGACGGTGTCATTGTTTGGGGAGGGTAACGAGAGAAGTAGGGTGGTGTTTATATCTTTCACTGTCAATTATCAAGGATCTATATTAAGACATAGCAATGAAAAAACTGAAACATCTTTGAGGATGGAAATGAAGGGGCGACACCCTAAATGTTGAAACTATCATAATAAGAATCTAGACAATGTATTCATACGCCCAGTATGTTGGCGTGTCGCATTTTCATTTTTAGCACAAATTTGCAAAAGATGAAAATCATTTATTAACCTGACATAATGAAATATAAACTGTTAACATAAACTCTATCAAATTAGTTTTATTTGGTCGTTCGGTTTTTATTCGACTTTTTGAATAATTAAGCCAAAGACAGCCGCTTTCATTGTGTCTGAACATACCCACTCGGTAAACTTGGTGTACTTGTCAAAAATCAGGGTCCAGATTTATAGAACTTGAGATCAGTCTGTATACTCGAAACTATATTACAGTCTCAACTTATTTCAGTGGAATATATAGAGGCTACATTTTATATGTAAGCAAAAACTCAGTATATTGCGTGCAGAATAATTCATATGTATATGATAAGTTTTTAAATAATATCACAATAAATTTGAGAAAATGCATGAACAATATTTAGCTTTGAGCTAGAAAATTTTAACAGGCTTCATATAGGGTTGTTGTTGCATTGGCTAAGACATCTTTAATACGAACAATAGCAATGTATTACTAATAATAAAATACTAATACTAAAAAGTTTGTTTAGCTTATAAAAAACCTCTTGTTAAAAATCAAGAAGTTTATAGATATTGTAAACTTAATTTTATTCGACAAAATTCATAGGAATACATTTTAAGTTTATTCTTTGATAATGCATATTATTTGCCATTTAGGTGTACGAAATATATGGTTCACGCCTGCTTATGTAAAAAACGAATTAAAAAAATACATAGTATTACGTTTGACAAAGTCGGATCTAGATTCATCGCATTTTTTGTATTTGATTTAGAATTCAACACATTTTTCTTATTAATTTGTATAGTTATGGTTAGAACTAGGGCTTTTCTACACAATGGCTGACACTTCACGTTGACTTTATATCATATTAAACTGTATTGTATTACCAAAATGTATATGAGCGCTTCTTGTATTTGTTACGTTGGTAATGACGTCGAGAATTTCCCAATCAAGGTTTTGACATCACAAACTTAAAGAGCTTTGTCCGAAGATGTTTGAAGGCTAATCTCTCTTTAAGTGTGATTTATAGAATCAAAAGTACGTGGAAATATTTATTATGAGTATTGCATTTGTTCCTTAGAAGAGCAGAATATTTTCATTAAGAATTATGTATATTCTGACTCGACGTCATATCTTTTTTAACTTACTACTAGTATCTTTTTCTTGATATTGGAGTTGCTATGAAAAAGTAGACGTCTGATGTTAATAGTTTTGGTATCAAATGAAAGTTGAAATATACATGTGTTAGAAAATGTAAAACCATGAAAAATGGATTACTCACACAGGGTTTGGCGCGACCCAACTCATATTGTAACTGGATAAAAGTAAATTATTTGATGTGAACAAGTGCGGGACCTTTTCGCATACTCTTCTGACCTCCAACATACCAATGAAAATATAATAAGTTCATTCCGTAGAGTTTTTGCGTCCGAGACTACATATATAATAAGCAAACTAGCTTAAGATCAAACGAATCATTGGTGTAAAAAACTCCTCCGTATAGATAAAGTATATGAGTCATTGCTAATTCTAAATTTATTTGGTGTGAAGTTTTGATGTAAATTCATTCCTACAGTGGTTCAATGAATGTCCTAGAAATGGCCCGACATGTATCTCTTTGTGTAATGTTCAATTCATATATCTTGAAACCGGAATCATGTGCCCCCCGCAGGTTCCCAACCTTCAGTTGAAGGAGAAAATGTGAAGTTTAATACAAAATATCAACAGTTCTTGGAGAGATTCTTCCGAGAAAGACTGAAATACTCAGGTTTTAGCTCAATAATTATCGCGTAGATATGCCCTTCTCTCCTACTAGTTCTTGGAGAGATTCTTCCGAGAAAGACTGAAATACTCAGGTTTTAGCTCAATAATTATCGCGTAGATATGCCCTTCTCTCCTACTTTGTATCTTAACTGTCATTGTTGGCCCTGTATTAATGTGTACACAAAGTTGAAGTATTTAACCGATTTTTCACAGTCTATGTTACCACGAAATGTTAATATTTTACGCAAAAACATTGAGTTTCCTAGAGCCGGCGGAAACAGGATATCGAACTTACAGAATAGCAACGTAAATGTTTCTCTTAATGTTAAATGACTAGTCCGCGCTTGAAGCATGGCTAAATAAATGCGTTAATATTATTTAAAAAAAATATTATTATTATATTTTAGACACTTTAGAATTGGTTCTGCAGTTAACTGAAAATTTCACGTCGACTCATTTATTTTTCTAAAATAAGTTCTGATCAAAATCTGCTAAAATACATTGTTACCAAGTCGAATTGAATGCGGAGTTAAACTGAAAAGATCACTTTTTGCACTAACTAATCCTTTAGCTTTTATCTTCAGATGAATATAATTAAATACAATCAGGATACGGAAGCCGGATATATTGCGGTTTATTGACATTTTGTGACGAAATGGTGCAAGAGATTTTTTATTTCCTATAATACTATGTTATCTCCGCATCGGATGTCCGGCATAATGACTGTTCAAAAGGGACGCTTAAATCATGACATTAATAAAGATTCTTTTACAAAACTTGCCAGCTCATATTTGTGAAAACAATAAATGCATATCCACTGTTATGACTTTACTCTTAATCGTCTCATTTATCTCTTAAACGCTTCATAATGCGCAGAATAATCCTACATTTTGTTCATATATATCGTGAATATAGTTATTATTAACACATTGATATGACATCAAATTTATTCTGTATTGAACATATGATTTTACCGCAATAAACGGACCGTCATAAATGGTCCAAAAAAGAATAAAAATGTTAATGCATGGCATCAATGATCCGAACGCATTATCAAGTTATTTTTTTACAGTTTATCATCGTTTTGCTCCTTGATTGATTATCATTCAGTGCCCGATTTGCCGTCCTTCATAATTTACAATAGGCATCCATTCAGTTGAGCATACAATAGTATATCAATCTTGTTTTCAGAAAATGATTAAACTTTCTTGACTTTTGATTGACATATAAGCAGCGTACTCGGAAATTTTGAAGAGGCAATGAGTTTCAATAACAGAAATCTCTAGGATGCGTTGTGGTCGAGGCGAAAAACGCTTGATTCCTCATGGATCCGAAGATCGTGAGTTCGAGGCCCGCTTAGCGGGATTGGGTACGAAGTTCGCAATCCAAGAATTTAGCGCGAATATTGGTTAGTAACGCGGGAACCAGTCATCGAGAGCACTTACTTTATGTTGCACAATGTTTCACAAACGATGTAAAACAAGAAATATCTAATAAAAAGGTGGTCGGCGCAATTTGCAATTTGAAGGTTAAGATTTGTTGTGCAACATAAAAATGCCGAGATGTTACGATTGCTGGTCATTCAAGATCCAGAGTGGATTTCGGTAAATTCACCGAAATTCAGTGAATTTCGGTAAGGTAACGTACCCCTTATCGAAAGGTTAACCAATCCGCGTCAAGCCAGTTTACAAAAGTTGTTCGGTTGAAGAGAAATTGGCTTAGTGGTTAATGTAAGATTTGATTAGTTTACACAACACAGATATGCAAATAGCAAAACCATGTAAGTACAGCTGCGCCGAAAAAAGGGTCAACTGCATGTAATAACAGACTGAATAAAATTAGCTAGACTAGTAGTAAGTGTTTGCGCACACGCAATTTCCATATATTGTTATGGTGTCTTAGATACTGTCTCACTTGACCGGTATGTAAGTTGGTTTGACCAGGGAGCGTATATATAGTGTGCTCCAGGTTTGTCATATGGGTTAGTCGCCACGAAAAATGTACAGGTCACTTTTCCTGGTCATTTTTGTAATAGATATCCTCCGAATCGGTATAAATATGGGTTGTTCCCTCCAATACTGTGCTATACAGACATCAATTGCCGTCAATTAATATGCTCGAGTCGCAATGGAAACAGAGACACGATTTAACGTCAGGCTAAACTTTACAGGATCTAGTTATTTTGTTTGTACCGCGGGTAAAAACCCACTTTAAGAGAATTCCGGATATCGTCTATTTGAAGCAACTATAACACGTGGTATTGAGAATGACGTAGCGCACTGTGCGCCGACTCTTACTACGATACATTCGTATTTTCACTTGTGTTCCGCTTTGTAACAAATTGTCTCTTGCCCAGTTCAGAAAATTGACACAATAACATTGTATGCGATATACTTGGACAGTCTTATTTCCCTCTATGCTTGTCACAAATTTTCCAAATAATTGTATTTTAATTAAAATCATTTTTAAAATGCAGATGCATGTGAAATAAAATCATTGTTTAAGTTATTGTTGGCTTTATAAGTAAGCCACACTGTGAAAATGATTTTAAAAATAATATATTTACTTACATTAATCATATATAAAACACAATTAAGTCATACAATAAACACGCTGATATCAAACAAAGCAACTTTTCCCATGCTATCTAGATCTAAGACATTGAGAGTTTATTTCAATACCCTGAGTCTAGTTCATGACATATAAATCCAATAATGAGTCGTAACGGAAATTGTACATAAAATTGTTATAAGTCACTGTTGTTATATCTTTATTTTTATGTATTTACTTTGAGCATGGGGGAACATTAAGTGTATGTGGAAATATTATACCTACAAGTGCGGAAAAATATTCAAAATCATTTTTAGACGAATATCGTGCCCGACTTCTTATATAATAAAATAACCAAAAAATAATGAAATTCCATATAGTATAGTAAGTAAGTAAGTAGATCTTTTATTATAGTGACATGTGTATAAACATCTCAGTATAAATATAAATACAAAACGTCTACAAACACCCTGCCCAATGGGCCTATAAGTCACCTTATAGATATAGCATCTTAATCACCGATCATTTATATTAATAACTGTATCCATAAATAAACAAATGTTGAATAGTAGACAATATAAATACAATTTTTAGTTAATGCACATACATTTTAAGAGTACAGAATTCTTCGTCTGGTCATATAGGCTTGTACAAGAAAGTTTGCTCAGAGCCTTGGCTGTTTTAACATGATATGATTTTATTTACAATGTATCCCACCAAACGTATTATTCATTTAAACGCGTGAAACATACTTTTGTACGGTTTCTCGGTTAAATAACAAATACATTTAACACAGAATGGTTTACTTTTTTTTTAATTCCCTGCTATGCAAATAAATTAAATTTTAAATATACTAAGTTAAACTTGATTATTTCTATACTCAGACGCGCCGAGATTCGAAAATTATAACATTTAAAAGTATACGCATGAAGTTAATGTATAATGCATTTGTAAATTCGGTTCGTCTTTATTGAATATGAAAGTCTTATGCGGCTAAGCTATCAGAATTTGCCTATCCAAATAAATATAAAAATGTTATATAAAATTATTTATTGAACTACCAATAAAAGGATTAATAATAAAAAAGTATTATAATTTTAAAACTAAATAAACTGTATCAAAGAAATACATGTATTATATTATATATATATTCGTGTATATTAAAATACAAGACAAAACAATGAATATGTATGAAATGATGGAATAATTAATTTTAATTAATGAAAATTATTATTTATATATGATTAAATTTAAACTTACCTTCACTGAAGTGAGAAATTGTCCACATCATAAATACTAACTCAAAGCCGGCGATCTTCATATTGGAAACAGTGTACGTGGTAACTACTCAACAGTTTGTGTGCGTGTGTGTGTGTCCACTTGTGTCGGTGGTAACTTATAGACTGCCGGAATGTGAGAAACCGAGTTCGGTCGTTTCGATTATTTATCTTACCTTCCGATGGAATGTTTCGTATCGTAGTTATGATGTTATGATCACTGTTTTTATCAAAATACGATCGTACCGTTAAGGATGACCTCTAAAGAGCGATAAGAGATCGAAGTAACGTAATTTCTGACACAAAGCAGAAAATGGTTGATACTTAAAGTATGTTGTCTACGGAAAAAAAGGTTCGCAGCAAGTCAACTATTGCATCATTGCGAAACTCATCGCGCATGTGTGGGACTTGGATTATTACGGAATATTAGTTTAAACATATTTTATTTACATGTCATGAACAACATAACAATACAATACATTATACAACGCTTTGCATAAAAAAGAGTTTGTTCAATAGTTAGTGTAAAAATGATGAGACGGAAAGCCAATGACTTACAAATATACATTTCCAGCATGTGCTTGATTGGGTTAAGTGTTTATAATGTTTAGAGAATATAAAGAAACTCCAAAATGTTTAAACTCTATTGTAAGTATAAGAAAAAGTAAAGGTTTTAAATAAACTAAGAGACCAGTAAGAGGGAGTAAAGGGTAATGTTTAACAGTGAGGTATAAAGTTCAACATAAAATGTGGCATGGGTTTGTTTCACTGCCTTACGGTAAATACTACGGCAACATTGCGCTGCGTTATAAATTGGTTAATTTCACTTTTTTTAAGTGTCAGCTATTTTTACTCCCAATCTTGTCATCAGCCGATCAATGCTACGCGGCACGAGCTTTGTTTTAAATATTTTTGCACGATACTATTTTTACCATGACACTTAATATTTTATGGATTTTTATAGCAAATTCGCAGGTGGTATTCAAATTTTCTATTAAGATACCTACTTATCAAAAATGTGTCTACTTATCTAAATTGTGTATCAAGATAACTGCTTAGCTCGTCAAGACATGTTTACAAAAAAATGACATTTAATTCCAGTTCAGGGAAGGGTCGTAATAAAATGCTGACGGTCTAAATCTGGGTTTCATAAAATCATTTAAAATTATATTTTTTGTTGCAATCTGAAGGCTGCAACATCCCATTTAGTTAATGCATATGAATCATCGATCGTGCATTGGCAAAAATCGCCGAATATATAATTTGCTACGTTAGTGTACATTCAGTTCATGTTGTCGAGTCCGCTTGCGGTGAGCTCGACATAGTCGCCACAATGGCGGTTCGGTGTGCGAGGGTGTGTGTGTTCGTGCGTGCGTGCGAGTTGATTTTGTCCTGACCATTCCTCTTCCATTTATGGGGGAATTTCCAATAACTTGGCACAAATGTTCGCCATGATGAGACGGTGTGTCGCGCGTAAGACTCGTGTCCGTAGCTCGAAGGTCAATCTCACACTTAGAGGTCAAAGGTTACATTTGGGTATAATAGATATGCACTTAATAGCATTATATAATCATATTCTCTTCATCTCTTGATAATTAGGGCGCTCTACATTATAACCTTGGGTAATTAATTAGAATACTGGTATAAACTGGGACCAATAAACTAAAAAGTAAACATTGTAAGCTGGACTGAGCTGTCCTCTCTTCGACAACATTATCATTTAAATTGCTACAGTAAGAATATCCTATCAATTTAACCTCTCTAGAGCATCATGCACTCAACAAAAAACATATTTGCGTCTACCACGGTGAATAGCACTGCCCAGAGATAGTGCGCTGCACATGTGTTTTACACTCGCTTGAATATACCGAAATAGTCGAAAATTTACGAGGTTTACGGAATAATTCATCGTATTTTATATTTAGCAAAGACAGACAGAGGCATATCATGATCGTGCGACCACATACACGCATCATGCAGTCATTCGGCTCTCTAAAATAAACGAACGCAAAAAGCGTTCATTTGATCGTACATACGTGATGTATCAGGAGCAAGATCTGTGCAAAGCAGAAATACGCACGATCGATAATGATGAACAAGGACCGACACACACTTAGACAACAGGTAAATAAATTGCGATCGGCTTTCACGAAATTGACCCGACAAAAGTTTCAAATTTAAGTTATGTAACATAATAAACTTAATAATCATATCCTAGCAAATCGTATGATTCATATCATATCATTCCTTTCATATCCTATCATATCATATCATATCCTATCGTATAATTCCTATCATATCATCCTATCATATATCCTATCATATCATATTATTTCATATCCTATAATTCCTATAATTACCGTCCTATCATTCCTATCATATCCTATCCTATCATATCCTATCATATTACATCCTATCATATCCTATCATATTATATTATATTATATCCTATCATATCATATCGTATGATTCCTATCATATCCTATAATTCCTATAATTACCGTCCTATCATTCCTATCATATCCTATCCTATCATATCCTATCATATTACATCCTATCATATCCTATCATATTATATTATATTATATCATATCATATCATATCGTATGATTCCTATCATATCATATCATTCCTATCATATCATGTCATATCATATCCTATCGTACTATATCCTATCATTCCTATAATTCCCGTCCTATCATTCCTATCCCATCCTATCATATCCTGTCATATCATATCCTATCGTATTATATCCTATCATTCCTATAATTCCCGTCCTATCATTGCTATCCCATCATATCATATCCTATCATATTATATCCTATCATTCCTATAATTCCTGTCCTATCATTCCTATCCCATCCTATCATATCCTGTCATATCATATCCTATCGCATTATATCCTATCATTCCTATAATTCCCGTCCTATCATTCATACCCCTTCCTATCCTATCCTATCATATCATATCATATCATATCATATTATATCGTATGATTCCTATAATTCCCGTCCTATCATTCCTATCATATCTTATGATCCTATCCTATCATATCCGATGATCCTATCCTATCCTATCATATGATCCTATCCTATCCTATCCCATCCTATCCTATCCTATCATATCATATGATCCTATCCTATCATATCCGATGATCCTATCCTATCATATCATATGATCCTATCCTATCATATCCCATCATATCCTATCCTATCCTATCCTATCATATCATATCATATGATTCTATCATATCCTATGATCCTATCCTATCATATCCTATCATATTATATCATATTCTTCTTATCCAACCATATTCTTCCATAATCATATCCTATCATTTCCCTCCTCACATACCGTATCATTGCTATAAGATATCTATCCTTTCTATCCTTGCCTTTTATCCTACCGTGGCCTATCTAATCCTTAATTGGAAAAGGCAGTCTAAATACGTCCGTGTCGAAAATCTTTAAGGCCATATGCTATGATAATAAACGGTTAGGTAGCAAATATGTTGTACGTTTTATTTTCAATATATCTGTAGGCCGGAGGCCCGTGAGATTGACACATATCAATACACAGCATAGTGGCAAAATGTGAAAACAGCAATATCAATACAATGTTATACATATCATACAGCAGGCAATACTTCTCAAATTAAATGAATAGAATATGATTAAAGCTTCGTTTTATTTTTGTATATTTAGTTTGTAAATATACGGAGAGGCCAATACTCTAAAACTAGGGTAGGACGGTTGGATGGGGCTAGTTTAAACGGAGAAGGTGGGGTTAATGATTTAATATATAATTGTTTTAAGGGCTATATACCTTAGCAGGTGATTAATATATGTAGAACGTGTCTATATCATATCGGATTATGCTTCATAAATTTTAATGCAATTCAGTAATAGGGGAGACCGGGGCACAATGTTACACGGGGTAAAGTGTTACGTTTAAATTTTCAAACAAATGACGTTATTTATTACATCATAACCATTGTAGTTTAAAGTACTTTTGGTGTAGCCATTTTATCTGATCGGTCGTGGACATTTCCAGTCGATAATAAAGTATCAGTGATAAGTCAACGCATATCCGGTTATGTAAGTAAATTTTCATAAATTTGGAAAATATCGATTTCCTTTAAATTCATGACTTTGCTGATAATTTAGCTTATATGTTACATTAGGGTACGTTATAGGCATGACGTCGCAGAATGAATCGTGATCCGGTCTACCTTGGTTTTTACCCAAGGATGTTTGTATTTCCATCAGATTGTTAGGGGCAATGTGTTACATGATACCCGGGGCATAGCGTTACAATGTAACACTATGCCCCGTGTACATGCCAACATATATCTAGCTACAGAAAACTACCACTGAATATTTGTAAACTTACGTTTAATATGTTTTACTGTTGATAACGTATAGATCTACTTTTAACTTAACATTAAATTATTATTATTCAATAGAGATCTCAAGTACAAATAATTAGATCGAGTAGATCTGTCAATTATTGTCTTTGTAGAATGGTTCGAAACTAAAAAAGAAAACACCGCCAGGAACGTTCATGCAGATGTCATTAAAGGGGGATTTAACGATGTAGTATATATGGACAAAGTATCCGATCAGTTGTCAAACAGATTAAAATCAACCCCATGACATCAAAAAGCAAATAAATATGGAACTGATAATTTTGATAGCTTCTCAGATCGATATTTTGAGCCAGTTTTAACAGATGCCCATGAGAACATGTTGCAACGTTATCTAAAAACTGCACGTAATGTGTATTTTGGTCTGAGCCCCAATGAAGTCCGTGTCTTAGCCTATCTCATCCGGGGTTGGGACTGTATATGGCGGAGATACAGAACATGTGTGATATGTTTAAAATACTGATAGTGTTAACATGATGATGATTTGGTTTATATTTAACTGATGGCGATATACTTCACCGGATGTTGGTACAGTTTGTATCATGTTGGTACCAGTTTACGTGCTGTTAGTACAGCCAACCTGATGTTGATACAGCTTATGTGATGTTGGTACAGCTTACCTGCTCTTGGTACACCTTACCTGCTCTTGGTACAGACTATGTCATGTTGGTACTGCTTACCTGATGTTGGTGCAACTTACCTGATGTTGGTACTGCTTATCTGATGTTGGTACAGTTTATGTCATGTTGGTACTGCTTACCTGATGTTAGTACAGTTTATGTCATGTTGGTACTGCTTACCTGATGTTAGTACAGTTTATGTCATGTTGGTACTGCTTACCGGATGTTGGTGCAACCTACATGATGTTAGTACAGTTTATGTCATGTTGGTACAGCTTACCCGATGTTGGTACAACTTACCTGATGTTGGTACAGCTTACCTGATGTTGGTACAGCTTACCTGGTGTTGGTACAACTTACCTGGTGTTGGCACAGTTTGAGTCATGTTGGTACATATTATGTCATGTTGGTACAGCTTACCTGATGTTGGTACAGTTTATGTCATGTTGGTACAGCTTACCTGGTGTTGGTACAGCTTACCTGATGTTGGTACAACTTACCTGGTGTTGGTACAGCTTACCTGATGTTGGTACAACTTACCTGGTGTTGGTACAGCTTACCTGATGTTGGTACAACTTACCTGGTGTTGGTACAGCTTACCTAATGTTGGTACAACTTACCTGGTGTTGGCACAGTTTGAGTCATGTTGGTACATATTATGTCATGTTGGTACAGCTTACCTGATGTTGGTACAGTTTATGTCATGTTGGTACATCTTATGTCATGTGGGTACAGCTTATGTCATGTTGGTACATCTTACCTGATGTTGATACAACTTACCTGGTGTTGGTACAGCTTATGTCATGTTGATACAACTTACCTGGTGTTGGTACAACTTATGTCATGTTGGTACAGCTTATGTCATGTTGATACAACTAACCTGGTGTTGGTACAACTTATGTCATGTTGGTACAGCTTACCTGGTGTTGGTACAACTTATGTCATGTTGGTACAGCTTACCTGCTCTTGATACAGTTTATATTGTATTGGTACAGTTTATGTCATGTTGAGACATATTATGTCATGTTCGTACAGCTTATGTCATGTTGGTACAGATTATTTCATGTTGTTACATCTTATGTTATGTTGGTACAGCGAATGTCATGTTGGCACATCTTATGTCATGTTGATACATCTTATGTCATGTTGGTACATCTTATGTCATGATAGTACATCTTATGTTATGTTGGTACAGCGAATGTCATGTTGGTACATCTTATGTCATGTTGGTAAAGCTTATGTCATGATGGTACATCTTATGTCATGTTGGTACATCTTATGTCATGTTGGTACAGCTTATGTTATGTTGGTACAGCGAATATCATGTTGGTACATCTTATGTCATGTTGATACATCTTATGTCATGTTGGTACTTCTTATGTCATGATGGTACATCTTATGTCATGTTGGTACATCTTATGTCATGTTGGTACATCTTATGTCATGTTGATACAGCTTATGTCATGTTGGTACTTCTTATGTCATGATGGTACATCTTATGTCATGTTAGTACATATTATGTCATGTTAGTACATATTATGTCATGCTGATACAGCTTATGTCATGTTGGTACAGCTTATGTCATGTTGGTACAGCTTATGTCATGTTGGTACATCTTATGTCATGTTGGTACATCTTATGTCATGTTGATACAGCTTATGTCATGTTGGTACTTCTTATGTCATGATGGTACATCTTATGTCATGTTGGTACATATTATGTCATGTTGGTACAGATTATGTCATGCTGATACAGCTTATGTCATGTTGGTACAGCTTATGTCATGTTGGTACAGCTTATGTCATGTTGGTACATCTTATGTCATGTTGGTACATCTTATGTCATGTTGATACAGCTTATGTCATGTTGGTACACCGAGTGTCATGTTGGTACATCTTATGTGCTGTTGATACAGCTTATGTCTTGTTGGTACAGCTTATGTCTTGTTGGTACAGCTTACCTGGTGTTGGTACGGCTTACCTTATGTTGAAACAGTTTATGTCATGAGAGTTCAGCTTACCTCATGTTGGAACAGCTTACATGGTTCATCTGTGGTCATAGGCGATGTGTTTTTCTTTGTTGAGACATTGAACTGTACTATTATATGCACTCAGTTTTATTTATTGTCATTAGTTACCATATGTTTTTGTTGAAAATTAAATATATTTATAGTGTAGCATTTTGCACCAAGGGCAAGGACTATAACACTTTGCCCCAAATCTTGGGGCAAAGTGTTACATATACTCGACAATTTCAACGAGTTCTAAATTGTAAATAAATAGTTTATTTATGTTATTAAATACATTTTATGATTAAATTTTCGTTGTTTATTATAGAAACCTTAGTTACATTGTTGTAAACGAGTTTATATTATCTATAATTTAAAATCTTTGAAAAATGTAACACTTCGCCCCGGTCTCCCCTACTATGGTAGTAGCCACGCAAGACACATGTCTATAATATGGTAGTAGCCACGAAAGTCACATGTCTATAATATGGCAGTAGCCACGAAAGTCACATGTCTATACTATGGTAGTAGCCACGCAAGACACATGTCTATAATATGGCAGTAGCCACGAAAGTCACATGTCTATAATATGGCAGTAGCCACGAATTTGAAAGTCACATGTGTATAATATGGTAGTAGCCACGCAAGACACATGTCTAAAATATGGCAGAAGCCACGAAAGTCACATGTCTATAATATGGCAGTAGCCACGAATTTGAAAGTCACATGTCTATAATATGGCAGTAGCCACGAAAGTCACATGTCTATACTATGGTAGTAGCCACGCAAGACACATGTCTATAATATGGCAGTAGCCACGAAAGTCACATGTCTATAATATGGCAGTAGCCACGAATTTGAAAGTCACATGTGTATAATATGGTAGTAGCCACGCAAGACACATGTCTAAAATATGGCAGAAGCCACGAAAGTCACATGTCTATAATATGGCAGTAGCCACGAATTTGAAAGTCACATGTCTATAATATGGCAGTAGCCACGAAAGTCACATGTCTATACTATGGTAGTAGCCACGAAAGTCACATGTCTATAATATGGCAGTAGCCACGAAAGTCACATGTCTATAATATGGCAGTAGCCACGAAAGTCACATGTCTATACTATGGTAGTAGCCACGCAAGACACATGTCTATAATATGGTAGTAGCCACGAAAGTCACATGTCTATAATATGGCAGTAGCCACGAAAGTCACATGTCTATACTATGGTAGTAGCCACGAAAGTCACATGTCTATAATATGGCAGTAGCCACGAAAGTCACATGTCTGTAATATGGCAGTAGCCACGAAAGTCACATGTCTGTAATATGGTAGTAGCCACGAAAGTCACATGTCTGTAATATGGTAGTAGCCACGAAAGTCACATGTCTGTTATATGGTAGTAGCCACGAAAGTCACATGTCTGTAATATGGTAGTAGCCACGAAAGTCACATGTCTGTAATATGGTAGTAGCCACGAAAGTCACATGTCTGTAATATGGCAGTAGCCACGAAAGTCACATGTCTGTAATATGGTAGTAGCCACGAAAGTCACATGTCTTTAATATGGTAGTAGCCACGAAAGTCACATGTCTGTAATATGGTAGTAGCCACGAAAGTCACATGTCTGTAATATGGCAGTAGCCACGAAAGTCACATGTCTGTAATATGGTAGTAGCCACGAAAGTCACATGTCTGTAATATGGCAGTAGCCACGAAAGTCACAAGTCTATAATATGGCAGTAGCCACGAAAGTCACATGTCTATAATATGGCAGTAGCCACGAAAGTCACACGCCTATAATTACAAAATGTATCAAATATGATAGTAGCCACGAAAGTCACATGACATATATTGTAGTAGCCACGAAAGTAACACGCCTATAATTATCAAATATGGCAGTAGCCACGAAAGTCACATATCTGTAATATGATAGTAGCCACGAAAGTCACATGTCTACAAGTAAAAAATTGCTGCCTGATGCAGCAAAGGTGGGTGCACGGCGTAAACAAAATGAAATAGAACAACTGCAATTTGAACTAACAGTATGTGTTTATTATGCTTTAATGTGAAACTATATATTAATGTATAAAAAGTACATTTGTAGTTTTAGTAGTAGGAATTTATTAAGGAACAGACTAGTTTTTGTATGGACAGTTAAACAGAAATAGATATTGATAGTGCGGAAAACTTTCATGATAATGAACATCATGCATGTAAATTAAGACAACATTATACATCTCAAAATGCAAAACATTGATTGAAACATATTAACATAAATCACAATCATTATCACGGTAGAAATAAATAAAGAAATACCGACAAATTTACATAATTAGTATTTACTAAAAATTAAAAAGAAGAACAATAATCACTAAATGATATTGCATATCATGTCAAAATGTGAGAGCACTACAGTTTAATTAACAACATGTCAGTGGACAAACAGACATCCAGCATCACACACTGAATTAATCAAGCAATGTGTGAATGTAAAATGAGTTTAGACATTTTGAAAGTTAGAAAAATAGTGTAATTTAATGTAAATGATAGCTAAAAAGTGACACATGAGAGAACTATAAAATGCTACCTGAATGAACAAGTGGTAGGAAGTGAAAGCAGGCCGTAGTTTATGAATGACTATTATAATAAGGCAAAGAACATAGCTAAGAGAAATAAAACCGTATTTACTTATATCTCAAACATATTTACAGTGGAAAGAAATAATGCAAAAGTGACCAAAATGCAACACAATAACTCAATACAAAAACATTAATCACTAAATGATATAGCACCTTGTCAAAATATTATATCACTTCAGTATGTAACAACCGCATGCTAGAATCACACACTGGATAAGTTATCAAGCAGTGTGAATGTATAATGAGTATAAACTTTGTGGAGGACTGGATAATGGTGAAATTGTATATGTAAATGAAAACTGTAAATGATACCTGAATCTACAAAAGTGATAGGAGGTGTACACAGACGGATTTAGCAGACTTAGTATATGAATGACTAGAGAAGTAAACAAAAAGAACATAGCAAAGAGAAATATAAACGTATTTACATTTATTATACCTCACGTGACTGTTTTCCCTATACATTGCATATAAACCTCAGCGGGCGACATTTTTAACTGTCACCCTGCAATGTCGCCCGCTGTTGACATCGTTTAAAAAACTGCAAACAAAATGGCCGACGGCAATGATGAGCGTGCGAAAGGCCAGCTAGCTTCTATTTCTAGTTTTGAAATAAATTATTTAATACAAGGGGAGTAAGCGGGTAAGCGTTTAACCGCAACGTTACCCGGTATGCATATGATACGGGATTTAGCTTTAAAAGTCTGTGTCTTGTAGAGGATTGTTTACAGTTCGCCATGGCCAGGTTCTTTATTTTTATTTTGTTCGGTATAATAAAATAAATATTGACTGCCTTGAGGGTGACAGTGCATCTCGTCAACCCTCGACAAACACTGTCGACCTCGGCTAAAGCCTCGGTCGACAGTGTTGCCTCGGGTTGACAAGATGCACTGTCACCCTCAAGGCAGTCAATATTTATATAATATCACATACATATTAACAGTAGAAAGAAATAATGCAATAATGACCAAAAAGCAAAAACGATTACTCAATACAATCAAAGCAAACAAATGGGGTGTGGGACAGTACCACTTGTCTATGTAGCCAAGCTGGCAACTCGTTGCATATAAGTTTCTGTTTTGTAACTATAGTCAAACCTGTGTTAAAGACCACCTGCGAACAAAGACCACTATTGCAATACCTGTCTGCAAAGACCATCAATTTTATCTCCCATCAGACCATTTTAAATGATATTTAATATGTTAATAGAGACCACCTGTAAACAAAGACCTCATTTTGCTGTTCCCATGGGTGGTCTTTACAGACAGGTTTGACTGTAAACAGTTTTATAATATCAAAGTTTGTGTAACTAGGTAAGAAGGTTTGCATGGAATATGGAATAAAACAAAAACATAAGACATAAATGTGAAAAAGAATAAAAAATTATTGAAGAAAGAATAAACATTTTTTCCAAGAGATCTTCAATCCGACTTGTTCTAGAAATGCTAGATTTTCAATCCAAAATAAAGAAAAATGGTCAGTAATAATGGTAGAACCTTAAGACTGTAAAACAAGTGAAATGTTTGTCACGATTGTAAATAAATGAAATACAAAGATATTAGACCCTTTATGTAACGTTTGTGAATATTTAATTATGAAATGACATATTAAATTCTATCCTCGCTAAATTAGAGTAAAATCAGTATGGCCAGGCATAAAGTTATGATAACACTAGCTTGCCATAGGTTATGAGTTATCTTGTTGCAGTGGGGTATTTTCCAATTAATTTTCAAAGCACAACTTTGATGAAAATGTAACAGGTTTTTTTAGAGATGAACAGCAGACAAGGTTTTCAAGTTTCAGACACCTGTGACCTTGACTTTTAACATTATGACCCCAAATTACAATATGAACTACTAGACTTCATACTGATACTTCCCAGCAAGTTGATGAAAATCTATTACTGGATTTTGGAGATAAAGGGAGAACAAGGCAGACTGGACAGACAAACATACAACATGTGGAGACATAATAAATACAAGATGATGAACACATATGTACAAGCAATAACAAAGTTTATATAATTATACATTGTAGTTAAATATTAGTACTAAACTGTTTACTTCATATGCAGCTTAATTGCAAAAACATCATCTTTTATATAGTTTATACATGAATCCAGGTCAAATCATCCAAGCTTTGTTTTAAAGGAAACTACTTTGAGCTTAGTCAGTAACAAAAAGTATGTTAGACCAGTTGTATCAAAAGTTGAAAGTAGACTGCAGACACAGCATAGGGCTATTCAAGGAACATTTTTACCCGGTTTGGTTTAAACTGCTCTAGCAGCTTTAGATATAATATCCAAAATATGCCAGCGAATCAGATGTTGGATGTAATTTTGGTACAGTACAATCATGTGCCATGTTCATAGCAAATCAGCCAAAGGGTAAATAGATTTTTTTAGAAAAAATGTCTGGCAATCAGAAGCCCAAGTGGCTATTTTGGAATTCGAGTGGGGCTGTGTGACACAATATTTGAGGACAATCATGCAATGAACAAATCTCGAATGAGTTAAATAATTAAAAAATATCAAAGTGAAACAAACAGCAATAAAACACCTGAAGACTGAGGCAAGACATGAATATTGCAAAAGCACATTAATGTAAGAACTGTTACAAGTATCAAAGACAAGCAAAGTCAACTATCAAAACACAGTACAATATATTCAAATAAGAGGCCCAAGCAAAAATTAAATCAAAATAAGGGAGGGCTTGGTTTTTTTAAAACTTTTGAGTGCTGACTGGGTTTTTTTACATGTGGTTTTTTGACATACTTAACTTTTGCCATACAGTAAAAAGGTATGTATGTATAGTATTACTGTGTTTATGAGGTCGCCCGTCGCCGCGCACATTTTATAATGCACATTATGGTAATTTGGTCGACCCGGTATGTCTGCCGCACACCATAAATATACTTTTTTGATGCCAGTAGAGAAGTATAGGTCAAACAGACAATTTTTGAAGCCAAATACGGTCACTGCATAGTGCAAATGAGACCCATCGTACAGTTACCATTTTCCTGGCATCTAACCAGTACTTTCCTGGAATCTACCCAGTACTTTCCTGGTTACATGCCAAGGCGTATGCACAAATATTATAAATATTGTCCCTGAAGTAAATTTCATTGCACTAACAAGCTGATTTTATACATTTAAGAATAAAGGACCAGAAAATACTGCACTCCACAGGATGCAATATATTAACCCCATTACCTACAGAAATAAAGTTACTGCTAATGGTAAATTTCAATTTTTAAAAGCAACCAACGAAGAAAATAATAAAGTGGTGTGTTAGAGGTTGTTGAGGGGAGTTTTTTTTCTCTCTCTGAAACAGTCGTAAATCAAGAATAAAATCCACATTTTTTGTTTCTAGGGTTCCCTCTGTCATTCGCCAATAACATCAAATGTGAAAAAGACAATAATTTGGCAACAGGTTTTCAATTTTGGCAACAAAAATATTTCAAAAGAAATTATACTTGTAAGCAATTGCATAATTTTTCATGCTTTTTACTTTGAATATGCCACAGGGAATCATGTCTTCAAATTAAAAAAAATTAGCACCTTCAATACCGGGATATGAATAAATACCGAATGATATCAGAAATGGAAGTATCTAGTTTTTCGCATAACTTTGATTGCAGTCTCAGTTGTTCCGAATAGATAAGGGATCACTGTCCTTGTAAGTGCAAGTGACACTTATGTAAGGTTTCCACAAATCAACAATATGAAGCTCTAATGTTCATCTTGCATATCTGGGAACATCTGCTTCACCATTCCTACAGGTACCACAACTACTTTGTCATCTATTGTTAAGAAGGAGAACTCATCTTCTTCCTGACAAACACTATCCACCTCATCAATTACGTCTTCTACTGGAATTTCTGTTTTCTGTTAAAATACAATAGTATAGGTATATTGTAAGGGTATTAATGAAACATATTTAAGAAATATCTGAACAATTTTTGCTATATTTAGGTGTTGAACCTTTCGCCTAGTGTTAAAGCTCTTTTTGATGGAGTGTGAGGATAAGTGACCCAATCGTGTTTATGATAAAAAAAATGTATTACTTTGATCTTGCTGCTGCATATACTCTTTGACGGTTTGTTGTTCTTTAATTGTGTATTTCTTTACTTTTCTGCTTTAACAATGGATTTAGTTACATGTTTATTATAACCATGACATATTAATGTCTCCATGTAAAATTTAATGGTATTAAAAAGCATTAGCCAATAACAATATATTTCAAAAGTATCAGTTGACAGCTGCTAAAATTATTAAACTAAAACTATCTGAATGGACAAAAAAAACTTTATGCCTTTTTGATGATATAACTACTGTACTAAAGTACATTCAGAATTTTTTTGCAATATCTTATTTTAGCTTAAGGTAACAGGCGACAGGATTGCAATAATTTGAACTTGCTATTTAAATTTGTATAGCAGAATATCAATGTATCATTTCCTATAATTGCAATAATTAACCTCACAATTTGTCTGTTGTTCAAGACACAACACAAATCAGATTTCCCACCCTTCCCAAAAAAAATTCAAGGCTCTTCAAAGGGTATTTTCACAAAATTCAAAGACCAAAACAGCATTTGTACTGCTATTTTATTCATTCAACATGTCTTTCAAATTAACTTTTTCCATGAACATTTAAGTATTAAACTTCAAATTATGAACTTATATACAAGGAAGTGTTACACGTACTTCAACGCAAGTTTTCCAAGGCTTTCAAAGTCACTATTTTTTATCTGTTTAAAGTGAGTTTATTATACAGTAGGAGAACCATGTGACATACCGTGACTAAGGTCTGGGATGTTGTTGAAAGAGAAACTTCATTTCTGTAGGTATTTGTAACACTGTCTGTTATGACAAGTCTCCAGGTTGAAAGGTTTCATTCACACATTTGCACCATAAGGCCACCTAACATTTGTTTGTTGCATCTTCAAAATATATGTTCTTTATTTTGACATTCTCAGTACCTCACATACAGCTTCTTCGGAACTTCCTGCAATAAAAGGTAAATCAATAAAATACTGCATTAGACTTTCCAATGGATAATAATGCATTTTGCCTTTCATCTCAAATAATGTTTTAGAACAGCCATTCATTTGCTGATCGTGTATCTGAAGACATCAATTTAAAGATGTCATCAGACAATTATCTTAATTGAGATTCTCCATCTATCATTGGCAGTGTTTTCCGTGGACTTTTAAAATTGAAGTCATTGCAATTTCATATCCGAGGCCAGGGTCATTTCCAAGTATTGGAGGTCATACAGGAATATGCTAAATCGAGTCGACGCTTATGTACTTAGACACATTCAGTCTGCATGTAATAATGAAATTGAAAGTTGAAACTGAAAGTACATTTTCGGAAAATCGCTGTAAGGTTAGAACATGTGATCAGTGTATTTAATACAACCTGCGAGTTTAAACGTTTACATGTTAATTATCACGCATGTTTGAACGATACATGACTTATGATTGAGGGAAAATACTGCAAAATATTAAACAGAGCACAGAGACGAATGCTGGCTGCATCATAACAATAACAAATAAAATGTAGGTCAACCACGCGATGGGTCAACCACAATGTTGAAACGATAAAATTCAATAATTATACAGTTGAAAATATTAGTTAATGACATCAATCATAATATACAACAAAATCACATACCTTAATTTAGCTTTTGTAGCATACAAAATCAATAATGACGTTACAACGTACAATCGTTCGCTTCCCGACATATATTCCCGCCGGTCTGCGCAGGCGCACAATAGGCTCTGGGGTGGGACTGAAACCCGTTATCCGGGATCTGTGATTCTCCGGGATCGATTTTTAAAAATTGTTCGAGTGGAACATATGTTAACTGAAGGGTGTGAACGAATGTCCTCTATCCGTTATTGACCGTTGATACCTACGATATAGTCCAAAATATCGATCCCGGATTTTCCCACCAAAGTCCCGGATTTTTTTAAAGTCCCGGATTTTTTTAAAGTCCCGGATTTTAGTCCCACCCTAGGCTCTGTTCGATTTTTCCCCAAATTTTGTTCTTAACCGAGTCCATTGCAAAACGACGCTAACAGAACTCAATATGCACGGCGTTGACACGCCGTGCAATAATACGGCGGTAGCCACGAAAGTCACATGTCTATAATACGGCGGTAGCCACGAAAGTTACATGTCTATACTATGGCAGTAGCCACGAAAGTCACACGCCTATAATTACAAAATGTATCAAATATGATAGTAGCCACGAAAGTCACATGTCAATAATATTGTAGTAGTCACGAAAGTAACACGCCTATAATTATCAAATATGGCAGTAGCCACGAAAGTCACATATCTGTAATATGGCAGTAGCCACGAAAGTCACATGTCTATACTATGGTAGTAGCCACGAAAGTCACATGTCTATAATATGGTAGTAGCCACGAAAGTCACATGTCTATACTATGGTAGTAGCCACGAAAGTCACATGTCTATACTATGGTAGTAGCCACGAAAGTCACATGTCTATACTATGGTAGTAGCCACGAAAGTCACATGTCTATAATATGGTAGTAGCCACGAAAGTCACATGTCTATACTATGGCAGTAGCCACGAAAGTCACATGTCTATAATATGGCAGTAGCCACGAAAGTCACATGTCTATACTATGGTAGTAGCCACGAAAGTCACATGTCTATAATATGGCAGTAGACACGAAAGTAACACGCCTATAATGATTAAATATGATAGTAGCCACGAAAGTCACATATCAATAATATGGCAGTAGCCACGAAAGTCACATGTCTATACTATGGTAGTAGCCACGAAAGTCACATGTCTATACTATGGTAGTAGCCACGAAAGTCACATGTCTATAATATGGTAGTAGCCACGAAAGTCACATGTCTATACTATGGCAGTAGCCACGAAAGTCACATGTCTATAATATGGCAGTAGCCACGAAAGTCACATGTCTATACTATGGTAGTAGCCACGAAAGTCACATGTCTATAATATGGCAGTAGACACGAAAGTAACACGCCTATAATGATTAAATATGATAGTAGCCACGAAAGTCACATATCAATAATATGGCAGTAGCCACGAAAGTCACAAGTCTGTAATATGAAAGTAGCCACGAAAGTCACAAGTCTATAATATGGCAGTAGCCACGAAAGTCACATGTCTGTAATATTGTAGTAGCCACGAAAGTAACACACCTATAATGATTAAATATGATAGTAGCCACGAAAGTCACATGTCTGTAATATTGTAGTAGCCACGAAAGTCACATATCTGTAATATGATAGTAGCCACCAAAGTCACATGTCTATAATACGGCGGTAGCCACGAAAGTCACATGTCTATAATATGGCAGTAGCCACGAAAGTCACATGGCTATTATATGGTAGTAGCCACGAAAGTCACATGTAACTCTACCTGGCTTGGCGACCATTCGAAACAACAGTAGCCTCCCTTCTTTCGAAATGGTGGAAATTAACAGCACGGATTTCCCCTTGATTTCAAAATGGTTGATATTCCGCGAAAATGGCAGTAATTTTTGACATCAGGGGACATTAATCATGTCTAAAATTACATCCATTTTGTAGTAAAGGGTTGTTTCCCTCATTCATAATAGCGGCCATTTTAAAGGAGAGGGCATAATTCTACGTTCTAGGCGACCACTCGAAACAAAAGTAGCATCCCTTCTTTCAAAATGGTGGAATATTACAGCATGGATTACTTCCTCAGATTTCAAAATGGTGGATATTCCGCAAATATATCTGCTTTTTGACATCAGGGGACATCACTCATGTCTTAAATTGCATCCATTTTGAAATAAAGGGACATTACTCTCATTCATAATAGCGGCCATTTTAAAGGGGGGGGGCATAATTCTATGTTCTAGGCGACCATTCGAAACAAGAGAAGCCGCCCTACTTTCAAAATGGCGGAAATTTACAGCATGGATTACTTCCCTGATTTCAAAATGGTTGATATTCCGCAAAAATGGCAGCCATTTTGACATCAGGGGACATAAATCCTGTCTAAAATTGCATCCATTTTGCAATAAAGGGACATTACTCTCATTCATAATAGCGGCCATTTCTGAGCAGGATGCATAACTCTACCTTGCTTGGCGACCAATCGAAACAAGAGTAGCCTCCCTTCTTTCAAAATGGTGGAAATTTACAGCACGGATTACTTCCCCTGATTTCAAAATGGTTGATATTCCGCGAAAATGGCAGCCATTTTGACATCAAGGGACATAAATCATGTCTAAAATTACATCCATTTTGTAATTAAGGGACATTACTCTCATTCATAATAGCGGCCATTTTAAGCAGGGGGCATAACTGTACCTTTTAGTCGACCATTCAAAACAAGAGTAGCCTCCCTTCTTTCAAAATGGCAGAAATTTACAGCACGGATTACTTCCCCCGATTTCAAAATGGTTGATATTCCGCGAAAATGGCAGCCATTTTGACATCAGGGGACATAAATCATGTCTAAAATTGCATCCATTTTGCAATAAAGGGACATTACTCTCATTCATAATAGCGGCCATTTCTGAGCAGGATGCATAAATCTACCTTGCTTGACGACCATTCGAAACAAGAGTAGCCTCCCTTCTTTCAAAATGGTGGAAATTTACAGCACGGATTACTTCCCCTGGTTTCAAAATGGTTGATATTCCGCGAAAATGGCAGCCATTTTGACATCAAGGGACATAAATCATGTCTAAAATTACATCCATTTTGTAATTAAGGGACATTACTCTCATTCATAATAGCGGCCATTTTAAGCAGGGGGCATAACTGTACCTTTTAGTCGACCATTCAAAACAAGAGTAGCCTCCCTTCTTTCAAAATGGCAGAAATTTACAGCACGGATTACTTCCCCCGATTTCAAAATGGTTGATATTCCGCGAAAATGGCAGCCATTTTGACATCAGGGGACATAAATCATGTCTAAAATTGCATCCATTTTGCAATAAAGGGACATTACTCTCATTCATAATAGCGGCCATTTCTGAGCAGGATGCATAAATCTACCTTGCTTGACGACCATTCGAAACAAGAGTAGCCTCCCTTCTTTCAAAATGGTGGAAATTTACAGCACGGATTACTTCCCCTGATTTCAAAATGGTTGATATTCGGCAGCCATTTTGAAATCATGGGACATAAATCATGTCTAAAATTGCATCCATTTTGTAATAAAGGGACATTACTCTCATTCATTATAGCGGCCATTTTAAGCAAGGGGCATAACTGTACCTTTTAGGCGACCATTCAAAACAAGAGTAGCCTCCCTTCTTTCAAAATGGCGGAAATTTACAGCATGGATTATTTCCCCTAATCTCAAAATGGTGGATATTCCACAAAAATGGCAGCCATTTTGACATCAGGGGACATAAATCATGTCTAAGATTGCATCCATTTTGTAATAAAGGGACATTACTCTCATTCATTATAGCGGCCATTTTAAGCAAGGGGCATAACTGTACCTTTAAGGCGACCATTCAAAACAAGAGTAGCCTCCCTTCTTTCAAAATGGCGGAAATTTACAGCATGGATTACCTCCCCTGATTTAAAAATGGTTGATATTCCGCATAAATCATGTCTAAAATTGCATCCGTTTTGTAATAAAATGACATTACTCTCATTCATAATAGCGGCCATTTTTAAGCAGGATGCATAACTGCACCTTTTAGGCGACCATTCAAAACAAGAGTAGCCTCCCTTCTTTCAAAATGGTGGAAATTTACAGCACGGATTACTTCCCCCGATTTCAAAATGGTTGATATTCCGCAAAAATGGCAGCCATTTTGACATCAGGGGACATAAATCCTGTCTAAAATTGCATCCATTTTGCAATAAAGGGACATTACTCTCATTCATAATAGCGGCCATTTCTGAGCAGGATGCATAAATCTTCCTTGCTTGACGACCATTCGAAACAAGAGTAGCCTCCCTTCGTTCAAAATGGTGGAAATTTACAGCACGGATTACTTCCCCTGATTTCAAAATGATTGATATTCGGCAGCCATTTTGACATCAGGGGACATAAATCATGTCTAAAATTGCATCCATTTTGTAATAAAGGGACATTACTCTCATTCATTATAGCGGCCATTTTAAGAAAGGGGCATAACTGCACCTTTTAGGCGACCATTCAAAACAAGAGTAGCCTCCCTTCTTTCAAAATGGCGAAATTTACAGCATGGATTATTTCCCCTAATCTCAAATTGGTGGATATTCCACGTAAATGGCAGCCATTTTGACATCAGGGGACATAAATCATGTCTAAAATTGCATCCATTTTGTAATAAAGGGACATTACTCTCATTTATAATAGCGGCCATTTTTAAGCAGAATGCATAACTCTACCTTGCTTGGCGACCATTAGAAACAAGAGCAGCCTCCCTTCTTTCAAAATGGTGGAAATTTACAGCACGGTTTACCTCCCCTGATTTCAAAATGGTGGATATTCCACGAAAATGGCAGCCTTTTTGACATCAGGGGACATAAATCATGTCCAAAATTGCATCCATTTTGTAATAAAGGGACATTACTCTCATTCATAATAGCGGCCATTTCTGAGCAGGATGCATAAATCTACCTTGCTTGACGACCATTCGAAACAAGAGTAGCCTCCCTTCTTTCAAAATGGTGGAAATTTACAGCACGGATTACTTCCCCTGATTTCAAAATGGTTGATATTCGGCAGCCATTAAGAAATCAGGGGACATAAATCATGTCTAAAATTGCATCCATTTTGTAATAAAGGGACATTACTCTCATTCATTATTGCGGCCATTTTAAGCAAGGGGCATAACTGTACCTTTTAGGCGACCATTCAAAACAAGAGTAGCCTCCCTTCTTTCAAAATGGCGGAAATTTACAGCATGGATTATTTCCCCTAATCTCAAAATGGTGGATATTCCACAAAAATGGCAGCCATTTTGACATCAGGGGACATAAATCATGTCTAAGATAGCATCCATTTTGTAATAAAGGGACATTACTCTCATTCATTATAGCGGCCATTTTAAGCAAGGGGCATAACTGTACCTTTAAGGCGACCATTCAAAACAAGAGTAGCCTCCCTTCTTTCAAAATGGCGGAAATTTACAGCATGGATTACCTCCCCTGATTTCAAAATGGTTGATATTCCGCATAAATCATGTCTAAAATTGCATCCATTTTGTAATAAAGGGACACTACTCTCATTCATTATAGCGGCCATTTTAGGCAGGGGGCATAACTGTACCTTTTAGGCGACCATTCAAAACAAGAATAGCCTCCCTTCTTTCAAAATGGTGGAAATTTACAGCTCGGATTACTTCCCCCGATTTCAAAATGGTTGATATTCCGCGAAAATGGCAGCCATTTTGACATCAGGGGACATATATCATGTCTAAATTTGCATCCATTTTGTAATAAAAGGACATTACTCTCATTCATAATAGCGGCCATTTTTAAGCAGGATGCATAACTGCACCTTTTAGGCGACCATTCAAAACAAGAGTAGCCTCCCTTCTTTCAAAATGGCGGAAATTTACAGCATGGATTATTTCCCCTAATCTCAAATTGGTGGATATTCCACGAAAATGGCAGCCATTTTGACATCAGGGGACATAAATCATGTCTAAAATTGCATCCATTTTGTAATAAAGGGACATTACTCTCATTCATTATAGCGGCCATTTTAAGCAAGGGGCATAACTGTACCTTTTAGGCGAACATTCAAAACAAGAGTAGCATCCCTTCTTTCAAAATGGCGGAAATTTACAGCATGGATTACCTCCCCTGATTTCAAAATGGTTGATATTCCGCATAAATCATGTCTAAAATTGCATCCATTTTGTAATAAAGGGACATTACTCTCATTCATAATAGCGGCCATTTTTAAGCAGGATGCATAACTCTACCTTGCTTGGCGACGATTCGAAACAAGAGTAGCCTCCCTTCTTTCAAAATGGTGGAAATTTACTGCACGGATTACTTCCCCTGATTTCAAAATGGTTGATATTCCGCGAAAATGGCAGCCATTTTGACATCAAGGGACATAAATCATGTCTAAAATTGCATCTATTTTGTAATTAATGGACATTACTCTCATTCATTATAGCGGCCATTTTAAGCAGGAGGCATAACTGTACCTTTTAGGCGACCATTCAAAACAAGAGTAGCCTCCCTTCTTTCAAAATGGTGGAAATTTACAGCACGGATTACTTCCCCCGATTTCAAAATGGTTGATATTCCGCGAAAATGGCAGCCATTTTGACATCAGGGGACATAAATCATGTCTAAAATTGCATCCATTTTGCAATAAAGGGACATTACTCTCATTCATAATAGCGGCCATTTCTGAGCAGGATGCATAAATCTACCTTGCTTGACGACCATTCGAAACAAGAGTAGCCTCCCTTTTTTCAAAATGTTGGAAATTAACAGCACGGATTACTTCCTCTGATTTCAAAATGGTTGATATTCCGCGAAAATAGCAGCCATTTTGACATCAGGGGACATAAATCATGTCTAAAATTGCATCCATTTTGTAATTAAGGGACATTACTCTCATTCATAATAGCGGCCATTTTTAAGCAGGATGCATAACTCTACCTTGCTTGGCGACCATTCGAAACAAGAGTAGCCTCCCTTCTTTCAAAATGGTGGAAATTAACAGCACGGATTACTTCCCCTGATTTCAAAATGGTTGATATTCCGCGAAAATAGCAGCCATTTTGACATCAGGGGACATAAATCATGTCTAAAATTGCATCCATTTTGTAATAAAGGGACATTACTCTCATTCATAATAGCGGCCATTTTTAAGCAGGATGCATAACTCTACCTTGCTTGGCGACCATTCGAAACAAGAGTAGCCTCCCTTCTTTCAAAATGGTGGAAATTAACAGCACGGATTACTTCCCCTGATTTCAAAATGGTTGATATTCCGCGAAAATAGCAGCCATTTTGACATCAGGGAACATAAATCATGTCTAAAATTGCATCCATTTTGTAATAAAGGGACATTACTCTCATTCATAATAGCGGCCATTTTTAAGCAGGATGCATAACTCTACCTTGCTTGGCGACCATTCGAAACAAGAGTAGCCTCCCTTCTTTCAAAATGGTGGAAATTAACAGCACGGATTACTTCCCCTGATTTCAAAATGGTTGATATTCCGCGAAAATAGCAGCCATTTTGACATCAGGGGACATAAATCATGTCTAAAATTGCATCCATTTTGTAATAAAGGGACATTACTCTCATTCATAATTGCGGCCATTTTTAAGCAGGATGCGTAATTCTACCATGCTTGGCGACCATTCGAAACAAGAGTAGCCTCCCTTCTTTCAAAATGGTGGAAATTCAGCACGGATTACTTCCCCTAATTTCAAAATGGTTGATATTCCGCGAAAATGGCTGCCATTTTGACATCAGGGGACATAAATCATGTCTAAAATTGCATCCATTTTGTAAAAAAGGGACATTACTCTCATTCGTAATAGCGGCCATTTTTAAGCAGGATGCATAACTCTACCTTTTAGTCTACCATTCGAAACAAGAGTAGCCTCCCTTCTTTCAAAATGGTGGAAATTTACTGCACAGATTACTTCCCCTGATTTCAAAATGGTTGATATTCCGTGAAAATGGCAGCCATTTTGACATCAAGGGACATAAATCATGTCTAAAATTGCATCCATTTTGTAATAAAGGGACATTACTCTCATTCATAATTGCGGCCATTTTTAAGCAGGATGCGTAACTCTACCTTGCTTCGCGACCATTCGAAACAAGAGTAGCCTCCCTTCTTTCAAAATGGTGGAAATTCAGCACGGATTACTTCCCCTGATTTCAAAATGGTTGATATTCCGCGAAAATGGCAGCCATTTTGACATCAGGGGACATAAATCATGTCTAAAATTGCATCCATTTTGTAATAAAGGGACATTACTCTCATTCATAATAGCGGCCATTTTTAAGCAGGATGCATAACTCTACCTTGCTTGGCGACCATTCGAAACAAGAGTAGCCTGCCTTCTTTCAAAATGGTGGAAATTCAGCACGGATTACTTCCCCTGATTTCAAAATGGTTGATATTCCGCGAAAATGGCAGCCATTTTGACATCAGGGGACATAAATCATGTCTAAAATTGCATCCATTTTGTAATAAAGGGACATTACTCTCATTCATAATAGCGGCCATTTTTAAGCAGGATGCATAACTCTACCTTGCTTGGCGACCATTCTAAACAAGAGTAGCCTCCCTTCTTTCAAAATGGTGGAAATTTACTGCACGGATTACTTCCCCTGATTTCAAAATGGTTGATTTTCCGCGAATATGGCAGCCATTTTGTCATCAAGGGACATAAATCATGTCTAAAATTGCATCCATTTTGTAATAAAGGAACATTACTCTCATTCATAATAGCGGCCATTTTTAAGCAAGATGCATAACTCTACCTTGCTTGGCGACCATTCAAAACAAGAGTAGCCTCCCTTCTTTCAAAATGGTGGAAATTAACAGCACGGATTACTTCCCCTGATTTCAAAATGGTTGATATTCCGCGAAAATAGCAGCCATTTTGACATCAGGGGACATAAATCATGTCTAAAATTGCATCCATTTTGTAAAAAAGGGACATTACTCTCATTCATAATAGCAGGCATTTTTACAAGATGCATAACTCTACCTTGCTCGGCGACCATTCGAAACAAGAGTAGCCTGCCTTCTTTCAAAATGGTGGAAATTCAGCACGGATTACTTCCCCTGATTTCAAAATGGTTGATATTCCGCGAAAATGGCAGCCATTTTGACATCAGGGGACATAAATCATGTCTAAAATTGCATCCATTTTGTAATAAAGGGACATTACTCTCATTAATAATAGCGGCCATTTTAAGCAGGGGGCATAACTGTACCTTTTAGGCGACCATTCTAAACAAGAGTAGCATCCCTTCTCCCCTGCTTTAGATGTGGCAGAACTTCATAGGCGAGTTAGCCCCTTTGACAACTGGGGACACATAAGTCTAGCCCTATTTGGCCACCAATACTTGACAATCCATATATTATCCAAAGGCTGCTTCATTTAATCGATGGCAGGCCTTGGTAGTCTTTTGTAACTTGCAACTGACTATCATACTTAACTGCTGTCATCAACTGTGGGGCAATACTTTCAATCATAGAATAAGCCATGTGATCGGTGAAAAACTCTTCATCTTATGATGAAGAAACCAATTAATGGTTTGTATTTGATCTATCAAAAATGTGAACTAAAACCCATAGATGATGGAGCAGTTAAGAGAATAGATCAGTCATGGATGTCAGTGGGTGGTTATAGTAAGTAGATAGCAATAAGTAAGACCAACAAGATGCAACAAATTATATCTGGTCACTTCTACGGACCATGGTCGTCCTTTATGGACAAAACAAACATAATATACAAGATTTCACAATGGAAAGTACATAAATTGTCTATTTTCTAACACAAAAGTCTTCTGGTCCATGTTGAAACATATCATTCATGCCTAATATGTCACTTTTTGTTATTTAATAACGTTCAAAAATAAACCATTCATTCTGGACAACCATTCATTGACGGGACAAATGCACCAATTTGATGAAGTTGTTTGATGAGATTCATTCCATACCTGAAATATAAAAAAGTATGTTCTTAAAACTTTTTTATCAAAATTAGTCCACTTTCATGTCTCAACTTTGTCACAATTAACACAGCTATATCTCAAATAACAAAGTGGGTTAGGGTTAGGACCTTGTTTATTCGACAACCTTCTGTCCAAATACTATAATCGGAAATAAATATCAGGTCATTATGTCTCTTCTTCTGAGCATCAAATTGAAATGGGCTATTTGAAACCAAGTATTACTTAAAATTTTGAACCGGATGAATTTGAATGAATGAGGTCCGACTGTAAATTACTATAGCTGTATTTAATTGCTAAGTGTATAAGTATCATGAGAAAAGCAAATTGAGCCAAGTCATTGCTGATGCCAAGGCATGATGGGAAAATATGTCTGCTTATTAAAATGCAAGAAACAACCTAGTACAATTATCATTCAAGACAAAATCCAACATTTTTCATCAAAACAACTATAGTTTGGTGATAATATTTAGCTACTTAAATGTCTAACTGACAGACTTGACTTTAATGAATATCTTTCAAATAAATTTGGGAAATTCATTAGTGAACCCAAAGGGGTTCAAACCTATGACCCCTATGACGTCAGCACCTAGCACTGAAGAAACTGCAACCATACCCACTATGCCACCGAAGAAACCTCAAAAACGGTTATTCAAATGACGCTGATATGGTTGTCGTTACTTCAGTACATGGTATATACGGTGTGTTTGACATCTTGAGATAATTTTCAGCTACTATTTTACTATAACTATTGTATAGAGAATACATTTCTGTATGTTAATAATTTAAGTTATAAAAGTGATGGCAAATCATCAATATACATTGTACATTACCTCTGACCATGACAATGGCATTAGTGTCTACATAGACTGAACTCAAAGGACATTTACAAAAGAACTCATCAAGAATGACTACTTGATTACGCGTAATTGCAAATGTCAGTATATGTACCAACTGTGTGTTAATCTACTAATGCAATAAATGTTTGTATTCTCGTTCGACAAACCATTCGGAGTATTTTCCGGTTAACTAGTTTACAAAATAACTGATTATTCCCATCCCTAATTATTCTACTACATGTATTTACTTTTTAAAGTAAGTCAGTCAATATTGTGGTTAATTAATCAACAAGCCCCAGTTATTTTTTACTGTAATCTCAGTGGCAAAGAATTTATCAAATTTGTGTTAATTTTCTCTATTATTATTTTTCCCCATCATTTTGTACAAGAAATTTTTTTGATAATAAACATATTTCTGTATTTTTAGCTTTTGCTTTAATTTTAGTGTGAATCTGCAATCCATCAATGCCCACGGCCAGAGATTATAAACTTGAGATCAGTTGCTGTACTCAAAGCTTCTTTTCAGTCACAACTTATTTTGTCAAAGACTGGTAGATATTTTGTTAAATGTTTCAGTAACTTTTTAGGTTAATTATTTATGTTATATGGCAATTACTGCATGATCAATTATAAAACAACCCACAAAACAAGATTTGAAATCAATCTCAAGTTTTATAACCTCAGACAAAGGAGTTCATTTGAAATATTCCACTATTATTTGTCACAGTATTTGACCTTAGAAAGCCAGTCTTCTTTGAAGTGGTGTCTAATGTTGGAAAATGTTCTTGAATGATCTTGAACAGAATGCAAGTTGTCTCCCTTTAATCAATTATTTGACATTTTGTTCAATATTTTATATTACCTTATTCAGTAAATCAACATGCAGCAACAACACAACCAAGTACACATACATGGCTTTGTGTAACACTACATGGATCATCATTGTCTTTTGATCCTGAAAAAGAAATCACAGATAAATAAGTTATGCCTATTTTTACAATGTAGTAGGCATTCACTGTAAAGATTGCCACGGTTTTGAGGTATGAAAACATCACATTGGAAAGTGACAGGTGAACAAATGATATCAGCCTTATACAGATGGACTCTAAGCATACTCAGCACTTGGCAACACCATCTGTCCCTGAATTTTAAAAAGACAACTCTACAGGTAGACAGTCTGATAATGAAGAAAATGAGACTTAAACCTATATACAGTAAAATCTCATTAATAAGACCACCTTTAGAACCCTTGAAAACTGGTCTTCTTATTGATATGGTCATAATATCGAGGTTGAACAAAGAGCAAAACAGTGAAAATGGACTTGCATATTGTGTTCTTAATTTTGAGGTGTTCTAAATATCGGTGGTCTTTAAGTGAGGTTTTACTGTATTTGATAATACATGCATTAAAGTTTATCAACTGAAGTTTTTATCAAACTACTAAGCATTACGACATACTAAACAACTTTATCTTAGTATTTTCACAATCATATTTATTAAATATCATGGAATTTTTGTATCATATTTTGAATTTCATTATTAAACTTATTTATTGTACATATTAATACAGAATTATACTGACTGTAATAAATGCTGTTTTATTATTAGATACATTTACTTATTACATGTACTTTAAAAACTTTAGAAATTCTTAAAGAGAGAGAATAAGTTGCTACAGGGCACGCCTGACATACATAAGACAGTGCCTAGAATAGGTCAACCAAATTTGAAAGTTTAACTGACATCGCTTATTGTTTTAATACTTTACATCATTAAGATTTAAATCAATACATCAGCATATTGTTCATTTTATATCTGACAAATAACAATTGTTAATGCCAGTAATTGACGTTAATGGCGCGCCACAATAGGACGTCGCCTTGCATCTTTTTTTATTGTTGTTTGATGATTAAAAGACATTGACGTCACTTTATAAATTATGAGCCCCGCTGTACGATTTCCAACCTCTTCTGTAAGCGACGTCATTTCCAGAAAACGTCACAAATGATGTCACTATTTGCGAGTAGGAAACAATATTTACTCCATATTTACTTTGTTTTCATAGTTCCATATGGGGCAAATACTGTTTACTGTCAGTATAAGGTGATGTAACATGTGACTTTGTCTGAAAATGACGTCACTTATAGAAAAGGTTTGAAATTGTACAGCGTTGCTCATATGTTGTTGTTTAAATACTGAGCTTGAATTTATTAAATTGCTTTAGTGATTTTGAATGATGCACTGTAGTGGGTGCAACATTTTTAGTTTCTGTTAACAGTGTTATTTATATCATATATTACATTAAAGTTTCGTATAAGTCATCTTCATAATATACAATATAGTAACTACAAGAATGCAGTTTGTGTGTAAATCTAGTTCCATCTATTAGTAGTTACATTTTCATAGAAGTACACTTAGCAAAAGTTATAAGTACTCCGATTTCATATTTAGGATATTGTTACTAAATATGAATATATCCAATAGAAATTTCACACACAGAAAGACCAATATTATTATCTGTAATGCTTCTACTAATTATCAGCACAAAATACAGCCGATTGATTGAAATCAAGCCAATTACATAACACCGCACAGAAATAAAAAATCTCAGATTAATTGAATTGGTCATTACTGATTGTGACCGCCTTTTGCCTGGACATAATGAATTAACAAATAGAAATTATTCTGGGAAATATTTTACACTTCTGTTAATATCGCCTGGGGCATGTTCTGCGGTGAGGTAACTCATCATGGACACGATTTTTAAGATTTTGACTGGCAACCATTACCTCTCACACGATAATGACCGATTGAGTTAATATGTGACTTTTCGTTTCTGTGTGGTGGTTATAATTGGCTTGATTTCAATTAATTTGCTATATTTTGCGCTTAAATTCAGTTATGATTTTTAGAATGGTAAAGACCTATAGCAGAGTATATGATTTTTAGAATGGTTAAGATAGAAAGCAGAGTTTATGATGATGTTTGGAATGGTTAAGACCAATAGCAGAGTTTATGATTTTTAGAATGGTTAAGACCAATAGCAGAGTTTATGATTTTTAGAATGGTTAAGACCAATAGCAGAGTTTATGATTTTTAGAATGGTTAAGACCAATAGCAGAGTTTATGATTTTTAGAATGGTTAAGACTGATAGCAGAGTTTATGATGATGTTTAGAATGGTTAAGACTGATAGCAGAGTTTATGATGATGTTTAGAATGGTTAAGACTGATAGCAGAGTTTATGATGATGTTTAGAATGGTTAAGACTGATAGCAGAGTTTATGATGATGTTTAGAATGGTTAAGACTGATAGCAGAGTTTATGATGATGTTTAGAATGGTTAAGACCTATAGCAGAGTTTATGATGTTTAGAATGGTTAAGACATATAGCAGAGTATATGATGTTTAGAATGGTTAAGACCTATAGCAGAGTTTATGATGTTTAGAATGGTTAAGACCTATAGCAGAGTTTATGATGTTTAGAATGGTTAAGACCTATAGCAGAGTTTATGATGTTTAGAATGGTTAAGACATATAGCAGAGTATATGATGTTTAGAATGGTTAAGACCTATAGCAGAGTTTATGATGTTTAGAATGGTTAAGACCTATAGCAGAGTTTATGATGTTTAGAATGGTTAAGACCTATAGCAGAGTTTATGATGTTTAGAATGGTTAAGACCTATAGCAGAGTATATGGTGTTTAGAATGGTTAAGACATATAGCAGAGTTTATGATGTTTAGAATGGTTAAGACATATAGCAGAGTTTATGATGTTTAGAATGGTTAAGACCTATAGCAGAGTTTATGATGTTTAGAATGGTTAAGACATATAGCAGAGTATATGATGTTTAGAATGGTTAAGACATATAGCAGAGTTTATGCTGTTTAGAATGGTTAAGACATATAGCAGAGTATATGATGTTTAGAATGGTTAAGACATATAGCAAAGTTTATGATGTTTAGAATGGTTAAGACCTATAGCAGAGTTTATGATGTTTAGAATGGTTAAGACATATAGCAGAGTATATGATGTTTAGAATGGTTAAGACATATAGCAAAGTTTATGATGTTTAGCACAATTAAATTAATTAAGGAGTTCGCATTTTTATTGAAAAAGAACTAGCTACTTGATGGCCAAAGTGCGTGCAATGGCAAATAAAGTCAAATCAAATATTGAGGCATGGGGTAATTAAATTCCACAAGATACCAAAATGAAGCATGAATTAAATAGAATTAATGTATGTTTCGGTGCAAGATGGAAAATATTTCACCTACTCAACTCCTGAAAATATTGCATCGGCTGCTTACTTGGTGCAATAACTTTCGATCTTACTCCCAAACATACAAATATCCTCTATTTATTAATGTGAAATGGTATCCATATGCTTAAAGGTATGTGCCCAACATCAATACAGCTTTGTCACAGATTTACAACTACAATGTACATGTATAATCTGTTTTATATCTGAATGCTAATATACTTTGTATTATGTCTCCAAATATTTCTATTTTAATAATTAACAAATATATCAATTATCATTAGCCATTGGCGAATTATTGGTTTACATTCAAATAGAATGTTTTGAAACATATTTTTGTTCAGTATAATTATGCTTTACCAAATATTTATTGAATATGTTCTATGCTGTATTTAGTTTTCTTTGAAGAATGCTTTATCGATTATCAGTATATTCGGTTGAAAAGGCTTTGAACTACATAATGTTAATCTAGTATCAAGCAATATGTTATTTTAACCTATTATTGCAATTTTTATAATAAATTTAATGCCAAGATATCCAGGAATTTAGGTATTATCATTTAAAATAAACAGACCTTAGGTTTAATTAACGCTTGGTGTTGCCCACTACCAAGCGCCTTTGTACGGCAAAGAGTTATTTCTACAAGCCATAATCAAAATTTTAAAGATCAATAGAATTCTTGACACAATTTTGAGGGATGAAGTGAAAAGTCTATACGAGCGCTGCTATTGGATTTACAACCTCTTCTGTAAGTGACGTCATTTCAAGAAAATGCAATACGTGATGTCACTATTTGAAAACAGGGAACAATGTTTACTCTCTATGGTCACTTCGTTTTCATTGCCATATGGGGCAAATATTGCTTACAGTGTCAGTACATGGTGACGTCACATGTGACGTTTTCTGTGAACAATCTCCCTTAAAGAGGTTGGAAATCGTACAGCGATGCTCATATGCTGCTTCATCTACAGTAAAACCTCACAAAAAGACCACCTCAAAAGTAAGACCGCCTCATTAATGAGACCATATTTTCAGGGCCCAGTTTTCTATTTTTCAACCATATTTTAAGTCAAAAATCAGACCACCTCATTGATAAGATCAAATTTCTTCAGAACCAATGGTGGTCCTATTGAGGTTTCCCAGTATATGCATATAGAGTCTTATAGACTAGCTTTACTTTCACCACTCAATTTGAATAACAGCAGAATTTCTACAACAAATATTGACTAACAGAGCTAACCCACCATTTTGTATTTACATTTTTTTCATTATATATCATACCATCCTGAAGGTAACCTTATTACTAACACACAGGGACTGGTAGCAAAATGTATAGTGATTGTTACCTCCCTTGTCATTTCTCACTTCTGTCATAATTTTTAATAAATACTCAGAATATCATTTTAATCTTTACAAACCATGTAAGATAATAGCATCAATTCTGGTGGGTTAGCTCTTTTGATTAATATTTGCTGTTTATATGATGGATTCAGTGACAGTCTAACTTACCATGTGATGTGTGTCAGTATCTCAGCACCAGAAACCTTTCTCAACAATGACTAGCATATACACCAACATATCATTGAATGGAGACCTGAAAGTAAAGGAGGATCTTTGTTACATATCGGCAGTCATCAGTTTTATTAAAATCCTCACAGCTCAATGTTGCAGGGCAGACCCCAAACAAATTTTACGCAATTCCTTGCTTATTTTAATTATGCATCATTTTACACCAAATGTTGAGCGTTTTACTGTAATGTTTACAATACTTTATTTAGTGAGCAGTGAAATTATCAAAGTGATAATGACATCATATAAATGGCATCATGTAAAATACTGAGGTATTAAACAGTGTAAGATTGAGTGATTTCACCTCATGAACGTGACTGAAATTTTCATTTGTGGCAATGTCACAGGTGAAAATATTCTGTCTGCTGCTCACTCTGTGAAATAACTTTCAATCTTACAAGGAAACACACAAATCTCCACTATATAATCAAGTTTTTCATGATGCCTGTAAAATTGTGAACATTTTTCAGTCAAAAAAATGTGTATCAATGAAAGAAACCCAGAAATATTGTTGCAAACCATCTGCTACCATATACCAAAGCAGTACCACAGCAGTTATTTAAACATATCATGAGAATTACTATCCCACAGTGTGGAACTTCAGCTAATTTGGACATATTTGTGGCAGTCTCTGAGATTTTTGGCCTTTCACATTATGATGCTATGTATTCACATTAATTTCAACAACTAGTTCAAACATTTCAGTAAAATATTTATGATTCAGTGACAAGCAAAACAATTATTGGTAAATTTGAATAAGTAACAAAACAAATTTCCATCATTAAAATGATACATGCATGTGAAATATGTACATAAGCATTGGTAATTAACAATATGAAAAGGTTTGCAACATGCAAATTATATTTTGCATTTTTCTTTGAATATTTGCAGTGTACTGGTATTTTACATGGTTCATCCAGAACTTCCCAAACAAAATTCAAGTACTTTTCAAGGACTTTTTAACCATTTTCAAGGACTATAGAAATGTTGATTTTTCAGTATAGAGAATAGGGGATCCAGTGTTTTATTTTCAAAATTCAAGTACTTTTCAAGGAGTTTGTGGCTGTTACAAATTCAAGCAGTTTTCAAGGAGTATGCAGCAATTTCAAGGACTTTTCAAGACCTGTGCAAACCTTGTTTTATTCCATTAATACTGAAATATGAGAACTTTCCTTATGGTGTTTTGTACAAGGTCTTGCATACAATACAAGATCTTTGTTTGATACTGAGCGTCATTTTTGCAAAATCTCAGTCATATATGAAGGTGCCATGTTATTTACAAAAAAATAATTAATTTTTTTATTACTGCCATGTGATATTTAATCCATATCTATATCCTAGCCATTTAAGATCTTAGAAAAGTTGTGAAGATGATTTTATCCCTCGGTTCAGAATAATCTTGACAGCTCTTGTTTTAAACACTTGTACAGTAAAACCTCACTTAAAGACCATCTCAATAACAAAACCACCTCAAAATTAAGCTAGCAACTTTCAAGTCCATTGTCACTGTTTTGCTTTTATTCAACCTCAATATTAAGACCAACTCAAAAAGTAGACCTGTTTTCAAGGTTTAAGAAATGACGTTTATAGTTTCCACTATATACATATAGGAAACAAGGCCTGCCCCCTGGCGGCCATGTTTTTAGGCAGATTTTAATAATTTATGCAATGCTACACACCAAATATCAAAGCTCTAGACCTTATGGTTTGGACCAAGAAGATTTTCAAAGTTTACACTTTTAAAATTTATTTTTAGCTCCTGTAACTGGCCGGAACCATTTATATAACTTAATTTGAACGAGAACCACCTAAGGATCATTCCTGTGAAGTTTGGTCAAAATCCATTGAGTAGTTTAGGAGGAGATGTTGTTTATAGTTTCCACTATACGGCCCCACCCCTGGCGGCCATGTTTTTTGACGGAACTTAATAATTTATGCAGTCTTGTACGAGGACCACTAGACAACGCTACACACTAAATATCAGAGCTCTAGACTTTAGGGTTTTGGACAAGAAGATTTTCAAAGTTACATAATTTACTAAATATTCACGGTTACAACTTATTTTGATTTGCTAATATAGTGAAAATTGGATACAAGCAAAATAATGATATATGCTGGTCAATTTAAAATAGAATTTAAACCTTAGATAATTATAGACCTTAAGTATAGTTAATGTTCGGTGTTGCCAATAGCCAAGTGCTTTGCTTATTCAATTGAATATTTTGAGGGGTGAAAGTGAAAGTCTGTCTGCTGCTACATATATATGCAATATAGAATGTTATAGACAGAGTATTGCTTTCATCCCTCAATTTATCTATCCAGCAGTCACCACAATAAATCCTGACTAACAGAGCTAACCAACCACATTTTTTGACATTATCTCCATGTTATTCTATCTTATGATACTGAAACTTAAGCACATCTCTAAGGACAGGCAGAAATGAAAAAATGTTATTGCAGACATTATTGCTAGATTCTGTAACAATTTCATATAGAACATACATTTTAGTCTCTACAAACTATATCAGGCATAAGTATCTTTGCTGGTGGGTTAGCTCATTCATCAGTATTTGTTGTTTATATGTAGAATTCTGTGACAGTTTTATTTAACTCACCATGAAATGCATCCCAGGATCTCCACCAGACATGTTTCTCAACATTATGACCAGCAGATACACCAACAATTAATGAATGTAGACCTGAAATTAAAGGAGTAAATTTGTAAATTTTGGCGTACAGACGTCTCCAACATTTATAACATAACATACAAAGTAGAGTGGTAATAATTTAGATAACTCACTTGTGAAATAACAACTCTTGTGCGTGACATCACAACAAAACAATCAAGACAAAGGTGCACTCAAATGATGATGACATTGTTAAATATTTGTTCTGTACCAAGTATGACAATTTCTTTCATTGGAAATTATTGTCTTCGAATACAATATGTGATATAATTATTTAAACTTGTATCATGTGGGCTGGTGTATAGGAACATGAAAAGGGCAGATAACAACGTGGTCATTTAGGGCTGGTGGTCACTACAGCAGATTCGACTGTATTTCACATGATTTAAACATGAATGAATTCATTTACAGTTTATTATACAAAATGTCATTTGTTTATTCCCATAACTTTACAGACAATCTATATTTTCACACTTTGCAGGCAATTTTCCCCTTAAGCATTTACTTCAAATTACTTGAATGTTTGTGACGTCATTTATGACATGCAGTAGTTTAGAAACTATTCTATAAAAGTTTTTAAGAAAATTTATAAAAAGAACAAACAAATTTAATGGATTGTTATACCTCATCAACCAATTTAGGCATACCCAGTTTTCAATGCCTTTTAGCTGGCTTATTGAAGTGGATTGTCTCCCTTGAAAATCAATATAAAGTTTCCAGCTCTACCAGTTTTGATCAATAGATTATACAGCTTTATCTTATTACTAGAATAGTTTAACAGTTTTGACAGTATTCTTGCAATTTCCTCTCTTTTATTTAGTGTAAAAATGTTCTTACTTCCAGTTTCACCTTTTATCACATAGACCATTTAGTAGGAAAAATCCCTAAAATTGTCATTTTCCAAAAGTTTAGGGGCCGATTAATCATATACACCAAAAAGTGAAAGCATGTTATCAGTTAACAGGGGTTCCACTAGGTGCTGAATCTCAAGGGTCATTTTGATAATTTCTTACTGGATTTTACCATTTTATAGCTAAATTACCTATAATTTAGAGAACATTGACCCATCAGCCAGAATCTTGAGGGTCAAAATGTGGCTTTTAAAGAAATTACAGGGGTCAAAGGGTCAATTCAAGGGTCAAATAGAACCCCTGAGTTAAGCTCGCAACATATATTCTTGATTAAATGAACAATATCATGATGCTTTTATAATTTTAACTAATTAATTGCTTCTTTAAATTTATTTACATATAAAATCTCAATTTACTTTCATTATAAAAGTCAATCTTCTTGTCTGGTGTGTTGTAGTTGTTGTTGTTGTTGTAACTACCATGCACGGTGTTAACTTGCATGTCAGTTTGTACTGATTAATTTTAAATATTTATATGAACCATTTTATATGATTTAGAACTGTTCTTGTTATGATGGACCTACCGAATTCCTATTGAATACTAGAGGTGAAATGTGTTCAACCCGTGATAAATCAAATCTGTTTTGTGTGCAAACAAAAGTTTCAATGCAGATCTAACTTTCTACTTTATGACATCTGATGTTGTGTTTCTTTGATTTTTTTTCCTCATTACCATTTTAAAGTTTTTCATGGTCACTTTTGTACATTAAAATACAAAGTGTCTAAAACAATATATTTGAAATAAAGATAAACTTTCAAAAAGAGGTGAGATACTGTGTTCACAGATATGCTAGAGTTCAAAATGTGTACTTTTGGTGGCATTTTAAGCTTTAGTTGGGATTGTCTTTCCTGATAGCCTTTTTTTAACAATTTTTGTTGAGGATAGTCAGTTTTTTTTAAATTTCGAATACACAAAATATTGCAGTGTACGCTTTAATGATATCCAATAGCACACAGAGCATGGAATCTGATTTACCAGGTAAGTGATAAATCTGGATGCAGTGAATACATTTCTTTTATAGAACAGCCTCAAGATGAAATATTATATTGGGTGACAGTATGCAGCTTGGGGTTTTAACCTGTAAAGATGTGAACTTTAAATGATACTGTTCAACTACATGTATATACCTAAAATCGGTCCCTGTATTTGTATACATTGATATAAAATAATTGATATATGAATGTACATGTATATATTATATAATTATAGTCATTTCCTTTTTGTCATGTGACACTCTGTATTCAATGAATGTAAAATGTATTATTGCTTATGCTGCCCTATTCGGGCCTTATACAGAATCTGTAAATAAACTTGAAACTTGAACTTGAAACTTGAGTAGAATATTCTTAACTAACATATACATTTATTCTAAATTTTTCCAGTCTCCATGTACTTTTAGCATTTCACTTGCAGACAAATGAACATATACATGTACAGTATTCTTTAATTAATTTTGAGATTTGTTGTTATTCTCATGAGTTTGTACTCAGTTTCTCATATTTCGGCTGTACTGAATATCTTCAGTATTTAATATGTTACACTATTTCTTTTCTATTCATTACATTTTATTTAGACATTTAATTAGGATTATTAAAATTGTAGCTATTTGTAGGTAAGCTGAGATTTATTTGGAGTAACAGTAGTACTTCTCAAACTGTCACAAACTGGACATTAAAGAATAAACATTGTATTTAATACAAAATCTTGTCATATGTTTTATGCTGTTATTTAGGACACCTGCACACATGCTATTTTAAATAATGCACATAAAGTTAACAGGTGCCTAACCTGAGAATGCTTCATAATAGTACTTTTATACAATTCAATATATGTATGTCTCTGTAAGGTTACCTTAAGCTATATTTACAATACAAACATCCTTTTGTGCATTTTACAAAGCAGCTTGTTTGGGAGGTGGATGGGATGTGCTTCCATGAAGTGGACTTGAAAACAGGACGCTGCTTTGAAAAATGTGCATGTTGATGATAAACTAGTGATACATGCAGATATCACATACAGTGGGTGTAGCTGCCATTACACACAATATGCCCGATCGTACAATTCGTCATCGGAATAAAAAAATATGTGATGCTAAAATTAAACTAGAAACGTGTCCATAGGACACAGATGCCCCCACTTGCAGCCTTTGTCACAAAAGCATATGCTATTTATTTTGCTCATAGTTTGTAAATGGGTAACAAAATTACCAAATGACCTACTGTACTGATTATGGTGATAAGTCAAGGGTCATAACTTTGCACTTACTAGGCGTAATCATGCATGAAACCCTAGGTGCACAATTATACATGCTTGTGAACATTCCTGTAAAGTTTTATGACTCGGGGTCCTATACTTTTGGAGATACACGACATACAAGATTGCATGCTCTGTATCCTATATATTCAATAAGTCAAGGGTCATAACTTTGCACTTTGCGTAATCATGCATGAAACCCTAGGTGCACAATTATACATGCTTGTGAACATTCCTGTAAAGTTTTATGACTCGGGGTCCTATACTTTTGGAGATACACGACATACAAGATTGCATACTCTGTATCCTATATTTTAAATAAGTCAAGGGTCATAACTTTGCACTTACTGGGTGGAGCCATACATTAAACCCCAGGTGCACAACTACACATGCTGGTGAATATTCCTGTACAGTTTTGTGAGTGTAGCTGATATACTGTTGGAGATATGCGCGACTTAATATTGAACGCTCTGTATGCTATATTTTAACTAAGTCAAGTTTGCACTTACTGGGCTTACCCAAACATGGATCCCCAGGTGCAAAATAACGCATGTTTGTGAACATTCCTGTAAAGTTTTATGAATCTGGCTCATATGCTTTTTGAAATATGCCCGCCACAAGATTGCATACTCTGTAGGCTATATCATAACTAAGTCAAGGGCCATAACTTTGCACTTACTGGGCACTGCCAAACATGAAACCCCAGGTGCACAACAACACATGCTGGTGAACATTCCTGTAAAGTTAAATGACTTTGGCTCATATTCTTTTGGAGATATGAGTGAAACAAGAAGACAGAAGGGCGGACGTACAGATGGACAAGGGTAAATCTATATGCCCCCTTACAGAGTGGGGGCATAATAAAACTACGGGGGAAATGGGTGAAGCATTTGCAGGCCTTATATTTTGAATTCATGAGACGATAACAGCTCAAAAAGTATAATAGAAAGAGCCTTATTTACCTTATATGTTAACAAACGCTTTTTATTACATGCAGTATACAAGGTGAGTTAAACAAGCCTCAATTCTGCTATACAAATAGGTTTCTCTTCTCTCCCATGGAAACAACACCCCTTTGAACCCCAATTGTGTGTACACCCCCAAAAGGCCTAGCTTCGCCCCTGGTATGTGCATTTCTACAGTATTCTGTTAACAATGAAGATATTGCAACAATACTCACCAATCGAGGTGTTTTTCGTCCTAAATAACACACTGGGATACATTATGCACACCTGATGATGATGTACATTTCTACCCTGGAAAATAATTGAACAAACTGCATTAGCCTTTTAAAAAACATACAGACAAATGACAGCTAGGAAAAAAATCCATGACATTTTCTGCATCAGTTATCTACAAGGTTAGATGACCTAACCAGTGTTTTTGGTAGGCAATTCCTTCCTTATTATATCTCAATCCAAACAATTTTAACTATGCTCTTTCATAAAATTACTCACACACAAAATCTCAGACCATTTGAAATTGGTTGGATGGACTATGTAAAATGCAAGTATTTGCATATCAAAACATTTTAACATGCTGTAATTAGCCAATCAGATTGTAAATGTTGATCTCAAGTAATTTTGTGAAATTTTAAAACTCTTGTGATTCAAAATTACAAAATAAAAGAAGGCAAACTGTCACAAAATATGCCCATCATAAGTCAGAGCTCAGCATTAAAACAAGACAAATTTTAGGTAGTTTCTAAAATCAAAGGATGATAACTCCCGAGTGACTTAAGCGATATGGCTGGTTATCGAACTTGGCCGAGATATTATGCCCACAAACATTTTTTTCAAACGGGCGTATAAAAATGGCATACACACTGGCAGGTTATTAGCACTTAAATGACTATCATATTGGTTAGAAGTTTACACCAGTATATAGATTAAATGAGGCGGGAAGCTGTTTGGTGACGTTATTGCTGTCACAGGATGCAGACATCGTGTTTTTTAATGCTTTGATCTACAATAAATAGGGTCTGAGCCATAATTACATTAGAAAAAGAGGTATACTGAATTTTTATATAGTTTTCCAGTATTTTTTTTTAATATTTGCCTGCAAATAGACATTTTCCTCTGAAAGAACTAAACAATGCTTAAGACAACAATGTAAACAAACGTGCAACGAAAACTAGGACAGTAATCGGACATTACTGGTTTCATCTGGTGATCAGTACGCACTGATAATCACTGTCAAGGCTATATTTTCACTCGGACCAGTTTTACTCAGAATTTTTTTCATGATTTTACCATAAGCCGATATTTATCATTCAGTCAGTAATAGTCTTTTAACAATATGCAGCTAATATATACCTAGATCATTGCATTCATTTTATTTTGTGACTTTTGCCTGGTGTGATAAATGGACAGATTGTCAATTCAAGACAAGAACAACAACAACCGCACAGTTGTGTTTAAAATCCTGTCATCCATACTTGGAATTGTTTAAAATCATGTTATTATACGCCCGGACTTTACCAGACTTATACATTTTGCCAAAGTTTTATAAAGATGGGAACAATGTGGACTCTAGAAAGAAAACAAGACTAAAAGTGCAAACATACTGTAATATGACATATTTTGATAACACTCTAGACTTGCAAGTACGATCTGGTCCAAATCAAACTTGCCCATAGATCTTACAGGTATGCACATTCTGTTTAAATATGATTAGGACTTGTGGAGAAATGGAAGAGCTAGAGTGTAAACATGGTTGTATATGGCATTTTATATAATACAAGGGCCATAACTCTGGATCTAGTAGACTGATTTGGCCCATAATTGAAACTGGCCAAGAACTGATGGCCATACATACAATAACATTGTATCCATGTTTGATTCTAGAGTGTAAACAATTAAATAGCAGATGACAGATGTACTGACAGCCAAAGATCCAAATTGCTCACCATTGAGCACTTTGTGCTGTAAAACAGCAAGAAAAACTGCCATGTTGCAATTTGGTTAAGGGTCTGATCCTTTCTGGCCAAATTCAACTATTATTGTAAGTAAGTGTAGAAAATATTATAAAAAATTATTTACCTGCTATCTAAGGTCTCTGATTCCCAACTAAACAATTTGTCCATCATTCCGCACCAAACACCCACATTGTTGATATTCAGGTGCATGGATGTAGTACATGGACAAAATAAACCAAAACATGTTTTAAGCAATACATATAAACCAAGAGACTGTGTGAGTGTCTGCTTCATTCCGTAATCTAAATAAGGAATAACATTAATAAAAATAATATACAGGTGTAATATTTAAGATATTCTTATCTAAATGATTAATATATTAGTTATATACAATTTTTTTTATATCTACACTACTGATAACTTAACATATCGATATCTACACTACAAGCTTCACAACCAAACCCAAAACACTGACAGCCACATGGAACCATCTTGGTAAGAGAACTTATAGACAAAGCGTTTTCAGAAGGGATGTATTGGTCATTGTCAAAAGATATATGGAGTGGACCATTGGGTTACAACCATGTCACATTACCACAGGTGGAAACTGTATCAGCATAAACAAGTGAATCATATGCATCAGTTGAATGGACAACACATCAAAAAAGAAAGATGTTCATACAGCAAGGATATGTGAGATCTGTATTTTATATACAAAAACACAATGGAGAAGGGATAAAGGGAGAGCACACTAGAAGGGATTACGGGATAGAACTTGTGTCAATAAACAAAAAAAATGTCATTCACAAATAACACAGAGGCCAACAGAAAAACCTCCTATCAAGAAAGATACACACATACAGTAATCTGATCATTCATCAGAATTATACAAGTATGTTCATGATATCAATTAACAGCAAAAATGCAATATTAATACAAACTCCTAAATGAGGCTAGAGGACTTACGACTTCTCTGCCTAACCTTGTATCCTGGAAATGACCATATGACCCTTAATCACAACCTTAAAGTAAACCTAAATCCCTAAAACATTAAGACCCTGAACCTTAAATAATTTAAGAAAAGTAAATGAAAAGTTGAAGAGTCGTTGATTGTTGATACATAATCTGAGGTTAAAATCAAGGTGCAAAATTGAAATTGTCTAACAGCCTATTTATAAACAAGCAGATAGACCAGTTTCGCTTCCACCCCTCAATTTTCCTAAGGGAAACAGAGTTTGCATTGAACATGACCTTATTTAAATTGAATAGTTGAAAGGATACATTATGGCCACTTCAGACCATAACCGCTCCTTTATGCAAGAATAAGATATATGCAGATGAAGTATTTGGAATAATTTTAATGAAATTTTGATGCAAAAAAGTTCCGAAAAGTTCCTTAACCTAAACCTTAATATGAAATTTTAGTATTAAATAGGTTCAAACGTATCCACTTATAAAACCTACCATGCACTTAAATTGAAATTTTGATGCAAAATAGGTTCCACATGTTTCCTTAAATGAACCCTAATATGCAATTTTGAGTAAAATTAGGTTCCGAAAAGTACCCTAAACCTATCTTAACCCTTATAACTGACATTTTTAATACAACAATAAGTTAATGAAATAGTTATAATATTATTGAAATCCTAAGTGAGGTTATTTGCTGCTTGAAATTTTGAAGCAATAAGTGCAGAATTCCAAAAGGTCCTTAAACCTCATTACCATGTTCAATATGTCTTCATTTAACCAACTTAGCATGAAATTTGGAATAGGGTCTGGCCAAAATGTTGCCATATGATGCAAATCCAGAATACCCTTAAATGACACCTAAACAAAACAATTACACAAGAGAAATAATTACCTAACTCGAAGTTTTGTATCTTAACCTACTTTATGGTAAATTAAAAAATTCTGAGATAAATTGAACTAAAAATGTTATGACTTCAAACTAAAAAGGACAGTTTTTTTGTCAATCAAGAAGTTGTCCTAAAAATGACAGTTTTTTTGTCAATCGAGAAGTTGTCCTAAAAAGGACAGTTTTTTTGTCAATCGAAAAGTTGTCCTTAAAAGGACAGTTTTTGTCCTGAGAAGGACAGTTTTGTGACATTCTATAGAGAGGTGTAAATTTATTTTACACAAAGGCCAAAATTTGAAAGTCCCCAGTCAAGAACAAGATGCTGCCTATTCGAATAGAAAGAACAAATACTATAAAGGACTCACCTATCCAAACAGAGAAATTAGGTTCGAATAGATGTTCAGCCACATTACAGCATTGCCTCACATCCGGACAGGTAGCTCAAAATAAATTGATCTCATTGTCAATGTACATTGTATTTTCAAACTGATTTCAGCTCCCATTTAATAAACAACAGTCTAAGTAAACACCATTTGGACAGTTTTTTTGTCAATCAAGAAGTTGTCCTTAAAAGGACAGTTTTTGTCCTGAGAAGGACAGTTTTGTGACATTCTATAGAGAGGTGTAAATTTATTTTACACAAAGGCCAAAATTTGAAAGTCCCCAGTCAAGAACAAGACGCTGCCTATTCGAATAGAAAGAACAAATACTATAAAGGACTCACCTATCCAAACAGAGAAATTAGGTTTGAATAGATGTTCAGCCACATTACAGCATTGCCTCACATCCTGACAGGCAGCTCAAAATAAACTGAGCTCATTGTCAATGTACATTGTGTATTCAATCTGATTTCAGTGTAAATTTATTTTACACAAAGGCTAAAATTTGAAAGTCCCCAGTCAAGAACAAGACGCTGCCTATTCGAATAGAAAGAACAAATACTATAAAGGACTCACCTATCCAAACAGAGAAATTAGGTTTGAATAGATGTTCAGCCACATTACAGCATTGCCTCACATCCTGACAGGCAGCTCAAAATAAACTGATCTCATTGTCAATGTACATTGTGTATTCAATCTGATTTCAGTGTAAATTTATTTTACACAAAGGCTAAAATTTGAAAGTCCCCAGTCAAGAACAAGACGCTGCCTATTCGAATAGAAAGAACAAATACTATAAAGGACTCACCTATCCAAACAGAGAAATTAGGTTTGAATAGATGTTCAGCCACATTACAGCATTGCCTCACATCCTGACAGGCAGCTCAAAATAAATTGATCTCATTGTCAATGTACATTGTGTATTCAATCTGATTTCAGCACCCATTTAATAAACAACAGTCTAAGTAAACACCATTTGGACAGTTTTTTTGTCAATCGAGAAGTTGTCCTAAAAAGGACATTTTTTTGTCAATCGAGAAGTTGTCCTAAAAAGGACAGTTTTTTGTCAATAGAGAAGTTGTCCTTAAAAGGACAGTTTTTTTGTCAATCGAGAAGTTGTCCTTAAAAGGACAGTTTTTTGTCAATCGAGAGGTTGTCCTAGAAAGGACAGTTTTTGTCCTGAGAAGGATAGTTTTGTGACATTCTATAGAGAGGTGTAAATTTATTTTACACAAAGGCCAAAATTTTAAAGTCCCCAGTCAATAGAGTATTCGAACAGAAAGAAGAAATACTAAGAATACAAAGAAATCAAAACTATACCACAGAACTAAACCATAAACCAATCAACAGTTCTTAAAACTCAATACAATAGAACACAATCCTAACACTACAGTTATCTACAGATATACTAACTCTAAATGTTGAGGGGTGAAAGCGAAACCAGTCTTTCTGTATTGTAAGATACAAGATTGATTTCGCTTTCATTCACTCACATTATTGCTCAGGAGGCAGGGGGCGCAACTCCCTTCAGATTCTTCTCAGTGTATTTTAGAAAGCATACTATAATATCATAAAATATTATTGTGTCAAAATTGAAGAACTGCCTTAACCTTGCATATTTGTTATACCAGATAAAATAAACTAACAGTTTCAATTGTAGTACTATTCATGGTAACTGTAATATTTTATTTTTCAATTGCATTCTTATATCATGACTTCTAAATAAAATGTAATGACTTCAAACTCACAAGTTCCAGGGAAATCACATTCTGGCAGCCAATTTATTCTGATTGGATGATAACCATTGAACATCAAAACTTCTCATTCACACAGAACCTAAAAATATATACACACGAAATTCTAAATAATTCCACCAAAAGAAGTAACAATGCAAGGTAGACTGGTTGCATTTAGGTAATATTGAACATGTTATAACAGTATTCAATAATACAGCAGTCAGTTGACCATACAAGTTCTGGGTTGCCTACCAGTACTAACCACTGTTGTTCTTCTGCAATGAACCACTAACTTCCCAGCATGTATTAGAGGTATAGTATTAATGACCTCAAACAACAGGACCAAAATACTAAATCAAATGAGAACGGACAATGACATGAAGTATTAGTATTGTTAGACTCGGTTGAACCCATTCTAGAGGGAGGAGAGCTGTCTTAATCAGTCTGAAAATATAAACAGTGTAATTTTAAGGTACATAAACAAATAATATAATAAATGATCATTAGAGAGGTAAAAGAAGAATGAAGAAATGAACATGGATGACATGATTGGTGAATGTGGTTATAAGAGATTTATGCTGATGGCAACATGATAAATGGTCAGGGAAGGAGGATGCAATCAAGTGTTGTTACTTTAACAGACTCCTGTTTTCAAAGGACAAACTGACATAGAAATCAATGTGACCTACAGAATAGCAATAATTCCTTACAGTAATTCATTTACGCTGATGTGCATACCACTATCAGATCCAGGGGGCACATCCGACATCCCCCTAAAATTCCCCAACCTTACAAATAACTATAAGTATAATTACGAAAATATAAAGAGATCTTTAAATAAGCGATTTTCAAATAAGCATTTTTGATATATTGAAGCAATATATATTCTTTAATGATGATGTTTATAAACAAAGAATAAAACAGTCATTGTTGTTTTATAAGGCTTGAACAAAACCAAAAATGACCAAAAATTTACGCTCCCCAAATCCGAATCCCAGATCTGCCCTTGCATACAGGACATGGAAGTACAAATATTGTTAGCTGATTCATATTGACACAGGGGTCATAGTTCTAGACCAATACTAGCTTACAGGATTCATTTTAGGTGAAAATGGAAAAATATACCCTTATCCTGAGACTTGAATGCTCAGTCCTGTGCTCTACCAACTTACCCTACCAAACAGGAATATAATGATTATAATGTATAATTTTTCATCATTATACCATTGCATATATAAATGCATGTTATGCAAAATTAATGGGGTTGTTCATTTTTAAAACAGTTATGACCAATGTTAGCACTTGCTGTTTTATGTCCTTAATGTCATGTGCCAGTACCGTGCATAGTGTGTGGACATGGTCCCATTGTTGCAGTTAAAGCATTAAATGTGACATTTAAGTTGTGATAACCACTAAGCATGTTTCTGGACTCAAGACATTTGAACTCATAAATGAATACCAAGTACAATATACTACACAACACTATATTTTATCCCTCAAACGGTTACTCAACAGCATTGATGCAAGATATTGCTATGAATAATGAATAATGAAATTTCAGTAAATGAGATTACTTGGAGTTTGACTCCCATAAACCCTTCTAACCACAATTTAGTAACATTTTCAACTTGAAACATTTATCCTATGGGTAGGTATTTTTCCTATATGCACATGCATCTATGTGTATGCCTTCTCATGCTTTTAAGAACCAAATGAAATTAGTGAAGAAAGAATTGATATAAAACAAAGAAACAAGTTGTTGGCATGCAATTCCAAAGGGCTTTTAAGAACCAAATGAAATTAGTGAAGAAAAATTTGATATAAAACAAAGAAACAAGTTGTTGGCATGCAATTCCTAGCTTAATGGATTGTTTTCATCCGGTTTAACAATGTTTTTAAACAATTGTTTCAGTTATATACGGCGACCAGTTGACCTATTTTTTTTTCCTGGAACTAATTATAAACCAGCAGTAGCTTGCTCTTCAGCAAGCAACTCACAACTTCTCTACATATGGAGGACATGAATGTAGCCAATGTCATGGAAGACCATAACCTACCCAACCCGGGGATCAAACCAGGGTCTGCCGGGTGACAGGCTTCCCAGCTTATAAAGCCAATTTTAAACAATTTAAACTCTTATTCAAATCCATATCAGCAAAGTACAAAGTTTGTGTGTGATTCTCATCTTATAATGTCAGTATCCAAATATCTAACTTGCACTTAAGTTAAACTGCCTGGTAGTAGTGAAATTTTTCATTTGCACAAGTTGTCAGTATGCAGTTCTAACCATACATGGTCAATATTAAACTATTTAAATACATAAAATCAATAGCAATCTTCAATGTAAGTAATGTCCTGTTGCATGCACATCAAATCTTCACTTATGTTCTATTCCAATTATGTAATATTAAAAGCACAAAGGTAAAAATTATTCCACAAATGAATTACCATATACCTTTTACTCGAACGTTTTACCTAAAATTAAGACAAATGATTAAATTGCCATAATTTTGGCATAATGTACTTGGCTTATCAAAACCAATACTTAGCCATTGCCATTGATACAATGTCCATATTTGTATGACCCAGAAAACATAATACTTGATCAAGTATGTTGTATGCCCGATATCAACTTTAAATTTTAATATGCCCATAGAAATAAATAAGATTCTGAAAAACCAAACTGTTAACACAATACACATTTTAACAGTGAAGGAAAAAACCTTTCACCACATAATTCTTTAGTGATCTATATGATAGCGCTATCCAGGACCATCTATTCTCTATTATTGAAGCCAAATATCGGCCCCTTGACCTTGCTCACAATATTCTATACAATATGTCCATGTCAATTTCTGTCATGTTATACTCAATAATTGTACCCATGATAAACTTGTTGTACGCACAATATCAATTATTATCTTACTGTACCTATTCAAATAGTAGGATATTTTATCCAGTCTATCGCACAATATTTACATGACCATTCTAAGGAACGGAGCAATTTTCAAAATTTCATCTTCATATGAAGATGAAATTTACACAGCCTGATATGCTGCATGTGCAATATCAAATATAGGAACTCCATATCCTCCATACAAGTTGTAAGACCTATTCCATCAACCAACATGTCTGACATTATACACTGATGGGCTTCATTAAATTTAACTCACTTTGGGTTTTCTCTAAAGCAGTGAACAAGGAAGGAATAGTTCATGGATATTCAATTTGTGATTATACAAGACAGATTAGAAAGATTGGTACTGTGTTTGAACTTTCAAGTTTTGTGAATGGATGTGACATTCCTTGTAATTCTCTTTCTCCAAGCGCTTGATGACAGCCAAATCTTCACCCTAATAGTTATAAAATGTGTATCAATTTTCTATTTCTTCATAATAAAATATTTTATGCTAATTTTGCAGTTTTGCAATAACATGTCATACACAGGCAACAAAACTTTGGGTATACAGCGCCTGCAATATTTTGTTTCACAGATTTTCAATGAAAGATTTACAGATGATAAATGTGCACGTAGCAGCAAGGTATTTTTGAAATCAGCATCTGAATTCATGAAAAACACAAACTCCGGAATGTTAGTAGAATGTCCTGCATCATAACCATATAAAAAATGAATTTTTGGCTCAAATTATCCATGTACTTCACATGCAATTTGCAGGGTCAATAATTTTCATCAAAATTTCAAATCCTTACATCAAACCATAAATCTTTATTTGTTTTTCCCCAATCCTGTAGCTGTTCATCTCTGAATAAAAAGGCTAACACCCTTCCCAACTCATGAATCCTATTGCTATAAGCAAATACTGATTAGCAAATATGTGCAGCACAATTACTGTTTTAACTGCAATCTTCACAGTAACCAAATAGCCCAAAGCCCGGGGTTTGTGACTTTAATTTCGGTCCAGCACAAATTACTTATTACTGAGTGCTTAAGCCCAAAAGTGCTTAATTTTAGTTAATATATTTTTTCTCGGAAATACAGAAAAAATGAAACAAATAGTAGATACACAGTCTTGTCGCTCTACTTGTAATGAATCGGTGCTAAGTAAGTTTGGGCTAATAACAATGATTTCGAGCCAGTGGTTTAGCTGGGTCACTGACCCAGATGGTGCTAGTGCTCCAAAACAATTTAAGCCAGAGCATGTAACTGACTAATTTTATTTGTAAAATGTGAAAGACATATTTTTAGGAGACAAAATAGTACAGATAAGCAGTTGTGCACAGAGACATACAGACAAATAGCCTGTAGCATCACAATTTTTTTTTCAATTTTAAGTGTAAGATCACACACCAAATTTAATGTCAGTTAAATGTAAAGTTATAAAAAGCAAACCATATCTAAGTTTGAAATTGTTCAAGCAATAGTTTCCCACCCCCTAACCGTACATACCCATGTAAGTCATAATTATACTGTTTCTATTAAACACAACATATTTCAAACATACATGTAATCTGATGAGTAATCAATTTTCACAAATATAGCTATGTTTTTAAAACATGTAAACCCCAGTCTTGCACTGATAGAGCAAAGAAACACTGTTCATATGTAATCATAAAGCTTTTGTGTTATATGGATTTACCAGCAAAAGAGCTTTAACAACTCTTCCAGGTACAGTGAGTATGTACCCATTTCCTGAAAACCTTGCATGTAATTATAAAGTTTAACTCTATAATTGTTCCAATATTGTATGACTACATTAGTCAATGAGAGCTATATCAGTGTATCAGTGTCAATTTCTTCAAAAGCTTTTCACCTGTACTGTTTGTCTGATCGTCTGTGATCACATGGCTTGAAGTTTAATGTTGTACATTTTTGTGTTGTTTTGATTAAAGAATTTGGGAAGCAAGTTGTTTACTTGTTGACTTCCCCATACATGGAATCAAAACTCAGTTTGCACTTACATAAATTATTTATAAAGGAATTATCTCCAATAAAACAGCATTATTTCACATCTTGAAAAAAAGCCCTGTTAGCAAGTGATATAAATATGCAATGAAACCTCTATTTTCAAACTTGACATAAACGTATGTTTAAAAGAAAGCTGGAAAGTAATTACAGGTTACATTTACATCCCAAACAATTTCCAGCATAAAATAATTTTGAATAAAATAATAACCTTATAGTCTGGAAAGCTTTTTTGCAAAGGTAAAGTTCTGTATTCATGTTCCTAACATAAATTTTTTAACATAGTTTTTTGAGTTGTAGAAAAAAGCTTCATGTTTTCATCTTTGATGAAAAAAACTAATGTTAGTATGTTTTCACATAAATCTGTTTATAACTTTGCAATCTTTTTAAACTTTTATTTCTAAACCTGCATGTTCTTATACTCTTTGCCTATCAGGCACTCTTTATTGAGTCTCATGTAAAGATTTGCCTCTCCCCCCAGCTGAAGTTATACATTCAGTTGATAACAAATCAGCTAATTTTGTGACTGTAAAGAACAATGCAAGGAGCTTGTGTTGTTGTTTTTTCTTTCATATTAAAGATTATTTTGAGGAACACACATTTACCATACATTGACTGAATGTAGAAGCATTTCAGAGTGATAGGTTTGTTATTAAAAATGACATCAACAAAAACTCAGCTCTCGTAACAAATGATTATTATTTAGACTATTTTTGAACTCAACGATAGCTACAAACCGAGATCAATGAGATCAAAAATGGTTGTAGTTTATATTAATTTTGTAATGTAGCCAATCTATAGAGGTTGTCCTGAAAAGGACAGTTGGTCGACAATGAAGTTGTGTCCTTAAAAGGACAGTTTTGTGACAATTGAGTAGTGTCCTTAAAAGGACAGTTTTGTGACAATTGAGTATAGTGTCCTTAAAAGGACATTTTTTTTGTCAATCGAGAAGTTGTCCTTAAAAGGACAGTTTTTGTCCTGAGAAGGACAAATTTGTGAGATTCTATAGAGAGGTGTAAATTTATTTTACACAAAGGCCAAAATTTGAAAGTCCCCAGTCAAGAACAAGACGCTGCCTATTCGAATAGAAAGAACAAATACTATAAAGGGCTCACCTATCCAAACAGAGAAATTAGGTTTGAGTAGATGTTCAGCCATATTACAGCATTGCCTCACATCCTGACAGGCAGCTCAAAATAAATTGATCTCATTGTCAATGTACATTGTGTATTCAATCTGATTTCAGCTCCCATTTAATAAACAACAGTCTAAGCAAACACCATTTGGACATTTTTTTGTCAATAGAGAAGTTGTCCTAAAAAGGACAGTTTTTTTGTCAATCGAGAAGTTGTCCTAAAAAGGACAGTTTTTTGTCAATTGAGAAGTTGTCCTTAAAAGGACAGCTTTTTTGTCAATCGAGAGGTTGTCCTAAAAAGGACAGTTTTTGTCCTGAGAAGGACAGTTTTGTGACATTCTATAGAGAGGTGTAAATTTATTTTACACAAAGGACAAAATTTGAAAGTCCCCAGTCAAGAACAAGACGCTGCCTATTCGAATAGAAAGAACAAATACTATACAGGGCTCACCTATCCAAACAGAGAAATTAGGTTCGAGTAGATGTTCAGCCACATAACAGCATTGCCTCACATCCTGACAGGCAGCTCAAAATAAATTGATCTCATTGTCAATGTACATTGTGTATTCAATCTGATTTCAGCTCCCATTTAATAAACAACAGTCTAAGTAAACACCATTTGGACAGTTTTTTTGTCAATCGAGAAGTTGTCCTAAAAAGGACAGTTGGTCGACAATGAAGTTGTGTCCTTAAAAGGACAGTTGGTCGACAATGAAGTTGTGTCCTTAAAAGGACAGTTTTGTGGCAATTGAGTAGTGTCCTTAAAAGGACAGTTGTTTTGACAATCGAGAGGTTGTCCTAAAAAGGACAGTTTTTGTCCAGAGAAGGACAGTTTTGTGAGATTCTATAGAGAGGTGTAAATTTATTTTACACAAAGGCCAAAATTTGAAAGTCCCCAGTCAAGAACAAGACGCTGCCTATTTGAATAGAAAGAACAAATACTATAAAGGGCTCACCTATCCAAACAGAGAAATTAGGTTTGAGTAGATGTTCAGCCACATTACAGCATTGCCTCACATCCTGACAGGCAGCTCAAAATAAATTGATCTCATTGTCAATGTACATTGTGTATTCAATCTGATTTCAGCATCCATTTAATAAACAACAGTCTATAAAACACCATTTGTACAATTGCCGAGTTGTTTGTCATTATCATCTATAATGGGGCAATCACAATGAAACCCGACACAATCCACCTAATGCACGGTAAATTATCAGGAGTATGACAAATCTCTGATACACCTTACATATCTTGGTGATCTAATCCTACATCAACTTTTGTTTTAACATTTATACTCCTGAAAACATTCCTCTCATTTACAAGATTTTAACTATTTATGCAACAACAAGACAACCAAGAATCACCCTTAAACAATCCAAAACCAGCTGACATATTAACACCAGAATGCCTTAAAATCACTTTTTATTAATAAGGTACTTTAAAGTCTGATAGTACCATATGTATTACTTTTCTTTGTAAAAGATGAGATCTCAAATCAACGTTACCAATCTTTACAAAGCATTGTGTATATATAATTAATTACTAATTTTCTAGAAGTCATATACTTCATGACAATTTATCCAATAATAAAATATGAGGAAAATTACAGGATCTTAAAATGCACTGGTATTTAAAGAAATAAAGTAAAATTAGCCATTAACATTTCCCAGACTATTGCAATACATCAAATAATTTTATCTTCAACAAGTGTTATAACTGAGAATGTCAAGTATTAAAAAACCTATCAAATATCTTTGTAAAAAGATCTCAAAGAAAAAATGTTTCATAAATTATATAAGCAATTATATATTTTTAATCATTGTACATGTAATGTCAATGAATAACACTGTGCATTTTTACCAAGATGTAACTATGTACTGCTTTAGACATTAGAGATGTATTCAACAACCAGTGGTTTATGTAAGAATTGAGTTGTTCATCTAAGTATACCCTTATGTTCTTGTATTGATAAGTGACAAATGGCTCATAAGCCACTGATCTATGAAAATATATATCAGAAATATGTTGACAACCTGCTCATAAATGTATTAAACCTGAGATTGTGTTCAGTATGCCAGTATTCCATTTTCTCAGAATTGTATCATGATTGTATGAAGGGATTTTGCCATGTGATAACCAATGTCTGATTTTGCATTAATTAGTTCTGTTCTGGTCTGTTAAAGCTTAATATTACTTTTTCTCACAAATGGACAAGTGCTTGCTCTATTAGAACAATTAGTATGTAAAAGAATTATACTTTGTGATTTACCCTGTTGACTATCTAACCATCCCAAAAAGATTCATTATTCATTTGTAACATTTTTATAATGGATTGAATTCCTTCACTTAAATGGAGTGCTAATTAATATTTACATTTTCTAAATGTATTCTTAAACAATAATGCCAAGCAAGAAAAGTAACCCTATGCCTTACAATGTTTTAAAAATGTTGTTTGAACTTTGGACACTCAATAATATAAATAACATATTGTGTAATCATCAATATTTAAGCATATTGTAACATAATTATTGTCTATGCAATACTATTAATTTTCATCATTTTTTTAATTTCTCTTAAGCATTTAGTGAATTGTACATTATATTCCAAAATGGTTTCAATTTGTAACACATATAGGTTTAAGTAAGAAAATTATGGCTGTCATCTCAATAGAATCTGTCTAAAATCAAGAAATTATAATTTTTTGTGGCATGAACCAACAACAACTTTCAGTACACATGTACTTAAATAATACAATACATTTGAATGATTGAAGTGATAGGTGCTTTAGTGAAATTATAATTATGCTGTATATTGTATTTAGAAACAATTGTCTAAATTTAGCATAACAGGGACATAAGTAGTAATCAGTGGTCATAATGTTTTTTCTCCAGTTCAAACACAGTAACACACTTTCCATATGGACTTTTATTATAGTTATTACAGTAAGAGATTGATTTTTTCCATCAGTATAATACAGTCAAACATGGCTCTACAACAACCTCTTTTCAGGGACCACTCATCAACAAAGCCTCTTTAATTATAGCACCAAGGAAATCTGAACACTGAAACAAATTATTGCACATAAAAAATACAAGCAACTTGGTGGCAGGAAAATGTCCATTATCGTGCAATAGGTCAAAATTTGATATGTACTGTTTGGTGTAGGGGTTCCAGACCGAAGCGCAGTACTAGACAATGCTTCACACCAAGCTCTAGACCTTGTGGTTTGGGACAAGAAGATTTTCAAAGTTAACACTTTTAAAATGTATTTTTAGCTCCTGTGACCTACTTATGCAACAGACCGGAACTATTCATATAACTTTGAATGACCACCACCTAAGGATCATTCCTGTGAAGTTTGGTCAAAAAGAGTGATTTAGGAGGAGATGTTGTTTATAGTTTCCACTATATACATATAGGGAACAAGTCCCGCCCCCTGGCAGCGATGTTTTTTGATGGAACTTAGTAATTGATGCAATCTTGTAAGAGGGCCACTAGACAATGCTACACACCAAATATCAAAGATCTAGACCTTAGGGTTTTGGACAAGAACAATTTCAAATTTTACACTTTTAAAATCTATTTATGCTCCTGTGACCTGATTATGTAGCGGACCGGAATGACTTATGCAACTTTGAAAGAAGCCCACCCAAGGATCATTCCTGTGAAATTTGGACAAAATTCATTTTGTGGTACATGTATGGGTAGAGATGTTGTTTCAAGAAAATGTTGATGCACGACGCACGATTCAAGATGCACGACAACGGACATTCAAGGATCCAAAAGGCTCACCATGAATGGTACAATTTGATAAGTGCGTACAACAAGCAATTATAACATAGACTAATTAGACACAAAAAATCCGATAAACACAAAATGTTAAGCAAATTGTCATACAATTTTGAATAAAAGATGATATTCATTTGTCCCAGTTTCCCGAAATAATACATTATGTGATAATTTGTGTGCAAACAAATCACTACATCAATAACAAGCAAGCAAACCCACAATCCAACTTTCAGCAGCCCCAGGCCTACAGTCATCACAGCACTTTGATTATATATCAGCATTTCAGGACCACTGCTCTTATCTTTAAAATGAGTTCATACACAGATATCATAATACCTGTAGTAATGAACCATGCATGAATAAAAAAAGAAGATCTCTGTTACAATGACCCAAAACAAGTTTTAATATCAAACTTCAATACATTTGCTAATCATGTGCATACAACATACATCAACCAAGCTCCCCACAGTGGTTATCTCCCTTATCAGTTAGATAACAACCACTGTCATGACCAGAACATTCTTCCTGATAGGAAAGACTCTTCTATTTATGGAATCATATCAAACGACACACTGAAGGACCATTCCCTGCTTTCCAATTAATCTGTGTTAAGAGACCACTTTGTTGTACAAAGATTAATGTTATCATAATCCAAAATGGATCTTTCTTATCAAATAAAATTCATTCATAATTTGTGCATGCAACATATAGACAGATCTGTAGTAAGACAAGATATTTAACTGTACCGAATATACTTGCTGTCACACAGTTATGTATGTCATTACGATCATCACAATCTCATTTAGGTAACATTTTTCTCAATACTTTATACATCCACACCAGCTAGACAACAAAAGACAAGCAATACCCCCAGGGCCTTCAGAGAGGGATTAATGGCCCAACAGGATGGATAATAGGACTACGAACCAGAATGTTTACGGACAACGAGTAAGACAACTACTGCATCATGGTCACTTGTCGGTGGGAAGACATGTAAGAATATTAAGTATTGTGAGTATATTATACATAATAATCTGTAACTAAACTGTACCAGGTATAAATGAACTTGCAATATAACAGCATTATCTTCGGTTTACACATTATTTCAAATTATTAATCACCTATCAGGGGTGTAGCTGGGCCATTTTTCAGACTTTCTATGGAGGGGTCACTTTTGGTCATAATTGTTTTTTCAATTTTTTACTTATCGCTGCCAATGCCCGTGCTTATCACAACTAATATTCTTGTGTAGCTAATATTACCATGTAGAGCACAGGACAGTATTTCAAACAAGCCATAAAAACTAGCTCAGGTGAGTCAAAATAATTTAAGTATCTAACTCTGCTAACTGAAAAATATGGAAAAGTCTAACCATATTCACACAATTGAAATAATCTGAATGACATGCTTACTTGTAACCTTTACTGTAACAGACTTTGGTCAATGCACTCTGTCAGATAGTCCGCCTATGGTCTTTACTCAATATACAGAATCACAAAACTACATGTATAAGCCTATACTTGCTGATTAGCAAACCAATATCAATATAAATATTTCAATGTTATGACATTATGCATTATATAGCATATATCTTATATAATTCCATTGAAAAATAACTCTTTTCTATTCATATATGTTTCCACAGTTTGATGGAAGAAAGCCAGACAGAAAACATACCTATTCTCACCAAATATAATTCTCTCACACAATTTCTGACGTTTCTAAAATTCATCCAATCAGACTGATGCTTTTTTGTCAAAGCATAGAGCAAATGTCTATTACCTAAACCACTTTCAAATGCATTGGTATATATACACAAAATTTGAAATGAATTACAGCACCTTGATTTTGCTTTCTGTAAGTCACACTGTCTTCCATGCATTACCTACCACAGAAACCAGTCAATGCAACAACAAAACCACATCTATAAACTGACCAATTAATGGGACTAAATCACCTTCCTGGACCATTCAACATGTTACTCAACCAACATCTCTCTTACACCACAAACACCAACCAAGGATACTAAAACTATCACTGGAAGTGAGTAATACCCCAGCAGTACCACTTTGTCAGAAAAAAAGAGCTGTATATCAAGCTTATATACAGTCCATGATGATTATGTCACACACTACAACTCATCATGGAGAATGTCCATGTCAATTCATGAAAATTCTCCAAAAGCTGTAGATGTAGTTCGCTCCAAAAGTTTTTGTTAACAGACCAACCGACCAACCGACCAACCGACAGAGTGAGTCCTGTATACCCCCAAACTTTTGTTTACCAAGGGGGTATAATGAATGAGATGATGATAAATGAAAACTTCAAATGATGATAAAATAAATAAATGAATAAACAAAATTGTAGTAGAGAATACAACTTACATATTTTTATTGCTGTTACTACTCCAGTCAATCACTCTTTCTACTTCTAGATGATGATGATGATTTTGATGTTTTTTTTGTTAACTAATGCTATTAACAGGTACACACAATTATGCTTAAAATGACTATTGTAACATCTTAATGTACAACATGGAAGAAATAGGCAATGATTTGTACCGCATACATAATGACTTCTCCCAACTAATTTCCCTGGACAGACATAACATAATAGGCAAATGACAAATTTTAGAAAGAGGAAGTGAATAGAGTCACTTATCTTTGTGATTCTGTTCTATTCTGTAATGTCTATTCCATGTTCTGATGACTTCTACCATGATTACTGCTCCAATGGTGCAAGGTTACTTCCATGATACTGGATTTCAATCACTGTCATCTATAAGGCAAGAAATTAACATCAATTTAACATATTCTAGAATAAAACTGTGCACATCATTCAAACAAACATATAAGTAGATGATATAAAACAGTCAACTGCAGTTCAATCCCACTGAGGGGCATGCTAGTTTTTCCTGAGTTTTACCATAACACTACACTCGACCTCCCCCGTCCAGCATTTCACGCTCAACCACCGTGGGCCGTCAAACACCACTGTCACCATTGAAGTCAAGCAAGGGGAAAAAGTGCGCCCAATGTGGGGCTCGAACCCATGACCCCCTAACACTAGTAAGGCGCTCTACCGACTGAGCTAACTGGGCGGCCGTCTAAGCCCACACCACTACACTCCTCCACCTTCCGGCAGTTGAGGCTCAACCACCGTGGGCTGTCAAATACCACTGCCACCATAGAAGTAAATCAAGGGGGAAAAGTGCGCCCAATGTGGGGCTCGAACCCACAACACCGTAACACTAGTACGGCACTCTACCGACTGAGCTAACTGGGCAGCCGTCTCACCCCACACCACTAAAACAGCACCAAATACAAATAAAATGACATTCATATTCTATGTCTAAAGTGTTACAATATAAGGCAATATCTTTCCTGACGAATTTGCACAAGAACATAATTATACCTAATCAGCATATGCAGACCACCAAATGTCTTGACTCGGTCACAGAAAATAGACACTATCCTGTCTGGGACCATAAACGTCCAGAATATAACACAGCGAATGAGCACATAAAACACATTTATCCTAAATAAAACTTGGTATGTCCAATTTCGTCCATTTAATCCAGTCGTAAACATCGTAAAACACATGCAAAATTTCCATCCGCCATGCAATAGTGCACATGTTTTCACAACACATAACATTCAGCTACAAAAATCCGTGATTTTAAGGTCACTTATTATGATGACCCTAGAATCTAAAGTTACGAAAAGTGTTCGAGTATTTTCGCCAGTATTCGACAAAGATAATTATTACACATACTGTCTACACACCGAGCTTCTCGTGCATTTCCGTTTGTAAACACGCCCGAGGGATTAATTCTTTAAACTGAAAGGATGAAAAGGTCTCCGTTATACTGTGTGTACAATAACGCCAGACATATAATATTTGGCACGTTGTTCATCTTTAAATATTTCACCCTTGATGTTTACGAGAATATTAGGGGTGGTTTCAGCCGTGTACTACGCGGTTTCTACACATACTACGCCCATATTTTAAAATATCCAACACCCATCACGGTTATCTTTTTGTTATATATAGTTTCCCTTTCAACTCGACCACCTCCGATAAACAAGACATAAAACAACATACATTTCAAATTACTGTTTAATTTGTGATTTATGGGTAGCATTTGGGCAACCGACTACATTGTGAGTGACCGAGTAACGTTGTCAAAATTTCATAATTAACGTTAAAGAAAAAACTGGTATTAATATGTCGGCTGCCCAAAGCTGAATGACTTTCAAACCTAAACGCTTACATGAAAATCTCGTGCCACAAGCACCTGCTTGCGACACCTATCGGAGATATTCTAAGAGAAATCAATTATCTCCTAATTCATTATATTAAAACGGAGAAAAATACCTGAAACATAGGACTTTGCATCTGCATCATTTATACATTTATAAAGGCAATAAATTATGTAAATGCAGAGCGATAGACTTAGTACAAAATACACCAATTACCAATTCTATGGTGGCATATTACTGCCACCAGTTAGCATGATAGCGTTCGCGAATAAATTCGTGTTAACCACTTAATTATTACGATAATTATCTAGCTATCTAGTTAATATTCGTGATAAATTTTCGGTATGATAAATATAATAAAACTAGAAACAGGCTTGAAAGTGCCCAGAACTGCCACCTCTTACCTTTTTATGATGTATTACACTAGATTTAAGTGGTAACACGAATCTTATCTAGTTGACCACTTATGATGTTACTTAGTAACTCAAATTCGCGAATTTCACTTAAGATTTGTGTTACCACTTATTTATAAATGCGTTTTTGACTTCTACATGTAAGTGGTAACACGAATCTTATCTAGTTGACCACTTATTATGTTACTTAATAACTCAAATTCGCGAATTTCACTTAAGATTCGTGTTACCACTTATTAATTTTTGGCTTCTAGATGTAAGTGGTAACACGAATCTTAAGTGAAATTCGCGAATTTGAGTTATTAAGTAACATAATAAGTAGTCAACTAGATAAGATTCGTGTTTCCACTTACATGTAGAAGCCAAAAATGAATAAGTGGTAACACGAATCTTAAGTGAAATTCGCGAATTTGAGTTATTAAGTAACCTAATAAGTAGTCAACTAGATAAGATTCGTGTTACCACTTACATGTAGAAGCCAAAAATGAATAAGTGGTAACACGAATCTTAAGTGAAATTCGCGAATTTGAGTTATTAAGTAACATAATAAGTGGTCAACTAGATAATATTCGTGTTACCACTTACATGTAGAAGTCAAAAACGCCTTTATAAATAAATGGTAACACGAATCTTAAGTGAAATTCGCGAATGTGAGTTATTAAGTAACATAATAAGTAGTCAACTAGATAAGATTCGTGTTGCCACTTAAATCTAGTGTAATAAATCATAAAATGTAAGAGGTGGCAGTTATGGGCACTTTCAAGCCTGTTTCTAGTTGTATGATATTTATCTTACCGAAAATTTATCACGAATATTAACTAGATAGCTAGATAATTATCGTAATAATTAAGTGGTTAACACGAATTTATTCGCGAACGCTATCATGCTAACTGGTGGCAGTAATATGCCACCATACAATTCAGATTAACAAAGAGCTACTTATCGAGGTCCCTTTAAATGCATGCTACTCAACGGATACTAATGATATGAAACTAAGTACTTAAGGTATTGATTATATATATATTACTTCATACTAAGAAATGCCGAAACCTTTAACCGTCCGTCTGTCCATACGGCGTGAGAAATATGTTATACACGGCTTATTATGCGGTAAAAAACGATACATATGCCACTTTCAATGTACATTTCTCGCCTGCTTTTTAAAATGTAGAATTGCAATATCGTCACACTGGAGCCAAGTTATGAACTGTGTGTCCGTCTGTCTGCCCGTGTCACACGAAAACTCCGTCTGGATCAGTTAAATTTCACTTGCTATATATACATGTTTTGGTCAGAAAAATGTCGGAAATTGCATCTAGTTCAATTAACTATTACGAAGCTATTGCTGTCATTTAATCAGGCTGATAACGTGGTCCAAGTTAAGTCGAACAACGCTACTGCTAATCAAACTGAAGATATTACAATCGGATCATTTCGGCTATTATTAATATACATATACTTCGGAAGAAACGTGGCGGGAAAGTAGTTCCGATATGGCTGCCAAAATGAATGTATGTAGTCTCTGTGGAAAGTATGGCAGAGATAATTTAAATATTATAGTACAAGGCACACGCAACATCAAAGATAATGCATAAACCTACTACGAGGATCTTTAATAGTAAACTCTCTGTGGTACAGTTTGTCATGTTGGTACAACTTACCTGACGGTGGTACAGTTTGTCATGTTGGTACAGCTTACCTGACGGTGGTACAGTTTGTCATGTTGGTACAGCTTACCTGACGGTGGTACAGTTTGTCATGTTGGTACAGCTTACCTGACGGTGGTACAGTTTGTCATGTTGGTACAACTTACCTGACGGTGGTACAGTTTGTCATGTTGGTACAATAACCTGCTGTTGGTACAGCTTACGTGTTGTTAGTACTACTTACCTGATGTTGATACAGGTTATGTCATGTTGGTACAGTTAACCTGACGGTGGTACAGTTTGTCATGTTGGTACAGCATCTATGGTAATCTAGCATTTTCGTTTCGTGATTTCGCCTCTAATGATGGTGGAATACATGTATGTATATTTGTATTATTTTTGAACATGCACATGTAATATGTATACTTTAATTAATTTGTTCTGTAGTTATGCTCTCCGACACTTGGAGGAAATAAAGTAATCAATCAACCTGATGTTGGTACACCTTACCTGACGTTGGTACACCTTACCTGGTGTTGGTACAGCTTGCCTGATGTTGGTACAGCTTATCTGATGTTGGTACAACTTACGTGCTGTTGGTACAGCTTGAATGGTGTTGGTACAACTTTCCTGCTGTTGGTACATTAAATGTCATGTTGTTACAGTGTACCTGATGTTGGTACAACTTACGTGCTGTTGGTACAGTTTACCTGATGTTGGTACAGCTTACCTGACGTTGGTACAACTTACGTGCTGTTGGTACAGTTTACCTGATGTTGGTACATCTTACATTATGTTGATACAGTTTATCTCTTGTTGGTACAGCTAACCTGATGTTGATACAGTTCATGTCACATAAGTTCAACTAACGTGATGTTGGAACAGCTTAGGCGATGTTTTTGTTTTTTGAGACATTGAACTCTACAATTATATGCACTCCGTTTCATTTATTGTCAGCAGTTACGGTAGTTCTAGTTGAAAATTTAATATATACTGAGCCAAACAAGTAACGATACATACTTAGATCATTTGTAAAATCTTAAAGCTTAAACTTTTGTTATATGTACTGTGATTACATGATTGCTTAAACGTATGACTGTTTTCACAGATCATTATCGATTATTGTAGAATATCGTGTTACTGGCAATAGGGATTTTTATTTTTGCACGCACTGCACGGGAAACCCATGATGATGAACATGTATCGACATAAAAATATACGCATTGCACAGATATTGTACCTGTATTGTGAAAACATAGGCAAAATTCAATATTTCTCTGCTGTAATTATGCCGAGCCTGAATGCAAATCAACGCCTTATAGCCATTGGTATGCTACAAGCAAACTTACGTCACGCTGACGTCGCTGCTCACTTTGGAGTGTCTAGGTTGACTATAACCCGACTTTTAGGCCGTTATCGTGCCCTTGGTTCTGTTAATGACCGTCCCCGTTCTGGTAGGCCCCGTGAAACGACTCCTGCACAGGACCGTCACATAAGGACGTCACACTTACGTGACCGGTTTCTTACATCTACTGTTACTGCTGCTGTAACACATGGTCGTACAAACAACAGAATCAGTGCTCAAACAGTCCGAAACAGACTCGCCGAGCGTGGTATAAGAGCCAGACGTCCGTATCATGGGCCTATATTTACCCAACGTCATCGCGTCTTGAGACGTCAGTGGGCCACTGGACATTTGAATTGGACAAGAAATCAATGGAATACGGTAATGTTCACTGATGAGTCGCGTTTTTGTTTGAGGCGAGGAGATGGACGTGCTAGAGTATACCGTAGGGTCGGTGAACGTTATGCTGACGTCTGTGTGCACGAGGTGGACCGTTACGGTGGTGGAAGAATCATGGTTTGGGGCGGAATATCCTACCAGAATCGCACTCCATTGGTTATTGTGCGTGGGAATCTAACGGGACAACGTTATCGAGACGAAATTTTAACACCAGTTGTCGTACCATTTCTTAACGCTAACGTGAACGTCACATTGTTCCAGCAAGACAATGCTAGGTGCCATACAGCACATGTATGCCGCAATTTTCTTACCCAACAAAACATTAATGTTCTAGATTGGCCTGCTTGTTTTCCAGATTTGTCCCCAATAGAACATCTTTGGGATGCCCTGGACCGTCGGATTAGACGTCGCAATCCCAAAACATTAGCGCAGCCAGTTGGAGTTTTTTTTTATTCAAGAATGGAATGCCATTCCACAGCGAGATATTCAACACTTTTCAATTCTATGCGTAGACGATGCACTGCTGTAATGAATGCACAGGGAGGTCACACCCGGTATTAACACATTCCAGAACTTAACATTTTCATCAGTCCATTTTCTTATTGATTTTCAAAAAGTTTAAATGAAATTGAAGCATAATATTCAATTTAAATTATGTAACAAAGACCATATTTTCAAAATGCTTAAAAACATATTTATATCACTGACCCACGATAAAATGGAGCCCCGATAAAATTGTATCCAATTGATTTCATGTATCGTAACTAGTTTGGCTCAGTATATTTATAGTGTAACATTTTACCCCGAGGACTGTATCACTTTGCCCCAAAACTAGGGGCAAAGTGTTACATTTAATCGACATTTTTAATGTATTCTAAATTGTGAATAAATAGTTTATTTGTTTTATTAAATACATTTTAAGATTAAAATTTCGTTGTTTTTTTATAGAAACCTTAGTTACATTGTTGTAAACGATTTTATGTTATCTATAATTCAAAAACTTTGAAAAATGTAACGCTTCGCCCCGGTCTCCCCTACATACCAAGGAATTTGGTGCACGTTTTCACAACATTTCACTGAAGCCCTCTTCCAGAACATTTACAAAATCATGGCAACTGCAAAATATTATGCTATGACAAATTCGAATAAGTAAATTTGTTTAAACTGGAACAGTAGTAAATAATAAGAAAAACAACGATTTTTACAACGAATGTGGCTATACAATAAATATCATACATGCTGATGCATGAAACGAAACGCCGTCTGGAAGATTATTGAAGTGTTTCTCGTATCCTGTCGATTATGCATGCACAAAAATACATTGACTTTACAAAGACTATTTAAATCAAAAGTAAACATTACAATGACTGACGCTGATGCAATGAAACATAACAATAATTATCATTCATAATGCTTCAAAACATATTGATTCAGAACTACATGTACACTAACAGGTGTTAGACGGTGGTGATTTGTCCGTGACCGAGAAAAATCTTAGACCTAACCCTAAAATGCGAGTTGTGTGTTTAGGGAAATTGAATCAATTTATATGATTTTAATATTCGTTCACCGGTAAGTGTGGTTAATTGATTGCATAATATATAATCAAAATTTCATACGAACCAATTGTCTTTTAAATTAGCCGCTTCCTTTCATTCATTCACGAGAGATGTATAAGTGTAGTAATTTCGGATATAATATTTCTGGATATAAATTTATTTTTGCATTGCTCATCAATTTCTCAGAGTTAAAATGAAATCTTTTGATGTGGCAGTTCGTGCAGTGTTTCGTGTAAGATTTTATATCGAGAATTTACTAACTGATGCATGAAAGTGCATTACATATGTATGTGTATTATACCAAAGAAATACTTGGAACTACACTAATATTTTGTATATGAAAAATGTATCATTCAATAGCAAGGGAAACACATCCACATTTGACAATGCTTCAGGCAGATTAAAATCAATAAAGGAAAATATTATTTAATTCATAGAATTAAAACTCCTATATGAGTTATGAGTGATGACTGAATCTGATAAATGGGTAAATTGAATGACTTGTAAGCTACAATGATACATGTTTTATCTTGTTTCAGATTGGTCATATAATAAAAGGGCACAATGTCACTGTATGATGACCTTGATATTGATAAGGAGGAAAAGGGAGGTGTAGCAGGTATGATTAAATCATTTAATGAACAGTTTGTCAGGGATTTTTTCATTATAAAGTTGGGTCTGCCAATCGAAAATAGTATGTTTTTTCCCGATCCAAACCTGAAAAATTCTCAAAATCAGCAATGGCTTAAAATGGAAATCCACCTTTGATTATTGATAGGTTTGCATGATACTATACTTATATCTATAGTAGTTGCAAAAACTAGTGATAACTCGCCAAAAGACCTTAAGATTGTGTTGCCATTAAATGTAACTACTAAACTAGTGAAAAAAGTATTATCAAATTATGATGAAGAATACTTAAAAATAATGAGAAAATGTCAATATTTTGTTTTTTTTGGACAGAGTACCTAGACCAATCCATGGAATTTCTATATTTCAAGATGTAAGAAGCATTGCCTTGAGTAATAATTGGTCTAGGATTTTATTTCTCTATGTTATGTCATAATCTGATGGCTCAAAATTGGAATTCTGCTTGAAATGTGTTCGAACATTCTGATGCAAATCTTTTTATTACAGTTGATTGGTCATCTAATTACAAGCTGATGAAATCACAACTGCAAGCCAAGAAAGCTTCTAACTTCCAACCAAAGGTAAATGTGTTTAATACTACTTGGATGTCCAGGATTGACTGTTTGAAGCACATAGCATGATTATTTTTTGAAGGACTTGCCCATTCAGGCAGACAGCTTTCAATTTTCACTAGCATGAATTAACTTTCACTTGCCCGAATAGAATTTAATGGGTCTTCATGTTTAGCTTCTCAGCCTTCTGGCTTTCTTTTGCCGGGTTTTGCAATGTCAAAATACCCAAGAAACATGATGTTTTGATTTGTTAAACCGAAAAGAAAGACTGGTTATGATAGTCAATAAAAAAAGTCCTGTTACACAAAAAAATGAAAACCAGTTGAAGTATTGTGTACTACGTCATCAAGTTTTCTTATAGCTTGGAAGAAAGTTAGTCAGACCGTAACACTACTTGCCCATTCGGGCAAACAAAATATATATTTTCTGTGTTAATTTTGCTTGTCCCGGGCTTCACGCAAGTGGGTTATGTCAAAGACTGGTTATATGTATCTAATTGCGATTGCGGACTGAAAGGTTCATTTAATTCTATTGATATTCATAACAAATGATTTTCTATCCAGGGTCATCGAAAGTCAAGCACGCTGGCTCCAGTTGTAGACTTCAAAAAGGCTGCTGACAGTTCAGAGGGTCCACTCAAATTTAATATTCTAACGGGAAAGGTTAGTACAATATAGATCTTTTAACTAAAACTATGTGCAGATACTGCAGAAACTTAGTGAACTGTCATCTGATTATTGAGACAAAACTTAATGGCAGTCTCAAGCAGACACTCGGTCAATATCGAAACTTTCTGATGTCTTTAGTTTAAACATATTTATTTGCATTCTAGGAACAACATAATAATTCCATACAGTATACACAATTTTATTTGATAGTAAATGTAAAAAAGGATAAGACCCATAAGACAACTTTGTTATGAAATATTCGGAACACAGAAGCCACCCAACTGATAATAATTTACTACTATACATACAAAATGTTGTTTCTAATCAACTGGATAATCTTTTGTTTATGTGATTGCAGTGAGTCGTATTATTTATGATTCCTGTACATTGATGAGGTTGCTTTATCGTGATAAACAGTTAAACCTCAATAATAAGCCCACCCTTGAATTTAAGGTGGTCATTGAGGTTGAATAGAGCAAAAAAAGTGAAAGTTGAATTGAAATTGTGTTCTTGATATTTAGGTGGTCTTATTATTAAGGTGGTCTTTAAGTGAGGTTTTACTGTAATAATGATATTCTTAATACAAAAAGTTGGGTAAGCATAATTATGTTATGCCTTCTTTATTGTTTCACATTACAGTTGGAGAACGTACCTGTACGGGAGCGGGACACACAACGGGACACGCCAGTAGCGTTAGGAGGGTCGCCATTCATTGCTTCAGATCCTGTACCTTCACTTACAGGTGTGAAGGACGAGTATAACCCCCTTAGACCGAACGATTATGAAGAGATAATGAAGAAAAAACGAGATCAGAAACAAAAAGAGAGAGATGATGACGACGGTAGAAAGAGGGACGTTAGGGACCCGAGAGATTTCAGAGAGGACCGAATAACTCCGTATGTTTATTTTAGCTTAATTGTCATGAAAGAATTGGAACATGTTGAACTGGATATCTTTATTTCTTCATTTCTATCACATCAATTTGTGCGATAGATGGTTGTTCTGGAAACAGATGGATCTTAAGTGGTTTTCCACTTCCCCATGGCAAAGAGTAAGCAGGGAAATCTTCCATAGACCACGTCACAACTAAGACTGTCTTTCTTCAGAATGAACAGGTGTCTTATGATCAAGATTTTACTGTATATATAGGTTCTATACTTATATCCATGGCTATCCTTTAAGACAAGGTACTTTCACCATCTGCTTATTTACCAATTCAGGGGTTCCATTTGACCCATGAGATGACCCTTTGACCCCTGGAATTTCCAAAAGGCCACATTTTACGATTGGGAATCTGACTTAAGGGTTAGTTTTTCTCTAAATTATAGGTATTTTGGCTCTAAAATGGCAAAATCTGGTATAAAATTATCAAAGAGTCTTGAATTTCAGCACCTAGTGGAAGCCTTGGAAATATTTTCTATCTCACATTAACGAAAACTTTTACTACTTCTATATAGAAGAGTTAGCATGTACTTTAAATATGCACAAATGGTCATTTTGTAATATTTGTGTATAATAGGAGGCGAAACCGTGACCGAGGCGATAGAGATAAGGAGCGGGAAAATGTTGGTGAAATGGAGCGAGCTAGAAGGCGACGAGAGGATGACGAGGAAGAATACGAAAGACCTGCTAGAAGTAAGTGTAAATATACCGCCTCCCGTGGCCAAGTTGTTACGGCATCTGCCTTGGGAGCGGAAGGTCGAAGGTTCGATTCCCAGTATGGGTTCTAGACTATAAATCTGCTGCGTACTGTAATAACTGGATAAAACTCACAGACTTGAGGAAATGCAGATTCAGAGCGACTGAGATCAATTTTCAGATCAATATAAATACAATTAGTTTGATTGGTATCTAATTAGTTTCTGCTATTGAACAAATGTAATTGAGTATGAATGTTTTTTTAATAAAGCATACAATAACAACCAAGGTGTTTGGTGGACAAATCCTTGGATGAAGACTTTGATTTTTTTTTCTTACGATTTTTTTTTAGGATTGAGGATGTGGCTTTGTTGACACGCCTAACTAATGAGAATAGGCTTTTGGCATTTATCAATACAGTAAAACTTCACTTAAAGACCACCTCAATAATAAGACCAACTCAAAATTAAGAACACAATTTTCCATTTCCAATTTCACTCTTGCTCTTTATTCAATCTCAATATTAAGACCACCTCAATATTAGGACTAATTTTCAAGGGTCCCAAGGGTGGTATTATGGAGGTTTTACTGTACCTGTAATTTTAATGGATTATCGTATCAATTCTATGCTGTGTTTTATTGCAGAAAAGACAGATATTGGTGCTGCGATAGCTCCACCACAGTCCTTGCTTGAAGAGCCACCGATTAAACTTGATGGTGAGTTGTTGTCACATATCTTCCTTTGTTACAATACAGTCGGACCTCGTTCATTTGAATTCATCGGGTCCGAAATTCTATTTCGATTAATACATGGTTTCGAAAAGCCCATTTTAATTTGATGTGCATAAGAAGATACATTGGGACCTGATATTTATTTCTTATGATACCGAGTATTCGGATAGAAGGTTGTCGAATAAACGAGGTCCTACTGTATTTATGTTCAATATGTAAGCATAACTTATCTTTGAATAGTCCATGCTATTTTGCAGCATGTAGAAAGGCCTTGTTTAAAACTAAAGTTATGGGTTTTGTATCCTTCTCAAAATTATTTCTTAACATGAATAAGCAGTGCGGAGTTTTCTCCCTTTGGTACACTGTAGATTCTTCTGAATGTATGTGTAAAGTCATCTCCCTTTAAAATGTTTATTGTGAATAAAGGATGAAGAGTTTTCCCCCTTACACTTCGATTTGTAAATTTTTGACTTCCACAAGGAGCTGAACTTCCAAGGTCATTTTTCATAATTTCAAGGTCATTGTAATAAATTTTGACTGTATGTACCATTTTATAGCCATATTTCCTATAATTTCGAGAAAATTTGGGCCTTCAACCTCGATGATTTCTCTTACTTCAGGGAGCATAAATTTGTTCTAAAGATAATCTTGTTCATTTTGAGGGCAGCTAGATAAATTTCTATGCTTGCTAATATGCTTGAGTTTGAACGTTTCTTGTATTTGCCTATGCTGTTGTCATATTTCATCTTATTAAATTGACTTCACACATTATAGCTGTAATTATTCCATACTGTCATAAGAAAATAGTAAATTTACACTAGTACAGGGTTTTCCCACAAACTTTTCAAATAGGGGTCCCCAGACCCTCAACCAAGCTATTTTGGGAGTCCCTGATAATTGTTGAGGGTCCAACGCATTAATGAAGATCAGTCGCTGGATGCGATAAATGTTATTGGATTTTAATAATGCAAGCCCCTTTAATGATATGTGTAATTTAGTTGCTGTAAAGAACAGGAATAGGTGCAAAGAATATATCTCAAATGCAGATTGTGGGATCAATGTTGTGGGTCCTGGAGATGCACAGTCAGTTGTAAATGTGAGTCCTACGTCCAAAAATTGCACCAGTGATGCAGAATACCTGCGTCTGGAAATCTCTGCTTGTATTAAAATGTTGGTCATTTGATTTGTTTACATGATATTATTACTTGACAGATAATGAAAGTCCAATCGGTGGAATGACCCCATCAGGAGGGTAAGTAAACAATTTCTTACATTTAATTTGAACACTTATGTTACGTTAAAACAAAGGTAAGTATATGTAAGATTATAAAAAATCATCATACATATTGCTGCAAATTGAATATCGACTGGTATAGCCATTATTACTTACTAATTTAGTCTAAGAAAAAACTTAACTAACGCAATCTGTAATAAATTGTTTGTCATTTAACAACTAACCACTAAATTTGGCCCCTTCACCCGTTATTTTGCTTGTCGATGATTCGTTTCGTATCATGTTCCATTCATACCAGGTGTCTATAGGCAATATCTTAAGGCAGTAATTGACTGACCGACTTGCCCTTAATTGAATTTGTAGTGGTGCAGCAAACAAACAATGTATTAAGGACACCCTTAATCTGTGGACTATAAGGGTATCTTAAGAGGGATTAACAAGCTTGTTTTAACTGATGGTTTCCTAGATAAGTTGTATTTAGCTATATCCTTGTATTGCTATGTAGTAAAACCTTTATAATAGACCTCCCTTGGAACCCTTGAAAACTGGTCTTAATATTGAGGTCATCTTAATATATTGCGGTGAATAAAAAGCATAACAGTGAAAATGGACTAATTTTTAGATGGTCTTATTATTGAGGTGGTCTTACAGTGTATCAGACAACTATGAGATTGTGTGATTGTTGGTGCTATTGTATAGTGCTGTTTTCATTAACCTCGATAGCATGAATATATTACTCGGTCCAATACATTTCAAAATACAGTAAAACCTCATCTAATGACCACCTCAATAATAAGACCACCTCAAAATTGAGAACACAATTTTCGAGTCCAATTTGACTGTTTTGCTCTTTATTCAAAATCAATATTAAGACCGACTCAATAAGATGACCAATTTTCAAGGGTCCCAAAGGTGGTCTTATTATTGAGATTTTACTGTAGGTGCATGGAGTTCTTCAAAGTTTTTCCGTGCACTTGACGGAAGAAAGGCTGCGATTATTTATTGAAAGAAAAGTAAAACCAAGTAGCTGCTATGGTTTTACGCACACATTCCTACCTAAATTATCCATCCAGAAAGTTGATAATTATACTCATGTGCGGTCAATTAAACAGCATTTTATTAGAGGAGCAGTTGATTTTAAACAAATCTGTGTTCATTTTTTTCAATTGCTAGTGTGTAATGTTTTCTTCAGGTTGTCTGTGGCGTCCAAGATTATGGCAAAGTATGGTTACAAGGAAGGTCAGGGTCTTGGTAAATCTGAACAAGGAATGAGCACAGCCCTTTTTGTTGAGAAGACCAGTAAACGAGGAGGCAAGATTATACATGAAAGGGATTTACCCAAAGGTTTGTTTTCCTGTTTCCTTTGTTCTGTAAGGGCTATGTCATTCATTAATATCCATGAAGGCTTCAATATAAATCACTGGATGATCAACACGAATTTCTAAAAATAATGAGTAACCTGAAGATTTATTTTTATTATGCCCTCCCTTCCAAGAAGAGAGTGCATATTGGTTTGCACATGTCGGTTGGTCGGTATGTTGGTCCGTCCTTAACCTTTTTGTTTCCTATCAATAACTCAAGAACCCCTCAAACTTGGTCCACACATTCATCTTGGGTAGAAGAGGAACCGTATTGATTTTGGGGTCAACGGTCGAGGTCACGGGGGCATAATGTTTTACAAACATCTCTTGTTCCAAATGAAACAAAACAGTTAATGTTTTGTGCAAGTGATGTGTGACTGAAATGAAAAATAAGTATTGACATACAATAGTCAAGACCTCCATGTAGTTGCATTGATAAATAAAAAATAAACCGTAATGCACATATTGCTTAAAATACGCTCACTAAACTATCCATGTCCAATTAAAAATGAGTCCTTTATTGAAATTTACATATTCTCATATAAATGGGATTATCTATGTGATCAGCTGATTCAGTTGTGATAGAATTGTTTTGCAGGTAGATCTGTATTTATATCGAAAAACGGTAGTTTAATGAATGATCAAATTGTAACCAGGATCCATGAGTATAAAACTGAGCTGGGAGTCTGGTCCGAAAACTCAAAGCATGTGATGGGAAACCAGTCATAAGATTCGCAGTGACTGTGTTCCATATCTCATCTTCAAACTGGCAAAATGTGCTACAAACCAGAAACGATATGACTAAAATGTTTCACATGTTTATTTTAATGCTAATTGCGGCTATTTTAGGTAGCAGTATAATGTCAACACATCCTTACAATTACATAGGAATGACGTGTTTGTATCTCTATTTGATTTCCTGGAGTGGTGCTAACCTTTAAATCTGCTAATTGAAAATAGTGAATTATTTTCTATATTTAGTAGTTCATGGTAAAAAGAGATAGTCATCACTAATGTCCTAAGTTACGAACTTAAGTTATGAAATAGAATTGTTTTAGATGATAACTAGAAATGCATCCATATTAGGTGCTCCCACTTTACTCAGTGAAGGGGCATAACTCTGCTCTTATTAAATAAACCCAATCAAAAAACCTCAGGTACACAATTTCGTGTGATGATCAGTATTCCTATGAAGTTCCATTATTCTATGTCAAATACTTTTTGAGATGTTAGGGACAAGTTAAGTCAAATGGATGGTTAAGGGTTAATCTGAGTCGTCCGCACTTCATGGAAGCACAAAAAGATGATAACTAATAATAGCAATGACTGAATTGTGTTGTTTGCTATATGTCTGCAGGCCTTTTTCTATAGTTCCCACTGGTCAGACTATCTGACCCATTCCCAAAGCCAAATATATGTTTTTTCCCAATCAGAAAAAAAATTCCCACTCAGAAGCTCCTACGAAAAATCATCTACTGGAGCGACCTGGTATATCTTGAAGCTCTTTGAATAACTCTGGCTATAATTGTCACTTGTGTCATGAAATTTAATGTTAGTGAACATTTTGTGCATCTTTTTGACAGTTGATATAAGAAACGTATATTAGAATGCTTGTTTATATAAAGTTTAGATATGAAAAGCCTGTTCTTTTAACCCATTTCCAAAATTGGAGTTGAATCAATAAAAGTTTTCCAAAATTGGCAAATTTAACTTTGCAAATTTTCCCAATTTATCTAGGATATTTTTCCCAAAATGGACAGAAAAAGGCCTGGTTTGTGTTTACAAATGTATGTACATGTATAAATTTCATTTGATTATTATTCTATGTTTTAGATACCCCCAGGGAGGTTGTCACTAATGCTAACGTGATGAAAAATCCAACTAAAGTAGTTTTATTGAGGGTAAGTTGAACACATCCACGTTGTATTACCTTAGTACTATAAAACATGCTTTACAGGGGCTTTGAATTACCTCCCTTTCCGTGACTTTATTACTCAATACTTGCTCTAAAATGTCAGATTCACATTCCGACTCTGATTTCATGAAAATACATAAGTTTTTACTTAACTAAGCTTCAAACTCTCAATATAAATAAGTTTAATTGGGTATCAAATGTTTTTTGGAATACCTAAGTATTAGAACTTACATTAGAAATTTATAGTATGAATTTATCCAAAGACCAAATTTGACAATATTTCTCCTTTTTTGCTCATTTATTCATGAATATATTGTAAGATTAATAAAAGGTACTCAAGTATTTACTCAAAGTATATTTTTCTCTATAGCTCATTTGTCTGTAGCTACGGGTGATTATTTTATATAAACAGAAGAAATATCTGCACAAAAGTCAAAACTTCCAAACCTTTCAATAGCACATGCTGAAACAATTATTAAATATATTTAAGACAGTAATGACTTCATACTTACGCATTTTTGTAAAATCTAAGAAAATGGATCACACAGAATACTCGGCTCTAAATAAATATTGTAATCCACTTTGCACACTTGAACCTCTACACTCAGCCCCAGCCACGTAAATGTTGGGGCCTGGGTACTTAAAGTGCTGGGTCCAGCCACTACTGTCTTAGGTCTTAATTACCCCATTTCAAATATTGCTGTAATTGGAATTCTTGCTAAATGTTCTTCTCAGAAATCTTTGTTTGAAGCCTTGTAACTGAAAAGTCTCCTGTACTCTAAAGCTTAAATACTGCCAAGCAATGCATAGACATTTGTGTGTATATCACTTACAATTACAGTCAACTCCTGTTATATCGACCCTTGTTTTGTTCCCTGGATTTTGTCGTTGTGTTGAATATGTTTTATGGAATTTTATCATTGACCGAATGTGCAGATTTTTTCCTATCGGTTTTGTGTTGTTAAACAAATATTACATTGTAATGAAGGTCAATGTAACATGCGTTGACTGTACTAAATGTGTGTACACGTATTGAAATTAATTTTTGAGTGCTAGAACGTCACCCGGCATATGCAGGTTAGATTCCCGGGTTTGGTAGGTTATGTTCTTCCATGACATTGACTATGGTTATGTCCTCCACATATGGAGAAGTTGTCAGTTGCTTGCAGAAGAGCAAGTTAATACTGGTTGATAATAAATTCCAAAAAACTGATAAGGTTGACTGGCCCCTGTATGACTGAACAATTGTTGATATAATTTAACCATAAGGTATATATTATGATATAATGATAAAGCCGTCGTGATTCGATAGTTATTGCGATATTTGTCTATGTAGATAAAATACCATTTGTTAGATGGCGATAAACTGTTGAAAGGAATATCATCACACCATTAGTTGTATTACCGGTATATATTTCAGAACATGGTCGGCCCTGGTGAGGTGGATGAGGACCTCGAAGGAGAAACTTTTGAAGAATGCGGGAAATACGGAAAAGTTATAAAATGTCTCATCTTTGAAGTAAGGAATATTCTTATCGAAAGGCTCATCTTAAAACACATGCCAAAACCTGTTTGCCCTCTGTCTTGAGCTATGTTTGTTCCATATTGTTTCCGTTATCCTCAGCTTTAATCAAATTAAATTGGATGGTCGGTCAGTCAATTTAAAATGTGTATTTTGGGAAAAGTTTTGGCAAATTTGAGTAGCCATATTCCTGACATAGGTTATCGCTAAAACTTGAATGCTGTGTATAGGATGCTGAATGTTTTTAATCATGAGAGTCATGTATCATTCTATATACAGCATTCAATCTTAACAAAGATTTATTTTAGTGCTACAATTTTATAAATAAATTCCGAGGTTTCCATGGTCTATTGGTTAAAGTTGCAAACTTCAGGTTACTTGCCCCTCACCACTGCAGATTCAAGTCCCTCCCAGGATGTAGAATTTATATGTGAATAAGCTATCTTGCTGGCTTACGCAAGGTTGGAGGTTCTACCCAGGTGTCGGCCTGCTATGAAGGGGCACCTGTGGTCTTCCTCCACCCCAATACATTTGTAGCTGGAAAAGTTACTACATGACCCTGGCTGTTCGTGAGACTTAAGGCCAGATTACAGAAAATGGTTAACAACTTTACTGATGGATTTGTTTATGAGTATAGTTATGTAGGAAAATACTCTTTTTACTGAATATTATGTAGGAACATACTCTTGATACTGAATATGATGTAGGAAAATACTTTTTATACTGAATATGATGCAGAAAAAGCTCTTTATACTGAATATGATGCAGAAAAAGCTCTTTATACTGAATATGATGCAGAAAAAGCTCTTTATACTGAATATGATGCAGAAAAAGCTCTTTATACTGAATATGATGCAGAAAAAGCTCTTTATACTGAATATGATGTAGGAAAAGCTCTTTATACTGAATATGATGTAGGAAAAGCTCTTTATACTGAATATGATGCAGAAAAAGCTCTTTATACTGAATATGATGCAGAAAAAGCTCTTTATACTGAATATGATGCAGAAAAAGCTCTTTATACTGAATATGATGCAGAAAAAGCTCTTTATACTGAATATGATGTAGGAAAAAACCTCGATATACTGAATATTATGTTGGAAAATATTTTTTATACTGAATATTATGTATCACTTACAGATGCCTGGTGCAACAGATGATGAAGCTGTTAGGATTTTTGTAGAGTTTGATCGAATTGACTCGGCTATCAAAGGTAGACTTTCATTTAATAGCATTGATTGATTCATAAGTTGAATTAAAACATGTCATATAATAATTTAAGTGGGTATTCATAAACATGTCACTGACGTGTGCCCCAGTTTTGGCTGACATAAAATAAATGGAAGTTCTTATACAAATACCTAAGTGGTTTTAGCCATGTATCACGCTCCTTTTGAGATGCTTGTGCTATGGTGCTTGTATGTCAAATCTAGGGATGAAAGCGAGAAGACCAAACCTGCTCCTTTTTTTATATAACATTACACTGGTTGTCTGCGTAGGCTGAAGGCAATTCCTGGACAATCTCTCTGGGGGTGTATAAACAATGACCAATTAAAATTACGACGGTGAGAGGCCAATATCTTTTGGTGAGGGATCAAAAACTGAGTGAAGTTACGCTGTTGGTCCCCTTATTTTCGACTGGCATTCCTACCTTCAGGGAGGCTTCCTTCTTATATAACTCTAACTTAAAATGTGACAATAACAGTTTGATAGTGATCACAGTTGGAATAAGATGTGAATTTTGGCTTGGTGGTTAGTTCACAGTATCACATTTGGTATTTAGTTTCTTGCAATGTTAACAGGGATCTTATTCACAAACATTATAAGAATGAAACAGACTAAGACTTTCAATTTGCAAAAGTTATATTTACCAGCCTTTCATTTTCCTTAGATCTAAATGAACACATTTTGTCTAAATGATGGTTGTTACCCACAGTACATGTTTGATAATTTTTATTCAAATCTATGCTGTTATAACAATATAGGAGCAAACAGAACATTTAACCTTTCAAAGCCTAAGTCTGAGTTTCAGCCTTACAATGTTTATGAATTAGGGACCAGATCATATGTTATGATACATTGGCCCTTATCAATTGACATTCTTAAAGTGGCATATTTTTTCGCTTTTTTCCTTGATGGCTATTTGCAAGTTTCAAACAACGTTATTTAAAATGCAGCCAAAAAATTTTGTCTGCCAGAATGTCATTCCTTATAAAATTTGTTAAAGTTTTTTTTATGTACTTAAATTACTTGTCATGCCACTTTAAGATTATTTAGCATATTTGTAATGCTTTTATGATATTTTTTCTGCCGTAACATTCTTTTATTATTCGTTTTTCAACTCTTTTATATCATTGTAACTATTTTCAGCAATTATTGACTTAAATGGACGATATTTTGGTGGTAGGGTTGTAAAAGCTTGTTTTTACAATTTGGATAAATTCAGACGACTGGACCTTGGAACCGATGTCGACATTCCAACGTAAACAGGCGTGATCTGAGGAATTACTTCAAATTATCTGTGAAATCAACATTAGTGAAATTGGTTACCATGGAAACAAGAGGGCAGCTAACTCGTTTTCCACAACAACCAATCTATTTGTGAGGTTGGATCAGTCCACAACAGGTTAAGGATGGTCAGATTGCAAAGATTAGATTTTATATGTTTTAAAAGAAAATGGTGGAAAACGCAAAAATATTACATATGAATAGAGCCAAGCACATTGGCCTTACTAATTCACGATCAGCAGTAATTGTGTTCATAGTCTTAACAGTAGTATTACGATAATCTGTCTAGGTGCATGCTTTGTGTACCATTTACAACAGAAGCTGTTGAACAATGTATAAGCCAGTTTGACATAATATCCTGATGCCTTAGGACAATAGGACTTTATTAATTCTGACAACATTCTTTGAATACAAGATTTATTGTGCATGCTACCTAGGATTCTTCAATCTTAGTCTTGGTATAAGGAGGTATTTACGCTGCACGAAGCAGGCACATATTGCCCCCACCTTGTCGGTGCGTGTGTTTGTCCCGCAGTCCTAAGCATGCTATTTGTCAGCAACCATCGACTGAAATCTATGAAGCTTAATGAGAAGCTTCACTACCAAGAGGAGATGAGCATATTGTCACCTTGATGATATTCTACTGATAACATTTTGTTGTGTACTGTCTGATTTTTATTGGAGTAATCCATTTTGTATACATGTAATTGATGATATTCATCTTATTCAACTGTTAAATCATATATTATCCCGTACTAATTATTACAATGTAATACCATACAGCCATTAAGGGTTTAGCTGAAATGGATGGCTCCAAGAACCTGTGTGTCAATGAAAAAACAATTTACAAATACCCCTATAGAAGGAAATGAAACGGCCTATTCTAAAATTAAATCTAAATGGTCTGTAAAACTTCTTTATACCTGCTTGGAATGTATATTTTGATATCTTTACTTTTCACCCGAGGACAACGCACTCTTGGTGAGTCCAAAGGGTTGTTGGATGTATATCGTCTCTTGTTGCTGTACGCCATTATCCCTAATTTGTTTGTTTACACTCGAGCATCCAAATTTTTATAGGTGAGGTCAGACTAAGTTTCTCTTTACTAAACAATACCTCTTGTCCAACCTAAGCATGGTGACTCATGTGTGTGTGTGTGATAGAGCCATCTTGGCCCTTGTGCTACAGTTGTCATCTCTGATACATTACCTTATCTTACATGTGCATGTGTGTGTATGATGGAGCCATCTTGGCCCTTGTGCTACAGTTGTCATCTCTGATACATTACCTTATCTTACATGTGCATGTGTTAAATGTCAAACACTTAAGTGTAATATTTTATGTTATGAATGAAACTTTTATTGCAAGTAATAAATTGTAATGAAGTAGTTGTCTTTTTTATGTTCAATATAATTATACAACCATTCAAGTGGTCCTATACAAATTTAGATATTACATCTACCATATGTAATACCAAATTTATGGCATATAAATAATCAAAATTGACATTCTCTAGGTACTCTCCCTATATTAAGCCTTCAATAATTCATTATTTGTGTATTTAATTTTTTATACGCTCTCGAGTCTGAAGTGTGAGTCAACACAAGAAGTCGAGATCACAGGAACATTGTCACGAGTTCTCTCCCTTTATCTCTTCTAGAGTTTTCTCTCTTTATCCCTCCATAGTACATGTATAGGTTAGAGGAGTGTCATAGTCTATATGACTTATACCCCAAGCATTAGTGAGTGTATGTATTATATAGTGAATGCCATAAGATTGTCTATACGACTTGGACCAAGTGAACTGTATGAACGTTTTATATACGATATAGACGGGTGAAAAAGCAGTCGCTGACTGGACGGATTTTTGTAAGCGTGGTCTAAGTATTTAGTACTATATGTACATGTACTATAGAAGGAATAAAAGGAGAGAACTCTTTGACATTCTCCAGTGGTCGAGATATATTTGTAGTGCATGATCTGGACTGCATGATTTCAAGAATAAGACATAAGACACCTGAGTTGATTAATGACGAATGAATAAATGTTACAACATAATCTTTAATGATAATTTTATAAAAATGTAACAGGAGACATGCAGAGTACAAAAATGTGTTACCACTCAATAAACACTAGAAATATGAAATATGTCATGTATACACAGTAAATCATTGTTATGTCCTAGGGTGAAACTAGTTTTATCTCCAATGAAATCGGTTTACTAGTACTATAAGAGAAAATCGATACTATATTATTGGAGAGAGGTTTTTGCCCATGTTAGGGCTGCCCTGAATAAGTTGCACTGTAGAAGTATTCTGTTAGATAGCCCTATGTACAATGTGAAGCCGACACCCAATGTGTAGGAGATTAAGGTTGAGTTGAAGGAAGATGGCGGAACATACTATGAAAGAAGGTACAAGAGTCGTTTTCTATTCAATGGACGGATACATATATATAAAATTCTTGACACACTGTGACATACATTTCTAATATTAAACATTTCCTGGTCACAGTTGTCATGCCTTTTTATCACAGTCGAGCTCTATACCCTATAGTACAACATGCCATTATTTTGTACTAGTGTTGATATTTCTAACTGCATGCGCATGTGGTTTCCATGTCTGTAATTCCTTGGCAACTGGCTTTGGACTTTTGTCTATACCAACTTCACTTACTGTAACAAATGTACTTCTTGTGCTCGTCTGAAAATAAAGCAAGTCTTTGATAGGCAGTGACGAGATGTTCGGTTCCATGCCTCTATAATAAGAGTCTAGTTGCACAGGTGTCAGGTTGTACCCGTAGAAAGACTATGTTGGATGTGCTAGCTTACGGGCGTTTAACAAATCCACGTAATTTATCCAAACAATCATAATATAGGAACAATATCAGTATTATTACATAACCATGTTGAGGGTTTATCCTAATCTCCATGATCGGGAGGGGTTTTATCCCAAACTCCATGATCGGGAGGGGTTTTATCCTAATCTCCATGATCGGGAGGAGTTTTATCCCAAACTCCATGATCGGGAGGGGTTTTATCGTAATCTCCATGATCGGGAGGGGTTTTATCCTAATCTCCATGAACGGGAGGGGTTTTATCCTAATCTCCATGATCGGGAGGGGTTTTACCCTAATCTCCATGAACGGGAGGGGTTTTATCCTAATCTCCATGATCGGGAGGGGTTTTATCCCAAACTCCATGATACTTATAAGCTAGCCAATGCTGACATTGCCAGTAATAAGATGGATGCAGAATCTGGAAGAAGCAAAAACAAACCAATCACCACTGCTTTTGATGGTTGTATTGCTGGTTGTGTCAACCTTTAAATCACCAACCGCAGCGGTTAAATTTGACTGGTTCCGAGCAAAGCTCAAACAAAGACCTAAACACCATGGTATTAAGGTATTTGACTCAAACAGTATTACTTCTCAGCGCCAAGGGAAGTAACTGCTTCTAACAGTGTGATAAATCGTTTGAATAAAATTTAGAACTTACTTCATCTGACTCGGGCGGAGTCACGTGTGTGTTATGATGATCCTTGTAACAGCGGCGTCCCATGTCATCCATATGAAATCTTCGTCCTTTTTGGTCGTAGAAGAATCGCCGTGGAAAGATCTTGCACGAGTTGTTATGAACGTCGTAACTGAAAAAACATGAACTTGCTATAGCAAAGCTTTATCTGTGTTGGGAATGTTTTAAAGGGATGGACTAAGTTAATACAGGGAACGCCACATTCACCAGACAATGCCTACCCGCTCAGATCCCAGGGAAATTCAGCTCAAAAAGGCTAGGAGTTAAGAAAGTGTCGGGGCAAACATCTATGTGTTGATAAGGAATTATCTGGTTGAGTACCAAATAAAGAGAGTAGAATAAGGGGAGGGAATCGACACCAGTACAAGCTATGAACACAATTTGGTCACCGACCGAAAAATGACACATTTGTCAAATTGCCAGATATGAAAATATAAACACATGACTGCATGTGTTAAATAAACTATATATGCTCCATTTAGGATAAAGTATTAGATAAAATATGCGTTGCATGTACTAAGACTCCAAAGATTTGACAAATGGTTATGATTCCTGTTAGGGATGTCAACGGTTAATAGTTCGATCGTCCGGTTACGTAAACTGGTAACCGAGTAGTCGAAAAAAAAATTAGTTCATAACCAAATTATGTTGGTCATATACTTTCAATGTTTTATCCGATAATCCGTCGCAGCTATGCACCCCCTTAGGCGTGAAAATCAATAATGCGATCACTGTTTGAAACGAGTGTTTATTTAACAAAAGTAAATGACATAATTGATTCGTTAATTGCCTATTTGTAGTGATTCGCCATACATATAATGACGAAAATTGGTAACCGATTAGTCAATAATCGGCGATCACTGTTTGACACGAGTGTTTATTCTACTAACCGCACTCTCCCGATTTTCAAAGTAAACATCGTGAATTTTTATTATGGGGTATTTTTTAGTTCATTCCCGACTGGTTCGCTGAAATTACTTGTCGAACTGATAACCGAAAGTGTAAAATCGATATACCAATCCGTAAATCACGTTTTTGGTGTTATATAGACGCTCTAAACCATGGAATCAAGCGCTTGGTAACACTACGATGCGATCTCGCTTGTCATGTCGTTTATTCAAGTTTCTCACGTTTCTATTGCATTCAGATATGACAATTGGCAATAAAATGGTTAATTGGCGTCTCTATTAAACGGATGACCCCCAGATTACGAGTTAATTCGCAGAATATTGGTATTAAAAGGTTATGATACGGATGAAGACATGATATTGACAAAGCTTTTCGAGGTGCAATCTCCCGATTTGCCTTCAGAAAAGGTTCATATGTATGCTTTGCCCGCCGTAACGGACAAACGACAGCTCGAAAAAAACGGTGTCTACGTACATTTAATAATTGTATCTTTAACTCCCCGACTCGCCAAAATGTACGTCCGATAATCGGTTAACCGGTCGGAAGATTGAGTGGTTAACCGGTCAGTAAAATGAACGGTTATTGACATCCCTAATTTCTGTATATGTATTAAATATGTTACGTCTCATTTAGGAAAAATAAGAGTTAAACATGTGTCGCATATATGACATACAAGTCCAAGAACTAAGACATTTTTGCTACAAATCTATGATGTATGATAATGTAAAGTGTGGATAATGTGTATGATAACTAGTCATACAATTTATCCGTAGTCGTCCACATTGTGTTTACCTGTGTGTGGTAGGCCTACTCCGACGACAGCACATGCATGTAAGTGTGGGTTCTCCAAATAACATGTTCCTCCTATAACATCTGCAAGTGAATAAACAGAAAACTCTCTAAGCGTCTATGTTGAGATAAAGTGTTCGATCACATACGCATAAGCGAAAATCCATCGTCTTACAACATTGGACGTGGATTTCGTCTATTTATAAATATAAGTCTTTTCACAATTCCGATGTATGTGCTCGCCGCTTCTCCGCCGGCAATCGCCCAGATATTTGATTAGTTTCCCAAGACATCCCGAGGTTTTGCGTCGTGGATCGAGGTGAGCAGATCTCGGAAGATATGAGGAAACGGCACCTTGGACGGCCACCAATTGATGACGTGTTACAAATATACCAGTGCCAACCTCGTGCCAGTTATCCTAGTACCAAAACTATACGGAAGATGAGCACCTAACAGACATGGACACATCATTATAATTTAATATCAACTATGCTATGTCATGATGAATGATTGTTGTCTACGTAAACAACTATATTAGCTTATTAATAAGTCATCTGGACACGCCGAGACCCGCCTGATTAGCTCAGTCGGTAGAGCGCTCGACTGAGTACTAGTATAGAGGTCGAGGGTTCCAATCCGGGCGAGTTGTAGACAATTTGACCGCATCCAGTCATTTGTCCTGCACGTCGGAACTCTGATTTATGCGGAGAAATTGTCAATTACTTGTGAACACGGAATTAAATAGTGCAATGGCAAGTTAGAACTGTGGTGCGTCTTTTGAGATAGAGGAGTTAGCTTAAGTAGAAAAGTTATGTGTCTAAATTGCTTGAACGCTTCGCTAGCTACAACATTTTGTTGACGCCACGTCTGATCACGCACACACGAAATATGGGGACTACTTTTCCTGCGTGTAAGAAACGGCACCGCTACATTCCCTACGCTGTGCTAGGTATAATTCTATTTTTTTACTATCTCTAAGAACGCGCCTCTAGTTGGTTACCCATGCGCACATGTTAGGTCAACTGATCGCCGTATTTGACGGAAATGCTGTTGAAAAACGTTGTAAAACCCGAAACAAGAAATCAATTGACACGCATGGACTGTTCGTTTTTGCCGAAGCCGATGTGAGAACTTCCCTGCCGTTCACGGTAGGTGCCGGGTTATACGGGCGAAATATTTTCTCATAGTCGGAAATTAAGACACACGATGTGTAAACGAGAACATGGAGCAGTCAATAGCATGACATAGAAATTAACAAGTTTTAAAGAAATAAAAGGGGGATAACTTTACGACACGAGTTATCTACTGGGTAGCACTTGATGCCACCAACTTTAATTATTCACCAAATTAAGGTTTGAATGTCAGTATTTGTTGATTTTAAATATCCTACCCCGAAACAGTTCGTTTATTAAAGTCACCTTTTGAATTTAATTAACTAACCGAACAAACATTCATACGCATCAAGGCTGGTTATTGCATGGTTTCTATGACATGTGACGTGTCGTAATTATTTGTCAGTCGACCGTTTCATCTGATAATGAAAAGTGGATTGCTTGGTATCTGAGACACGCGGATATTTATAATTTGATATCAACTCCAATATCCCGTCGCCAATGAAGAAATTACCACAATTATTGAAAAATCGTGTCCGACGTTGTTTTTGTATCTGAAAGTAATGTAACTAATTTCATTTGTTCATAACCTATCGACTTCTTTTTACTCATAACCCCGTAGCCAGAATAATTCGAATTCAGATAAACAGTAACAAGAAAATACAAATTCCAACTCATAATGATATAGCAATATTTACAAGCGATTTTTGAATGTCTGTAAACAATGGACACCATTGATAAATCATTATTTAAATTACGAATTCAGCAAAAGTCTATACAAGCATATTCATTTGTTTAAACAGTATCGAATCTTCTTAATAATTCAGTATGTTTATGCTGTATCACCGATAACTGATAAGACATGCTTGATAGTTAATCTGCTTATAACATTAATTTAGTGAGAAGTTTAAATCCATTAGACACCACTTGTTATCAAAGACGATTTATATTTACCAAGGAATGACCTCGCGACGAGAATTGGATATTAGAAAACATTTCAATTAAGTTACGCGCATGCGCGACCCAGATAACAAGTCCATTTGACACAGCAGCTAATTCAATCGCTTGAGAGTACAGAACAACTCATGGCCACCCTTAGAAATACTGAGAACATAAGGGTCCGGAATGATGACTGATACTCGTCTATCAGCACCCAGGTGTCACAAATCACTCTATCGATTCTGAGTCGGGAGATTTGAGTGTCTGATATGAATGACAATGACAAGTACTGAGCACTTATTGCGTACGTTTTCTTTGAGATTTGAGTGTGAATCTGAGATGTTAGGGAAATTATTGATTGTAATCATAATACTTAACACTTATAATTTATACTCAATGTAAAAACAAGATATTAATTGCTTACCCGCAAAAATGACAGCAAACGGCCAGCATGCATACCAGTACCAACAGACCCAACAAAATACACACTGCTGCTATCACGTAAGCCAACCATGACTGAATACTCTCTGTGACAAAGTGAATGGAAACAGTTTATACAAATATCACAAAGGCATAGTACATGCATGTCTAAATACTATTAACAATCATTTCTGTACAATCATATCAGTTTTCAATGAAACAGTAATTTTGTCAACCTGAGTTAAATATTGCCATCCGAGGCGAAGTCGGGGTAATAGTATTTCTCCGAAGTTTGACAATTTTACTTTGCCATTAAAATTATGATATATTTAATTACGGATAAAATTGCACATGTTCATATTTTACTGATGTATGAATTACTTTTGGGCTGCTCAAAGTTGGTGGACTCCACCGGCACCGTTTGAATTGCTCCTATGTAATTTTATATACTACGGTAAAACATCAACATGTGCAATCTATTTTTTATATTTACATAAATTTTCTCAATTACTGCACAAGTTTGTTTTGTTTGCTTTCGAAGTAGGTAAACATGAATTGAGCAAATACTTGAACAACTACGGTAACTGCATAACCGACACATACACTGAATAAAGAAGTAGTCCTACATTGCAGTTCCATAATACACAATCTTAATTCTACCGAATAATACATTTCAGTGTTACGAACCACGGACAATAAAAGTTTAAAATATAATTAAAAAGCCAAGTCATTCTCATATTCTCTTTACGTAGTTTAAAAGTAGTTTTAAAGTCATCTACGTGACTTTAAATAAACAATAATTGTGCGTGATTCCTTTGTGCGTTGTTTACGTAAACATGTAATTTTCCGCCCAATAAAGGGCACCACAGTCAATGTAATCTATCAGTATATACATTAAATTGAGCGGTCACATGCTAATGGTACCGAAATGCAACTGAAATGTAAACATTATACTGAAATGAAAGTTTAATAATATTTAAGCCGTACATTGTCACAAACCACTTGTTCCCTTTACATTGCATAAGTGAAACAGGAAATTCCAGATTTCGAAACATAACATACAGGTCAATTTTGACAATAAAAATTATAAATATTGTTCATAACTAACATTACCGGTACAGTCTTAATTTTTGTCAATATATGCTAAGTTGTAAATATGAGAAAATGTTTGTAAAGGCGACGATGCTTTTCGTCGGCTTTGTTCCTTCATTCGTGTGTACTTTGATTCTTGTTCAAGTATGACAACTAATAACTAGCATTGTCATCTATATTTATTACGTTTTATAGTATATTTTATTAGGTCATTTTGTCAAATATAATAAATCTCGAATGGGTACATATGTATTTCAAAATATATATCGGATAATATTGGTTATGCTCTCACGACATTAGCTTATATACCACTATAAGCATGTAAAATGATGATTTATTTCTTAACAACCATACACATAAGAACTCAGTAATTCTATTTATGCATATCACACTGCGTGGTTTGTGACGTCACTTTTGCTTAGTACTAAATGACAACTTTTGCTCGCATTCGGAATTTCAAGTCTACGCGACTTAATTAGTTAATTCCCTTTGTAGCAAAACTGACGTAAAATATCACGTGGTTTCTCTACACTGCTACATTTTATTACCATTACCTGTATTTTGATCTAGCGTCACAAAGACCTCGTTCGTGTCTTGTGCTGAACATGACGGGGTTGTCCCCACCCAGTTAGTGCCATCACATACGATGAAAGAATCTCCAGTCATATAATAACCTGATGTGCATTGATACACGGCGCTGGAACCATTGTAATACGGACCGGAAGTGATCACCGTACCGCCGGAAGTAGAAGGAGGTGTCCCGCACGTCGCTATGAGGATGAAAACAAATTGCGTATGTTAACTGTTTGATTGAAGTGTTATTTATAGTCTGTGCCTGCATATTTTATTTTGTAACTCACTTTCCTTTTGAGTGAATTACTGTAAAAACCTACTGGCATCAATGCCACTTTTTTGCCAGTATATAGTCTCCCCGTTTCCGCCATTACTTTTAATGGAATAATCATTTGTTGTCAGGCATCTATCAAAACCTTAGTAGTGTCCACAAGTAAGACAGAGTAGGATTGTTGAAATCATGGTCCATTAAAACGAACTATATTATCTAGATAAACGTATATTTTAAAATTTACAACCTCATAAATGAATGCGTTATTGCGTGGTTTTTGTGCATACATAAATCATACATAAAGCCAGGATACCTTTAAAAGATAGAGTATATGATATAACAATTTTAGATCTATGATTAGAGCGTTCAAATACTTTAAGATTTTTAAAGCAATGGCCGAATATTCTCCTAGTGAAATTGTTCCAAACAGCACTCACAGTGCTTTGATTTGCCTACACAGCTATACACTGGTACGAAACTACGAGCAAAATATGATTATCCATTTTCAAGTGTTTGATAAATCGTGCTAAAGATTTTCAAATACTTGACAATGAATATACATTTGTCGAGTTTAACTTGATATTGAATAAACGTGGCGTGATCCAATTCACGGTCTAAACAGTAACTATGTCATGCGTATATATTTTTAATAACACAAGTCACGCAATTTATGCATACAGCATACTTGTTAAATATCTCGTAGGAAACAAAACAAAAACATTGGTCAGTGACACGTGAACTTAAATCAATACATAATTATCTGATAACGTGAACTGAACTTTAATTGTTCATTTTGTCATTATATTACTTATCTATTGTATAGAATGCTATAAATGTTAAAAATATTTCGGAAAAGAGTCTCACACGATATGGGACGAAGCGATCGAGCCAACTATTTGTGGTGCGGACTTCTCGTCCTAGTTAGCAATAGTACGACGCCTTATTTACTTACTTTACTTTAACCCTATAACGTATCATAAGGTTATTGTGACTTTATTATGAACAGCAGAACATAGTGGTGATGTTCATAACGGAACGGTACCGAACGCAACGAAACGGTACCGAACGGAACGGAACTGTTATATATTCCTATCAGCCAGAGAGGCAATTATAACCCAACTCATACAGTGTCATAATCCCGATTTAACAACTATTTCAACTATTTTGCCGCATACTCTGAATACTACAATCGTCCGAGGAGTTGTTTGCCGACCCCCATTATTATCGTATCGGCTAGTCCCTGGGCAAATGGTTGGTGCGCATAAACTCAAAATCTGACACATGTCTAAATATCATAAAAATGTTATTTATTTGCAGTCACGGAGAAATCGTTTGCGCCGACTGGTATATGTAATGTAATATTCAATTATCATTTTAGCATCCATGTACTGACAGTAAGCACTATTTGCCCTATATGGCAATATGGAAACGAAGTGACCATATGGAATATATATTGTTTCCTGCTTGCAAAAATACATGTAATGACATCACATGTTGCGTTTTCTTGAAACGAAGTCTCTTACAGAAGAGGTTGTAAATCCCATATTGCTAAGCGCTAATTTTGTTAGTGATTGTAAGGGGAAGGGTAGCAAACATGCGCCGAGCACACGTCATAATTCGCGTTGGTCATACTGATGCCATATGTGTGTAAACGGGTGCAATTGTAATTCTCCATACGTGAAAAACTTCAAGTCATGTGAGTAAGAATAATTTACGCTCCGTTCCTTAATAAAGGACACAAACCTTTGAAATTTTCTGCTAAACCGGTGATTATTTTTATAAATGGCGATGACCTGTTGATATGTAAGTCAGCATCCGATTATTATCACCAGTTCGATTATAAGTTCAAAATTATTTTAACATTTCAAATTCCGCACGTAGTAAAAATGGATTTTCAAGTTACATTATTGGAAAAATCGAATCATAAGCAGACCACATGGGAAATATGAAATATATTACAGGAAATTACAATATTTAACTTTAGATTTAATTGAAATAAAATAAGCAACAAGACTATGATGTTTACAGTAGACTAAAGCCCGGTTTCCATGAAGCGGAAAACATACGCGTTTTCGGCGCTGAATATTGTCGGCGCCAAAAGAATTCGCTTCGGGTAGCGATTTTATTCCGCGTGTCGGCGCCGAAATGACGTGTTGAGGTGTCGTAGATAGGGAAAATGACGTCATTTCCTCGATTTCCGGGTCTAGCTCCAGGTGTTTTAGTACATGATAGAAGGCACCAAACGTCTTTCTCCTTTTTATTATGTTGTGGATCCAAAATCGATGCCTGCGTTTGTGAAGCACCAACTTTTGTTTAAGCACAAGCGCAAGCATCATATCCTCGACCTCAAGCTCTTCCAAATGGGCAAGGAAAACGTGCAAATGTAGTGTTTGTTTTAACTTGGAAACGGCCATTTTCTTGGAGGTCAATAAAACTAAAACGCATATGCGTTTTTATCCGAAAACCGCGTCGGGTTTCGGCTTCATGGAAACAGTTTTTCGGCGCTTACTCGGCGCGCATTTCGGCGCCGATAAAATCGGCGCCGAAATAGTAGGCTTCATGGAAACCCGGCTTTAGTAACAAAAACGGGCATTGACATGTTTTCACCGTATTAAACCTGATCTGGCCCATCTTCCTTTCGAAGAGACCAAGTAACCTTCAAAAGGTTTTAGAAATGCGAAAAGCTATACTAACATAAACTTAAATGTTCATTAATCGTTACTTTCACAAGGTTTGCCCATACATTCAACAAGGCCATAGACAAAACATAAGCCATCATTTATTTTAAACCATGAAATCAAACAAAATATTAGATGTTTATCTAACTGAAAACTAATTACACTCCATCTGCAATGCAGGAGAAGATTAATTTGTCTGTAATCTTGCTTGCAACTTAATATCGTCTTAGCAGTTCAACATTTATTATATATTTATATATTAACAATAACAATAATGATAATAGCAACGGTTACATTGGAACTTATATGAAAAAGAGATGACAATCCCAAATGTTTGCAACACGGTTCGTATTATTTCAATACTTCTTCAGGCGAACTAAACATTGTTATTGGATAAAAACATATGATAGATTAAAACTTAATAGCATACATATACTTACACATTTTGTACTGCCTTTTATCTCAGACTTATATGGTACCGGAATATGACGCCCTGAAATAATGCAATTTTAGACTTGAATTTGAAACGATGAAATTAACTGCAGTAAAACCTCAATAATAAGTCCACCATTGGAACCCTTGAAAATTGGTCTTCTTATTGGGGTGGTCTGAATACTGAGGTTGAATAAAGAGCAAAAACAGTGATAATGGATTTGAAAATTGGGTAGTAATTTTTAGGTGACTAGTCAAATAGCACCTCTGTTGTTATCCAGTTGGATTTCTTTAAGTTCACATACAATGGTCTAGTAGCCCATCTAGTGGAAGCGGCACAGACGTGAAGACAATATGTCAAAAAGTGAAAAAGAAAACATATCTCACACATTGTCAACTGAACGTTAATATTTTTGACCGGAAAGCCTGTTATTTCAGAAAGACAGATTATTCACTACATAAATAGGGAATACTACATTTAATTATTCCATACACATTTCTTTCGCAATGTAGGCTATTTCAGTGCGTCTTGTGTCAATTATGATTGTGTTATTTCAGTCGGACCTCGTTTATTCGACAACCATCTATCTGAATACTCAGTATCATCCGAATTAAATATCAGGCCCAGGTGTATCTCCTTATTGCAAAGGGCAATTCGAAACCATGTTTTACTAGAAATAAAATTTCAGAGCCATATATTATGACAATGTAAAATGTGATTCTGAGTACCAATATATCTTTTTAATAAGCGGTTTAATCCCACAGACGAAAACTATTGTGAATTCCATTCTAGTTAACAGCTTGTTTGAGATTATGTGTTGTTCGTGAAAAGAATATTGTCAAAAATCTAAAAACATTGATGAACAAGAATCTAACATACACAGATAGTAATAAACTGTTCCTATCAGATTTAAGATTAACCACTGCGATCGTGTTCGTCATATTAAAAAATCTACATTTAAATTGAAAAACGTTTTATCATATTCTATTTGCTCTTGTGATTATTACAATATTTACAGTTATTCAAGTAGAACAAATGTTTTTACATATATGGAAAAAAGCAAAACCGGTTGGGCAACAAGTTCTTTCAGAATTAGTAAATGCCCTCCCATAGTAAAGCACATGCATACCAACGTTTAGGTGATCGGCAAATGGCGGACAAAGACAACGCAAGTGAGCATTTTAATATGTTTACTGTGAGGTAATCGAGTTGGAAAAAGAAGAAGAAGAAGACCATAAGGAAAGAAAAGGAACTGCAACGAGTGGAGATGTTAATGGAGACGTTGCTGCCAGCTTCTCACTATGATTAGGAGCACGAAGTACGAGGGATTTTTAGATCAATTATAAATCAAAACGTCTTGTTCGTTTATTATAATTCTGGATTTCGCGAAATAATTCTTCAGTTTCTCCCGTTTGAAATCCATAATTGCATAATACAGTCTAGATGATAAAAGTGCCGAATCCATCTAAACAGGTTTATTCTTTGAATATTGAAGTCCGGACATTGAAAAAATGTAGAGCTCAGCAATTTCACTGTTGGGATTGACATATCATACTTTGCCTTAGATGGTTTATGTCAAGAGCGTCGTTCAGATTACTACAAATTGTTTCTTAGTCCTACATAATGTACGGAATAACGTCTTTCCCCAGTAATATAGTAAGAAGTAATCTAAGGTGGTTAATATATTCGTTATATAAAAATGCCCATCGATGACGAATTACGAATTTCAAGTTCAAATATCATTCCACATGGTATTAGATAATGGCATGACGGAATTTAAATATAATGGAGTTCGATAGGAAACTGTAACACAGTCATCGTTATTTCTTAGATTGTACGGCACATTGTCAATGCCTTAATTATTTAATAATAAGTGACCCGCATCCTTGAAAAAAAGCGTTATAAAATTGACACATACTGGCAAACCACCTGCTTTAAAATGTCAATTAAGACAGATTCCTTTGCTGGTTTATCGTCACTGGCTAAGTATATTAAATATATATTTTTGATTTTATACTAGTCTCTTGCATACGCGAAATGTTTGTTTTCGATTCTAAACAAAATACAAAATGAAATGCGCTTAATTCGGACTGAAATAGATATAAAATATATATTTTAGAATTATGAAGATTTTAAAACAATCATGCCGCTTACCTCTTATACAAAATTTCTTCCAAATGTCGAATTGTTTTAATATCCGAATATGTTATCACCGAAGAGTCAAACAAGGAGTCTCCGAATGTTCACGAGTATTTGATATGAACTGCCAATTTAAATGCTTCCAAAATCGTTCGATACACTGGTGACAAAATTCACATAATAAATTGCTAAACTATATAAGATGGAAATATCACAAAAAATGGGATAGTCACGTGACAATATGGCAAATAGATTACTGTGTGCGGTTATAGCTATCAAAATTTACGATGGTTTACGATCAATTTACGCAAATGAACGCTCAATTACCGGATATATCGTGACGTAAATTATATTTTATTATCGTAGAAATTCCACGATAATTGAATTTTGTAATGGTATGATAGTGTCATATATAATTCAAAACGACCTGAAAACAAGAACACAAATTACATAAATTATAAATAATAAGTATCTGTCCACAAGATAATTATATAAATTATGGCTAATAATTGTAAGCTCCACAAAATTAACCTATCAAGTTTCTTACCTTATTCTGTTTAACAAGTTCCTATGAATGAAGTGTTTTGGCAAAATTGAATAAATTTAACGAACAAAAGTATCCAGCGATACTGAAAATGTATCGAATGTATCGTAAATATCCCATGATTTGAAGTAATTTATAATGGTTAGTGACAATTAAATAATTTGCAGGTGACTCGAAAAGAAAACATTTATTTTAACATAGTGATTCAGTCATTTGTTGAGTGTTAACAATAATATGGATTTTTTACAAGCGTATCTAAACATTGAATTAAGTTTTGACCCTATGTATTAAAATCTGATTTAGAGTTGTTATTACTTAATAGTAGGCAATAGAACGAACCTTGTACGTAATTTAATCATTGAATGAAGTGAAATCTTGCTATAACCACAGTTTTCTTTTAATTAACGAATTTGTCACAAGAGGAATATGCCACTCATTGCTTGCGCTATGTCGCTTTTTGTTCCTTTGGGTCCCAACCTGCCACTTAGGACTCTGCCATGTCAATCTTTTCGCGCCATGCCGGTGTTTGTTTTACGTGACAAGGTAAAAGGGGCGCTGATTTGAACAGATATATGTGAAGTGCTCACTTAATGTTAATTATGTGATTAACAGTGCATTTGATCATATCTGAGTGAGTATTAGTTTGCATAGTTTTCCAGCTATTTTAAAACGGGATCAATTTTTATATCATAGTTTGCATTAAAACGTCAATCAGCGTTATAATGTCATCTATAACTGAATTAAATATTTAAACGAATTATGTTTTGTTATCATATGACACTTTATTTGATTAACTATGAATGCAGGTGTGTTTTTTATTTTGCCATGATCTGTGGGCGTAGATTCGTTTACTAAATCCAGGATTTTTGTCATAATTAATTTCGACTTTTTAAATTCGGGTTGGTGTGTTTTATGGTCAGTGTAATGCCCTTCACTTGCTTTCAAGTAGAAAATCAAGACATTCGGACTGATTTTTATAGCCAAATTTTAGTACAAAACGATATTATTATAGCGTAAGTTAGCAGGAGTGGTTGTTAGATTACGTATTGAAATGTTCAAAAGCCTTGCAGTGGTCTTCCATACCTTAAAAGGGGTGGTGCATAATAACAGACACAAGAAGGGATATATATGATAATACGTTTATTCACTACTACATTCTAACATCAACTGACTCATAATACATATACAAATGTACATAACATATTGTGGGACAATTTATTGATAGGTGCCATAGATATTTGATGAGCTTATAATCTTATATGATATAAATATTAGCCATACATATATGTCTCTATATGTGATTCTCAGTATTCCAGTTGCGTGGCAACTTTAAGTGAAGTCTTATAGTTAAGTTGAATATTATGATGCTTCTATCGAAATAAATTATATTTTTTATCTAAACTTTCTATATACTGGTTGCTTAAATTAAGTTCAACTAGAATGAACATTCGTTATATGTTCTTCTAAAGAATAAATGTTCGTGATTTACTCTGGCTAAATATTTGTCCTGACTAATGTACTTGGACCATTGTACTCGTAAATCTAAGCAAAAGTTAATGAAATAAAATGGTGACACAGGTCTGTAAAAATCTTGACATTGTTGAATTTCATACAATATCATTAAGGTCTGCGCGCAATTTATGATATTTAGTAATACACAGCGTATTTAATACGATTAGAAGGCTGAATATTCAATTGAAGTAGTGCTGTGTTACATAACCCTATGCAGGGATAATTCTTAGCTTAGCAAAGTATCTTATGATGTTCTTTAAGCTTGTTTAATGAATTCAGAGTATAATAAATCATTAATTCAAGGATTTGTGAAGTTTTATGGGGCGTATAGTAATGTACACTGAACAAATTTTTTAAACGTCCATGTAATAAAATACAAAATTAAGAAAACGGTTTTATATGCTGACTTAAAATTTGGCATTCTAGTATTATACATTGGGCCCGTTTTATCAATATTCGTACGAACAAGCGTTCGTAAGATACGAAATGTTCGTAAGAATTGTCTTACGAAAATACTTACGACCGTTTTATCAACGCGGTCGTAAGTATGACAATGATCTTACGAATAAGAATGTTCGTACGCACAGTAAATCATTACACGCTCTTCACTGGGAGGTCAAAAGAGACGTATCTCGCGGGTGTCATGACACTTCGGACCACGCGCATTACAGACCAGACACTTCGGGCCACGCGCATTACGGACCAGACACTTCGGGCCATATTTAGGGACATTACGGGCCAAACATTAAAATAAAAGACCTTCAATAATTGTTACCTGTAACGAATGCAGAAACTGATTGTTATATCATCATTATTCGCGATTTTATGGTTAATTCGAGGTTAGATCGATACATATATTCGAATATCAACCACATTTAACACAGCATGTATTTTGCATGGCGCACTAGAAAACTTCCTTGTATAAAAGGAGCCCAAATTTATGAATTAAAGAAGTTTTAGCCATTGTAGCACTTGAACAGCACTGAATGAAGCCCATTCAAATACTATTGCGTTAAGATGAGCCAGATACATCTTTAAAACAGCGTATAGGCCTATGTTACAGCATATCACGCGCACAAATATGTTGGTCTCTTATAACTTATAAATTTGAACAAAAAATGAATTTGCAAGATTGCATTATTTATAAAAAGTGATTTCCTTATGACTCATCAAAGTCTAAAGAAAGAATGCATACAGGCAATATTGTGTTCCGTTTATGCAAACATATTCAAAATACTGAAAAGAATACCTTGTCAGTTTTAGTTTGAATGGAAATTCTTAATACGACAGATCATACGAATTAAAAGCTTAATACATGTAAAATGCAATTATATTCACAAGTAGATTGAAACGTTTGCATTGAAATAAAATTTATTTAATTTGTAATAAAAGTCGACTTGAACCTTATCTCACTTTATAAGTTAAATCATGATTTAATATATTTTTTAACAAATTGTTAAAATGAACTAAATAGAACCTTCTTCTATATTTAAAATGAAATGTCTATGTTGTTACACAAAACTGTAAAATTATTGAATATATGGAAAAAATATTCACATTTGTTTTTAATCAGAAAGAAGTCTTTTCCAGACCGCTGTTATTTTCCCAATGCCTTCACTATATTACCACGGTATTTTGAACTTTTAATAATACTGACCGATATTTATACATGCAATTTTTTCTTCATCAAAACATTTCAAGGTTTCATTGGGCCATTTAAAAAAATATCTCAACCACCTTATATTTTAAAGTTTAATTCTTGTCATTTATTAAAAAAGCTTTAAAGCGGCAAAGCATATTCATGTAAAAAACTAGGCAAACTAACTTCTCAGAGAAAGACGAGAAAAACTTCGGTGGACAGCTGCTTAAAAGTACTGGGACAACGTGACAGAACACTTAACAGTATTCAGTACGATATGCCGGCAGATATGCCTACCTTATATTTCTTAAAACATCATGGGTGATTAGGTTTGCGTTTGCAGGTCTGATGACTAAGATGCGAATGTTTACCCAACAGGGGCTGGTCTGAAATATGAAAGTACTGTAGTGGTGTGGCGCTTGATGAGGTGCTCCAAGCCACGCACCCCTCTACACCAGATTGGCGCTCTACCAACTGTTCTAACCAGTTGGCTGTATCACCCCTACACCGCTGCTCTCCTCCCACTTACGTCACTATACTGCTGCTACCTTCATATAAATACAGGAGGATGTGCACCCAGTGTGGGGCTCGACCCCTCCCCAACTCTCGCAAGGTGCTCTACCGTTTCGGCATACTCTACTACACAGCTTAAGAACTAGTATAGTGAGGGGCATACTAGCTCAGAAGAATAAAACCTTGCTTAAATAATTTATTATTTTCTTGAGTTTTAACTGGAAGATTTAATTTATTGAGGATTTAATACTTTATTTTGCAGTCAAATGTCATTGAAGATGTCATTCAGCAAATGGTGTTAATGATGCAGACTATTGTTAAAGAAAATGTGAAGTGCTGCTTAAAGTCACAACCACTGTAATTCTAATGATTTATAAGAGTTCATAAATAGGAATAATCAAACAATCCATTCAATTGCCAAATGATAATAATTTACCTGTCTTCATATATATCCATCCAGTTCATGTCTTAACAGTTTAAAATAAGGCTTAGCAGTAATCAAATAACAATATTCAATTTAAAAGGTTGTATGACATAGTTGATACTGTACTTTAAATGTAAACCATACATTTTAATTCAATGTACAATTCCACATACACACTTCTTATCCCATCTTCAAATTACTTTTTTGGTTGTCTGTAGTTTTATTTTGTGACTGATAATAACTTTGATTGACAACCGTATCAGCTAGTATGTATGAAATCATCTTATATTTAGATTATAACTTAATAAATACTTATAATGTATTTATTTTACTTTTTCAGAAATGCCAGACAATTCATTTGATATGAAGTAGATGAATTGATAAAAAAGTTCATAACTGTTGTTGATTAATGTGAAAGTGTAGATGTGTGACGGTTATTAGAATCGTAATCGAAACAAGATTATCGGTCATAATGTAAAAAGACAATTTCAGAATTGTATGCGTTGTGCAGGATACATTATGCATTATGTAAATGATAAACATCGAGAAGTGAAAGCGAAACTCGTTTATCCGCATATAACGGAAGAAGCGGATGGAGTTGTTTCGCTTTCAACTCTAAAACCGCTGGTCCTCTTTCCTACTTCCACGTAAGAGCTTATAATACTTATGATATATATTAAAATGCTCATCATATATGTAAATGATCGGTGGATTAGTTATTTTGACATAGTCTATTATATTAAAACACTTGAGATGTGTTGGCTCTACTGCTTATTGAAAACGTATGGCACATGCACGAGGAAGTATTTAATTAACACCTCGTTATAAAAGTTAATTTATCCTTGGATAAACACTAAAGCCAATATCGGGATAAGTCAGTGAACTCTCGGCATTATATTTTGTAACCATGATAATGATACATTGATAAAATCGTTATTAATTTCACCTGCAAAATATTTTGATGTTCAGTTTGCGTCACGAGATGATCGTACTTTGTTCCGAGTGATTAACCTATTTTAGCTGGTCCCTTTTAGCTGTATATAGCTGTTATCGGGATCACACTACAAAAAGCCCCAAAAATACTTTTCCGCCAGATCGAATGGGAAGAATTTCACAACAGTCTGGACAATCTTTTAATAAGTCTGTCCAGAAATACTCATAGTGGAACATTATTCCCATTCACATGCGACAGACGAAACTGAAATGGACACCAAACTGTGCTGTGTGTTTACAGTTATGTCACCAGTCAAGTGTGTGTGTTTGTATCAACCGTTGTGCCGCCTTTTTTATAAATTGGCCAGTTCCATACGAAAAAATAAATCAAACTCATGAGCACTGATGATGTTACTCAAGCATGTGTATTTTACAAACTTAACATTTGGTAATTTATTTTCATATGTAGGCTAGTCTCTTTAAGTTTTGGACTTGATTATCCATACAGAATAAGTATGAAATATATATAATTCGCAATAATTAATAATAATTAATAGTCTTTCACAATTTAAAAAAAACTAAAGTGTAGTCGTGTACCCAGTGTCACAGTGACAGTTATATTGTTAGTGTAATATTTTGTTGCTTATGTTGCCTGTATAATGCAGGACTGTGCAAAATTATATGTAATAAACTGCAACTGAAAAAATACTGTAATTGCTTATAATAACTAAATTTGCAAACAATGAGAAAAAAACCCTGATGACCTCAATTATTGTATTTGAGCACGGGTGAAAGTCAATGGATATTTCATTTTAGACGTAAAATTGATATCACGACCCGTACAGTACTTTCATTGTGAAACTGTGTAATTTCATCTGCGAACGCGAACAAAAAGCGAAACATGATGGTATGTGTTCTTCCTACTTTAATCGTCATGTATTCATACTACAGGATTTGTCGACAAAAATATACAAAATAAATATAATGTATAATATTAAATACAAAACTATAAATCATAGAGACGCATCATAACACATACTCTATTAAATATAAATATTTATTGAAAAGGAAAAACAAAAATCATATCTAATCTACTCGAAAACATCCATATTACGACAAACTGTCGCCAATTTTTATCAAGATCTGTATTGTTATAAAAACGCAGGAACAAAAAGTACATTCAGCATTTTAAAGTCTGAGTCTTATTGTGTTTATGAAGAAAGTCCCTGACAGCAACGATATCATACATATTATCGAAATCATTTAAAATCGTCTTACCAGTACCATAACAATATAGTCCAGTAAATTAAATAATCTATTCCATGTAGTACACATACATAATGGTAATTTTTAAATAGTCAAATTTAGGTTAAAAACAAACATAATTTAAGAACATTGATCAAAACACAAAATATATAATTTCCCTCAAAATATCCCTTTTTGAATAATTCTCAAAATCACGATATACGGCGTGTTTCAGTCAATACAGCTGACTACAGTTAGTCTAGTGACGGACCCATTAATATTCACATTTGTATGTGCAGACCTGCATGAAAGACAGGATTTCCTAAAATGGAGACGATTTGGTGAAGAAGACCTGATTATAACCGGCGCTAAATGTCGCATCCAGTGGCATATGACTCAAGGCTTACGTTAAATCTCACAAACTGAAGCTAAATGTCAAATCAAACGCTGCTACATGCCGAAACAGCTTTAACGTTAATGTCGCAATGACCAAAAATATAGCAAAGTTGGTGTTGTCTTGTCTACTCCGGGTCAGTCCGGTCCGGTCCGGTGCACGGCATTGCGTTACACTCAGTCTGCTTTCGTACATACGTATGTTTGCTCGTTCGTTCGTTTGCTGTACATTGTAACTTCGTCGTTTAATGTCAGCCATGCGACATATCACGTTGGTTGCGACATTTGGCGATGTCACCACCCACCAATACCTGTTTATTGCATATACGGCGTAGCGGAATGGAGATCTCCTGGAACAACTTCCATGATAACACAAACAAACATCATGTGTCTCATCTCGCCAATAAAATTTAGGTTGTGTCTCCACTTTCGACAGAGCCAGAAATGATTGGACATTTTCATTATTAAGATTTTCTATGTCAGTCAAAATGTATTACATTGTGTATAACAGTTAAAACAATAGTCGGATTCTAAAAGTAAGTTTGTCATTCATTTCGTTTCAATTATCCAAGCCGTGTTAAGAATATAACAATTCGTTTCGATGTTCCATGTCGAGTTTTGAATATATTCTGCTGTTGTGTTTCCATTACTTTGTACTTGTGTTATAATGGCGAATACTGTTTGAGTGGGGCATCCATGTTAATTTCGCTGGCATTCTAGCTTCCCGTCGGAGTTTATTGACATCCCAGCCTCGTACAACAGCGGGTTCGGTCGTTTCTTTTGATATTCTGGTTGTCTGCGTTCCAAACTCTGAGTTTCGGTTTGATCTTGTGTTTCTTTCTTCATCTTCGTAATGTGTGCGCTGAGCAAATAGCAATACCATTTTGTTACCTTTGATAAGCCACTACATTGTGTTTCAGTACAGGAAATAATTTGGTAAGCATCATGTATACAATCATGCATTATACATTTGATTTACGTTTAATTTAAACTTAGTTATTTTGCATCGATTATGAAACAAATTATTACAACTTATAACAATCGCTGCCGATGACTGCATCCTGGGTTACTAACCACTATTCGCGCCTATTTGAGGGCTTCTGAAGTTTGCGGTAAAATCTCACCAAATGCGGGATTCGAACCCCATCAACGACGGTTCCCGTCTGGTTTATACGGAACAAACACGTACAATGTCAAACGTTTCTCTCAGCTCCGTTAGAGATAAAAACGATTACAGTATGACATGCATTTAACAAAATAAACCATTAACTTACCTTTGACCTGTAAGCGTCCCTCTGACTGAAATCGTCACGGAATATTTCCGAGTCATGAACCCTCCTTGCAGAACCCAGCTTGGATCGGAAACACAGTCCACCTTTCCAGCAACTGACAAATAAAAGTGTACATTATTTGGAATACGAAAACGAACAAGCTTGTATTGATTATCGCCCCGAATGTAAGTCGTTAATAGGCACGACTAAAATCAGATTTTAAATAGAAACACCATGTACCTTCAAAGCCAAATGGTGGTTATAGTAAAACTAGACATTAGTAACAAGAAATATCTTGAAAAAACGATGGTCGGCGCAATTTGAACGTTTAGATTTGTTGTGCAATATAAAAAATGCCAAGGTTCGATTGCTGGTCATTCCAGATTCAAATTGGATTTCGGTAAATTCACCGAAATTCATGTGGATTTCGGTAAGGTAACGTACCCTGTATGCAAAGGTTAACCATTGTTCGGTTGAAGAGAAATTGCCTTGGTGGTTAACGTAAGATTTGATTGGTTTACACAACACTGATTAGCAAAGGTTCTAGTATACAAGGCGTATTACGCCGTCTTTCGACAGTATTTCAGTTATATGTACGGCAGTCGGTTGACCAATCAAGTGTTCCTGGGTCACCAACCAGTACTGACAAGCAATTGACAATTTCGAAGCTCTCTGTACGTTTTTTCACCCATTTATTATGCGTAGACATTCATTAAAAGTAAAACATGTAAGGCCAACATGAACGACGTGTTTGCAATGCACTAACTGACCCAATAAAATTTGCTCCCGCTCCAAATGTTTGACTCTCCCGTGCAAGCTTTTGGTACAGAGTAGTAAAGAACATATATATCCACAGACCTATACCAATTAAAGTGGACAGGTCTACCAGAAAGAGATACACTAGCGGATCTCCCAACCTTACATGTATGTCTGTGTATAAAACCAAAATATACAGCGATCTTTATTTATAATATTTTCAAATTAGCGATTATAATGTATTGTAGTATTATATGCTATAATGATGATGTTTACACATATGCTATGTAATTTGTTCCCGCCGTTTTATAAGGCTTAGGCAAAACCAAATTTTTAGCCCAAATGCTAGATCCACCCTGAAATATTATTTCAAGGATGATCTTGAAGCAGTATTTACCCGAAAAGCTTCAGACAAAACAGAAGTAAACAGGTAATCAGCAGAAGACAAAGTAACCCAAGAACCACGGCAAGGACTATCAGCAACCAAAACGGTACTGAAAATATAAGGCAAAATAAGTTAGTTTTCAGGATCAAGATCACATACAGTTTCGTTCTAACTTTGAAAATAAACATAATGCAAAGCTGAATCATTTAAGCATAATGTGACAGATATGGACATTTTTGCAAACAACTTTAGACTAGAAAGTCAGATCTTAACAATTTAAGACAGATTCCTGAAAGTCTTAAACGTTTTCACTATGTAAATAAGAAAGTGTTTAGTTATGTTTACGTTCGTTTATGAGAAGTACTATATAAAGTATGTAACTGCCTTGCGAAAATGGTGATTAAAATTCAGGATCAAATTGATCCTGAACAGTTGATATTTTGAGAACACGGGACCTGAGCCTATCGGACTTTTAAGATGGATAACAATGTTAATATCTGCACAGTAAATATGCATAAACCTGTCGTATTTTACATAGTGGTTTAGAATTGTTCGTGCCTTTCCGACTCGTAATTCTGGTCCGTAATTAGAGCTAAAACGGGGTTTCTTCCGGGAGGCCAACAGAATTTCCTCAGGGAGACAATTAGGGTTACTCCCGGAGGCAAATGGCGTTTCTTCCCGGAGACAAACGGGGTTTCCTCACGGAGGCAGACGGGAATTTCTCACAGAAGCAAACGAAGTTTCATCCCGGAGGTAAACGATCTTTTCTCATGGAAGAAAGCAGGTTTTCTTCACGGAGACAAACGGCGTTTCTTCAAGGCGACAAACGGGGTTTCTTCCCGTAGTCGAACGAGGTTCGAAACGGGGTTTCCTACGGAGGCGAACGGGAATTTCTTACGGCGGCTAATGGGGTTTCTCACGGAGAAAACCATGGCTGTCCCTGTCCCTACGAGGCAAATCGGTTTACTTCGAGATTTTCTCAGGGAATCAAGAGTTTCTTCCTGGAGGCAAACGGACCTTTCTCATGGAGGCAAACGGAGTTTCCTCGTGGAGACAAATAAGTTTTTTTTCTCGGAAACAAACGAGGTTTCTCAAAGAGGCAAAGGGTCGGGATTTTTCAGAGCGGAAACCAGGATTTCTCCCGGAGGCAAACGATGTTTCTCACGGGGACAGACGAGGTTCAAATTCTTTCTCGGGGAGGGATTACCGTGATTGATGTCGTGATTTCTTGCGCAATTTTCGGAACTGGAAGACTTTTGACAGAAGCAAGTGCCTCTGTTTGCCTCAATGTTGTATCGGACCTATCCGGTAACTTTTTTGCTAAAACTGTTATCTTAAACAATTATAAGCATGCTAGATAAACCGTAGCACTTTGACTGAATTGTATTTTTTTTTTAAACGCATCAGTAAGTTATTATAGAATCTGAGCCTGTAGTTTTGCACGTTCAATTTCATAATATTCAAGTTGATGCGATATAAAACCCGCATTATCCCGATGCAAACAGCTTTTATAGTCATTATGTTGCCAAAAAGTGTGCGATTTCATGCGATTATGTTCGGATTTCAGTTTAATAAACGTTCACAGTTTATAATGATTGCGGCTTTCTTATCTAATTTTATTGTCAAAACTGCGCAATAACTGTGTTTATGAATAACCTTTGATATACATGGGTCTATCTAGCAGAGATGTTGTATACTGACACTAATCTGTAAAATAATTATAGCACCATTATGAGTCTATATGCCGCTTTGTTAAAATTATAGATTTCGGTTATTTTTTCTTTTCTACTCAAAGTAATTTTTACTAAAATTAAGCACTCGCTTGTTAGGGCTAGAACCTAGGAATTTTGAGCTTCGGGCAAGTGGGTTACCGTGAAGTCTGAACATATGGTAATAATGGTTTCATCAATGGAATAAAGTTGTACAAGAAATAAATAGCGATTTTTAACAAAAATATATAATGCTAATTATACATGTATATTCATGTAGATTGGTCGTAAGGACCCAATGGGCTTACGGTGGCAGTATGTAAGGTCTCTGAAGCACTGTTTTATGCCAAATACTCGATTTTCTAAATTTCTTCAAATGCTATTATCTTGTAATTAATCGTTAATTCACTTTCATCACTGTTCATTTATTCTGATACCATGGAATTAAATTGCGTACACAACAAGTGAAAACTAACCTAAGTGTTTCGAAGACATAATTAAATCTATCATGCATTTACTTATGCTTGTTGTAAACAATGTTTTTTCGACTTATATTCGAATATTAAACCATCATTTAATTGTCTGCTAACAAGTTCTATCGAACAATCAGTATAAATATTAAAATTACTACACTATCGGGCAAATCCATACAAACCGGTGTACAACATTTTTTATATAGTTATTAGAGTGAATGTCTGATCGCGTGTTTAAATTTCTCTCAGCAACTATATATAGTGCATAAATCCTCACATGATAAAATGCCCACTTACTTTCATGACATAATTTCTTTCACCCACAATTCTACATATGCATTAAGATCAACCACCCACAATGACATAGCACCCTTTTCCTTTAAATCAAATTATGGTAAACAAACATTCTCTTTTTTTGCTCGTGAGGTATGAAATTCAATTCCTGTAAATATACGTTGTCTGTCTAATACAGGAACATTTAAAAATAATTATAGGAACTACTTAATGCTTAAACAATGATATCAATAATATTTCATTATTGTACAGTTTTGTATGTATGTGTCTTATGTGAGGTGTCTGTTGTTTTATTTCAATTTTATTTTCCGATCATCTTAACTTTTGTAGTTTGTTAATAGTCTCATTTACATACTGATGTTAAAACATGATGTACTTGTAAAATTTAGTGTGTGTGAATTCTTGTTTGTTTGTGCGTGTTTAAATTGTTAATAGAAGGCCATATTGAAAAAAGGATGTACAATTTATTGTTAACCTTAAATATGTAACCTTCTGAAAATAAAGATTTTATTATTATTATTATCACACTTACAAAATTAGCAGTTGAAATAACTACAGAAAATGAAGAAACCTTCGCTTACCAATGCTATGTCGAATTTGAGAAATATTCCCTCGTCTTGATACTAACCATTATATCCAAGTTTTGATTTGAATATTTACAAGTACACAACGAATCGTTTAAAATATACGCAAAATTACATTGTGGAAAATAAGGGCAATTAGTAAAAATAATTGATAAAGCACAAACGGTATTCAAAGGATTCAAACATTTCATGTTCCACTCTCAAAATACGAAAACAAACCAACAAACCTGCGCCCGAATCCTGGTTAAACGTTAAATGGTTATCAACTTTTGGATGATTGCTGATTGGCACACACTGAGGGAACTTCGAAGCCCAATCCCCGGCTGCATTGCACACAACCTGGGCTGGTCCACTCAGACTGTAACCCGCATAGCATGAAAACACCACGCTGGAAATATTAGCGGCATATGGACCTCTCGAAATTGTACTCCCGCCGACGATGGACGATGGCTCTGGACAGACTAGTGTCGTGTTCTTTGTTGTAGCCATCGTGTGCTGGTTTGGTATTGTTGATGGTCTGTGCGTCCCCGTACTTCCAAACGCTATCGGGGATGTACTGGATTCCGTGACGGTTCTTGACGAACTGGGCGCCGTTCCAGTCGAAGTTATGATTGATGCGCTGCCAATTGGCGAAACGAACGAATCGGTAGTGACAGTTGTCATGAATAATGAATTCGGGTCTGATGTTACGGTGGTCATACTTATGTATTGAATGCCCCGAGGTTGAATTACGTAAAACCTCACCGTTGTTGTGGTGATACCTGAATGTCTTGACCGAATTCTATAAAATATAAACGGTAATATTTCACTGAATGTGTGCACGATTTATTAAAAGAGTTCACATTCTTTTTATTACAGTGTTTGTGGCGGGTACAAAGAATTTGACACATTTATTAAGCATACTTTAAATCTAAATAATATATCAATTTATATTATTAAACGGTGATATTGCAATTTATAGACCGCTAATAATGTGGTCAAGTGTGAGTGACAAGTAGACTTAGAAACTATTAAACTATTAAACACTTGTTTTTAAATCGACGTCATGAAAAAACCTTTTCATTGATAATTAATAGCTCTTATGACGGTTAAGCCACACTGCGCACTAAGCCATCAAGCTAATATATCGCCAACGTAAAGAGCATTATATTTCACTTAATTATGCTGAAAAATGTAAACCAAAATTACGTAACTAACATAAATTTACTTGCGTTACCGACTTTCCCAAAATATCCAACAGTTTAAGTTTTCATCCAGACGACAACGATGTGTATAGTGAGTTGTTTATGATTTGGTGATTTTATATCTAATACCACGATGAATAGGAAATCTTCTGATAATCCGAAGCACAAAATGCTATTGTTGGGAAATTATTTATTGGATTCAAATGGGCATAAAGCACAATTTTATCACACATATGATCATGACTAAATCACTTGTAAGTTGGAAGAAATTAATAAAAACACTCGGACAGTCAACAACCGTACGTGCTTTACTGATCTGCCATTGTTAGAAGAAGTCCCCACTCATAAGTAATTCACTCTGATCAATTAAACACATCCAAATCTAAAGATAGAAACGATTCCATGGACTGTTTCATAGGAATTTAATTTACTTTTCAGGAACTAGTCCGACATGAGGGTGAATAAATGAAATCACAATGGAATTTCGATCTCCTAAATCAATCAAAACTTAAGAAAGGAATTGAGTGTCACATGTGTCACTTATCGAAAACTTAACAAGTTTCTAGAAAAAAAGTATATAACGTAAGCACCAATTGTTTTTTTTTGAGAAACCGAACATTCTATATGATAACATTTAAAAGTGTGTAGTCCCTACATGTATATACCCGGTAGCGCCATTGACCGATTTTTCGTGTTCCTAAAAACATGACTTTATAGATGAATTTCAATATTTCGTTGGATTACATGTACATCATCATGCTATAGTATGTTATGGGGATACTTTTTCAATGCATGAAGAAGACTTAATTACATACCGTCGGACGTGAAGTCTTCAGCAGTAGCAACAGTAGCAGCAGCAACGACAACAACATCAGTAGCAGCATTACTGTTCTTTATTGTAGCAGTGGTATAACGACTCTGTCGGTAATATACAGTCGTAGCCAGTCCATACGGCAATGGGAATAATATAAGCGTGTTCAAGCTTTTCCAACAGATTTCTAACATACATGTACAATCTATATTAATTTACAGAATGGTGACCACCTTTAAAATTGCTTTTGTTGCTTCAATTTTTGTATTGAAGAATTTAGAAATTTCTACAATTTAGCATATTTTTATTCCTGACACACTGAGCAGTATAACTGCTATTTACTGTCTAACAATAGTAAACTGCTGCATGCTGGTATTACTGCCGTCACCACTAGCAGCGACAGGAAGCAGTGTCACTGTCCTTGTTGTTTAACAATAGTAAACTGATGCATGCTGGTATTACTGCCGATACCACTAACAGCGGCAGGAAGCAGTATCACTGTCCTTGCTGTTTAACAATAGTAAACTGATGCATGCTGGTATTACTGCCGACACCACTAGCAGCGGCAGGAAGCAGTATCACTGTCCTTGCTGTTTAACAATAGTAAACTGATGCATGCTGGTATTACTGCCGACACCACTAGCAGCGTCAGGAAGTAGTAATATGACTGTTACGACTGCTAACTTGACACCGACACTGTCCATATCGTGTGCTCAGAGGGCTAGTGTAGCGCCAGAGACTGCTAACTTGACACCGACACTGTCCATATCGTGTGCTCAGAGGGCTAGTGTAGCGCCAGAGACTGCTAACTTGACACCGACACTGTCCATATCGTGTGCTCAGAGGCCTAGTGTAGCGCCAGAGACTGCTAACTTGACACCGACACTGTCCATATCGTGTGCCCAGAGGGCTAGTGTAGCGCCAGAGACTGCTAACTTGACACCGACACTGTCCATATCGTGTGCTCAGCGGGCTAGTGTAGCCACAGAGACGCTACGTAATTTTGCAACGTCATTTGGATTACGGCTAGTGTTACTATCAGTTCGTGGTATGGAATGGAGGCACATGTGTCGGGTCAATAAACAGGGTGACATCGTAGGTTAGAGTCTTTTGTCGGTTTGTCGACAGCTGGTTCTCAAATATGCTGACCGAGATATAACCGGTCGTGTAAACAGTCTTATATCTTAGCGGAACATAAAACGGAACATACGCACATGATTTAAATGATATAGCGGAATGCAGACAAAATATATTTACTAAAGGAAGTGATATATTTACAACGTTTAGCCGCCAAACGTTCGAAATCCGACCTAATTTCAGAAATATATTTAGGCGAAATACTTGATTAACATGTAGAACAATCATCAGAAATTTTGAAACGACCCTTAAACAGAGATCCCAGCGGCAACTCACCACTACAAAAACATGTTAATCTCGCTATGACCTAGCAGTGGGTTAATTTTATATTCAATTTTGAATTTCATCATTTCCACTTTGAACGCATTTTTATTATAAAATTCGATTGCTCAAGGGCCACGCAAAAATTTCAACTACCCAAGGATAAATATGTCGACTTAAATTGATATTCCAAATCCTTATATGTACCTTCAAATGCAATCAATTCATTCACTTCTTACTGTTGAAATACAAACAAACCACTTGAGTACGTGGATAGTTGATGTATGGAACAAACTTGGGTGTTAAGCATCAAGATATTTTAATATACATATGACGAAAAGTGCCAGAGAGGAATGCATAATCAAGTGCATGGTATTTATACAATATTAACAAGGTTATGAATGTCAAACACGTGATAGCAATGTATTAAGATAAAAAACATCAGCTCGACAAACAACATGTCACTTTTAAGCAATGATTGGTTTTTGTCATCATTTATTTAAGGATCTTCTTTGAGCTAAAGAGGTTTCATCAAAAATTATTTTATCAATTTATGACCAAATTTTGTTCTTACAGAATATCCGAGAGGATTCAACTATAACTATGTATTGTTTCTTCCGGCAGAACAGCCATTGTATTCTAAAATCATCTACAGTAAGACCTCGTTTATTCGAATACTCGGTATTATCCGAAGTAAATATCAGGTCCCGATGTTCATATATTCTTATGCACCTCGAATTGAAATGGGCTATTCGAAATCATTCGAATTCATTAGGTCCAACATTTTATTTCGAATAATACATGGTTTCTAATAACCCATTTCAATTCGACATGCATAAGAAGAGACATCGGGACCTGATATTTATTTCGGACGATACCAAGTATTCGGATATTGTCAAATAACGGAGGTCCGTCCGTATATATCCTGCACGATTAGCTCAGTCGATAGATCACACGACTGCTATTCTAGAGGCCGTATACGTTCGAGACTCTGTTTAGGCATATCCACTTTGTGACAATTTGACTGAAGATAATACATCTAAATACACTTGTCCCCCATCTCTGTTTCACGTGAGTCAGTTGCTTGCGGAGGAGCAGTTTAGTATTAGGGTCCGTATTCATAAAGCTCCTTTAGGAGTAAATTTCCCTCAGTTTTATAAATTTTACTTAGATTTTGTAGAATTTTCCTTAAATATTGGAAAATTGTTATTTTAAGGAGATTTTATAAAGATAAGGAATTTCCTTACTAAAAATCTTAGGATCTTTATGAATAAGGGCCCTAGTCGATAACCCAGGAGCACTGGTTAGGTCATCAGACCACCGTACATGACTGAAGTTATGTAGACAAATGCGTGTAACTCCAATAAACTGTCAGCTACAGCAACGCCGTGTTTCACAATCAACAATTTAACGCTAGCTAGAACATGCAGTTTGAACGCATGATGAAACTCTCAGAATAGGGACTCCATCATTATTTTTAACAGACAGTATGAAAATTTCGATCTATTTCGAGCGTATTCGTTTTTGTTCGGAACAAGATTCGTACATTTACGACTTTCTCCGTGAGCGATAATTAATCAAAGAAAAAAGAAACGCGTCAACTAACTTTTCGTCAATGATTTTATTGCTATAGATACGATACTTATCCGAAAGAAATGCTCGAAGAAATTATTACATAAATTAAATCAGACTGTAGTGATATGATCCACGATATTAATTCAAAATGGATCTATATTCGGGACATTTTTTATCCTCGAACATTGCTTTGCAAGATGGTGTACAGTAAAATGGTGCGTTTTAAATTGTGTTGAGTACATATGTATTACAATTAAACATTACGTAAAAATATTCTTATAAGCAGATCTGAACTGCAACAAATATCAATATTTCGTGATTTCAAATCATGTACATTTGGTGATAGGAAGTATATGATTTGAAATCTAGTTTTACAAATATTGGTTTATCTTGATAAAAGGATTAGCTAACTGGTGAACTGCCAAAAATAAACGAACAGAACAAAACAAATACAGTTCAATTGCTTTTCATTTATTATTAAAAATAAAGCAAATACCGCTATACAACTTAACAAGGTGAATAAATTTTTATCATGCATATTCGTGTACAGTAAAACCTCACTTAAATATGACCATCTTATTTAAGTAATATTATGCTCATTTGTTGTTCATTTCTTTACCTAAACAGTTAAAACATCGATAAACATGCATTAACAAAAAATGAACTCAGAATGTATTGATCTTTATTTGTGAAGTAAGATGTTTGTAAACCATAAAATTAAAAACTTCCAGTTTTGTCTGTTAGTAATATGGTAAAAAAGATATTTTCAATCAGTTGTACATTGCAATGGTTCTTATAAGACATGTTTACGTCAATGTAACAACAATACTGGATGAAGCCAATCCAAACATTTTATGTTCAAATGATTAATATGACCGTATTATTATGGACCGGTTTTTATTTTTTCTACCATAATTTTCCTCGATAATTAGACCAACTTTCTTCAGAACCGATGGTGGTCTTATTATTGAGGTTTCAATTATGTATATTACATCATAATTATACTATACCATTGTTCACTGAACAATAAATGACTGCGTATATGTTACAGGGAAACAAACTGTTTTTGTGAAATAATTTAACAATCATTTTAAATGAAGAACAGCAAATTATTTCATAAAAAGGATTTTATGTTATGTACTAGTATACATTATATATCTAGAATTGTATAGATATAGATGTGTATAAAACATCTAGTATAATATTAGATTAATTCATTACATAGTCAGCTCGTCCGGCTTGCTCAGTTGGTAGAGCGTTACACCGTTATCCGGAAGATCCGGGTTTTATACCCGGGTTGGCCAAGTTATGTTCTTCCGTGACGTTGGCTACGGTCATGTCCTCCATATGTGGAGAAGTTGTCAGTTGCTTGCGGTAGAGCAAGCTAATACTGGTTGATAATTAATTCCAAAAAATGGCATAAAACACGAATAAAACAAACAAATATAAGTCATCGCATAGTTAGCAACATTCTTAAGAATTCATACAAATTTTTTAGCAACAGATTTTATTTCAGAAATAACAGATTCATAATTAGAGTCACAGACACGTCTAGTTTTTGGTGATTGTTTAGTCAGCGTGGTCAGTAAGGCTTGGTGCACACCAGGAGTCGGACTCAGGTCTTGTAGTGCTTGTAGCATATCCACAGGCTTCATCCCTACGGTAGAACGTCCGAACATTCTAAAGATTTCAGCAGCAAATTTCCCTGGGTGAGCTGTGGAGGTGATTATCATTGGTCTGTCTGAGGTCTGTCGGTCTGCTACAGTCTTGGCGACACTCGTGTGTGGGTCAAGCAGATAGCCTGTAACAAACAGAACTGGACATAAATGTTTCTTGTACATGTTGATGTACTGGCCTGACCACCAGAGTCACAAGTACATGTCTACCTGATAAAAATCTCAAATTAAATGTTACCATAAATTATCATAACTGAAAGGCTGAACATGGCTCAACTAAATGGAAGTTCAAAGTGCACACTGACATAATATAACTGAACAATATTACTCCAGGGTAAGTGTTAATGAGTCATTAGTCCCGTCGTGTAGGGGCGGGTTTTTCCAGCACCGGTGAAAACATTGGAATCACCGGTCCTGTTTGCAAGAACAATTTCTTTATGCTTCCTTAGCTCTTTTAGACGGTATCAAATATTTGGGAACGTATAAAATGGGCTACTGTGTTTCATCGAAACTATTGTATGTTGATGTTTTTGTACAATTTATGCATGCAATTTGAGTTTAAAAGCTCGAGGTGTGGGCAAATATGAGTTTCAACAAATTAGTCTAGTCATATTATTGTGTTTTTTCGAATCGTAATCCAACACATCCACACAAAACAAGCAAAACATCACCAAATGTCACTAAAATAAGAGTCAAAGAATAGTAAAACCGCTATTTTCTATTATTTTCTCAAACAAACTTCACACCATTATTGGCCAATGTATTCTTGATGGTTTGAGCGCAATCCTCCTCGGTACACCAATCTGCTTGGAACGTTTCTCGTAGTCGTTCCAATACCTAGTTAAAAATCACAAATAAATTCATTTTACGTAGCAAAAATTCTTTAAATGATAGTCAAAGAACGAAATGCATGTTTGTATAAATAACCTTCGCTTTAAATGTGTCATTTTTTGTTAAAATATTTATACAGTAACTTGTAAATATGTCTTGTCGTCGAAACCAATTATGACATCGTCCTCCACCTCCAGTTATGTGAGGTAGTTGTCAGTTGCTAAGGAAAGAAGATATTAGTAGTGGTTGGTAACCAAGGAACATGGACAGAACGTGCCTGTAGTAATGTTGGCAAACGGCATACGCTCATAACACATCCCAACGCCAAGAAATTTACTTTAACGCCAGGAGCGAGTTAACCACGCCCCATATTTCAGGGGACGCTACTCTTAAAAACTCCGACATAAGCGTTCCAAATAGCTACCACGCTTTCGACGATATTCCGAACGATTTTTGCGTAGATTATCTGCCTGCTAAGATTTCGTTGAAGAAAAAGCAGTAAGCATATGCTTATATTAGCGGTTCATATAATGAATCATTGAACATATACATTAAAAGGAAGGAGTCAGAGAAGCAATGATTTAAAAGCTAAATAAATTGTGTATTCTTACGTCAGGAGACACGCTGAACATTCCTTTTTCTCGTAATCGTATAAAGGCATCTCTGGTAAAGGAGGCGTCATTATTGGTCTCGTGATATAGCAGACGTTCTAAGTTAGATGATACCAATATATCAATGGCGGGAGACATCGTTAGGGAGAGTCGTCTGCCTGTGATGTCATAACAACCAGTTTGTAAGAAGTCGGTCAAAACATTGTTTGAATTTGATGCACAGACTAGTTTCTTGTACGGAATACCCATTTCCTGTAATGATAACACGATAGTTGTAAGTATAGTTAAACCTCACTTAGAATCTCCTCGAAATTAAGATGATCTCATTAATTTGACCGTATTTTGGTGGATGAGTTTTTTACTTTCACTTTTAACTCGATAATCAGGCCATCTCACTTCTAAGACCGACTTTATTCGGAAGCAATTACAGTTCCATTTGACCCTGGAGTTGAACCTTTGACCCCTAGAATTTCCAAAACGCCACATTTTGACCCCAAGGAATCTGGCTAAAGGGTCATGTTTTGTCTAAATTATAGGTAATTTGGCAATGAAATGTTAATATCGGGTAAAACATTATCAAAATGACCTTTGAGATTCAGCCCCTAGTGGAACCCCTGCAATTGTATGTCAATTTTCTTAAACTCAGGTCATTTACTAGTATTATCATGTTCCTGTTTGCATTATATGTCGCTTTATTTTGATATGAAAACATTCCAATTTTCTGGTCCATTGTTTTGGCCAAAGTCAAAATAATTTGATGAGGTTCCATTGTTCAAGAGTTGTTTAATTTTAAATATACGTCCAGAAAATAAAAAAAGCTGGAACAGTTAAAACTTCAGTACACATTCATCATCGAATTAAAAGAAACCGTTAAAGAAAATTTGCATCATCCACAATGTAAATCGTTGGTTATGATTTTTTCAGAGTTATGTCCCTTTGATAAGTTTAGTTCATAAGTTACCTTAGCGTAGTACGCAGAAAGAATATTTCCAAAGTTTCCTGTCGGTACACACAAATCGATCTCGTCACCCATGGTGATGACCTTGTCGCGGACAAGGTCAAGATAAGAGGTCACGTGGTATACCACTTGTGGCAACAATCTTCCCAAACTGATCGAATTTGCTGCACTAACAACAGAAATTTAAAAAAAATGTCAAAAAAACTTAAAATAAAAATAGAATGATAACTTCAGAAGCGCCAAATTTGTTTGAAAAACATATCCAGAAAGTATCGACTAAATGCATGAGTGAACTCCCCTGCTTGTTGGACATTATTATTAGGGTTTTATTACGTCATCTATCACATTTCCCCTTCTATATTTCTGTTTGTGAATAGTAATCACTCAGGCTTATCGATGTCGCCGATATGGCATTTTAGGGGAGACTATCATCACAACAATGCCGCGACTTCTACATTTGGGGTCGCTAATCAAGTAAGTTAACAAATCATAAACACTCTGAGTTACTTCTACTGCTAACCTTGAAGCGTTCAATTATACTAAAGCGGCAACCACGTTAAAATATCCAGGCACTGTGATGGTTGAAACTTGGTCCAATAAACATGCGAATATTCATGTATGCTACCAAACATAAGCATGCAATTATTCTTGTATGCTACTAAACTGTTGTATATATTGAGGGTGAGAGCGGAACAAGTCTATCCGGCTTCTATTGTTACACGCAGTCCATTTTCGCTTTCGTCCTTCCATATAACAACGATATACATTATAGCAAAACAGTAGAAATAGAAGTGCAGTCAACATATGTGCCAAAGTCACAGTAGGATTGGTTATCTTATATGAACGGTTTACCTTAATTTCAAATTGAATTCCCGCAGCAGTTCGTTGGCAACAGTCTTATCAGCAAACAACGTCTTAACATTTGTTTGACAGAAGTCGAAGTCGGCACCCTGGACACCTGTACATGATATATACTCGTCTATATTAAATATGCAGGGTGGCATCTAACATAAATGAGTTAGTGATCGGTATAAGTCTAAGAATTTATCATTTTAGTTTAATGTTCTATAATAAATTGGTACCTATATGTAACTATACTCGTATATATGTGTACAATAACAGAAACAAGGTTCGGTGTTTTTGATGTATTTTGCACCGCGTTTCGGCCTATATACAGTATGTACATATGTATTATCGTTTGGGAAAATAATGCGAGCTCGGCAGTAGTTTTGCAAATGATAATACTCCCATTATGGTAAGCATCGACCAAAAACATGAATTAATTTTATTATTTACTAGACAGAGGGAAATAGTAAACATTATTATATAATCTACATATAAACGCTTTTCGATAGGTCAGTGATATTTTTTTCCGAGTGCGTAAATTATTCTAAGAATATTGCTTCTTCTTAAATAAACTACGACTGCATATATACGCTAACCCTTTGAAATATTATTGTTTCAACCTATGGTGACAACATACGTACCTATGACTCTAGCCGCGTCCCCATCGTAAGAAATCATTTGATCTCTCTGTATTTCACTGATGCCTTCAGATGGATATAAGACCACAACATCAATGCTGGCTTTAGATTTATCTAAACATTTGTGTAAGGATACAGTGCTATAAAAAGTTGATAGTTATTCAATTTAGGACGTACATAAATATATAGTCATACATGTAATTAAACACATTGCAACTGAATATTGTTTTTCCTCATATATTCACTATTGTTCGCCCCCCCCCCCCACCTTACATGTAAAAATACGAAAATATACAAAAACAATTAATTATAAGATTTTTAAATAAGAGATTCTGGTCTATTGACTAGTACATTCTATAATAATGATATTTACAAACACAGTCATTAACGTGCAAAACCAAAAAATGACCAAAACGTTACACCCTCTAAGCCCAAATCCTAGATACATCCCTAAACATTCGTAGCCTATCACGTGAATATCATAATTCACGACACATCGTGCAAATATCCGTTTCTCAACAAGGGGGTATACAAAGCAGGACCGAAATGAATTAAGGACGAGAAATCGACAATTCACAAACTACGAACTAAACAAAAAATAGAACGATACAGGATTACACGACACCAAACCACAAGAATTAAGATAATACAACTGTCAAGGGCTTACAGTCTGGAGTTATCAGTAAAATACTGGGGGGTTTAAGCACTTCAAAGACAACGTACTAACCCGCGTAACGAGTAAATCCATCGAGAACAGCGCCACCAGTGTCACCCGAGGTAGCAACAAGAATAAGATATCTGTGAAAAAAAAAATTAACGTCATATACAACTATTCTTAAAGACCATGGGTTGAAATCGAATCAAATATGTCTGGTCCTTTATTTACATTCATATTGACCAGTATCACGTTCATCCCTCCGGGTGAATGTGATTATAAGTAGACGCTCATGAAGTGTAATATGGTCAAAACTCCTGGAATGACATTGAAAGCCACGAATGACCTTGAGATGATATCCTGATTAAAATAATTGCTTTATTTAATCATTACCAACAACATCTTCAGCTAAATATATTGAGAGAGCAACCAACGTTTAGTTCGTATACTCATAGAGGATTAATCGTATATGTGTACTGATAAGCATTGAGTTTGTGTACTGGCTAAACCACATTCATCTGGAATATTATTATACATGCTATAATTTTTTATAAGAAATTTCAAATATTTTCTTCTTGCATTTATTTGGTGTGTTTTACCTGCTTGGGTTGCAATCTCGTTCAACGGCATTCACAAAAAGCTGCGGCATTAATTGTAGCGCAATGTCTTTGAAAGAGGCAGTAGGTCCATGGAATAATTCCTGTATAAATTGAGCGCCCCCTAGCGGACGCACAGGACAAATCTCGGAACTTGCGAATATATCACTGTTGTATGCGTTACTAATGGATTTCCTCAATATTTTGGGATGAAGTTCCCTGAAAGGTATCCATTGTTCAAGAATACGCAATGCACGTTCGGCGTACGTCATGTCAACTAGTCTTGAAAGTTGACCCGACGACATTTTGGGGATATTCCTACGCGGGATAATAAGTCCACCATCATCGGCAAGGCCTTTTAGTAGAACATCATTGAATTGCTTATTTCCAAGATCTAACCCTCGAGTCGACCCATAACCCTGTGCAGATTGAGAATACTGACTAGTAATTTTTGAAAGCACTTTATTGGCTACGGCTTCTGGTCCTTCGTTGCGCTCACAGATTACCCTTGTGTCGTACCATTGCTCATAAAACTGCTGTCTAAACTTTAAAATCTCTGGCATTGATGTTCCGTCATCTTGACCAACTATACGATTAACTTTCATCCTCTCCAGTCGTTCAATAATATCTTGCATGTGAACATCCAAAAACACAACTGTACCTAAATGATAAAGTATGTAACGGTGAAGGATGGTATCAACTTAATTTCAGAACATTTGCAGAGAGACATTTGACGTCATACTTAGTCCTAATATCAGGATAAACCGCACCCTGTTCAATACAAATGATGTATGTTTGTTGTTTGTGCTGACAAAGAAATATAGGCACAGTCAAATACAGAACAGCAGGTCAATGACTTTATGTTATGTTTAGAACAAAGGTCATTCAAAGTTCCAGAAAGTCGTCATCCTTACAAACTACGCAAGTATACGAAAGAAAATAAATTGTTATTACCAGTTTTTGCAATATGAGCCATTCCTTCCGTGTGCATTGGATTTGAACCGGTCAGTGAGATTACTGAACTATCAGCACTAAAAGCTTTTAGAGCTTCCCCCTCCGCTTCCACAAAACCCTCGGAGCCCACCTCTGATAACTTAAAGGAGAAACATGACAAATTAGCACTGCTAAAGTAGCGTCTTACAAAAAATCTCAAGCATTAAAGCTTTTCAAAACGTGTGATTTAGAAGGAATCCTGTAATTACGTTTAAACTTCGCTAAAGACAAAATTTCGAAACAAATCGAACATCCGAACATACTCGCTCGTGAAGCATAGGGCCTACTATAATAGTCGACATAAACATGTTTGTTTTGGGTTTTACGCCGTTTCTCGACATTATTTCAGTTATATACGGCGGTCTGTTAACTTTCTCCTGTGATACCAACCAGTACTAGCCTGCTCCTCCGTAAGCAACTGGCAACTTTTCCACATAAATCAATGTTCAGAGGTGGAGGATAAATGAATTGGATGCATTATCTTCGGTCAAATTGACACAGACGAGCAAACGCCTCGCCTAGGGTTTGAACCCACGACCGCTAGATTAGCAGTCGAACGCTCTACCCACTGAGCTAACCGGGCAGGCGTCCGACATAAACGATGGCCACACCGATAAAAACTCCTCATACACAACTGTATCCAAGCAATAGTCTTATTTTCACAACGTCGTATCTCAACAATAGTCAGGTAAGATTTCTGGTATGAACGTTTTCGTCTCGTCAGCCTCAAGACTATCATGGTGTCATTAGACTTCTTACTGACACTGTTTCATAGTGGAACATGCTCGTATCTTACAAATTAGACTATGCAATACTCTGATACTATTGTATTGTCCATGAATGTATAACGTTACACTGATATTGTTCCAGTGAGTATGTAACATTTAACCACCTTCCATTCTGGTGATCATAAGCTCAAACAAGCTAAACATACTCAAAGGCTTTGAAATACGACACCATGGTCTCGTGCATAAAATTGGTGCTAGATGCACAATAAGAAGTCTCGCTGACATTCATTGTCATGTGCATAGATATTATACGCAGTACCTCAATGACATACGTGCTTCAGGTACTCTAACGATTTAATTACACTCATTTACCTTTTCCGATACAGACACGCCCCAGTAAGATTCCAAATGATCGTCGTCTATATCCAGAACTGGTCTTCCGAGTTTTTCCGACAATATCCGACCGACGGTCGTTTTCCCACAACCAGGACTTCCCATCAAAATAATATTGTCCTTTAACATAAATATATACAAATGCACTCGAATATAGAGCTAGTCGAATGTTAAATTGTAAATCAGAAGGTTAAATTTAGAGACCCGACATACATCGTACATGAAATGGAACTATAATCTGTTTGGTTAATCATTCTAATTTTCGAGACCCAATATACATCGCATATGGAGCGAGTCAAACGTTTGGTAAATCCATATGTTAAAGTTCGGAGACCAGACATATCGCATATGGAGCTATCAAACGTTTGGTAAATCCATATGTTAAAGTTCGGAGACCAGACATATATCGCATATGGAGCTATCAAACGTTTGGTAAATCCATATGTTAAAGTTCGGAGACTAGACATATCGCATTTGGAGCTATCAAACGTTTGGTAAATCCATATGTTAAAGTTCGGAGACCAGACATATCGCATATGGAGCTATCAAATGTTTGGTAAGTCCATAGATTAATGTTCGGAGACCAGATATAGATCGTATATTGAGCTGGTCGATTGTTTGGTAAATCAATAGGTTAAAGTTCGGAGACCCGATATACATCGATCGTATATGGAGCTAGTCGAATGTTTGGTAAATTAGGACAAACGTCCGTTCAACAAAGCACATTAGCCCACAGTTCCCATATTTTCCCCATAACCCACGTTATCGACGGTGGCTAAGCCAGGCGCTATGAAAGTTGGGTATGAGAAACAAGATCGTATCTGTTCGAAAACATGCATGTTTATGACATACTGCAGTTTGGGAAATATCTAGTTTCGTCAAAAAATGCTTGAAAACGTAATTTTGCTTTGACACTCGTCAGTACTTTGTACCCAAGAAGACTGGATGTTTCTCAAACATTTAAAGTGTATTTAAATATTTCGTTTAAACTTATTTTTTTACATCGACTGGGAAAGTTCAACTTATATGAATCACTTTCGATGACTGCTTCCTGGCAACCAACCATGCAGTACTCGCGCCAGGGATTGTGAAGTTCGCGATCAAACTCCGTTCATCGCGGGGCTCGAACTCACGACCTTCGGATCAGTAGTCAGCCGCTTTACCGCTGCGCCTCCCTTTAATAAGTTCGTGATCAAGGCTGGAACATAACAGATAGGGAATAATGTGTTTTTTTCCTATGTAAACAAATAAAATTACCACTGAAATACAGTTATGTGCACATCAGATTTAAACCTGCTATCAAACTAGGAACATTTATTGCAACTATATAATTATTTAAGTATAAACATGGTACATCTATGAAAAACTCTGACTGAATGTATGTCTAGCTACGGACCTGTTAATGGCCCACTCTCATAGAAACTGAGATATTCCATAGACGCACAATAATTTATGTACGTAGTTCACACGATAAGTTTTAAACGACTTTAAGTAATGTATGGTGTAGTAAAGGGACCACTGCAAAATCCAGGGTTTCGATCATTTTAAAAGGCGATTTTTATCGACAACATTAGTCTAGATCAAAAAGACAACATTGATTGAAAATATTTTCATATCATTTAAGAGTAAATTAAACTGCACGCTAAAGTAAACGATAGAAATCTTACCTGGGACCGTGCATTTTGTAAATGGGTACTGCTCAGTGAATACCATCGGTTAATAAACACGGTCGCGTAACCTTTATAGGCCTGCATGCAGTTGAAACCCGAACGTCCAAACATGGTTCAATTTAATATTCCCTTGTCGCTGTGAGAGCTTATATGCATGTAAACACAAAACGTGTTGACCTATATTTTGAAGCAGTCCGGTATAAGATATCGAACGGATAAATACGGCCCTTTTTCTAATACGTTAGATTGTCTCCCTTTATACAATTGGTGGCGCTAGCAAATAAACAAATTATCCGGGAGAAGAAATTAACATTTTTAGCAAATATATCGTTTAAATCTCGAAATTAAAGCATGATAGTAAGACCTAGACATCTAATACTACTACTTAGGGGTAATGCGATAGGAAATCTGAAGGAGAGGCGCGGTTTTTGTACAAAGCGCGTTGGATTTCTCTTCCCGTCGAATTCCAAATTGTGTAACATCCAAAAGGCTCGATTCCATTGTGGTATCTGTAATCGGTCGATATTCCCTAACCATGAGACGGAAGCAGTGGATACTGATATACCGAATCTTGGCCAAGCAATGGAGGCCTGGTATTACGATGTGAACAGGGATGGTCGTTTAGTCGTTCGGTCAGGAATGGATGTCCATATTCAGCCATTGAATCCGCAGAAACACCCAGAAATGAACAAATTGTTTATTAACATCATGTACATGGGCAAAGATCGACTTACTAGCGCCGAACTTGTGGCTCTCACTAAAAGCTACATTGTTAATGTTGATTTAGATGACACGAACGAAGAAATGGAAATTTCTATCAAACAAAAATCCAGTTTAGAAGTTCAAGGACTTGTCCATGTGCAAGTTCCTATAAAATACAGTAAGTATACTGATGACACTGAACTCGGGTGGAAACCGAATATATGCACTTTTGTTATTTTCTGACAATGCAATGTTTGACAATAAATGAAAAATTTGCAATACTAGATAATTATTATAGAAGGTGAAACGAAGCGCTTAATGCGCCAGTCAATTGTAACCATGGCCCCCCCCCCAGGTCCGGGGGATAGCGGGGGAAATTGGCCGTGTTTTTACCTTCCAGGTGGCCCCGCAGTGCCGAGTGAATGCGGTGGTTTTGTTTTCGCGCCGAAAATAGCGGGGAATGGGCCTTACCTAGGACGTCCCCGGGGTGCAGGGGCATTTGGCAGGGATTTTACCAGCAGTTTGTCACCGCAGGGCAGGGATTTTACCTGGGATTGGCTGGGTCGAAAGTCCCCGCTATACCCCGGACCGGGGGGGCGTGGTTACAAGACTGGTGCATAACAATTAACATGTAAATATTTGGACTACGTACTCGCCTGGCTATTTATAATTGACTTTTGACCATAATTAGGTCAAATATAGCATGCAAGCAGTTGGAAATTATTAATTTTGAGGGGCACTAATGACTTAATTAACAATGTCATTTAGTTTTGACTCATTTTATAATGTGACAAATAACATCAGCTGTTGATTGTATGGGATTGGTTTATAAATGTGACTCGTCTGAAATTTAATTACATCAAATTTGAGAATATGACCCTCAGGTTTCCTCAACATTCGTTTTATCAAGCTTTGACCGAATGTTCATTAATTGGCAACATATGTAATTCTGTGTTGGCAAGAAACAATAGATCAGTATCGTTTTCAGCAGAGTTAAGTTAATTCAGTATATTGGTCCAAATTACATGATTCCAAAAAGATACTTAATGAAAAAATGATAATACTAATTCGATAGTTTATAGGTATAGTATTTGAATAGCCATTTGATGACAATAAAGTATTCATTATTTTAAAGTACAGATTGACTTTTAAGAGTGGTCTAATAACAGTGCATCTGATTCCAGACTTGAGGGTCATTAGATAATTTAGTTTATGTCTGATATTGAGTGGGGTTTGATTATGAAATATTTACAGCCTTTAATTTGGCGCGAGTACTGATTACTAATCCAGGAAGCAGCAATATAGAATCAGTGTAAATTTAAATTAAAGACTGAATTGCAACAAATTGCAATCATTCCAGACTCTGTTTTAACCTTGCAAATTTATATTTGTTAGATTTTTAAAAAAAAGAATATTTGGCAAACATGGTATTTATTTACGATTACTAATTTCGTCTTATCATGTTATTATTTGTTAATGGAGAGCATTGGTAAATCTTTCATTCTCATCTTTAGATATTGAAGTGAGTTGTAGCAAGGGTGGGGTGGCTTCGCTTGCACAACTTGAGGCTGAAAAGTTGAAAGTACGCACTCATCAAGGGAATTGCATCTTTCGAAATATAAAGGTAAAATTTGTGTTTTGTGTCTTGATTTCATTAATGTTAAGCTCATCTACATTTATGATATTTGGCTGGGAATGCATGATGGAAGTATGTAATTGTGACATTTTGACAATATATCATACTATCATAAGTCTGAATGGCTGGCTTAAATATAAATTCGAGGCTTACAGTGGCTTACTATTCTATCTAAAATTATGATGCTTTAATTTATATCATTTTACACACAATATATATACTTGAATGAAACTAATGTATTTACCCAAGATTACCTTATGTTATTGGTAGCACAAATATTTATTTAGAACTCATATTTTGCTGTGAAAATGTTAGGCTTAAGTCATGCATATAAATTCTTGTTAAAATTTTATTAATTATGAATGTTTTATCTGTTTTTTCTCTGAAATCATCTCAGTCACTGGTTGATGGATCACTCATAAACTGTTAGGTTTAATGCTTTGGAAGACTTTTTTATCAATTTCAATACGGCAGAATATTTTCACCATTCAGTCAAACTGGGTTTAGAATTTAGAATTTGATCAGGATTTTCATTAGCCTTGACTAGATTTTACCATAAATTTTATAATTAAATTACATATAATTTAGAGAAAAACTGACGCTTTAGCCAGAATCTTAAGGGTCCAAATGTGACTTATTACAATTACAAAGGGCCAAGGATCAACTCAAGGGTCAAATGGAACCCCTTATTGATTCTGCAAGATATTTGCTGAATAGTAAAAATAAATTTTTGACTATTCAATCATTCACAATCATGTCCCATTCATTAGCATGCGTTAATTGATATATTTATAGATTCATGTCATTCTTACATTATTATTTTTTGGTACTGAGTAATTTGAAATGTACCAGTTTCCTGTATTTATTATTTTTCATGGACTCTTCAAACTTTTTGATTGCTGCTTTGATTATTATTGATTCGTCTCCAGTGGTATTTTTGTGACAATAATAATTTGCTGTATTGATTTGCTCTGTTATTTGTGAAAGATGTGTGCTCTTGTCATTCCATGAATAAGTTATAGTTTGATTCATTAATTTGACTGATATAACTCGGACCTACAACCGATCTGAAAAATCAATACTTTGTCGTGTATTTTCTTGTTTGTAATAATTGGTTTTATTTTCAGCACAGTATTCATCCTGTTGTTGGAAGAACGTAAAAATAATCTGTATGTTGGTTGTGTAATCAAAGTGAGTTGGGTATCCTCATGAGTCTGTGGTGTTACTTTTTCAGACATCGCAAGCATGGCGCTCTTCATACTGTTAAGAAAGAAGATAGTTAATCATTGATTTGGTTTCTGAGTCATAACATCATTCATTATTTAACATATTGTGTAGTAGGATTTCTTAAACAACTTTTCTTTATTAATTTATTTAAAAGTATGTCCCAATAGTTATCATATTTTCCCTTAAACAATTTAACCATTTGCTGAAAATCTTGGTTATTCTAATATAATGTTACTCTTACGAAGATTTAAGCTTTACTGACTTAAACGTCTCTCAGTGCCACCTTGTAACTTGTTAGTAAAAAACAGGAAACTATTCCACATAGAGATTGAGTATAGTGTGATGTTATCTATTATAATATATATATATATATATATATAAATATAGTGTATATCGAGGGTTGGACGCACTGTTGTTGTAAATGCTTCTTAACCGATAATGAGTTACAATAGTTTTACACCAAACGGTCGATATATTTTATGATTATATTATTGACTACCGTATAGTCGCAAAGTTTACATTCATTATTTTCTGTTTCAGAGTGTAAATGTTGATGTGAGTACAAGAGATGGAAGTGTAATATGCCATTCTGTCTTGCAAGGAAATGCCAACATAATGTGCCGAGGGAAAGGGGTAATTTCTTTCTCTTCAAGTAATATTATGCTAATTTTTTGTTCATTTGTTTACCTAAACAAGCATGAAAAATATATTTCCTTAAGTTAAAACATCAATACAAATTCATTAACAAAGAATGAACTCATAATGTATTGATCCATATTTGTTGAAGAAAAATGTTAGTACATCATAAAATCAGGCTATTTTACAAGTTTTGTAGGTTAAAAATATGGTAAAAAAAGATAGTTTCAATCGGTTATTCATTGCAATGGTTCTTATTAGAGATGTTTTAGCTAATGTAACAAAAATACTTGATCGGGCAAATTCAAAAATGTTTAGGTTCAGATGAGCCAGATACATCTGATAAAGGTAATCCTATGCAAATAGGTTTCGTAAAAAAATCTTTGTTATTTCTTGGAAAATAGGTTTCTTCAGAAAAAGTAAAAATTTTATGCTACATTTTGTCAGGGAATAAATGCTGGAAGAATACAGGGACAGAAAGTTCAATGTCATAGCCAGCATGGGGACATTAGGGTAAAGGCTGTTTATGCTGATAATTCCATGTTTTCATCAACTAGCGGTAATATTCATCTTGGTAGTTGCCATGGGAACACAGAAGTGAATCTCAGTGAAGGCAATCTGGCTGTTGGTAAGTACTCAAACCAGTGAAAATATTATATGTTTTTTCTTTCATGCTTAAAACAGTGAGTTTATTAGGATTATATCTACCGATACGTTCCTGTAAACCAATGAAAGGCAGAAATTAAGATAGTTTAAATCATTTTTTAAGCACCTTAAACATCTAGGAGTCCTGTGGACTCGAAAATACTACCCAAAATATTTAAACATCAATTTCATTCACGAAAATTGGATATCTTCAATTTTAGTTTCAAGTGTTGTTGTTTAATTTCACTTTTTTCTATGAAGGAAATAGCTTTAGTTTTGGTAAAAGTCATTCCGTTAACAGATGTTCTAGTTTCTAGTCTTCTTTAAGAAAAATTGAAGTATAATGTTTGTGAAAACATTATCATGATTCGGCCAAAATTGAAAACAGTTTTTCTGGGCTTCCTCCATACCTGCCAAAAATGTTGCGCCCTGTAGTATTTTTACTTGTCAGCGGTAGGAAAGTCTTGACGAAGAAAGTCTAGTTTAAGAATACCCAACAAAAGTTTTTTTTCAAGAAAAATGCAGTAAAATCTACTTTGAAGTCAACCTAAATAATAAGACCACCTAAAAATTAAGAACTCAATTCTCAGGTCCATTTTCACTGTTTAGCTCTTTATTCAACCTCAATATTAAGACCACTTCAATAATAAGACTTATTTGCAATAGTCCCAAGGATGGTTGTATTATTGAGGTTTTACTGTTAAATGTTTACCTACGTGCCTAACTTCACTTGGTGGGGTATGTAGACACCATTCAATGACTTAAGTGTGGCTGTGCTATTATCACTGTTTTCTGGAGTGTTTGTCAACAGTTATTCCATCCTTAAAGAACTTGTTCATGGTGGTATGTCCTACCCACAATAATTGTTGTGTATCTGTAGATAAACAATCCCAGAGGAAGAGTAGATGCTAATTTCATTGGGTATGTCCAGTTACCAAGCTTTTATCACTGGAAATGTTAATGTTGGGAATGGGTTCAGGTCCACATGATTAGGAACATTAGAATCGCAACTGTCTAAGTTTGGAAAAAATTTAGGTGACATTTATTGAACAAAATATTGACTTATTCTCTAAACAACTTCCAAGTATTATTCATAATAATTTGGTAATACTTGTTTTCACTCATTGCAAATTGCAACACCTTCTAAAAGTTTTTCAAGGAGTAATTGCTCATTTTTGCTATTACTATGATGCAAACATACCAATAATCAATGCTGAATTTCCATTTTAAGCCCTTGCCCATTTTGGCAATTTTTAAGGTTTGAATGGGGGAAAACACAGTATTTTTGGATTGGGAATGAGTCCCTTTACAATACCTATCTTTATTTAAGGGGAAAAAGCCCTGTTTCAAGCCTCCTGTTAAATGATAATACATGTGTGGATCTTTGTAGTAAGCCAATTCTAGGGGTGAGAAGCTTCCATTTCTAAGCTGATTTCCATATTTTCAGATAAAAAACTTTCGAAATTAAAGTTGTCCAATTTGATCTGGGCACAGGATTCTAACGGATGCTTACAATCAGCACTCAAAATATGAAAATATATAATAATGTAAAATGAGTACTCAATTTTCTGCTCTCAAAAATCCATTATCAGACTGATATGAGTATTTTTTGTGATTTGAGTGTTGAGTGAAAGTATTTGTTATAATTCTGGACCCAGGTGTGTGCAGAAATGATGATTTTGTTTACAGATGTAGGGGTAGCCGCTGACTTCCAGCACATACTAGTAGCACTTGCACATCTTCTGTTCCTTTTTCAGACACCCTAGACGGTAACTTGGAAGGTCAAGTAGGATCTGGTAATACTCGGTTGGCCTTGTCCAGAGAAGGCAATGTGAACCTTAGTACAGAGAATGGTATTATACTTTACTTGATTATGATTCATGGCATCTGATGTCTATTTAGGGCTGTTCGAGGAAAATCTGTTGGTGGGTGTCAAAACCAATTTAAATTCTGTTGATGATCCCCTAATTTTCGACTGTCGAAAAGTTCGAGAATTGCCGATATTAGACTTTTGTGTATGGAAATGTTTGCGAATGGCCAAAGTCGCTTTGTCCATTGTATATACACATCGTGAAAATCATTTTTATATAATGTTTGTACTATAATATTTAAGTGTAAATCGAGTAGTGCATTTATCGATGTATCGACTAACTGCACTAATGAAGAAATATGCATTGCTCAAGCCATGCTTACTAACTTAAAGCCCACCGGGTTTGCTCAGTTGGTGTGGTGCTGGGCTTTCACCGGGGAGGTACAGTTTCGATATCTGGGCTGGGCAAGTCATGTCCTTCCATGACATTGGGTTACTGTCATTTGTCCTCCATCTCTGATTCATGTGGGAAAGTTGTCAGCGACCTTTGGAATGGCACATTAGGACTGGTTGATAATTAATTCCAGGAAAATAGGTTAGGTCAACTTACTGCCATATAAAAGTGAAAAATGGTGTTCAACCCAATAAAGCAAATTAAAAAAGATTAGTCTCTGCAATGCATAGTTGTTAATAAAAAATTAAATTGTATTAAAATATGCATTCAAATTTAATGGTATTCTGTTTGTTACGTTGGTTGAAGTTATTTATTTCAGTTATATGTCATCTTGAATGTTCGAAAAAATCATATCTATTTCAAGCCATTTCCTTTATGTTTTCATACATTTTTCTTTCATAGGTGATATTTCTCTCAAAGTCCCAGAGTCGCTTAACACCAGCATGGATCTCACTGCTACTGAAATTGATCAAGGGGAGGTTACTCTATACGACACAGAAACTTGCACAGAAAGTGGCCTTATTGAGCTCAAAGGTGATCTATTGTTTTGAATATTTCTATAGAGTTAAAACCTAATCAAGCTACTGATTAATAAAACATTTCACTGAAGAACATTGATCAGGTTTTGGGATCATGTGGCTTCTGTCGTCCATTGAAAAATTCAGAAGTAGTCATTGTCTTTAAATGTATAACATGATTTTATCATTTTTCATAGATGAAACCTTGAATATTGATATGTTAACCTTATTTAGCAATCATTGCCATCTGAAAGTTGTTCCTTATATTTTGTCAGTGTCTAATACATATGTAACATTTATCCTGTCTTTTGAAACGATCTGTGCCTGCTTATTTTAAAACTTAAAAAATCATATAAATCATTTGTAAAATCCAAAAATTAATATGAACTATTTTTCTGTTGCTTTTAGTAATCTTGCTTGTTTTGGTTTACTTGTACCTCACTGATATTATATATAGTATGCTTTGATACATTCATTACCACATACTGTTATATTTCCATACTTGTGCTTTTATGTATACATGAACTGAGCTTAATTAAAATAAACTTGTTGTAAACTTGTAAATTTGCTGTTGGCTCATGTTGATTGTAATTTTATGTTAACTACATGATATTGTTATTTCTACAGGTAGTCTGAGTAAGGATGGACTGGACAGTGTAATTCAAGCAAGTACGAAGAACGGAAAGATTCAACTTTGTTACTATGACTGGTTTGCGTCGTTAAATCTCGGCAAAGATTCTGCACCATAAATACTCAAAAACAATTTCTCCATAATGCATGAGTGGAAATTTTTATGTGAGAGTTTTCATTTGTTGTGTGTGTAAGTGCTTGACTTGTCCATACAGTTTGTGTGTTTCACTTCTTTACCAGGGGCCTTATTCACAAACATGTTAAGACTGAAACTCAGACCTAGACTTAAAATTTGCAAAAATTAAATTCACCAGCCTTTCATTTTCATTGAATCAAAACGGATGAAATTTTGTCAGAAGAATTGTTGTTACCCATTCTACACTTCCCTCAATTTTTATCAAAATCTATATTGTTACAACAACATTGGTGTAAAAAGAACAATTAACATTTTAAAGTCTAAATTTCTGTCTTAAAGTGGTTGTGAATACGGCCTCAGATCATACACCATCTGTTTTTCAGTACTTTGCTTTCCATCAAATTTGTGTGTGTATATTTTTCAAATTGGAAATAGATATTTTTGAGATTAGTTTGCTAATTGTCCTGTATTATTATTCAGTTTGTTTGTTTTTAACAAAGGTTTTATGCATCGCTTATATATCTGGTTTGTTATTTCAAACACATTGATAGTGCCAGCATATAGGAAAACTAAGCTTTCTGTGCCTTTTCAGGTCAAAGTTATCTTCTTTACGGTTGAATTATTTTGTTTATTTCTTCCATTTAACTTTTAAGTTAATTTTTAATAAGAAAAAAAAATTTACCTCGAATTTTTCCTTGTGCATCTATTTTTATCCAAAAAGTTGGACAATAATTGTGCCATAAGCATGCAATTTCATTTCATCAATTTTAAAATGTTGTTATGGTTTGATGATTTTTGTTAAGCAGTGTCTTACATTGCTACATGAATGTACATTCGAAATCGCAGATGAAAAATCTAGTTACTCTGTTCCGATCATCCCTTTCATTCTCAGTTTTATGCTCCGCCCCCTCCCAAGGGAGGCATATAAAAGCTGCCCTGCCCGTTTGTTTGTTAGCTTCTTAGTTTGTCCATCTGTCTGAAATATTTCATGTCTTTTCATTCTTAATTGTTCAACAATGCAAGGGATTCCAATTGAACTTCACTCAAATGTTTAACATGTTTAGGTGCATAGTGTGCAATAGTTGAGGTTTTATCCCTAAGCTCAAGGTCGTGACTAAAGTCATTCCTTTTCGGGTGCATTCATCATGTACTTGTTCCATCCGTTGCTCATTTCATTATTGTTATTTTTAAGAAATTAGCTGTAGCTCTGCATAAGGTTAAAAAGTTGTCCATTTAGTATCTTCCCAATGCCTAGAGCAGTGATTCATTTTGTATTATATTTAGGAATCTTCTCACTCAACTAAAGAGTCTGGTAGAAGCAAGACTTGTTCTAATGTGACAAATGACAGGCAGTCCCAGTGTATGTTACAGTAAAACCTCAATAATAAGACCACCTATGGGACCCATGAAAACTGGTCTTATTATTGAGGTGGTCTTAATATTGAGGTTGAATAAAGAGCAAAACAGTCAAAATGGATTTGAAAATTGTGGTCTCAATTTTGAGTCGGTCCTATTATTGAGGTGGTCGTTGGGTGAGATTTTACTGTATACTATTATGTTGTCACATTAGTTGCCTTTGTGTTTTGTACTGCTGATTTAGTCTGTGTTTGCTCTCTGCATCAGTATATGCAGGATTATCATTTCTTCAAGCAATTTGCTAATTGGTCACTTTTTTATATTATTATGTTTTCCAAGTAATGTTGAAGTTAGTTACTAAACATTAGATTAGAGCATAATTAGAAGATTGTTCGACATAACTCTGAAAATTGTCCTTCTCAAAAAACTATTTTTAGGGGAGTCTGAATGAATGTTTGTAGCAGCATATTGATAGTTAACACTAGTATGACCTTAAAAATTTATAAATAAATAATTTCATACCTACCTACCCAAATAAATTTTGCTTTGTGACATGTAGGGTTATGTCAAACAGACAATTTTTTAAGAATGGCCTTAGTGATGCTTAATACAAACATGTAGGTCAGATTTTAACATATGAAAGTGTAACGCACAACTACCTTAAATAATCTACTTGTTGAGATTTCTGAAGCGATATAGACCAGATAGATAGGTTGTTCTGTATAGCTCGGATCTAAGTGTGTCTGTTATCGAAAGTCTTAATTATAATAACAAGTATGTATTACACAGATTTCATAGACAGTAGAAGTCTAGTTCGGAAATTATGAAAAGAGTATATACATTACTAACATTTGTAATACAAAACTACAATATATATTGTTAACCAAGAATATATTTCGCGTTCGTGGCTTTTGCATTTGGTATCACTCCATGATAATGAATAGCTGTGATAAATTGGCCTTCTTATGTGATGTTAATATTGTGACCAGTGAGATTCTGTAATTCATTATAGCTGAGAAAGGGTCAGTGTTATAAAAATTGCTATATATTTCTTTGAGCATTACTAGGATTACTGTATCGCCTCTATTCAGAAGGAATTATGTGTACCCCACATAGCTGGATGGGAAGGCATATTGATATTGTTCTGTCTTCTGGATGTCACACAATTTGTCTGCGCTTGAGCTCCTAAACCAGTGATTAGATTTCTATGGGGGGAGACATGCGTTTTTTCCAAAATCAAGTTCTAGTTGGTCTTTAATTTTATAACATATAATGATAATATCCAATATCCATGGAGAGAATTTCAATAAGCTTTTTCTTCCAATTCTATCCACTTGTCTATTACATGCACTTTGTAATCTTGTCATTTACTGTATATTATATGACAATTTAGACACATAAATATGTTTGAACTAATATCCAATACTTATACAGGATATATACATAAATGCAGGTTTATTTCTGTTTGTGAAAGTTTATGAAAATTTATGCCGAATTGTTTTTAATGGTTGACTCGGCAGTATTCCATTTTTCTTGTGAGATTAATGATTTACTTTCTCGTGTATATAAACATCATCTTACAGACAGATCATTTGATTTCAGTGCTTAAACCCCTAGATTGAAACTTGATGTTGAACTTTTGTGAATAGACATCATTGAAAAGTATTTTGTGTCTCGGGAATAGTTTATAGTTTCAAGCTGGAAAATAAATTATTACTTGTGTAGCGAAAGCTAAACTCCCCTGTGTATTCATTGGTAATAGATACTTCCTACATTTACAATATGTACCTCCCTTGCTCTGAATAGTCGGTCATTTTGATAGGCAATATAATGTAAACGATGATAAAATAATCCAATATATAAAAAATCCTTCTTCATTATGCTCATGTTGGCATATGTCTCAGAAAATGTGGTAGTAACATGCAAATTCTCTTGGTATTTTCTCAATTATCACATATTTGGGAATTACTCATGTGCTTATCAATTTTGCCTAACAATATGGTGATTAAGATCAAGGGAGGTAATTATTGTACATGTTGGAACTGTCTTTTGTGATGGTTGAATTTATCTGGAATCAATACTACTATGAGATATCTTCCTCACTTTGTAATTTTCTTACCAACAATGTCTGTTTGTTTATCAAGTTGTGAAAGCTTTCATGTTGATCTGCTTCATATTTTATATGTTGATAGACTAGTTTTGCTTTCTCCCTCAATGTTCAGACTTGCCTATATAGCAATGTAAACTCTTTTTTTTATGTCTTATAGTTTTTATCATGCCCTGCCATTAGAAGAATGGTGACAGTGGAATAAAGTGTTACCTGTGTCCATCCGTCCCTGTGAAAAATCGGTTCCAATCAATTACTTTTGAATGGATGGATAGATTCAATGCACATTGGGCTCATAAGCCTAAAATAATGTAATAAAATTCAAGTTCAATTTCGGTTACAGTCTTTAATTTTTTGGAGGAGTTCTGGCCCTTTTTTCCACTTAAAAGTCATACCGTGTCCTATCTCGTTAGAAGTGCTAAGCATCCAAGTGCTGTAATTTATTAGAATGATGCTTCTTAGAAGTGTTTCATTTTTTATGTGAACACGACTTGTGTGTTGTTCAAGAATATTATATTGTTTGTGCGAAAGGCCTGTACTCAAACTTAAAATTTTTTCTTGTGCATATGGTGGGGGGGGGTGCGCAATATGAGTTTATCGACATTACATGAACATGATATAGTAACTGTAAGTGTGTGTGTGTCCGTCACACTTCTGTTCAGAGCTATGACTGGGAAATTACTGAAGGATTTGAAACCTTTAAGATTTTTATTTACTTTCTCCCCATGTTTGATCTTATTTCTTGCCGGACGGATATATAGAGGAAAGCCCTGCTTTGTAAATCTTCCCTTTCTTGCTCTGCATTTTCTCACTTCCATTATGGCAGTGTGTCGCATGTTTTCCACTTTATAGTATTATTGTTACAGTTCTAGCACAGAGTTTATTGATATCCAATTACCATCACATTTCTTTGATAAACATTTCAGCTGGACATGACAGTCTCTGACTGCTTACTGTTCATTTTGTTGATTAGTTTAGTGTTGTGTAAAATATATTTTGTACAGATGTACATAACTGATCTTTCCTTATATTTTTCCGTCAGTTACTAATACATTATTTACGTTATTGTTTGTCACATAATTGATTGGAATAAAAATTAAAAAGTGATGTAACTTGGTTTTCTATTATTGACTTGTTGGGTTAATTTTTTTTATTAAACTTCTTTCTGTTATCAGGAAAAAGTACAAAAAGAGTTTGTATGGTATAAGTTTGATGCTTTAAGATTATAGCATCAAAAATGATTGGTCATTTACAGATACAGATTTATTATTCCGTGTATGGAAGTTTTGGTCATCTGAGCTCAAGGTGCATAATGTGAGCTTATATGACTATCTCCATCTTGCCATTAACAGTTGACTTTAAACTTCTTTAGAGGCCACAATTTGTATGAAACATGGTAAGAACGATTTTTTGTCATATGAAGTGAATACTTGTCATCTGGGGTAAAAAATAAGGTCACAAGGAAAAATCAGAGAAGTAGTAACACTCTAGTGACAATTGTTTCCACCTGATCTTTATACAACTTGGTTGGAATAATTGTCTTTATGAAATCTAGATAATGTGAGGAGTCAAGGTCACTGGTTAAAATCATGTAACGAACATTGTTGACATTCCAGAGGTAACATTTTCTACCAGATAAATATGAAACAATCGGAATAGAACCACAAATGTATAAAAAAAATAATTGTGTTGTGAGGGATCAGAAACCAGGTCACTAGGTCTCGTCATGGAAAAACTTGAATGTGCATGGAGGCCACATTGGTACCTGCTCTTTATGAAACTTGGGCAGAGTGTTAATTTCTATGGAATACTGGTCAAGTATAAAACTAGGTCATCTGGGTTAAAAAATTAGGTCACCATTTTCATTCATAGAAAACTTTTTATATTTCTTGATGCTATAATATCAAGCTGATGCTAATTTAAAATGGGCATGGTATTTGTCTCTTGTGTAATGCAGTCCAAATTTAAAACTGAGTCATTTTAATCAAACACCAGAACAATGAGCAAAACCATGGAAAAAACGTGAAAGAGCTCTGCCAGCTGGTATGCAGAGGCCATCCAAAGACCTAAGTCTTTGGGGCCATCTTTTCATCTGATCTATATCCTACTTCGTCAGAATGTGTCTTGTTATAACAAAGTAGATTAATCCTGCACTGCCATCATGAATGTCACGTGATAATGATTGAATTAAATGATTACGGTCCCTGGTTTCACCTTGGAAACGCAGTGGTTAAAATTAATTCTTAAAAAAATAGTTCTTCATTTAAACACATAATTATATAACTATGGCATATTTTCCTCAAATATAACCAGAACAATATATTAGAGTCAAACTATTAAAATGTTACCCATGTTAATCTATAACTTGTAATGGGAGTCCACTGCGTTGGAGATTGAGATGTGTTATGTAGACGGTCCGTTTCTAACTTTAGACATGATCTTTCAAAAATCACCGTGTCAACAATAACAATAATCGGTCAATATTACATCAGTTTTAGAAGTAACAAGTTCTCGTTAGATTTTATTGACAGCTATTGGAATATATGTAATTTCATTATTTATGCTATTTTCTATCCGTTATAACAAGTGTCATCGGTTCTTTATTCGTATAATTTAATCTGAATATTTAAGACTTATAATTTCGGATAAAACATATTTTCGGATAGATAAGTAGATAACCAATTTGCTAAGACTAGTATTTAGGTAAAATGTGAAGAATACAAATGCTTGGAGTTATATTTGTAGGACTAGCAATATCTATGCAGTGAAACACAACACTAACTTTGTTATATAATTAGTATTGTTGGTCCCATAATGTATTTTGACTTTGAAATAATGAAAACATACTGTGTTGGTATAGGTCGGATTAGCCTTAGATATATATGTAAGTTATAATACTCATTTAGCTTAAGTACTGATTTAGCTGATTTAGCTTAAAATGAAAGTATATCAAGGATAAAAAGTGTTCTCGATCAGTGTGGTTGAAATCAACAACTCCTTGAACACCAGTATATAATGCTTTAATGACTGAGCTCATTGGGCAGTCGTCAAACCCCACACCACTACATCCCGCCTTCCGGCATTTTAAGCTCTACCACTGTGAGCTGTCAAACACTGCTGCCCCCTTTAAAGTTACTTAAAGGAAAAAATGTGCCAAATGTCACAGACTACAGCCTAATGTCGGTATCAGAGGGACCTAAGATATGTAGAGCATTGTTATTCAATGGGGACATTTCCCCAAAATGAGGTTGACGTTATATATGAATCAGAATTGCTCATTTCATGTTCTGATATTTTATAGTGGCCAACTAAGAAGCTGTTAATTATAGGATAGACCATCAGATCATCATGGTGACATTCAGATGCAGAAAGTGTCGACAAAATCTGCAAGTAGAAAATTACAAGAAAAGTCAAGGTATCTTAAAATTTAAAACCCGCATTGAATTTTTTTTTTCACTCTGTTCTTGCTAAAAAATGTTTTCAATGCGGGTTTTAAATGTCATGGCTACTCACCGGCCACCTGTGGCTAATGTACACATTTTCTTAACATTTGACCAATTTATGGGAAATTTCCATGAAGCTTTAAAATTTCATCTTTACAATGAAGAACATTTGCTATATGTAAAAACTGTATTAGGCATACATTTGTTCAAGTTCGAATACATCCAAGTTTTAACTATCTTTCATGTTGTTTGATTTTATTTGAAGTAACATATCTTGCTTTTCATAGGTTGTTTGAACGATGATTTCTTACAAGACAATGTCATGTATTTTGGTGTTGAGGATTGCCCAGCCTGGATAGAAGAAGCAATTACTCAGGTATTATTGTACAAAAGAATTGAATTACTGTATAAGTGGCGAAGTTTTCAACATTGAAATGTTTGTGAATTCAAGAATGTGTCAAAAATATCAGAAGTACTTTTTATACACTTTATAATTATGCCCCTGCCAATTGAAAAATGTTGAAGGGGCATAAATTGTTACCCCTGTCTGTCTGTCTTTCCGTCCGTCCGTGAAAAAATTGGTTTCTGATCAATTACTCCTGAAAGGATAGATGGATTCAATTCATATTGGGCACATACATATAGGATAATAAAATACAAGTCAAATTCGATATTGGTTACAATTCACCAATTTGTTTTAGGAATTAATGCCCATTTTCAACCTAAAAATTGGTTTCCAATTAATTACTCTTGCAAGGATGGATGGATTCATTTCATATTGGCCACATAGCATATTTTAATAAAATACATGTCCTGTTTTATTTCAGTTTCTATCTGCCAATTTTTTTAGGAGTTATGGCCCTTTTTGTACTTAATAATTAATTTCACTTAATATTGCTTAAGAATTATTTGGCCTTTACAAAAAAGTATTTGAATTCTGCTGAAAAGCCCATAGTGGGTGTCATCCGTGTCCTATGATTGCATCTAGGTGAACAATATAATAACCATTTTGGCAATTTACACACATTTCTGTCCTGCAAACATCTTTAATTACCGATTTGTGAACTTTTTTGCCTTACAAAAATGTCTTAATTATCACAAAAGAAGTTTAAAGGTAAAAAAAACCCATACATGTACAGTTTTAAACCCTAGGCAAAAAGTTTATCTTGTATGTGTATTTTTTAAAATAGGAAACAAGGTTTCGCAAACCAAGGTTGATGCTTAACAAAAATAAAAAATAGTATGGCCTAAATCATTATACATCCGTTAACTGCTTTGACACTGCACAAGCTAAATATCAGAAGCGTATCAAGTGAGCCAAAGAGTTACCTAACCTGAATTACGAGTAAAGGTGATGTGCTTCGCTAACAATTTATAATAAATGCTGTTTTTGAAACTCTCCCTCTGATATGGTTTACATGTACCATTGGACAGTTCACAATCTAAATATTCCAAAAATATACAATCTAATATATTTGATCCAACCATGAACATTAATCAATAAACCTAACCACATCTGGGGAATATTCCCCAATACAAGGTATTGGAAGAGATAAGCAGTCGGTAATATTTACTCCCTTAAAATTGATAAAAATAGGGGTAATGCAGGGCCTTTTGAAACTGTTAATTAGTGTTTTGTGAGTTTTGGCTGATTTCTTTTCTTTGCAGGCTGGATGGACTAAAGGAAAATTGTACTGTATCAAATGCAAAGGAAGATTGGGTTCATTTGATTTTGTTGGCCAAAAGTTATGTTCCTGCCGGCAGCATCTCTTGCCTCCCATCCATTTGCTGAAGGTCCGAATTGATGAAATGTCTAACAGGTAGAGTATATACAAACTGTACTGTAATTATTATTACTGAACATTCTAACAGTTTATTTTCAAATTGTGTATAGAACTCTATTACAATATAGTATTAAAGGTGAATTTACTATTAAAATACTGTTTTGCTTAATATTGCAAACTGTAAAACTAGAAAATTAATATTTTGCGCATTTTAAGTTAGCGGTTTTCGCAGTTGGTACGAACAAATTCAACTCTTTTGCAACGTGGCTTTAGAGAATTGACTGTTCTTTTGACAATTTTTTTTTTAAATAAAGTGAAATCATATTTTATGTTTAATGAATATATTTGCAAAAAAAAAAAATTAAGTTTGCTATTTAAATATGGATTAGAAAGGGGGCATATAGATGAGGCAGAGTCTTAAAACTTTACAGGAATGTTCACCAGTCTTTGTAGTTGTGCACCTGGGGTTTCATGTTTGGCTGTGCACAGTAAAGGCAAAGTTATGGCCCTTGACTTAATTAAAATATAGCCTACAGAATATGCAATCTTGTGTCATGAATATCTGCAATAGAATATGAGCCAGAGTCATAAAACTTCATGGGAATATTCACCAACTTGCGTAGTTGTGCTCCTGGGATTTCATGTATGGCTAAGCCCAGTAAGTGCAAAGTTATGGCCCTTTATCTGTAATTTGTAATTTGGTAATTTTGATACACACTCAAACTATGAGCAGAATAATAGCATTTGGTTTTGTGACAAAGGCTGGAAGTGGGGGTATTTGTGTCCTAGTTTCTCTCTTTGTTAATGTGCCATGAAAGGAAATCGGTTCAGCACTCCATTAAAAGGATTGGTGTACTGTATGTAAAAGCATTTTTATATTAAATTTGTTTAAGTCGTTAAAATTATCAACATAAATAAGATAATTTATTTACAAATACATTCTATTTTCAGTGTACAGATACAGTCAGCCTCCACATCTTTACATTCTCCTATATTCACTAACACACATAGGATTATAAGCATGAAAGATAGACCGACTCAGGACTTTGAAGTTATTGCTGTCTCAGCTTCTTCCGAAGTAATGAATGATGTGGAGAAACTGGGCCAAAAGCCAAGTACATTGAATGTAACTAATGAATGCAATAACTCCACAATTCTCCCACCGAGTGTGTTGGATCACAGCCCAGTGAACATCATGGAAGAGGAAGCAGTGAATTCAGCTAAGAGCCGATCCCTAGGTCGCAGGTGTACATTTATGGATCCAGATATTAGTATTTTGCGCAGACGCAAACATTCAACAATCAAGTCCGGTCATTACAGGCATGCGTCTCCTGACTTAAGCTTCGTCTCATCTTCATCAAGTGTCTCTGTTATAGTTTCTTCTGACTTCTCTGCTTGCTCTTCACCTTCGGCTGTCAATCCTGATAATAGCATATACACAAGTTCAGAGATGTCAAATCATTCAAATTCAACTGACATTACTTATAGCATTTCAGCTTGTAGTGCTATTCAAGAGAATGTTGCAGGTCAGTCTTTCTCATGTTTCAACAGATTTGAGTTATTGCCAACAGACAATCTTGTATTGATGCCAACTGACAAACTTGGCTTGGTGTCAAAAGACAATCTTGACTCGAATGTCGACACAAAGGCAGACTCACGTTGCAGTACAAACGAGATTTGGGTAAAGTTTTTCATTCTATTTATATTGATATAAAGAAGTTATCAGTTGTATGGGTGCCATGATGCACATGAAACATACCATGTTAAATTGTCTCTAAAATGCATATTGTCGAAACATTACAGAAGAACTTCGAAACCTCAAACAGTTAAGGCGTGAACACTGTAGATACCTCGAACAGGTTCTTAAGTACCGGCGAATTCCCCTCTTATTTTCATATTATCTAATAGTAGATCACTCTAGTAGGTCCCTAGCTACCATTTCATTCATTTTTTACCATAAATAGGTCGAACAATACAGTGCTTAACACCTTTGATTGATCAGTTGAAATCCTTTTGTTGTCGAGCCTGCATGCGGTTAGCTGGATATCAATGGCGGTCCAGGGTATGTGCGTGCGCCCGTCCAGATATTCTTTGTCCGGACCATTACTTTGTCACTAATTTGAGGATTTTTCATGAATGTTCACCTTGATGAGACGGAGTGTCGCGTGCAAGACCCATGTCCGTAGCTCAAAGGTCAATGTCACACTAAGAGGTCAAACGTCAAAAATGGGTCTAAAACATCTTTTCCGTACCATTACACTGTCATTTACAGTCCAGGTACTTGGCACTAATGTTCACCATGATTGTCGTAAGACCCATGTCTGTAGCTTAAAGTTCAAGTTAAAGATCATGATTCGTAGGGTTCACAACTAACAAAACCATTCCTGCACAGTGCTAATTGCTCAAAGTTTCAAAAAATTCCAGATTTCTTCCATACAGTGTCAGCATTACAGAAGTTACTTATCAATAATCATCCTATATTATGTTTTTTGTATGATGCTTGAAATATTGAAAGGTTACATCTCTTGGTTATGAAAGTTTTCATTTCCAGAAAACAGACAGTGTTCTAGAAAATAGACAGATTTCTAGAAAATAGCATTTATGTAAACCACCATACTTTGATACTTGGTTGAAAGATGTGGATAGTGGGAAATATATCTAGCTGTATTCTAGATCCTTTTTCATGAAATAAAATCATATCACATTTCTTCCAATGCCGTGAAATATTTTGAAGTATTCCTAAAACACGTCTTAAAAGTTGGAGGGGTATGAAGTTTAACAGTATTTGAAATTATGTCTTGCATTCCTCAAGAGAGTATCCTATGACCTCTGTTGTTTTAATATGCACATATAACATAAGAGAGATTAAGTTGCTACAGGGAACGCCACATACACAAGACAATGCCTTCCCTTACAGACCCCCAGGGAACGCCACATACACAAGACAAGCCTCCCCTTACAGACCCCCAGGAAAACAGTCCACAAAACATCAGGCACGGTTGTTTACATTGGCAATGATATTGATATTGGTTTATAAATAGATGTGTCAGCTCTTTTTAAATCTGTACAACATTACTAGATATTCAAAAAAGGCTTATTGATCATCTGCATGATATAGAAAAGGTGCAAACGAAACAAAAGGGTATACCATCCAACGGAAACATTTACTCTAGATACAGTGTCTAATATAAAGTAAAAACATTACAAACACTTTTAACCCAACAGTATGGGAATTTGTTCCATACAATGTTGAAGAACAGGAAGTTCAGATCAACACTTGGTTTTAGAGAATAATATAAAAACGAATATACTGTGTATTCTATGTTCACATTGAAAGTGAATCAACATGTTACAAAAATCACACGTATTGGATTCCATGGAGGTCATGGAATAATTGACGTAATTTTTTTATGGACTAATGTTTCCAGTATATCCAATTGTATTCATCTCAGTAAAATTTTGATTCATATCAAATTAAAACACCTCAAAACATATTAAGCAATCCTTAAAATGATGCCTTGAGTACAGTAAAATCTCTTTAAGACCACGTCAATAATAAGACCACCTCAAAATTAAGAACACAATTTTCAAGTCCATTGTAACTGTTTTGTACTTCATTCAATCTCAATATTACGACCACCTCAATATGAAGACCAGTTTTCAAGGGTCCCAAGGGTGGTCTTATAATCAAAGTTTTACTGTATTTGATGTTAAGAAAACATAAAGTAGTATATATATGTATTTACGCATTTTATTTTCATGCAGGAAGAAGTAGAGTTTCCCTCTGAATTGACATGTGCAGTTTGTCTAGAATTATTCTACAGGCCTCACCGTTGTGAACCCTGTGGTCATATCTTCTGTGAGCATTGTTTAAAACAAATTTGCCGAGGGAAACCAGTCAAAACTCCATGCCCACTCTGCAGGGATATTATATGCAAGTGCTGCTTGGAAACAGGTATTTTTATAAATCATTCACATCTTTAGAATACATATAGTTATACTGCTCAAAACATCTAACCTGCCATTTTGTAGGTTGAGAATCCACTCTTTAGTTTGACTAAGTGATTTGAAACAATGAGTATGACTTTGACATAGACGTTTTATGTCCACCATATAGGTTTTTATATTCTTCTCCAGAACCAAGGGGCATAAACAGTTACCCCCACTTTGTTTCCTTTTTACAATTTTAATAAGCCTTATCGCTATAAGTACTATACTAGCCAAATTGAAATTGACAATAACAAAAGCTAGAAACTTTCGCGATTTCATTGTTAGTGACAATTTGCAACTACTGTACCTAAGTTTGTGGAATGACTATCCTCGTGAACTTGAAATGTGCGAAATAATTTCTAGGTTCACAGTAAATAGATTGGTAATTTTACTGTAACATATTTCAGGTATTTTAGATAAAATAAATTCTGAATATGCAAATGAGATCAAGAAGAGATGTCATGATATCAGAAAGAAGGTAAAGGAATCCTACCCACTGCCAGCATTCTCCAGGGAACTATATGCACAATATTTGGCTCAACGGAGATCTCATTATGTTCAAAACAGATTTAATTTTAAGAAAATCATCTTGACCTTGTGTTGGATTTTTCTCCTGTATCTTAATCACATTCTGCTAACGTATCTCAGTGATTGGTCGGCGTTCAATACTAAGGAAATACAATACAATAACTTTATGATACTTTGTGTGACACTTATTAGACAATGTTTCTGGGTTGCAGTACCTACACTTGTCTGGATGAGTGTTGTGCCATATTTATTTAAGCGATTTGTTGCATATACTCGATGTTCCCCTACAAGGAACTTATTCACTTTAGCTGTGATTCTATACCAGTTGTTTACCTTTCATTCCTGGATGAGTTTGTTATTGGAGTTGGGAACAGTTTATACTTTAATTCGTTTTAGATATTAAAGATAATACACCTGTATTTTTATGTAAATGTTGAAATAAAAAAGCAATGAAATGGAAAATAAACATGTTCAAGCCATGCTTTGTTGAAGAATTATCCAAGAATAGGTATTTTGACTAAAAACCTAGTCAACTTTTGTGCACAAAAAGTGCCTGCAAATTACCACACTGATGATCAATATTGTCCGCAATATAACACAATAATATTTCTTGCCCATGTAAACAAACAACTAAATAGTATGCTTAGAAGTCTTGTACTTCTGCGAATAACTATGTGACACTAATTGTTAATTTTGAACTTTGCGGTTTTTGTTCAATTCCATGAATAAATTATTTTCAAAGCTGTGTAGAATGTTTATGTTCATTCACCATTTATACGGCAATGGTAGTTATTGACACTACAGACTTGCAAGTGGTTTAGATTACAGATTACCACAGACTTCCATGCCTTGTAGAATGTATGCACTCTTATGCTATATTCTTAGCTTCGGATTTGATAACAAATCACTGAGTGCATCGTGCTTCACCTGAACAAAACCAAACTGTTGCCATATTCACAATCACTTACATTACAATAACAAAATGATGTCAATTATATTAAAACAAAATATACTGTGAGCTTTCTGATACAATACCAAATAGTCAAAATAAGAAATATGTATGTACATGTATACAGTAAAATCTCAATAATGAGACCACCCTTGGGACAGTATTGGTCACAATATAGAAGTGGTCTTAATATAGACTAAGAGGTTGAAAATTGTGTTCTTAATTTTGAGGTGGTCTTGTTATTGAGGTGGTCTTGTTATTGAGATGGTCTTGTTATTGAGGTGGTCTTGTAATTGAGGTGGTCTTGTTATTGAGATGGTCTTGTTATTGAGGTGGTCTTGTTATTGAAGTGGTCTTGTTAGAGATGGTCTTGTTATTGAGATGGTCTTGTTATTGAGGTGGTCTTGTTATTGAGGTGGTCTTGTTATTGAGATGGTCTTTAAGTGAGGTTTTACTGTAACTAAGTTCAATTGCATGAAATACTGGATAGATCTACACTCTGGAATGTTTTACCGTTATTCTATTAAATGTCGGTCAATGTTGACCTTTGCATAATGGCATGATAAACTATGTGAAAATGACCTTAAAGATACAAATAAATTCATTTGAGAATCTTTTATATAATACTCATCTTTGAAATTTCAAATGCACATGCAGGGACCAAATATTAAAATTTCAAATATCATTTATTATGGCTGCGAACTTTTTTAGAAGAAAACAAAAAAATACAGAGCTGTGAATGCCATCATTCACAAATCGGTCAGATCTAGAAAAAAGTGGAAAGAGACCCATAGGAAGTAGCCACTCAAAAACAAATCCAAATACACTAATTAATTGGTTTGATCGCAGTTTTGAACAAGTTGACATATTTGCATTAATAGTGTAACATTTTGCAAACATGTATCAGTTTATTACATTTTCTCAGTTCATGTAAAACATGACAACATGAGTATAATACATAATATACAAAATACAAATACAATGGTAAAGAGGCAGTTACAATAAGAAAATGAATGCATCATGCACAAGAGATACAATTATAATTATAAATGTACAAATCCTTTCATTGTGTAAATTATCGATAATTAAATGTGTGGAAATACAGGTAAATCATCTCGGTGATGTGTACAAACATTAGTTGCCACCAGGATACGATTCGACTTCGTGTTTAAAAATTAGATTTAAGGTGCGAACTTGTTAAGCGGGACTTCGAAAAAGCTTCGACATAATGAAAAACTTCGAGACAAAAATTCATATAGACGAAGAAGGATAAAATCGGGACTTTTGAAAAACTTCGAGGTAACGGAAAATTCGTCTGAAGCGAGTTAGTCATAACGAGAGTCGACTGTATATACAAGAAGGGCAAAAACAAGACCGAAATAATAAAGACATACGGGTAGCCACATCAATAATGAACTCTCAAATATGAGTATAGAACGACATAGAACTGGATGATACAACAAAAAGAGAATTTAGGAAATACACTGGACGGTAGTGACCTTGGAATCCGGTCTTGATCACTGAACGGTTCGTATGGATTTTATCCATGCTAAAACCGCAAAAACGTGACGTAGTTCCGCGGGAGTTGAGTTGGCCATCTTGTGAGAAGCAGCCGGCAAACAGTTGTCGGCGATTTCTGAGCGTTCGTCGCGTACTGGGCTGTAGTTTTTGACAGTTTGATAAATCTAACCAATCGCCTCATGACTTTAGTTGTGGCAAGTTGTTCGGAAGTGGATTGTGCGTGAAATATCTCTTAACCGGATGGCAGCTTTAAAATTCATGTATAGAGCTCTGTATGCAGGGACCGTATGTATGAATATGTGTTATAGTGTGTTCCAGCTGTATGTGATAAACCATAGACACTCGCTCGTACGATGACCACACATCATTTTCGCATCACTCCGTTGTCGATAAAAATGCAAAATTACTACTCATAAAGAGGCGTTTTAGGCTCAACAATCTTATCGGGAAGCGCAGCGTGCAATTGTTGATGACGTAATTACCAATCAAGATTACGAAGATTGACATGTGAAGAGATACCACAGGAATTTGACACCAGCGCGGGATCTGTTTATTCTAATAAAAATTAAATGGAACCGTTTAGCCATTCGTATAATGTATCGTACGACCGAGTATTGTTGTCTCTGCAGCAAATCAATTGAGGGCTGCGATATTTTAGTAAGCAACGGGTAAGCCATAAGCCTTTTCGAGGGCGGAGTTCAATCTACATAAAAAATGAGATTAATTGAAAATAATGAGAGATTGTGGTAGCGATTTGGTTTAACAAAGGAGTACAATGATGTGGAAAGATGAAGGTAATGTTGTTATAATTCAATGATGATAGATGAGTCATTGGCAAAATAACTCGAAAGAACAGGTGTTCTCGCACACAAAAAAAAGTATTACTTAACTAATAAAACGGTGAAAAAAGACTATTGACGATTCATTTTACACTGTCCAGACTGCAGCTACCATGTGCTGCGAGCGAAGTAGAAAAAGATGAACTGTAACAAGACTGCGAAATGGTGATTGAACTTCGTAATGAGGAAACAGGACTCCAATCTAAACAAACTCATACTAAATGAGAGATGCACTCACGTGCGGCTCAAACCAGAAGCATCTGCACAAAGACTCGCAAAAATTAGCAATGTACTCATACATGTGCGGCTCAAACCAGAAGAGTCTATACAAAGACTTACAAATTGAGCAATGCACTCACGTGCTGCTCAAACTAGAAGAGTCTCATAAGAGTCACAGTGCTACTAAATGTTTTCAAGCAATGCTACTATGACGTGGAATATCTTTTCCCGAGACACTCGTGTCTCGCTTTCATTCCCATCAAAATCGAAAAATACAGTTTTCCGCAAAACTCAATCGATGGCTCACTCCTCAAATTGAGCGACCATTTGCAGTAAAAAAATGAGGCACTAAAATTGAGAAGCTGATTTAACAATGGAGTTGTATGTTATAACCGAGAGAGCGAAGAATTCCAACATATGCTTCTGGGTTAAAAATGAGTCCCTAAGACGAGTTCCGATACTCGGCTAACCGGAATTTAGTTGCTAAAATGAGCGATAGTTTGAACGTCTACTGCTGTTCAATTTACTAGCTCAGTTGCTCACAATATGCGACAATTTAGAATTCTACTCTGTCTGCTCCGTTGTTCATTTATTGCACGGCGTATTGACCAACACCGGGTATATATTGGTTAGGGTAGAACTATGCACCGGTTTGATGGGCTCGGTTTTGAAGATATTCACGATCTTGTGTTCTCCGTGCATCCTCTATTTCTGCAGCAACTTTTGTACTTGTTTACTCAATCGCTCACAGCTGGTCATAACAAGTGAGAGAATGAGAGTATTTTCAATGGTACCTGTTTCAGGCGATGCTTTCGCTGCCCATTGTATGGAAACGTGCTTTCGCCTGGTATTTATAACGTTGAGGTCACGTGGTTAGCTGGCAGTACTTGTTTCTGCGTCTTAGTTTTGCGTATACTCAGACAGTGGAACCAATGTAAAAACGGGATTCTGATTGGCTTGGATAGAATGCGGAAATACGCGAACAGTTGGTGTATTAAAGGCATTTCTAGATTTATACATCAATTTGTTGACATGTTTCTGATGGTTAACGATAAATAATTTGTTACAAATCAGATCGGAACGTTTACTTACATTTGATCGGTTCAACAACATTTAAAGAGAAAATCACCACGTGTACGTTGTTCTGCTCTTGACGCCGAACCAAGCCAAACGCTGCATGACAGTCTTCACCAACTTCTTCAACGCTTCTGTGCAGGTCAGAGTTTTATATCAAACAGAATAAGATGCAACGAACCAGAAATTAGGCGACTATTGGTCTAGTGGCACTATCCAAAATTTGCAAAAAAGTATCTGGTGCTATATCTATTCACTTGTGATCGTAGGGCCCTGCTTTCTCAAAATGTTCTAGTCGATCAAACGGCCAACAACAAAAGATACCTTCGACCAGCCAAACATATTAAGGTAAGACCAGATGCATTTTCGTCAGGTGGTAGCTCGTTGCTACTCGTATGATTTAAATTATAGAAAATGAACCCAATGTCGACAATCTGTTCTGTAACTGCTAAGGAATATCGATTTATCGTTCTTGGACGCCGAATTTTATAAACTTCAACAAAAGACTGCTAATTGTTATGTTTATTTCCGGTTGTAGTTAATACTTGTAATTTCGCCTTGTAACGGAAGAATTTTATAAAATAATTCCGAAAACTGACCTGTCTGCACAATGCACGCGTAGTGCTCGGTCTCTTTCTTTTTTTTAAATGATAACACGTTGTGATATTAAGTTTGTTATAAAATCCCGTAGATATTATTCACTGCAAAAATTGCACTTTTCATTTTTTTGATATAATATTTGCGTGTTACAAAAATAGTCAATTATAATTAGTTGGTGTATATGTGTGATACATGCAAGCCGCCCCATCCCATTAGATAGTCGGCACTGGACTACCAGGATGAAAGTCAAGGGTTCGTGTGTGGACAAGGCTTATGTTTTATGTGACAATCTGAATGACTAAGATAGTACATCATCAAAAGGTGCTTTCTCCACCACGTAATAACACTTTATTTTATTGAAATCCCGCACAGGATTCCACAGCGTCGAATATAATCATGAATAACGCCCCGATATAGCCCTTGTCGTTTTCAACGCCCTAACGTCTTTTATTGCACACATGTATACAACAGTGATTTTTGTTATCGCTTACATAAATGATTTCCCTCACCGAATAAAAATGAAGTAATTTGGTCATGATTTACAACAGCGTGCATGCATGTTTATTTAGCTTGACTATTACGACTTCGTTGTTTACATTTTTTGTAAGGCATAGCTGTATGATGAATGAAAATTGAAATGACGGTGTGCGTTTAGTACCTGTGACCCCGATTCATTGATATTTGAATTTGTGTTCGTCCATGTTTCATAAAAACACATTAGTATCACATAAGAAATATAATTACTTTAGTCATCTATTGCACACTTAGTCGCTGTTAAGTTATGCGTTGCTTGAAACGAAGCTTTTGGAACTTCTCTGACAATAATTTCACATTAATTTGTATCAAAGACGGAATGTTTCGACTGCAAAGCATAAGAATAGGGTAGGGGAAGTAAGCGAGAAAAGTTAGCTAAAGTGGAATATGTAGATGTCTTTAAAACGCTTGGACGCTTTGCTAACAACAAAATGCGTCAACCAGACCAGACAACATTTTCCCGCATGGACGCCATTTTGCCGGTTTAGCCAAGGTCAGATCACACTTCCTATTTAAAGATAAGGGCTACGTTCCCTACGTGGCTCTAGGTAGAATTCTGTTATTTCTACCTCTAAAAAACGCGCCCCAGTACTTTAGCGGCAGTTCGTAGCGTAACAACAGGATTACCAAACATATACCGTACCGTTTGTTCTCCTTTTGAATGTAGTGCAATGGTGTAAAAATGGGTAATGTCCTCGTTGAACCCGTTCTACATCAATAGCTGTGCGATTATTGCATTCATAGTGCATTGTATTTTAGGAAATCTGGCACAGAATAAAAGAAAAAATAGACAACAAACCACATTTCTGTAACTTTCCCAGTTCGTAGAATGGGTGTACGTTTTAAGCACGAACCGAATGTACTGTACTAAGTGAGAACCGTATACTTAGCACTGGGAGGGCATAACTTACGTACTCATTTGAAGGTGGTTTTGTGGTAATCCAATAGAAAGAATATAGCGAGATGTTTATGGGACCTCCCTCTGATTGTGTTGATATTAATTACTTAGAATGTTTTAGTTCATCGTGCACCGAGTAGCAAATGCTTCACAATGTGCCAATTAATATCGCCTAAACACATGGTCGGAATTCAAAGAATACCAAATGTTTACGGGATTTCTCAGGAATGTTAATCATATCTTTAGACTTAGGATAAAGATACGAAGGTGAAATACTTGTTGTTTACTACAAAACACCGATTAATAACAATTAATTAATGCGCTCTATGGTTTGATCCGAAGCGACCTCGCTTTTTTTCTTTGGATATAAACGTATGTTTTATAAGCAACGTAAGCTAACATCCAGTGCCAAGTTTCAAGATTGGATTTATCAAATTATTTTGACGGAATTTTATTGAACGCCTGTATCGGGCTAGAGGAAACATATGTCATATACATTTACAATCACAGTTTCTATAGTCGAAAGGCAGTCGTTGGTCGTACTTTTAGAATCTTTCTAGCGGAGTACTTACCACTTATGTTAAGTGTATATGGTTCACCTAAACTGAAGTATGCTTAACAGTAGTCTTTGATTGCATACTTTGGCTATATGCATTTATATTAAACAAGGAATGTACGTTTTATTCATAATGTTTTATTTATAATGCTTTCTGTCAGTTAATAAGCCAGGGTTTAAAAGTGAAGGCAAATTAGCAATAGACATTGTATATTGCCTTTGACCATTTAAGCCATTGACACAAGTCATGTATCATAAAGTCTATGTATACATAGTCTGAATTCAAAGGACTTTTACAAATAGCAAATTAGCAAAAGAATATATGAAAATATGGACCACTTTATTCATTTCTGCAAAGACTGAATTATTTCATTGAGAAATATTACTGGAATATATTCCATCTGAACCAGACGAAGTCAATTGAGTTCACCATGTTAGTGCCTATGAATTTATGTAATGCTGTCGAATCTGACTTATAGAATGTCTTGAAACTGTATACATGTATATCGATGGAACATGAATGTGTGTTATGGGGCTAATTCCGCGAGAAGAGCGGATGTAAGGCATAGGAAGATGATTATTGAAAATAAGCACCTTCCAAGAAACAACAAAGGAAGGTGAGAAGGATTCACGGGTCAAATTAGCGAGTGCTACACTTTTTCGGGGCATCATTGCTTAATATGGCTTTGCTATTTGCATATCAGCGTTGTGTGAACCAATCAAATACTACGTTAACCACTAAACCAACTTCTCTTCAACCGAACAACGCGTGTAACCTTGACGCGGATTGGTTAACGACATTTTTTATGTTGAACAGTAAATCTTAACATTCAAATTCCCTATTCAAGATATTTCTGGTTTATACACATTTCCTTCTTGATGATAAAACAATGGAACGCTCATTCGATAAAAAACGACCGTTCCATTGATCATCACTACGAGGTATAAGCGTATAAAACTGGTGACATATTTTACGCTGGAAATAATTCGTTACAATATTTAGAATTTGCAAGCGCGTAACTATGCACAAAAGATGGAAAATAATTACAATGTTTATAAATATCAACATTTGGGTTTTATTAATTATGACTTTCGATAGTTACAACAAAACTTAAAATAATAACTAAAACGTTTACTTAAACTCATCACCTTCAGGCTTGGTATGTATAGTCTGCCAAATGATCGAGAGGGCTCTAGATGAAAGTGCTATTTAGACTTTGTGCCCAGCCCTTTATGTATGAACAGTCGTTTATTCGACAACCTTCTATCTGAATACGTGGTATCGTCTGAAATAAATAGCAGGTCCCGATGTATCTTTTTAGACACGTCAAATTGAAATGGGCTATTCGAAACCATGTATTATTCGGAATCATTCGGACCCGATAATTTCAAATGAACGAGGTCTGACTGTATTTATTAGTTACTACTTGTATGTTTGTGTTAATATGACACATTTGTGTATATGTACAATATAACTTGTCAAACTAAGTTTACAATAAAACAACAATTCTTCTATACATACATTAACCGACACGGTGTAAACGGAGGCGCTTGCTGGACACAAACATTTCTTTAATTCTTTAAATGGCCAAGAAAAGTTCGAAATCGTATTTCTCTATTGTATTGGGAGGGGATAAATATTTACTTCAATCTAACAAAAATAAATCTGCATTCAAGACGACCTGATATCAAAGTGTTAAAGCAGACAGCAAATTTAACCACATTTCATGTTAACCTTTCTTGTTGTGTTGCCATTGTTCGTTGCCGAAAGGACCTGTAATCGTCAAAGAAAATTTCTCTTTACAAGAAATAACAACTTGAAATGCAAACACTTGATTATACCTCGTCTTTCAACACGCAGTGTTTGTAAAGACAGCGTTTATCTAGTCATTCTTTGTTAATAGAATGTAATGGTACCACGCCCTGTACGAAACTGATGATTAGTGTTGCAATATCAACATACTAGACATTGAAGACATATGATCAAGGTTTCAATGAAGAAAATAGTTTTGTAACAATTTAACAAAGACGAATGTGTTTAACATGAAGAATTAAGTTCAGTTCGATTGTGTCATTGAAAACCGACACTTATGAAATTCACCGAGATTAAATACCTTCACTGTATAGCCGACATGAAATCTTCGTGGTAACATGTCAATGAAAAACGCCATTGAACACAATTTATCTTTCATGCTGCACAATAATGCTGTGGAAGAAGCCTTTACAGTTACGAATGATACTTTTATTATTATAATTACAAATTACCTCCCATGTGTGTTCTTAGTTAACATCCGCTTATGATGGACAACCCACTGGCGAGGCATGCGTTCTCTGTGACCTCCGCTTGAAATGGACAACCCACTGGCGAGGCGTATGATCTATGTGAACCTCCGCTTGAAATGGACAACCAACTGGCGAGGCGTGTGTTCTCTGTGAACCTCCGCTTGAAATGGACAACCCACTGGCGAGACGTATGTTCTCTGTGAACCTCCGCTTGAAATGGACAACCCACTGGCGAGGCGTATGATCTATGTGAACCTCCGCTTGAAATGGACAACCAACTGGCGAGGCGTGTGTTCTCTGTGAACCTCCGCTTGAAATGGACAACCAACTGGCAAGGCGTATGTTCTCTGTGCACCTCCGCTTGAAATGGACAACCCACTGGCAAGGCGTATGTTCTCTGTGCACCTCCGCTTGAAATGGACAACCCACTGGCAAGGTGTATGCTCTCTGTGCACCTCCGCTTGAAATGGACAACCCACTGGCAAGGCGTATGTTCTCTGTGCACCTCCGCTTGAAATGGACAACCCACTGGCGAGGTGTATGTTCTCTGTGCACCTCCGCTTGAAATGGACAACCAACTGGCGAGGCGTGTGTTCTCTGTGAACCTCCGCTTGAAATGGACAACCCACTGGCGAGACGTATGTTCTCTGTGAACCTCCGCTTGAAATGGACAACCCACTGGCGAGGCGTATGATCTATGTGAACCTCCGCTTGAAATGGACAACCAACTGGCGAGGCGTGTGTTCTCTGTGAACCTCCGCTTGAAATGGACAACCAACTGGCAAGGCGTATGTTCTCTGTGCACCTCCGCTTGAAATGGACAACCCACTGGCAAGGCGTATGTTCTCTGTGCACCTCCGCTTGAAATGGACAACCCACTGGCAAGGTGTATGCTCTCTGTGCACCTCCGCTTGAAATGGACAACCCACTGGCAAGGCGTATGTTCTCTGTGCACCTCCGCTTGAAATGGACAACCCACTGGCGAGGTGTATGTTCTCTGTGCACCTCCGCTTGAAATGGACAACCCACTGGCAAGGTGTATGCTCTCCGGATATGATGCACAACCCGCTGGCGAGGCGTATGTTCTCTGTGAACCTCCGGATATGATGCACAACCCACTGGCGAGACATATGTTCTCTGTGAACCTCCGGATATGATGCACAACCCACTGGCGAGACGTATGTTCTCTGTGAGCCTCCGGATATGATGCACAACTCACTGGCGAGGCGTATGTTCTCAGTGAACCTCCGCTTATGATGGTCAACCCACTTGCGAGGAGTGTGTTCACATGACTGATTGTACTACATGTGACAATATAGTTTAACTGCTATGCACAATTTGCTGACTTGTTTTAGTTATATTGGTAGTTCTACAATGTCTCCTTTGGTCAATGGCTATTACTATTATATTAGACGGATATCAATTGTCAAACATTCATCAGATCTCTCATAAAAATTTCACACAAGAGGCATGTAGCAGTTTCAAAATAAAACAAATGTTCGAAAGGAATTCTTTTTTCGGAATATTTGTAAAATATTTATTCATCGGCGTTTTTTAAAAATAAAACAAATTTATTTTTAGATGTGTTGCGTCGAATTTTAGAACCGTTGGTTTTCTAAGGAAGCCACTCTGTGTATACAGTCCTCAATACAAATGTAACATTGATGTATGCTTTTCATTGGCAAATTTTTTTTTTCATTGTCATATGATACAATCTATATAGCGCTTTGGTTTTCCTTCATTTGATGTGGAAAGTAAGTAAAGTGTATACTGTACTTCAGATGCGCGAAATAGTCCGATTTTCACGTGACGCTAAAATATACCTTTTAACAGCTTACCCACCAACTTCTAGTTATATGTATATTTAAGTAAATTAAGTACTTCTGTCGAACGCTGGAACATAGTTATAGTTATACATACTAATTGGTTGCAATTATTTCGGTAAAGTTTGTTTTAGATAGATTGGTGCTCTTGTGATGTGAACGTTTTTAAAATGTACGATATCTTTTATAAACATGTATACATGTGCAGGATTTAGTGTGTCCTTGTATTTATCAACTGTGAGCCTTTATAAAAGTATAGAACAAAGCTGCTATAGTACATGTAGTATGTTATTTTTCTGTGCTAACTTCATCCCGATGTTTTCACAACTCACATTTCGTGATATATAAAGCTTGTCGCGGCATGTCATTTACGGATACCTCGTGCAAAAGGTTAGTAATCGATGTTTCAATTAATGACTGAAACATTTAATTAATTCCTAAAATGTTATTTTAAGACATAAACTTTGTTTGAACCTTGATATACGGTTTCCTCTCTCATCCTATGGTTAGTACCTATTAATCACACAATAGTTTGAAGGAGTACAGCGCCGGACTCCGACCTGATCCGTATGTCGTGGGCTGGAATCCTCAGACGCATGGGATGTTAGCAACAAACACGGACAGTAATTGTCGAACTTGTTTATAATAAGTCTGTATGTAAGTCTTATAAATGTGTCTCAACTATTATTGTTCTGCTAACCATATATCATTCAAATAATTAATCCATATTAATAACACAGTCATGATTATATTATAATTGGTGTTATAACAATATGTATTTTATAGCAAATTCTCATTGTTGAGGTCAGTTAAATTAACAAATGTAGCCACTTATTCTCTCTCTTCTATCGACCATTTTAAATAAGTCAAAACAAAAGTTATTGGCTTATATGAACTCGGGATGTCATTGAAACAAACGATATCGATAAATCAAAGATTGTTTTCTGTCGATCGATATTCGGTACACACTTACAAATATCGAAATTATGGCGGGAAAATACAGGAGAGAACGGATACAGAGTAAACATGCGCCAAAATAGCGTAACGTCGCTTTGTAGTCAGCCGCTTGTTAAACAGTGCTCTAGTGGATAGTGTATTCCAAATGTCGGCAATATAATATAATACTGTGTCATTAATATGGATTAATTACTTGAATGATAAATGGCTATCAGAAAAATACAGGTTGAACATTTAAATATGTAGGACATTCGTACATAATCATACAGAAAAATAGGAATTAATAGTCTATTAAATGAATTTAAAAATAAAACCGGTAGCCTATATCGATATATCGTCGATATTTGCCTCCCGATTTGACAGCCCTAATATGAACTTTGAAATACCATGGAATAAATTTGGTCTGATTTTCGAATGTGGAGAAGATATGCACTTATGATATAAACTGAGCCTGATATTCTAGTGAATGAATCCGAGCAACGATAACACAATTATTCTCCGTATTATCACAATAAAACGCTGCTCTGCAATATTCTTCTCATTTTCTTTCATTAAGCTGCATTTGAAACAAGAATTATCTTGAAAAAAGATGGTCGGCGCAATTTGAAGGTTAAGATTTGTTGTGCAACATATAAAATGCCGAGATGTTACCATTACTGGTCACTCGAGATTCAAAATGGATTTCGGTAAATTCACCGAAATTCAGTGTATTTTGGTAAGGTAACGTATCCCTTATCTAAAGGTTAACCGATCTGCGTCAAGGTTACAAACGTTGTTCGGTTGAAGAGAAATTGCATTGGTGGTTAACGTAAGATTTGATTGGTTTAAACAACACACGAACACTGATATGCAAAAAGCAAAACCATGTTAGTACGGCTGCGCAGAAAAACGCAACATGTTAAATTTCTCAAATTTCATGATTAAACTTAGGTATGCAAGATAAAAACTTAATATTATATTTTTTCATTTTACTCAATGATGAACGCTAAGTTTTCCATTTCGATCTATGGGTATTTTCATATCCAAATGTATTTTAAAACACACTGAAATGATATTTAAAGGACATATCGCTGGTACAAAAATGTGCGTTTTTAAATGTACTGAGTATATTTTAGAGCGTCAGATTTTACTTGCGTTTAAGATTTACATACATCTTGCGTATTTTAAACGCGATAATTGAAAGCGAAGTTATAGTCATTTTAGAGGATGTAGTATTCTATAAATAATAATTAATTTTGTTTTAAAGTTCACGTCGCGTGATAATCATAAGAATTTGAGTCTAGAAATAAGTCACAGCAAAGAGTAGGTTACATAACTCTAGCACGCGAAATTACATCACAAAAAAAGTGTCCTGACTGAAAAAAAAGCTATTTAATTTCGGAAATAAATTGTAAACAGATTGCGAGGTTTTGTAAAGCTGAGAGAAAAAACAATAATTATTATTTAAATAAGTTACATCACGTTATGTTTGACAAATTTGTCACTTTGGTACGACTTACTTCGTAGTGAAGTTAAACGAAATTGGCTGGGATGTCTGTAAGTACAAACCGAGTTTAATGTACTCGATGACCTGACGTTTTGCGATATTTTTTTCGTATCAGGACAACTTAAGTATACAAACTGAACTCGATTCCAACTGACTTTAGAATTAAGTCAATATTAAGTTTAGGAACTGTATTTTAAACATGCGAGTATTATACCTTGAACTTTAAGAATTTTATTAAGCAATATTTTGTACAATATAATGTTATAGTTTACACATATGTACGAATTGTCAGTAAAAAGAAAGTCTGGGTTCTGAAACAAAAGTCTGTTCAGGGGCGTAGCTTAGCTGAAATTGATGTGTAGGCCTTGTTTTAGGAGGGTCCTGATTTGTTGTAGCTAGATCGTCAGAGATACTTTTTCGGTGTATGTATCCGGTAAATATGCTTACAATAACATCAAAAACATACATTAAATATCTTATTGCAGTTTTGGCCATTTTCTTTTTCGATTTTTTTACGGCCTATTGGAATCTACGCCCCCGCTATTGTGAAAATAAAATGATATTTTTTATATTTCAAATAGAACAAGATCTCTATGTAGTTATCTTAATATTCTTTTTATTGTTTAATTTAATTCTATATGCATGTCAAAATCTGCAATATTGACCCGGGAACAACAAACGCATGAGTTTAAGTTATTTGTTTTTCCCAGTATCGTCTAACATTGTGACGTGGACTGGATTTCATAGGCATACAACTCGCATACTTCATCCAGGAGAAATATTTGCCACGTCCTTGTTGTTTTCAAAGCAAAGTTACCAAGTGAAACCGAAACTGTTGTCGACGAAACCCGAATTCATCCGCACAAGATAACAACACGATCACGTGGTATCTCTTCGGGTTATATCCGGGTACGTTTAATTATTACAAATGAATGTGAAATGAATTTGCACTTAAACACTCCATTGTTACTTATTTTTCTCGTTATACTCAGAAATGAACTGAATTCTTTTCTCAATGCGTGTCTATCACATGAACAGTTCATTCAAACCTGTACCAGATGACGTTTTATATTAAATTCCTATTGCGATATACTTTAATACAAATGTGTATGAGTTGAAGGTAGAGAGTATATCTGAGTACGTTCGCTAAGTTTGCTTAAAGCGGTATTCCGTTCATTCCCCCCCCCCCCCTCTCAAATATCTACATGATAGTTTCAAACCGCCTAAATTGCATTTCATGTTACAATCAGGCGTTTAAATATTGACACGTTTCCAAACCGAAACTAGCTGTCTTATAGTTCTAAATAATGAATACAGGGATTTTTATAGATTGGGAAGATCTTCTAATTTGTTGTTTGGATAACTAACATGGAAATGACAATAGGTTTCATTAAATCAAAATCGTTTTCCATACGTGTTTTCATGTCAGAAATCGTCGTTCAACAGTTGATGTCTTACGTTATTCAGTTACAGCGAAGTTTCTTAGAAGAAAACCAGGAGTTAAGTGTCTTATTTTAAGCAATTATGTCAAGTTTGGTAATATAAAGATAATTTTGTCGGTAAGAATTTGATTCCCTATCAAATATGTAAAAATGCATGTTTACATTAATTACAAAAAAATGTCACGCTGCTTTAAAGCGCTTTTGTGCGCATTTCGAGTACGCTGGGTCATTGTCACAGTCGCGAATCCCTTTACTATGTCAGTTCAGTACGTGGGATACGAAAAATGCATAGTAATATCGTGTCGCACTTATTTAACGATGCGGGGCGTTACAAGTAATTTTCTAACTCGTACAAATGTCACCGAGTTCAATTCGATGTGTAAATGTTTAGTATACTCCAAATATTAACTCTTCAATTTGGAGATAAATTATTGTCGTTACGCTGATAATAATATTATTATGTTGTCAAACATAAATGATAAAATGCGGAGGAGAACTTACGAAAACAAACATCTCGTACTATATTCACATTTCATACGAGACTTAGTGAGATTTGCGCTTGTTCTAATTTCAGAGAGTGAATAAGTGCAGTTCTGTTGCTTAAATGAAGATTTGGAAATAAATCATTTGCTGGTTTTATCAATGAATAGATGTTTTAGATTACTAGATATTTTCGTATCGTTACAAATGAAAAGATATTGTCAATTTCGCTTTGATTTACGGCATATAAACAGCCAATGTGGACGAGTTCACAGCATGATACGCCAATATTTCTTCCTCTTAGTAATCGAAAAGGTAAATTTAGATTTGCATCATGGCCAACTGTGATTTTCAAAGTTCTGTAAAGAAAAGTTCAACTGTACTACATAAAAAACTTTTCCCGCAAATGAATGGAGAAACGTTCATTCAACTAATATTTGTTATTTTAAAAAACGTACTAACATGTAAATTTGGAACGGACGGACGTTCTCAATCCTTGTTCTATAATAGTATTGTCCTGTTCGCAAACTTAAACGTTTTCCGGACACCCGGTCAGCTCAGTCCGGAGTTCATATGTCCGGTCCTGGACTAGAGTGCACATGTTTAATTTGACTTATCCGACTTTAGAGGCCAGTTGTCCGAAAGAGAATGGGGAACGGATTAACTATTACATTGTAGGTAGATCTAATATACAGAGTCATGCATTATAAGAAAACTGGTCAGGTTCAACACTAAAGCTATGTGTAACTGGATAGACTTAGTTAACAACTATTACGCGATCTCTGTTAATAATTGTTAATTCCATATTGAGTCGGTCATGTATATAGAATTGAGTACATGCCTTTTAAAACAGACATGCCCTGAGCAAACGTCAACTCAACTGTTGGTAGCCCGAAATGGTAATTAGACTTGTCTGAGACATCTGGCTAGTGGATTTCTAGAGCCTTGGCATGTTCCCCTTGCGACGAATTTTATATCATATGATAGAAGGATATATCAGCAATTAGAAACAAACTGTGAATTGATCATGACGTAGTCTTTTCATTAGTATCGTGGGTGCAGGCCAGTAGGCGAACGTGCTAATGATAAGCAGCCAGGTCATTGCTTTTTATGACATTTAAATTACAAACTGATAATTTCTTTCCAAGGATCGAACACACACTCGTAATTATGCAGCATAACCGTAAACCACAATATTTTGGCGGATACAATGTTTGCCGTTTTCCACAATGCCGACATGTCCTCGGCTATTAGAATTTACGGAACTTCATCGACCGCAGAACATCACACCAAGAAGGCCAGTTTCCGCGATCGTTTATTTTCACGGAAATATACCAATCGTGAAAACGTCTTATATAAGTAGCATGGCATATTTTCGAGAATCGCATTATTTAAATGGCCGTTAATCAACTCGCTTACTTTATCCACGTTCTTACCGAGGCAATTAATTCATACAAAGAGGTTCGAGCTGTATTCTGGGACATTAGTAAAGCTTTCGATCTTGTTTTGGCATGCCGGACAAATTGAAATGTATTGTTACAAATGATACTCTTCTTAATTCGTTCTCATCTTGTATTCTCGTAGGAAACAAAACACATATTTTTACAGGGAGCTCTGAATTCGATTTGAACTACGTGTATATTGGAGCCGGTGTGCCACAAGGACCAATCTTACACACACTCTTGCTTTTAGTTTTCATAATTGACATTCTTGTCAATGTAAGATCTAGTATTCAGTGTCGGAGAAGGGACACTCAAATTAGTCTAAAATAAAATCCGTATGAATGGAATTCAAATATAAACCACCAGCCACTTGTATAAAACTGGATAACCATTTGGTTTGGTTAATAGGTAACCAAAGATCGATTTGATTGGTTAAAATGTGGTTTGGCCAAGGAATGAGCCAATCAAATTGATTCAAATTGCAGTTAACCTGAGGTTTGAGTTAGCCTATTTTTATATAATTGGCTACAGTATGTACATTGTATATTGTCGTAACAAAAATGGACTGTTTAAACATTCATTCATTTAAATAAGAGAAAAATGCCTTTTCTAAAAAAATGTTGCAGGAAGTATGTGGAATTGTTAGACACCATCGAATATTCAAGTACGACTATCGTTGATTTTGTTCATTTTAAGCTACTAGTTGGTATACAAATTATCATTGATATACATTATACTTTGAATTGCTCATTTTCACTACCGCATTTAGTCGCTTTCTTCCATCAACTTAAAATGCCAACCACAAATGAAGTATTAAAATGTCATTCATTGTCGGAAATCGATTTACTCGCTGTTTTACGATTCATTTGAGTGTGCAACATTCAATATAAAAGTGAGTAAACAGTTCATAATTACATTTAATTTGTATACGTTTTAAATACAAATGAGTACGGCATGGTTTTGTATTCGAGATGTTTACTATTTTGTATGTCACGCATTGCGATTATAATTTACGCGAAGGAACGATCTCATTGCGTCACGCGCTGTCGGCAGTGCGTGACACTTCATTTTACCCAAAATATAATTAAGTCAGCGTATACTAAAATATACCCAAGTAATCTGGGGCATAGGTTTTATATTTCGATTCATTATAACTTTAAGTATGATCTATTCTTTGCTTTTTTGTTATATTTAGGCTGTGATTCAGTGCATATATAGAATACAGCTACAAACATCACGTTTTACATGACATACTGAGGTGCAAATAGTGCTTTATTTCTATTTCCACGGTGACAAGTGTTTCAAGATTGCAAAAATGCCTAAATATAGACTCATTTATTTTGATGTTCGGGGAAGAGGAGAAATTCCAAGACTTATGTTCCATTATGCCGGAGTAAAGTTTGAAGATAAAAGGTTACCTGTGGATTCGACTGGAAACTCAAAAGAATGGTCCGAGCTGAAATCAAGTAGGTGCATAAATTATGTATATTTGTTCAAGTATTCGTCAGTAGATGAGTTTGTTGACTCGTTAAATACATACACTATTTAGCGTATGTTGATATTCATTAAGTATGCAGTAACATGCACCTTTCATAGTAGGTTGGTGTCCGGCTTACGGTTGTCCGGAATGTCGGCAGTAAACAAGACCTTAGATCTAGTCAATAACTTATATCATCCGTGTATTTACAGCGTGAATCAAATCGATTTTATGAATTAAACCATGTGCAGTAATGCCTATATGCTGAGACTATACTAATGACCTTCCCATTATTTGTGCCTCGGGGTCGGAATTCATACACAGGGAATTAAGATATGGATATGATATGTTCCATTAAGTGTGAGCTAAATTCACATCGAGCCAGTGAGCGTAATAACAACTAAATAATTGTAAAATGCACAACGCACTCACTCAAAAAAACTGACCTATATTAAATATTATTATTTTATTTATCATTGTTTGGCCTCCACATCAAACTTCATATACAGCTCAGTATGCGATTTTCCTCCACATGTGGAGAAGTTGCCGGCTCCTTGTGGAAGGGTAAGTTAGTACTGGTTAGAATTCAGTCCAGGAAAAACTGGTTAGGTGAACCGGCCGCTGTATATAACTGAAATATCGTTGAGAAACGGCGTTAAACCCGATGAAACAAACAAACAAACATTTAATCCATAACGTAAGTATAAACAATGTCCATCAAAACATGTCAAAAATAGCGTGCCCTAGATGTAAATCACAAATATATAATAATAATAATTAAGGTCTGTTTATCGAATTAGGATTATCATATTAATTTGTCTATCATATTGTATACAGTTTGTCAACTACACTTGATAGAGTTTATTCGCCTCGCTGAAACATGATATTAAACGAATCGTTTCGTCTTTCAGAGATTGTTTACAACCAGTGTTTTACGTTCTCAATCACAATACGGCAGTCGAAACGGTGGTAACCACACGTTGTGCATGTTGATTCAAAGTTTGATAGTTTATTTAGGCCTCTGGTCCAGTTTTCACGAAGGTTAAACTTGATCTAGATCAAGTTGATCTAGATAAATATTTGCAATTTTCATAAAACATTTAATACTAGTAAGAACACAAAACACCCTTAAAATCTCCTAATTACGATTTTGTAATCATTCAAAAATCCACATTTTGTTGAAAATTTATTTCATTTAAATCAGGATCAGTATAACAGCATCGGCCTTTTTTAATCACCATTTTTTTCTTCTAAATAAATATATTTTTGCAAAATGTCTATCACATTATGCAAAAGATTGAGTTTCGCATAACAATTTATTTTCAAACTATTAAATATAGATCCTTTCAATCGGTTTGAAAGGATCCATATTTGATCTTGATCTTGAAAACTAATTCTTTGTAAACATGGGGCCTGATTCCAATTTTTTATTGTTATACTTAGAGTTATATTCCCGTTTCTAAGAATATTGAATGAAATCATGGTTTGTTCAATGGACTGGATATGTATAAACCAGGTTAATTCTAATAGTCAAGCCCACCCGAATATCTCAATGGTTACAGTGTTAGCCAGTCACCCGGAACTTCCTGGTTCGATTCCTGGGCAGTGCACGTCATGGCACTTGGCTACGGTCATCTGTCCCCCTCTGATTCCGGTAAGGAAGTTGTCTGCTGCTTGCGGAGGGGCTAGTTAGTGCAGGTTAATTAATTTTGGAAAAACGGCGTTAAATCCGATTAAGAGAACTAAAAGTATATCAGTGCTAATGTTACGGTTTGGCAATTTGACATAAAGCAGATAAATACGACGTGTTAATCTAATAATTATATAGAATTTCACCTTACTAGTAATTTTCATCTTGTAAACAAATATTGCAAAGAGTTTATCTGTTATATTTCTGATATTGGTATAAATCAACATTGACATAAGCACGACCCAATGCGTCGATGACGATATAAAACTGTACTTCGTAAACTTCCACGTATTGGTGCATTTTTGCGTGTACATCAAATATCAGTCAGTACCTGTTCCACTTCGATATTTAAAGTTTGGTCACGCCCCTTCGAGATTTTATTTAATCTGAATTTGATGAAATAGACAGCGCTTTTCGAGCGTTTTTACTGTCGTTATATTTAAATGCACTCGTTGACCTTGGTGTTACGACAAAATCATGGTCACGTGGTCTTTGTTTAAACAGCACGTGCCTTCAATTCGTTGACGGCGGCCTTCAGGCCGTCGTCTATTTGAATAATTTTTAATCTAGGTACATGGAGTTGCATAATCGAAATGGGAGAAGCCATTGGTATTATGCTTTTTTAAATTGTTCTTACAAAACGTGATTCTAATTATACAGATAAAAAAAGTGTACTAATTGATAATAAAAAAATGTCAAAATATTTAAAATGTATTTTTACCGTTAATAAAAAGCTTTAAAAAATGTTTTACGTATGCTTATAAGAATTTACAACAGCTAGTCACGAAAACGGTTAGGCATCGTGTATTACATAGCTTCGTTTCACAACTACGCTCAATTCATCATCAAAGTTCAGGAAATGGTTCCTAATGCTGTGCACGCAAATTGAAATTGTACTTATAAAAAAGCAAATTGTTAAACAAAAAATGTTAATCCATATTAATAAGTTCATGAATGCAGTTTATAATGTACAAATATAAATACAGTGACCAAACTATGCAATATACATTGCCTTAACTTGACCCATATAAGTTATGTACTGATGGTAATATGTAAACAAAATTCAGCCAATGAAAATTGTCGTTGAAAACGTCATAGCATTTGTTGTTCAAATAACGCATTGGCAGTAAAACGGATTCAGTACATTCGAGATCAAATGCTGATGGTTGAACTGAACTTTTAATTACGTTGTTTTGACATTTTTAGTGGATATTTTTCCCTTTTGATATCCCAATAGTTCTTTTAGATCTGTAAAACTAGAAGTTATAATCATGTATATTTTTAGATCCGTTTCGTTCTATCTACGTTTCGTGTAATCGTTTTTTTTCTTCGTTTCGTGTAAATCGATGCACCAGCATTTTCCCGCGATGATTGGTACCAAGACTATTTAGGCAATTGTCATGAATTGTGGATGATTCTTACCAGAATTATGGCTTGGTGATGATCATACTTTCTTATTTATTGATAAACAAAATAATAAATCTTCAATATCATGCTTCCTAAAACTTGTGCCGCCGTTTTGATGCTTTGCATCAAAATTAGTCTTGTTTTATACGTGTACGCCTTCCACAGGTGTTCGCAAGATAAATAGAAGAACAATTGCTTGTCTCATTATAAAGAAGTCCCACTGGATAACAAGGTCAAGGTTATTTGTATTGTTGAATCGGTCATCGTCCCAATTTCATAGAAAAAAATAATCATTGTGTAAATTTAAAGTGATCGACACATTTTATCCATACACTTGTTTGTTTCTTCACAATAGAGAAAACAATTGTGTCCATATGTTCTATAAATGTTATTGCGATGAAAATTAACCTCGAAAGAACGAGCCTCATTCTGGGCGTCCTAGTATAGTGCATAGTCACGTGATTTGTGGAGAATATTATCTACATTTTTACATCAAAGTATAAAAGTAGGAAAACATGAAGCCGGGATAAAAAATTGATTGCTTACTGTCGCCAAACACGCTGCGCAATAAATATACTGGTCGGCGGCATGATTTTTTTTCACCATGAATCCAGACAAATTTGACTATTACTCCAAGTGTGACGGCTGTTTTTAATGCGCGGCTACCTACGGTCGCACACGGCTTACAGTTTTACCATGTTAATATTGTTGTATAGAATAGGAAATTTATTGTACTGTGATAATAGTTTCTTATAACTCTATTCAGAATGGTTATGTATTGTTGTGTAGTTAATCTATTGTTTGATGATGTTGTATTGAGCATAGATGAGACTGAAATAAATAATATGGTATACACGATTTGTCAAAGTAGTGTCGGAATGATAGCAAATATATTTTTTTCAACTTGGCCTAAAACGCAAATGTATTTCAGTATTTCGAGGATGATGGACGAGATATGTAACGATATATTCTTGAAGTCATTGGGTAGAAAGCTATCATTTTTCGTTATTTAGAGGATGAAAACAGTTTTTTTTATAATTTGGTAGCTTCGTTATATTAAGCATAACAAAACATGAAGTTAGAATGAATTTGCATAAATTAAATTACAAGTTTGCGAACACAATGTGATATAAGCATCCATTTCATTTAGTGGTAACATGGTGCGGACTTGAAATGCACATATTCGTATTCTGTGCGAGAATTCGAAACTAACTTTGTGTCACTGAGGGAAACCAGAGTCATTTTAGTGCTGGTTGACTTTAAATTATGAATGTTATGTTAAGACCAATCAACTTATTTATTTCATCCGAATACGTATACTGTACTGGTATTAAACAGGAACTTTGTGAGCAATGAGAAATCAAAGCACTGTGAGCGCTGTGGGGAGCGATTGTTTTGTATTATTCGGAGGAATATTCGGCTATTGCTACAACATAAAAAATGCAAAAAACGCATGAATAAATTAATTTCAAAACGGTTGTATCATTTACTCTACCTTTTAATGATATCATCGTTTTATTTACGAACAATGATTATGCAATAACGAACACTTTTGTGGTGGTATTTTAATTATACATGTATGTTTACATAGATATACAGAAGAATAACTTTAATAACCATGTGACTCCTTCTCTGTATTGCTTGTGAAGACTAAGGGATGCCTGTCAACACTGGTCCTATTCAGTACACTTAAGATGTACCATTTATTATTCAATTTGTTTCAGTGCATATTCTATGCACATCAAAGGGAGCAGAACATGACATTTGATAGAGATTTTTACAAGGATTGTGAATTCATCAAATATTACTTTTTACCTAAATTTAGATGTATTCGTTTATATCTATGAACCATGTTAGGGTCTAGATATACCTGATATTGAATGGCATGATAAATTATACTAGTTCAATCATTCTTATTACAACTGACCTTTATACTACATATCGAGGGTTCAGCGCAAGACTATACTAACTCCTATATAAATACATAGGAGTTAGAATACTCTTGCGCTGAACCCTCGATACAATCTTTAGCAATTGATAATGCAACTCAGTGTCAACTGTTCTCGTAACAGCGTAATTTTAATTAAACCTAAACCAGAAACAATTTGAAGCTGGATCGGGACTCAAACCACCACCCGCTGCATCAGTGTATGGCGGAAAATTACCAACCCATCGTCGCTGACAACTGATCTGATGCGTAAAGACCTTCATACAATTGATTCATCAGAACAAAGATTTTCATTGGCCGGTCTGCATATATTTATCCCATGTTGCATATAGCTTAATGGTTTTTAGATCGGTGGTGGCGTTTTGCGGAAATAATTTGTTCACGATTGTATGTACATAGAAAGGATCACATTTTAACAAAGAGTATCAGTAATATCACAAAACGTCACTTTTTGCAATATTCAACTACCGGTAAGTTTGATCAACATCTGCATTTTCCGAACGTGGATAATGAGTATTGTTTTCATAGAGATTTAAGCTACACTGCAATTTTATTTCCTTAACACTAGTATTCGCTATGAACCATGGAGTATTCTGCTTTAGCCAAGCTCTTTGGTTTACATAATGACATCATTGCCATCGAGTCAGAGTCTTCGATAAGTCTGTAAAACAACCAATTCATTGCTTGAACTGCCTTATATCCCTTATTTTGCCGAGAGCATGACCAACAGAAAGGTGTTATACAAAGGCCAGTTTTATACCGACATCTTAAACGGCTCAAATATCGTTACCAGCGCTTGTTTGATTTAAAAAGTTATACATCAAACGGACGAACAGAAATATAGAAAACCAGACAGACCGCTAAACAGCCCTCACCAGATTTACAATACTAGCTATCTTTCCTTGATAAGAAAATAGACTCTTTAAAGTTCATGGAATATTATGTTGGTACGCAAAACGTTTAAGCTGCGACGAAGCGACACTTAAGAGAAAAAACATACCCGGTCGTTCACAGGCTTATAATCAGTTGCTTAGCGAATGTGGTTTGTGTAACGAAACCGAATTGAATGCTAAAGTACGAGTATGAGAATATTGCTTCACGAGGAAGTTAAACTTGATATAACGCTTTCTTGAAACAAATGTGTTGAGGAAACGAATATCTATTCAATTGCGTGAGGTAAGAATGAGCTTATTCGAAATTGAGAATCGAATAATCGTATTTCTCGTATCAAGAGAAAAAGTGCTTATTAAGCGAACTAAGAGGTAAATATATATATAAAAAAAACTCTCGTAATGTTTAATGTAAAAAGGGGGCGTTTAGTTCTCTAAGATAATAAATCATTAAAAATGTTTACAGAGTACTTGCCAAATGCTATCAGTGGTTAAGATGGTGTTCGGAAGTCTGATAACCGAACGCTCCTAATACCTGACAGAGCGGGTTTTTATCTCAAACCCATAATTCAGTGTCTAATAATGTTGCTACGTTTTAGGAACTTTTTCAGCTCTTTGCAAAATATAATCGAGTCAATTGTGCAGTAACCTGTCAGTACTACTTCAAATAGTTTAAACAAGAAATATCTTTAAAAAAGATGGTCGGCGCAACCTGAAGTATGCAAATTTGTTGCAATCTGAAGGTTAAGATTTGTTGTACAACATAAAAAAATGTCTAAATGTTACGACTGCCGGTCATTCAATTACGCTATACTACAGAAACTCCGATCCATTTAAGGGGAGATCACTGCGTAGTGTGATTAGTCATAGACACAGTATAGTTTGTTTCAATATAGTTCAGCAATATTACTTAATGCATAAGTCGTGAACTCACACATTCATGTTAATAAACTTGTTATATAGCGATGTATCTGATTAAAACGATATAAATGATCGCGACTGGTGCATTACACCAAGAAAGCCTTCTTAATTCCAACACCGGACACTTCCTCGTGGTGATGACTAATTAGTCTGGTTCTCAGCGTACTATGCACACCGATAATGTAATGGTAAGGACAGGTAACTAACTACACTACTTACTAGATAACTCATGAAATACACTATACACAAGAGTAAGATGTAAGATATAACAATTCAATTGAACTATTGAAATAAGTCTATGTAAACCGTTAAACACCACAAAGTATTCGCTTTGTCAACATGCTTTGAAGATTCTCACAATGTAAACTATTGGATTTGTCGGCGCAGCCGTATTAACATGGTTTTGCTATTTGCATATCAGTGTTGTGTAAACCAATTAAATATTACGTTAACGTTAACCATCAAGGCAATTTCTCTTCATTCGAACAACGTTTATAATCTTGACGCGGATTGGTTAACCTTTCAGTAAAGAGTACGTTACCTTATCGAAATCCACAGAATTTCGGTGAATTTACCGTAATTCATTTTGGATCTGGAGTGACCAGCAAGCGTAACATCTCGGCAAATATTTATGTTGCACAAGTCTTACCTTCAATTGCGCCGACCATCATTTTTCAAGATATTTCTTGTTTACCAGTATATATTCGTGTTAAATGCTGTTAAATCGCGTCCTCACTGAAACGATAGTTTTTTGGAGGGCAGATATTTTTACTTTATTCGTCAATAAGTATGTGCTGGTCGAGGGTATCCCACTACATACTTTACCAAAATGTAGATATATCAACATGTTATTATAATCTAAAGACAATTCTGAAGTCACAACGCGGATATTTTGATTATTATCTTTCATGTTAATCAAGCTTCAGACGGAATGAAATTTCGATTATAACATAATTATGTTCCAGAAGAGTGTAGCGCGATAATAATGTTTCCACAGCTGTACATCAGATACATTTGATGTGGCTGAATTATTATTAATTAAACAACCCCGCCGCCAGAAGAATAATTATTATGATATCTGATAGGACAAAAGTAAACCGATATTTTTAATGTATCTGACATTGCGTGGTGTAAATCAACACTTATTCGACTGACATGTTCGTTCACACTCATTGAACCCTTGTAAAGCGTACTTGAGGTAATGTAAAGAGGGCAAGATCACTTCCATGAAAACCGGCCCATTTTTTATCGATCTTAAAATGTCCTTTATCGCCTTCCATACTACATGCTTTCTTGCAAACCACAGGGAAACAATTAAACGTTAACAGCCATTGTAAGAGGCCATGTTTCTATATATGGTGTTGACCTAGGACTTGCGAATGCGACAGAAAATCGCAGTTCACGGGACGCTTTATATTGGTCTGTCAGACGCTTTTAAATACACATGTATTTTATTTACGTGTTGCTGTTAAGCCACACCAATTTTACTCATAGTTCTTCAGATTTTCTTTTGAAAAAATGCAGCAAGGTAATTTTTTGTTTTCTTATTTTCTTATTTATTCACTTTTTTGGGGCGGAGGCATTTTTATTGAAGCGAGCGTTTTTTAGTTAACCTGCATGTGCATTAAATAGTTGTAACATTTTAAATGTATGAGAACATCTTGTTGACTTGAACCTTCTACTCAACTGTGTTCAACACTTCCCTTCTATGTATCTTTCGTCGATGACAGACCGCATTGATTGACCAATTGTGATGGCTACAAATTGCAATGTGACACATTTACATGTATGTTTTCATGTTTATCGTTTCTTTATTAAAGCTGAAACTATCAAAAATCCGCAATCAAGTTAAATTTCTTTATGCCAAGCTTACATATTATTATAATGATACTTGTACATTGTACATCTAGACTATTCCGTCCGTCCATGTGCTGTCGATAGCAATATGTTCGATATTGGAGGTAGGATTCAGGTAGGAATCGCATGGAATTCTAGAACTATTTCTTCTATTTCTGGATGTCCGTGTCCATCCATGCTAAAATCGTCTGTCATGTGAGTCAATTTTCCCACAAATTGTGACATTACGAATTTGCAGTTTGCAACGATTGGTTTGTATTGAAAGACATATCTTGATAGGCGTAGCACATGATCGTCGTATTTTGTTTGTTTACGAATTGTCTTCCCTGCGTGTTTTGGTGAACAAGCATGGTCATCTGTGGGGTACATTTAAAACATAGTCATCTAATTACCTAGTATTAGGGATGTAAAAAACTCCCGGATACTATATTTAATAACTGATAAAAGTTTCCAAATCACATCTACATTAAACCCATTTTTTCTGATGTTGAACAGCTGGAGGTTATGTAACTGTACAGACGGGTAACACATACTATGGAAATACAGTAGATAATGTGATAGATTGTATACAAACAAGTCACTAGACCTCTAACAAGCAAGCAAATACACAATCCAGCTATCAGCAGCCCTACAGCGCTCACAGCGCTTTGATTTTAATTGCTAATATGAGCATAAAAAGTAACCACCTTTGTTTTTGTATTCCATTATAAAGTTTCTTGAAAACAAGCAATTTATAATCCTTATTTTCAACTTTGCAGTAATTTGGGGCATTGGCGCTATAGTACCAATCCTAATTATTTAACCATCTCTTTCAGCTATCATCGGTTGTTTCTGAATCCTTTGCTCACAAACAACTGAATTATTTATCCAACGACCACTGTAAACGTTTTCTTGTTAATGGTGTCAGTGACTAGTTCAACGAAGAGCCGACTGGTTCGTGGATGTTGTCATGCAAACAGTATTGCTAGGTTGACATACGCACTTTTTTCAGGCAAAAATATATCGCTTGACTTAAATTGAACTATAGCAACACTTAAAAAAGTATAGTACAATAAAATCTCCCTTAAAGACCACCTCATTAATAAGATCACCTCAAAATTACAAATACAATTTTAAAGTCGAGTTTTACTGATTCTCTCCCTCTCTGTTTCTCTCCCTCTTTGTCTGTCTCCCTCCGTCTCTCCTTATCTCTTCCTGTCTCTCTCCGTCTCTCCACCCCAATCCGTTTCTCTCCCTCCCAATCCGTCTCTCTCCCTCTCCCTCTCTTTCTATTATATATATATAACATTTATTTTATTTTTTGCCTAGCGATAATACAAAGTTAAATTTTGTCGGTTTTAATTGGGAATAGTAAATGTCAGAGACTTGCTATGTACAGTATACATGCATGGTGCCAGGCTGGATATCTGAATTGTCAAAGTTGTCTATTATCGTTAAACTGCCAATAACATCTTATGCAATTACATTTCAAAAGTGTGGCAATTATGTTGAGGTGTAACATGTTTCCCTGTCTGTATGAACTCACATTAGACACGCTATCATAAATCACCGACGGGGAGAGCATGCCCCGTGATTGGAATGGTACGAACGGGCCTGTTTTATCCACATTTGACTCCGAGAAGGCAAGCTTCGTCAATCTTGAGGAATTTGTCCATCATTTTTTTGTTATTTTGATAGTAAACGAACGTTCATGTCAAGGCTTTGCACCTTTTTGACAGTATGGCACTTTAAATCGCCGCGGTTAATTAATATTTATTCAAGCGGTTAAGTACATCGTCCCCGAAACGATACACTGTCAGTGAAGTGTATATAGTGTATTACCGCTTAAATATCGGTAGCTAAATGGAAATGCTCTCTCGAGGTGCGGTCATATTGAACGTGAGAGTTGTTGAATTTTCGGTGGTCAGATATTTATAAACAATGTTCATAGGTTTTTTATACTATGTCCTACTGGTTTTCCAAAGAAATGACAATTACTCATCCCCTATTATACGTAGAACACACACGACAGTTCTTTGAATGTAACAGTTGAACGAAACACACGGCTCGTATGAGAATAACTCATATCGGTTAATGCGAATACATGTTGTCTATGGAAGTAAATATCCATGTAAATGGAGTGTCGCTCACCGTTATATTACTTTGTACTAGTATATATCTAAACGGAGTTTTGCTAATTAGTTAATGTTGTCAGTGGAGCGCTTGAGTGGTAATTTTCTGCCGTTTAACGTTAATAGGATTGAATTGGGATCGAATAGTTATTGTTAAAAAGGGTATTGTTCAACAGAACGATGCCGTTTTTGCAGAAACAGCTTTGAAGACAGATTGTTTACAAATTACACTTATCGTGTCTACTTTTGCTCTAAATCTTATTTGGATAGCCGTATTTCTACATGGGGGCTTAAGAGATGTCAAAATGTTGCGAACCCTGGTGTTATTAAAGCCCGTTTTAAATTGCTAATCATTTTAGCGATGAATTCAATTTCTGTCTGAAATAAACAATAAAAATACCGATAATTTTGTTTTCTGTCGGGCTGAAAAACACAGAAATTCGTCTGCATCTATTTGTATTAGATTATATGAATTTTATAGGTTTGTGCATACGATATAACATATTGAACAAATAAAATATCTTCTAAAATGAACAGCCTATATCCCGCCTCTATTTGTACGTATTGATAACAGCTTTCATCAGACAGTGTAAACTCTCAATATCTGCGAACTCATTACTTTGTTCTACATCCGTTTGTTTGTAATAATGAACATGTTTAGAGAAAGTTTATAAACTAGTTGATGTCGTCTCGAGTAATTACAAAGTAATTCTAGAGTTCAGTGTGTATGTGCGTACATTTTATTGTTCATACATGCACTAACCGTACGCTCCGAGTTTCATTCATTAAAATTTCGTTTACATTTTCATTTTTGTTGTTGACATTTGTCATGAATGGCGCTTTTTTATTGGGAGCGAAGAGTTTTTTTCTTCGCTTTAAAATTACCTTATAACTGTGAAATTTGATGTCAAATTTCGCGATCTGTTTAACTTAAGAAAAAAATAGAGTGGAGAGCACTCGATTCAACGCCGAGTTCGTATTGTTAAACTCTAACTGTATATATAAACGCTGCCGGTTGGCGTGGATTGTATTTGCACCTAGCGGGTGAGTTCAAACGGTGTATATCTTAAACATCGGTTATGTTTTTACGGACCAACCGTTGTACGTGACATAAAGGGGTTTGATTGGTGGTTATTTTTGTTGTATATAGACAATATGCTGGATAATGGAATAAAACGGAGGATTCATGGAAAGTCATTCAAACATTTCCGTGGCTGAAACGGGATTAATTGAAAACGAATTCAAAAAAATATTAGTGCTTATTTATTGAATGAAATGCATTCATAAATTAGTATTTCAAATGAGCAACATTTAAATAATTTTATTTTATGCAAAAAAGCGGTGATTAAGTATTAAGTATAATTTAAAGATATATTTATTACTGTTTAGAATATATGAACTTGTTTTTGCGAAACATTATCGAAGCGAACTTTGTGTACTTCATTTTATCGGCAATCAAGTGATATTTCAACCTTGAAGGATAAGACAGATTGAAGCTTGTTTGAAAACAAACCCTATCATAGAATTCTGATAATATTGTTTGAAACAGATTTACTTGGAGAAGTATATTCATTTTGAAATAACAATATTTGTTGTACTTCTTAAACAACATTGTGTGAGTATAACAGAGTGGAAATAAGTTTCGTGAAAAACTTAAGACTTGTTTTAAAAATGAATGGTAAAATTACGGAAAGTGAACCGAAGTACAAGTTAACGTATTTTGATCTTCGTGGACGCGGGGAGATACCAAGACTTATGTTTCATGCAGCAAACGTGGACTTTGTGGATGACAGGATAGATGACGAGGGGAAATGGTTCAACTCTCTAAAAGCGAGTGAGTATATTCTGGGTATATGATAGATAACGTGCGACATCTCAGTCGACGGGAGGGGACGAAATTAAATATGCATATAAAGAAATAGGCAGACAGACTCGCGTTATGTACTACCCTAGATATTATGTCTATTATACATGTATTGATATATGTAATGAAATATGAAAGTTAATCTTCAAAGTAAGGTGTGTTTTTTTCGAATAATGGATTATTGAGTAGAACTAACAATATGTATACATAACAATCTATATGTACACCAATATAAATTCAAAGAGTTCTTTAGCTCCACTGCGGTTTACCTACCGATAGAACGCTTAGGCTAAGTTATGTTCTCTCAACCAATCTTTTCGCTAAATTTCTTGTTTAAGCATTTTCACAAGTCGGAGTAAAATGTACTCTCAGTGCTGTTTAACACCATATCGGATGTATAATACTGTATTTCGTTCGTTATAATTTACTTAAATTTGATCTTGTTATATCATTGTTATATATATCTATGTGTATATATTGTAATTATTTGACTGACTGTCACTGACTTTAACTTCATATGCGTACGTTTTATTATATTTCAAATTTTGATAACGATGTATGTAAGGATAATTATTTTCCAACCATATCATATTAAGTGGGTACAAATAGTATCTCTATCTTAAAGGTACATACTCATTTTATTTACACAATATCATAAGTTATAAATATGAGAAAATCGGTGGTAATTGCATTCATATAGATGTAGCCTACTCGCGACATTGTCACTTTTCTTACAAATCACAAAACCACAAATACAAGTGTCCGATACCGGTATGGTCTATCCTGACATACGCGTCAAGTTAGCGCTACCATAGAAAATACCTGAATTGGAATCATCTTTTGCAGTTCCATGAAACGTTTAGAGAATTTAAGAGAATGCTGTATGAAGGCAGTGACATGCAATTTTTTTTCTAAATTAATACTAAGCACATGTTGATAGCAAATAAGTCTATCTACCTTTAAAGTATGTCCTCATCAAAGGTGACTTATATGTCCGTTTGGCTGTGTGTTTGTTTACCTGTTATTTTTAAGTATGTTTGTCGCTGTAAATACACTGGTCAAACTGATATATAATTTACTTATTAATGCATACATAATTTGAAAAATGGTGCCATTTTACTGTTTATTAAAAGGAATATAAAATCTAACTGGCATTTCTATATTTTTTGGGATTGCAAAAGTTGGGCAGCTCAAACCGGGGAAACGATAGTAATTGATACTAGTTTAAAGTGTGGCGATGTTGGAAATCAAAATACTTTTTGAACACACATATATAAACTGCACGTTTTAGTTCAATTACAAAATGAAGGACGTTATAAAAATTTGATCACTAGCTTGACAGAATGTGTATTTTTGGAAAAGGTGCCGTTACTGTCATTTTCTCATTAATTAGCAAAATTTTACAAATGATAGAGTTAACCTTTGTTTGAATTTTTTTTGAACTTTTTTTTATTCATCACTAAATTTGGGACCAAAATACATGTCCGGTTTTCTGAGAAAAGGGGCTTCCGGATTTAGGGGTTTATGTAATAAAAACCCACGGACCAGGAAAAATGTCCGTTGTAAAATGATTTCCGGATTATGGGTTTTCAGGGTTCCGGATTAAAGCGGCTCCGGTATACTACGCCTTGGACACTATAGATCATTCTAAGATATCGTAAGAAATACATGAATATGTCATGACCTACTACATGGACAAAATGCATTTCAACTTATTATAGGAGTGAAATGATTACTTGCAGATTTGAAAGGACCATGACAATACAAGTACATTAAAACCTCACACGAAGACCACCTCAATAATAAGACCATCTCAAAATTAAGAACACAAAGTTCAAGTCCACTTTCACTGTTTTGCTCTTCATTCAACCTCAATATTAACACCAGTTTTCATGGGTACCTGCGTTGGTCTTATTATTGATGGTTTAATGTACACTTAGGTGATGAAATCGTCGCATTTATCAAGGTGATAAACGGTGGGGCACATCAGCACAAAACGATATTTAAATAGTGTAGTAGTATTCTTTTCAGCCACGTTTTAACTGAATGAGTGACCTCGCTATCTATGTTACAATAAACAGCCACGATAAAAGTATCAGATAGCTTAATTAAATTAGTTTTACTGACATCTCTGAAGATCGCATTGTATGTATAACCTGCGAAATAGTTCAGATATTGGAGAATACGTTTTTTCTCTCAACTATTTTACACATACTGAGATACACTTGGACTTTAAATTACCCCTATAGTCAAACAAGCACACCAGAAACCAGTGGAGTATAACCGTTAAAGAGGTGTTCATGGATTTCCCTCACGCAGAAATCTTGAGTCACTGGCTCCCTTTTCTTGCTACGGACTTCAATTTTCAATTTACTGTGCATCACATGGATCCCTAAAAAAAACTTTCGTCAAGTATAAACTGCATATCTGGGACCCTACAAATTTACTAAGGACCCCTAATTTATCAGACAGGAGGGACCAAGGACACCTAGCTGAAAAATCCTAGGGAAAACCCTGGCTGTTTTTCTTGATTCCTGACGGACTTTTGCAGAGTATAATTCGTAGATTTATAAAACATTTCATTGGTGGAAAAAACGACATTTTGTGCAAATAATAAGCCCCCTCATTGATATTACTACAATGAAAGCGAACCGTTCACTTTCAACCACTGCTATTATTATATTGTAAGATCAGTTCTACCACAAAACACTGCTATTAAAATTTACGATACGACTAGAATTACGTTTCATAAAAATGTCAATATGATTTTATTTTTTCTTAGTTTATAAAGTCTACAAGTTTACCATACTATTAGAAAAATAATGGAATTCAAACTAAACTAATAATTTAGAATGATATTTCTTCGAGTTTAAATGTAATTATTTCTTCGGTTAAGTTTTATAATTGCATGTACATACGTTGAACAGTTTGCAACGAAGGAGAAGATTTTGTTGCCTGAAAATTTCGTATTGTAAATCAAAGAGTTCGGACTATTGAATTGTTCTAGTCCAGGAATGGAAACACTGACATGTTACGTTTCAGTAATCAGAAATAATGCTTTTAACGTCAACAGAGAAGTGTGAACTTTTAGTACTAAATCTGGTGAAAGTTATTGGTTATTCAGTTGCACATTCAGTTGATGAGACAATGTTTTGGCAAAAAGAAAGTCTGTACATATCCAGCAATATAAACCTTTGAATCTTTACTCATTATTAAATATATTTGATTGAAAGGTGGCCTTGCGTGTTAGTGAAATTCTGTAGGATTTTATCAATTATTAGGTGACTATAATTATGTTTACTAGAGAGCATCCAACGAGTTTGTCGCTTCATTTATTGAATCTTTATGCTTGAAATATCACAAAACTTACTGACGTATAATGCATTTTATCTGAAATAAAAATACGATAATACACTTAGTCGAGTTTGAAATGATGCAATTCTACATTTAAAATAGTATGCACGTTTCTCCTTCGCACAAAAACGATCCGTGTTGCTCATAAAAACGGAATGAATGTTGCTTTTATTTGCATCATTACCGAATTAGCAGATAAAAAAGCATAGATATTTTGATAGAAGAAGGCTTTGAAGAAAGTTGTTCGTGCAGAGGAAACTGCTTTTTCATCACCCTTTCATCACCTTGGTGTCATGATTTCACTTTCACTAGATAGATACGGGACCTGATATTCGGAAATGAATTGCGTGTGATCTCTCACAAAACAGTGTCTTGATTGAAATGATAAAATAATCAGTAACGTAATGAGTCATTTCGACGTAATTATGTGCATCTACTTACCCTATAAAATCATGCGCATGTATTGCAATACGAGAAATTGCCATGGTTATAGGTAGCTAGTTATAATTTAGTTTTTGAAGTCAAAAAAATGAAAAAAAATCCCTGGTATTTAAATAAAACAGTGAAACCTCATCGTTATGGCCCTCTCTTGTGCAACAACTTATTTTCAACAACAGTATCAAATTTTAATAATACTTTAATAAAATCTGTTGAACAACAACCAGTATTCATCAACAATGTCAAAGTTTACTATCACTTTAACCTCCATTGAGCAACAACCTCTCATTAACAGCCTGCCAGCGTCATAAGGGTGTTGTTCTGGAGATTTTGAATTGTAATAACCACACATGTTAGTAGTAATACCTGAATACTTCCGTGTCAATGTAGAAGCATACACGATGTTAAACTGATAAACATATACAATAAAATTAAATCACTTCAGTTCTTTGTTATGGGAGACAATAAACAACACTTGATTGCTTAGAAGATCATCTATATAGATGATATATGGACTCCGTCACAGGAATGAATATATTTTAAACTTAAAGATGACTGGAATATTTCATCGAATGATTCTCATATTTTAAAGACCGTGTTAATGCGCTGAACGTTTCTGGACAACAATAGATATAAACAGTGAGTGCATAGGGAGAGTAGCACATAAACAGTGAGTGCATAGGGAGAGTAGCACTTACACAGTGAGTGCATAGGGAGAGTAGCACATAAACAGTGAGTGCATAGGGAAAGTAGCACATAAACAGTGAGTGCATAGGGAAAGTAGCACATAAACAGTGAGTGCATAGGGAAAGTAGCACATAAACAGTGAGTGCATAGGGAGAGTAGCACATAAACAGTGAGTACATAGGGAGAGTAGCACATAAACAATGAGTGCATAGGGAGAGTAGCACATAAACAGTGAGTGCATAGGGAGAGTAGCACATAAACAGTGAGTGCATGCATAGGGAGAGTAGCACATAAACAGTGAGTGCATAGAGAGAGTAGCACACCCAGTGTCAAACAGTGGAAGAGATCATTAGCACCCTTCTGCTATATCTGAAATGTTTCCTCACCTAACAAGATGTAGGAAAAACAGTGGAATAGATCATTAGCACCAAAAGCATTGAACAATGTATTTGCGTTTAATTATCGTCGCCTTCGGTCTCCCACATGGGCGATGCCTCCGGAAGAATGTTAGTCATTTTAGATGTTTGGAGAATAGTGCATGATACAGAAGATGTCCCAGTTCCAGAAACATCCTGGTTTTTTACGTGCCCGATGTAAAGCATCGTACACGGGACCTCGGCGTTTGTCTCATCCGAAAGGCTGTTAGCACTGTCAGTGGTGGAGCGGGGGATCGAACCTGCGACCCCTGGATTACTACTCGGACCTTTCTGAAAAGTATTGATTGCCCAAGTATAGACTATAGAATTTGAAGTATACCCAAACGTGTCTGCTAGCAACGCCTACGTGTGCTGAATCTACTTTCAGACAGTTATTACAGTAAAACCTCACTTAATGACCACCTCAATAATAAAACCACCTCAATAATAAAACCACCTCAAAATTAAGAACACAATTTGAAGTCCATTTTCACTGTTTTACTCTTTATAAAACCTCAATATGAAGACGACCTCAATAAGAAGACCAGTTTTAAAGTGTACCAAGGATGGTCGTATTATTATGGTTTTACTGTATTCATATTACAGATTGTTTAACCAATGTTGTAACAACACTGGAAAAAGCCCGCTCAAATATTTAACGTTCAGATAGAACTTAAAGTGCGAATGTTACGTGCATAATGCTTAAAGAATTCATTAAGCTGTAAATGTTGTGATTTGTACGGAAGACTGGTGGTGACACTCACAATTTATTATTTTGCTCTCACCAAATATTGAATTCGATAAGTTGAACTCGTGAATTCGTGAAGTTGAAAATCGTGAGTTCACGATATCAAAAATCGTGAGTTCACGATATCACGGTTTCAACTTCTCGAAATCATAATCTTAAATTCGTGAATTGATGATTCATGAGTTCACGATTTTAATTTCGCGAATTTAATATTCCCAGGAGAGGAATAATGAATGTGAATGTCGCCACCGGTCTTTCGTAGATTTGGCTGTAAAATGCTGATTTAAGAACGTCTAGTTTAGTCCTTACTTGATATATGTGTAGACTCATTCGCTGTAATAAAGTTCTATGCTGTATATACAATGTCTATACATGTACATTCAACGGCTGTGTACATTGAACAGGACAGCGATGTCCTGTTCGCTCAAACATAATGTTCAACAACATACACGTCACTACATCCAGCGTCAGATATAAGTAGGTCGACATGCAGTTAAATTAAATTATAGCTATGTTACAATCTACATAATGATGAATTAACTATACTACTTTATTCAGGCATGTGATTTTATTAATTTTGACCGAGATATTGACGAGAATTTAATGAAACATTGATTTCAAGATTCCGATGATTCACTGAAATTATTCTAGACAATGCAACAAAAGCAATAGAGTTAATCGCGAAATGGTTTAATGATCTTTGTATATGATCTAAGTTCTCGTCTACTGACGATGCGATAATGACAAAATAATCTATTTAGTACGCAGATAAAATGACCATAAATATATTGACTTGATATCGCCTATATGTTATTAATCACAATGCAAAATGTTGTATCTTCAAGAACGCCATGCGCTTGTACCTCTTACTATATGTCTAATTGAGGCGTGAAGTTATATCGATAGGAAAGACAAAGCTACTATCCTATATGCGAGGCAAGAAGTGCTGTCTTTATTCGAGGCGTAATGTTATATTTCTATTCCAGGCGTAAAGTTATATCTCTAGGCCAGGAGTAAAGTTATATCACTATTCCAGGCGTAAAGTTATATTTCTAGGCCAGGCGTAACGTTATATCTCTAGGCCAGGTGTAAAGTTATATCTCTAGGCCAGGTGTAAAGTTATATCTCTATTCCTAGCGTAAAGTTATATCTCTAGGCCAACTGTAACGTTATATCTCTAGGCCAGCTGTTAAGTTGTATCTCTAGGCCAGGTGTAAAGTTATATCTCTAGACCAGCTGTAAAGTTATATCTCTAGGCCAGGTGTAAAGTTATATCTCTAGACTAGCTGCAAAGTTATATCTCTAGACCAGGTGTAAAGTTATATCTCTAAGCCAACTGTAACGTTTTATCTCTATGCCAGCTGTTAAGTTATATCTCTAGGCCAACTGTTGAGTTATATATCTAGGCCAGCTGTTAAGTTATATATCTAGGCCAGCTGTTAAGTTATATCTCTAGGCCAGCTGTTAAGTTATATCTCTATGCCAACTGTTAAGTTATATATCTAGACCAGCTGTTAAGTTATATCTCTAGGCCAGCTGTTAAGTTACATCTCTAGACCAACTGTTAAGTTATATCTCTAGGCCAGCTGTTAAGTTATATATCTTGGTGAGGCATACAATTATATTTAATGACAAGGCATAAAGTTATATCTCTAACCTAGATGTGTGGTTATACAGAATTATAAAATTTACTATTGGCAAAAGGCAATACTGAACGCAAGCATACATGCAGAAATTAACATTATGATAAATATATCCGGTCAATGTACATTTACTTATAAAATACTTCTTGATACTACATGTAGTTTTCTTATATTCCAACAGTCAAATATAAGACACCAAATGAAATCCGTCACACAAAAGGGTAAATGATGAGTTGGTAAATGAAAAGGTACATATTATTACATTTAATACAACTGTTTGTAAACTCACTTTCTCCCGTATTGCAAGATGCTTATATGATAATTTTGCTTCGTCAAATCCCAAGCCCTACTGCTTCCGGAATATCTTCAAGATCTAACATGTTCATTTCTGGATCTTCGGCGTCAATGATACGAATTCCCACCACGCTACTTCTAGATTTAAGAAAAATGCGTGTACATTGGCGCCAAAAGCTAGAGGGCTGTCTTTGATTTATCAAAAACCAGGTTCACGATAGTTTAAATAAATTTAATCGAATATTCGCATTAAACATTACAATTGCAATTTTACTTGGCAACTGGTTTTTAACTGGTTCTTTTATGCTAATAAGTAAACAAACGCAAATATGTGTTCATTATTAATGATATTGTATTAATTGCAACAAGCTTTGATTGTTTATCGTATTGATAGCGAACATTGTTCTTTGTTGGAACCTCTTCAGTTAATGAGGAATACAAACGTAGGAACACACACATACTGAAACGATTTGTACAATTTAACCGTTGTTCTCCCACCTGATTGGCGGGTCGAACTTAATGTGTTTCTAGTTTATTCGATTAACTACCAGAACATAGTTCACTCGGTGCATTCTCACCCCACCAAAATATCGTTTCGATGAAAAAGAATAGAACCGAACATTCATTTGCGATTGAGCATTTAAGACGTTAGTTGAAAAGCAAGCCACGATTTATTAAGTTCGTGCTATTAAACTCTGACATGCTAATTCAATATCATTGAAACGACGTATCATTGATTAGCACTGAAGTACAGAAAATTAATGCCAAGCAGTATGAGTCGAAGAGGTTTTAGAAATGAAACTATTAGAAGACGGTAATAGAATAGAATTTTAAACAACGTTAAATTCTAACAAAGCTAGACTTTGGATCCATTAGATAGATTACACGCATCTTCAGGGGGTCTATTTTAACAAACGGTGCCACCCGTCAATGCTATGAACAAAAATATTTTTTTCTCATTTATTTACAAGTGAACAACAAAAAATAGAGAAAATGTACTTAATTACACCTATCGTACAAAATTTAAGTTGCACTATATCAATAAAATAATTAATTACTGTATTATTTACAAAGCCGCTGGCATTTAGTCTTAATAAATTATATTTGTGGGGAAAGAAACTTACCAGTACATAAAGAAAGATTATTAATGTGCTGTTAGGCAATAAAATGAACATAAAATAGCCTTCCACTGTTTCATGCTGAATATAGCACGGGTCATTTAGAGCGAAGTATATACTTAATAAAAAAGGAAACGCACCACAAAATTTACCAACTTCAATTTTATTTCTAGACCATAAAATAATCAGTAGCAAATTCTTGAAGAAATTTTGAAATGCAAAGATTACATCTGACTGTAGCAATATTGATATCGAGATTTATTAATATGAATTTCCTTTAACTTCATTAGAAATATATATATCATTCAATACGTTTAAAACCCAATAACATATGAGCGCCGCTGTACGTTTTCCGCAACCTCTTCTTTAAGTGACGTCATTTCCAGGAAACGTCACATATGACGTCACCATGTACTGACAGTATGTAATATTTGCCCCATATGGCAATATGAAAACGAAGTGACCATATGGAGTAAATATGGTTTCCTGCTTGCAAATAGTGACATCACATACTGCGTTTTCTTGAAATGACGTCACTAACAGAAGAGGCTGTAAATCCCATAGCGGCGCTCATATATGTTGATATGTTTAATGTGTTATGAGCACGTGGGTAATTGTGAAGCATACGTGACATGATACTTACATACATTTACATGATGGTTATACATGTACATGCACATACATAATGTTCATTAATACTACATCTACTCAAAAAGGTGTTTAAACATAATATATATGAAACAATACAACGCATGTTTCAAACAATATACATGTATGACTAAAAAATTGCTCGATGTTGCAACAATATTGTGTACTTTTCTGTTTATGAAATTACGCATACAATTGTTTATTACCACAAAACTGACAAAAAACTTCCAGCATTTTTTTTATATACATTATTTAGGCCTTGTTCTATAGTTTCCACGGGTCAAACTATCTGACCCATTCCCAAAGCCAAATATATGGGGTTTTCCCCAATCAGAAAATAAATCCCAATCGGAAGCACCTACGAAAAATCTTCTACTAGAGCGACCTGGTATATCTTGAAGCTTTTTGAAAAACTCCATTATTGTCCCTTGTGTTTGGGGACATTGTGTGTGTCTTTTTGACAGTTGATAAACTATATAGATTTGAATGCTTGTTTATGTAAAATTTAGATATGAAAAGCCCGTTCTTTTAACTATGATAATTCCAAAAATTGGAGTTGATGTGATTAAAGTTTTCCCAAATTGGCAAATGTTACCCTTTATCTAGGGTATTTTCCCAAAATGGACAGAAAAACGCCTGGTTTTGCTTATGACCACTGCGATTACGCAACACTGAATAACCAAACATCCTTCAGGCATACATAAAACTTACCATCAAAATGCATTCAATCATTACTAACATCTAATCATCTTATCCAATCAGTGGACACTATTTTCTCACGTTTGAGACTATTCGGACATATTCTTTTTTCCAAACTCTGACGAGCAAAAATATCTTACAGCAAATGGTGCGTTATTATTTAGGAGGAGTATATAACCCTATGAGAGAACGAGTGCTTCAATCTTGTTATTACAAAGGCGACTGAAAATTAGAACAGCAAAAAGCTAGATTGTCGCCAGGATTATACTCCGCTCACCCGACACCAACACTTTTTACTTTTATGTGTCATTTCTTTTTGCCCGTTACACCTTTTTAATTAATGCAGTCAATTAAACCAACGAACATGTAGCGAGCGATATTACGCAAAAAATCGCAGTTTGATATATTGTTTTATGCATTACCAAACCGACAAAGTTATAATCATTGCGCATGTGCAAAACATTCCATTTTTTGTCGCCCTTGCAAAAGTCGTGGCCATTTCGTACCATCAGATAATGCTTTCTGGTACAAAGTCGTTTATGGGTTTTTTCTCTGTGTTCATAAATTGTCTTTGCGTATTTTTGAGAATTTTTTGGATGCTTTTTGGACAAGTTAGCTTTATTCAGTATAAAAACAATTTTTGTACATCGTACGGATAAGTTCTCTTTTTATGCGTACCTATTTGAACGAATACGTTTGTGTGCGTGTTTCGGATGATTGATATTTTAGCTTTTTTGTTGTATCGAGTTTACGCGCATGCGTCGTCGCATAGCTTTCTATTTAAGATGTCAGAACATTTAGTTCATATCTTTACTTATTCTTATTGGCATCATACGTCGTCGAGCAGACGCACACATTTATTATTAATATCCGAACACACGTATAGGGGTATGCAAATCATTTAAGAGACCATTTGAGTCTGGAGTCGTTTGGTTTATTTCTGAAACTTGAAATACGGGCTGTCTTACGAAAGTTTAAATGTGCTGGCTGACAACTTCTGTAAATTTCGACAGCAGACGACCGGTATTTTTGTGAGTTTCTAGAGAAAAAACTCAAACGTTCATTGCTTTAGAATTAATATGCATCAGCAGCGGGCTAGATGTATTTGAGAAGAATGAAATAAACCAGTCTACTATAATTATATCCGCATTTTTCTGTACTGAAAATGCTCTTGAACCTTGTTAATCAAATCGCTCAGGCCATCCTTTAAAATTGTTTGTTATGCGTCACCCCGAATAGAAAAAAACCTGGAGGTTATTGTGCTCTATAAATTTTCTCATAAAATGCAAGTTTTGGAAAATGAAAAAGTGAAAACTATAATTCTCCACCTAATATTGTTGTAAATACCATCGTCTTGGCATTTTCATTTTATTTCCAATTTGAAACAAGTGCGCACAAAGCAATAAATGAAATACTAGCCCATCCCAAATATTGCGGGTAGGGGTGCCGAAAATGAAAGAATGGCCTTGCCTTTGTTAGCCTTTGGAGCGGAAGATCGAAGGTTCGAATCTCGGTATGTCCATTCCGATGTGGCCGGTTGGTCAGCCACCAGTTATTTAAATGACGGTTATCTTTTGCATACTTGCGTAGTACCTGACATTAAAGGATAGGAGATTGGAAGTAAATGTACTCAGACAGTAGGTGTCTCATAAGTCAGCAGGCCCTTTAAGTAGGCAATGAGGCTATAATAAATAAACTCTTTAATTTTACTTTCATACATTATTCATTATTCAATTATTAAGTACGTATAAAATGATCGAGACAAAACGCGAAATTTCTCGCGGAGACATGAACCTGAATATAGCGACCTCTATTTCAACCATCTATAGGTATCGTATTAGACCACGCTCGCAGCAATCCGTCCAATCAACAACCTCTATTTCAACCATCTATATATCTCGTATTAGACTAAGCTCGCAGCAATCCGTCCAATCAGCAACCTCTATTTCAACCATCTATATATCTCGTATTAGACTAAGCTCGCAGCAATCCGTCCAATCAGCAACCTCTATTTCAACCATCTATATATCTCGTATTAGACTAAGCTCGCAGCAATCCGTCCAATCAGCGACCTCTATTTCAACCATCTATATATCTCGTATTAGACCACGCTCGCAGCAATCCGTCCAATCAACAACCTCTATTTCAACCATCTATATATCTCGTATTAGACCACGCTCGCAGCAATCCGTCCAATCAACAACCTCTATTTCAACCATCTATAGATATCGTATTAGACCACGCTCGCAGCAATCCGTCCAATCAACAACCTCTATTTCAACCGTCTATAGATAATCGTATTAGACTAAGCTCGCTGCAATCCGTCCAATCAGCGACCTCTATTTCAACCATCTATAGATATCGCATTAGACTAAGCTCGCAGCAATCCGTCCAATCAGCGACCTCTATTTCAACCATCTATAGATATCGTATTAGACTAAGCTCGCAGCAATCCGTCCAATCGGCGACCTCTATTTCAACCATCTATATATATCGTATTAGACTAAGCTCGCAGTAATCCGTCCAATCAGCGACCTCTATTTCAACCATCTATAGATATCGTATTAGACTAAGCTCGCAGCAATCCGTCCAATCAGCGACCTCTATTTCAACCATCTATAGATATCGCATTAGACTAAGCTCGCAGCAATCCGTCCAATCAGCGACCTCTATTTCAACCGTCTATAGATATCGCATTAGACTAAGCTCGCAGCAATCCGTCCAATCAGCAACCTCTATTTCAACCATCTGTAGATATCGTATTAGACTAAGCTCGCAGCAATCCGTCCAATCAGCGACCTCTATTTCAACCGTCTATAGATATCGTATTAGACTAAGCTCGCAGCAATCCGTCCGATCAGCAACCTCTATTTCAACCGTCTATATATATCGTATTAGACTAAGCTCGCACCACTTCGCCCAATCATCGACCTCTATTTCAACCGTCTATATATATCGCATTAGACTAAGCTCGCAGCAATCCGTCCGATCAGCGATCTCTATTTCAACCGTCTATATATATCGCATTTGACTAAGCTCGCAGCAATCCGTCCGATCAGCGATCTCTATTTCAACCGTCTATATATATCGCATTTGACTAAGCTCGCAGCAATCCGTCCGATCAGCGATCTCTATTTCAACCGTCTATAGATATCGTATTAGACTAAGCTCGCAGCAATCCGTCCGATCAGCGATCTCTATTTCAACCGTCTATAGATATCGTATTAGACTAAGCTCGCTGCAATCCGTCCAATCATCGACCTCTATTTCAACCGTCTATATATATCGTATTAGACTAAGCTCGCTGCAACCCGTCCAATCAGCGACCTCTATTTCAACCGTCTACGTATGGCATAAGACTACGCTCACAGCACTCCGTCCAATAAGCGACATCTATTTCAGCCGTCAATGTCATTTTGAACACGCTCGCCGCAGTATAATATATCGCATAGACGGTGCTACTGAATGTTTTTCCTGCATACTGTAAAACCTTGAATAAAGACCATCTCAATTACAAGACCACCTCATAACTAAGAACGTAATTTAGAGTCCATTCTCATGGTTTTGCTGGTTATTCAATTCCAATCTTAAGACCACCTCAATATTAAGACCAGTTTTCAAGGGTCCCAACGGTGTTCTTATTATTGAGGTTTTACAGTAATCCAAAGCGTATATCGAGTATTAAATGTTTATGTAGTAGTTAGTTCATCATCATTATTCACTAACGTCAACACAGTTGACGCCTTTGCTGATAACGGGTGGTGACATTTTATCAGTAGCATCTACAAGGCTTCGCTTATAATCAACAACCGTAGGACATGTAAATGACCTTTTATCCGAATCCACAATCTCATAATTTTAATGGAGTTTCGACAACAATGACTCGACTCAAACAAACCGTGACTAAACAAACATATCTTGAAGTTTGATAGCAGAAATATTTATTAACTGTAAATGTTAATAAGCTAGAATTTGTGTAATGTTTACTTGGCCAAATAGCTAGCCCGCCATTTTGTATTTAAAGAATATTCACTTCATTTAGTGATATGAAACGAAAGTAACACCTGTATCCAATAGATATTTTAGAAACTGTGTGGAATAGTCCAGGGGGGGGGGCTTATTCTCAAAACATTTTCAGTTTAAAAAATATTATAATGAAAACGGAAAGCTGGTAAATTAAACTTTTATAAATTTGAAGTTTAAGTCTGAGTTTTAGTCTTAAAATGTTCGTGAATATGGTCCCTGGCCAGTTAGCACGTGTTTGACCTGTGTATTTAAACTAAATTATACCTCTAAGACCCTTACTTCATATTTGAGTACTTATATAATATCTTACGATTGTCATAAGTTGTCGCTTAACATACATTGTATTTCTATGTACTTTGTTGACATTTTCTGAAAACGGGTAATGTGACGTTATATTTGTTTCTATGGTAACAAACTTAATTTCAATGATTTTTATAGAACTTCCCACAACATACTCTTATATGTCTAGTCTCTCACAAGTCTGGTTATTGTCAGAAACTTGAACATTTTTATAGAAGAAAACAATTGCACAGGTTGGCAACCGATGACTCACGGCGTGAACTATTATTGAAACCGACTCGCTCAAAGTTTGTTTTAACATAGCAACCAGTCATAAGTTAGGTCTTTTTCTATCGTTCCCACGCGTCAGACTATCTGACCCATTCCCAAATCCATGTACATGATTTTTTCCCAATCAGAAAAAAAATCCCAATCAGAAGCACCTGCGAAAAATCATCTACTGGAGCAACCTGATATATCTTGAAGCTCTTTGCATAACTCAGGCCATTATTTTCCCTTGTGTTTGTGGACATTTTATGCGTCTTTTTGACAGTTGATATAAGAAACGTAGATCAAAATGCTTGTTTATATCAAATTTAGATACGAAAAGCCTGTTCTTTTAACTACGAAAATTCCCAAAATTAGAGTTAAAGCGATTCAAGTTTCCCAAATTGGTAAATTTTACGACGCATATTTTCCCAATTTATCTAGGATTTGTTTACCCTGAATGGACAGAAAAAGGTCTGTTATGTTGAATCATTACATGCAAGACTCGTACAAAACGGTCGGTAAAACGGTCTCTATAAACTGTATCACAATGTTTTGACCATCACCCTCACACTTACTGTTATGTTTCAATTCTATTTTTATTCCCTATCTCATAGTGTTCCATTAATTAAAACCCCTTGTTGCCCCCTTAAACCCCCCTTAGTTGTTTTCTATGGTCGGCAATACTTTCCTTGAGCGCCCCATCTTTCATATGTCTCAATTACTAACTTGAGTAAATTTTTACTCAATAATTTTAATTTTGAAAACTGTTCCTGTAAGTTGAAACTGCTAATGCCACGTGTCCTGCTTTGAAAGGTTAATTTGTCTCAAACAAATTTATTACACTATAGTTATAGAATACAAAATATGGCAAACCTTTTTTCAGAGGCATTTGAATTGGAAAAATGATTCGTAAAACCGTCCCTTGCGAAAATTGGACCCGAATCCTTATTAAAGCAATAGTATGAGCGGATATTTTGGAATTAGAATATTTAGACATGTAACATCGGAAAATGAATACGTTTTGAAACTATATGAAGTAATTTGTTGCTTATCTGTGGTCAGCGAGAGTCAAGGTTGAAACTTCACCTTCAACATATGCAATGTGCTAACGATAATGTGTGTCACTATTTAATAAACCTGAGAAAGTTCAGATATTACGATCATGTGCACCTTACCCCACCACCCCCATAAAATATGAACCCAATGAACTCTGAAGATGGCTAGCGTAAGTCAAGCGTCCATGATTGACACAGATAGAAATTTATATCAAACCAGTGCGAATAAAATTAGCTTTACTATGTTCCTTTATTCGTACTTTATGAGTTTGAACCTAATGGGCTTAATCATCCAGTGCTTAATGTATCGCCAAGTACCGCCAAATCCGGCGTTTATCGTGTCCGGACTGCAAAGGTCATTTAGTATACTTTTATTCAAAAAATATGACCAGATATAAAAAATGCCCGACGTACTTAACGATTCATTTTATTTGATCATTTGTCCCATCGATATAAATGACAAAGCTATGAAATGGTAGTTTAATAGCGGTAGACGAACATTAAGTGTATGGTTAAAATGTTGACGACCCGAACAAAATGGCGGAGTACAGAAACTGGTCGCCGGTCATGCTGCGAGAGAGCGCATATATGTTGAGAAAAAGTCCCATGATTTATTTCTAAATATGAATATATATTCTGTAGGTATTCATCTCAAGTTAACGCTGGATTTTTTATTACCTTTTTTACTAATAATGAATACTAAATGATTTTATTATACTATTTTGAAGAATAGCATTTTGTATATCAGTATGAAAAGATATGAAGATAATGATTTGCTTTTGAATACGAGGAATTCAAATATCAATTTGATTGATTAGTAAAAAATGTCCACGTATATCCTGTGGTGCTTCAAACTTATTTATATGTACACGCTTTGGTGACATGTATACTGGTCAAAAGTGCCAGTTCTTCGTAAAATATCTTTGGTTATACGCTCGTACAGTCAACCCTCACATAACGACCACCTCAATAACAAGACCACCTCAAAATTAAGAACACAATTTGCAAGTCCAATTTTACTATTTTGTTTCATTATTCAACCTCAATATTAAGACCACCTCAATAATAAGACCAGTTTTCAAGGGTCCCATGGGTGGTTTTACTGTATAAATTATAATGATTTGGATCGCCGAAAGTCATAAACTATTGTTCAGTCGAATTGAAATATCGAACAACATCGATCTAAACTTGTCAAAATTACGTTCATCGTATCAGATCACATTGTCGTAATGTAGTGGAGATTCACTATAATAATATTCATATACCAACACCTGCATCCGTATTCACAAACGTTTTAATACTGAATCTCAGACTAAGACTTTAGAATTGCAAAAGTTAAATTAACAAGAATTTTGTTTCCATTATATTTAAACGGATACATTTTTGTCTGAACATTTCTTGTTACTGACTCGACACTTTTGCCATGTTTCATTAAAATATATTGTGTAATAATAACGTAATAACAAAATGAACATTTACCATTTTAAAGTCTAAGTCTGAGATTCACTGTTAAAACGTTGATGAATATGGGCCTAGGAGCCTCATTCACACAGATTTTAAGACTGAAACTCCGACTTTAAACTGTTACAGTTGGATAGCCTTATTTCCTACCAAAATATGTCAAGTAATATTTTTTGAAATGCCACGTCCGAATGCCTTCATTAACACTTACTTTAAAACATTGCATTGACACTTTTTCTTAGAAATGTCCTGGAACTGCAAAACAGGAGAGTCCAACACGGGTAGTTCCTATGCTATAGCGCTAACTCGGCGCATAGGTAAGGACATGCTAGAAAATACGGGTATCGGACACTTGTATATAGGAAGTACTTGTTTTGGGAAGTAAGAAAAGTGACAATACAGTGTTGTAGAGTGCATCAGTATGAATGCAATAACCAACGATTTTCTCATATATATGTCTAAGAATATTTTGCCAACGAGTAAGGCTTATGTACCTTTAAATCTTACACTGTTATTAAAGTTGATATTTTAATGAAAAAAATGCTTACGTGTAGAATGGTTAATATAAACTATTAAGACAAAATTTCGTTTGTTAGATTGTGTAGATCTAATGAAAGCGAAAGGCTGGTAAATATAAAGTTGGCAAGTGTTAAGTCTTAGTCTGAGTGTCCGTCTAATTATGTTTGTGAAGAAGGCCCGTGTATCGTACATTTATTGAAGAAGGCCCGTGTATCGTACATTTATTGAAGAAGGCCCGTGTGTCGTACATTTATTGAAGAAGGCCCGTGTATCGTATATTTATTGAAGAAGGCCCGTGTATCGTATATTTATTGAAGAAGGCCCGTGTATCGTATATTTATTGAAGAAGGCCCGTGTATCGTACATTTATTGAAGAAGGCCCGTGTATCGTACATTTATTCAAATGCTTTTGCAATAACTGTCGTATTGGATACAATCCACGTTTCAACGTAATAGAACTGCTCAGAATGCAACTTTGCCCTTGTTCAATTTTAAGACTTAAAGCAGATCTCTACTCACAGACCTGGAACACGTGACAGTTATAAGATTTCTTAATATCGCACGCCGATGGTGGTTTATGTTTCGACTGGAATCATTCATTGAAGATGACTTGAAGAATAATGCCATCCTTTTTATCCTAATGAATTATATAGGATAATTCAAAATATTTAATACCTAGCAACACGTTTTAATATAAATGTAATATCATATTATACACAATGATGTTTTCGTTTTAAAACTACATCAATCTTCGTACGCTTCGAGTTACATCAATAGTCATACTTTCCCACAGTCTTGAAACTGCTTCATCATTTCTCAAACAGAACACTGCAGTTTAGAATAAGTTTTTTTCTAAAGTTACTTTTTCAAATGTCTGCCTATGCTAGCAAGTTGTGTATGTTCACCAGAATATGGGAGTTTTATGTTACAGTTGCAGTAATTAATGGAAGTTAGTTTAAAGTATCAAAATTTCTAAAAAAATGTAGAAAATAATACCTTGAATTTCGAGAGTTTAAATGCAATATGATAGATTACTGCGCATTGCCGCGTTTATAGGTATCTTATAATTAAGTTCATATCCAAATACATTTCTTCTCATGTCAGCTGTCATAATGTTTAGTTAGTATGCATAGCTGTGTTTAAAATTTCATTCGGTGAAATGCCATAACAGAATCAAATTTCACGATCCAGATGATACAACAGAGAACATTTCACTGGAATCTTGTATCTTATCTAGCATTTGGAGTATATCTGAACAATAAATATTTCACCGTGTTGTAGATAACATATTCTATTAATATTTCATTTTCCGTATCTAGCGGTACGTGTCACGTTTTCATGGCGGTGGCCTAATTACACTGGTGTACCGAACTACCCGAATAGAACACCGGTTTTTATCTCCAACCCTGTCAGCAAGCGTACGGATACTTGTTTTTAACTGATACCGGTAAATAACTAGTCACTCAGTGATTTTTCACTGACATAGGAATGTTGACTAAAAGCTTCCAAGAAATTTCAGACTTCGAACAGATGGCCTGTAAGATTTGAGATTTTTTCCTGGAATTATGCCAAGACATGCTTCCATTTTTCATCTTCCGAATTCCAACTTTTTTGTGAAATTTCTTCCGCACTTAAATTTATAGCAAGTCGTGAAAGATTCCATTATATTCATAACATGAAATGAGAACATTTATACGTTTTCACCATTTCAAACGGTTTGAGTTTATGCATATGCGGACTGTTTTATAGGTGAACTGACAATTTCCAGACAATAACTGGTTGTATGCTGAATGCGTTTCCTCTGAGTTTTCAATTCCGTGGTTCATGTTTGCAATGTCATGTCTGCTCGCTGATATTTCTAGTTCTATGTAACAAAGATAATTATTTACAATCAGGTCTAGGTATACTGCACGCTATTTTAGGCGCTGGAGTATGCAAATATGTTACGTAAACACACCGTAGCATGAAAGGCATTTGTTCTATGAATTGTATTGCCAGTTCTCGATGATCAATCGACAGTACGCAATGTTAAACTGAAACGTATGTATTCCTTTATTATCTATGAAAAAATGATAAATTGACATTGAACGATTATGTACATACTGCTAAAATAGAAATCCCAAAATGCTATCCGGAGTCTAAAACCGGCGCAACCTGTTTTTCTCTGTATTTCTCCAAAGGTCCATGCTAAAGGCACCGGGTAAACAATCGAACTTAGGGGACTTTTTGAAGTGTGTCGCCAGGGTAGACCAGGGTGACTAATACAGCCCTTTCGATTACATTTTAGTGTCGATATTTGATATTTTTCACATCGCAAGAATTTCGATGCTCTTTTGTCTAATAACCAAGAAGGTCTGTATATTGAAATTATTTATAATTTTAACTTGCTAATATGTACGACATGCGTACAGACATGCAAATGAAATCATTGTCACAACGATTTTCCGATCCATTTTTCGTACATCGTCAATTAACGACTTGTTTTATCTTGATAATTGTGTTTCGTAGCGCGAGCTTTATCTTTGATAAGAGCTGTCGCTGTAATAGAAATGAACGCAGCAAGTACCTTTGCAAATTGCACAGAAAGAACGGTAAATCCCCAAACGTTGTTTTTCTAATACACGAGAGCGGTAAATCCGCGAATTCTAAATGTCACGAGTTAATTTAGAAACTGTCTTTGGCGAAAGTTTTACGACATCCAAAATTAGGTGTTTTATAGTTACATGCATTATGGTCAGCTGGTTGACCGGTCGATCAAATGAAGAGACATGTACGATATTGGGGGGAATTGAAGAGTTATACGGAACAAAAGTGATTGTTTTTACTTCATGGACAGTTTAATATATATGTATATCCTTTTTGTACGTGACTCTCCATCTATCGTTTTATGATCGTGACAAAAGTAAAAACACCGAAATAAAGTTAAGAATTATTTGTAAATGTTCATCACCTTGTTTCATGCCTGGGACAGAAGTACTTTCTCTGTTTGTTTTCTGAATAAAACCACAAAACCACTTTGTTGCGTGATATATATTTTGGAAGATAGTGCTAATGGCGCGCACCTGCTAAGGTAGATAACACTTTATGCCTGATTTAATATATATCCGGTGAGAAATTTACGAGTTGAACGATAAAAACCAACGGGGACCGCATTTGTCATCCGGGTTATTCACCGAAGTTAAACTCACTTTGGTTTGATGTAAGACTGATCAATGGGCCTTCGAGGTCGAGCGGGTATGGTCACTGACTTCAAATCACTTGCCTCTCATCGGTGCGGGTTTATATAAGCGAGGAAAGCATCCAGCTGGATTAAGAGAGGTGGATGGTTCTATCCAGGTGACCATCTAGTGTCTTCATGCACGCTAATAGCTAGAATAGTCAATACATGACTCCGGGTTGTGTATAAAAAAATATTGCCAATAAACGACAAAATGTATACTATTTCTTAAGACCGTCACTGAAGTAAGAATGCTTCAACCCGCTACCTTTCAAAGCAGCCACCAGCAACGCGGTAACAGCCTTCGACAAGTGAACCGAAATCATACTCAGATTAGTAGATCTCGGTTAAAGAATTAATTCCAATTGTATCCAAATGCTTACAACTACCGCCGTCTTGTGCGAGAGTGCGTGTGACTTGATCGTCGCGCTTGCATAACATGAGACAAAGTACGCAAAACATTCCACAGCATGTTGGCCTAAAATACTATCTGTTAAGCAAATTCTCCAGATTTTTAGAGAAAACTTCTGTATTCTCATATCTCGCGCCAAACATCTTCCAAGTACAATTCAATTATAATGCAATAAAACAAGCGTACAGCGAGTCACTGAGGACAGAAACCAACATACTTCCGCCCTTTTTATTAATTTGTATATTACTGTGTTTCTACATACCAGGAAAACATTTTATCATGCCAAGTTAATTTTTTATAATGTATATAATTATACTAGTGATAGTCTAAAAACTAGGGCTTGTGGGTAGACTTGCCCTTGATATTGCGATACGTTTACAAGACATGATATTATAATTTATAAAATTTTAAGCACGAGGCATCTTCACCTATTCAAAGTACAGGAACCTTCTCACATTGGATAACTTACGGGGAATTTAAGAATTAGGCATTTGCACATACTTAATGTTCTATTGCCTAGTGAGCTGACAGAATGGTTTAAATTTACGAGCTTTGTTTCACAACATAGATAAATTTAAATGGAAAGAGGATGGCATTTATACGTTTTGACTGTTCAGTTGGACATTTATTTGTTCTTAACTTTGATTAAATTTGTCGATATCTATTAAGAGACCACTTTATTAAGCGACCACTTTTTGGCTGTCAAGATTGACTGTACGTGTATTTCAGTGTTCCTGGGTTTCCAACCAGTACTAAGACACACATCAGCTAGCATCTGACAACTTCCCTACATGAACCAAAGGTGGCGGACAATTAACATTTTTATCAGTCAAATTGTCACGAAGAATATATACGCCTCACCTTGCATTCGAACTTACGCCCTTTCAATTGGCAGTCGAATTATTGTCCAACTGAGCATAGCGGGCAGGCATGCCACACGATATTACTAAACATATACATTAACATATGTACAGTAAACCTCAATATCCATCCTAGGTACCCTTGAAAACTGGTCGTAATATTGAGGTGGTCTTAGTATTGAGGTTGTATTAATCGCAAAACAGTGAAAACGGACTTGAAAATTGTGTTCTTAATTTTGAGGTGGTCTTATTATTTAGGTGACCATTAAGTGAGGTTTTACTGTAATACAACTTAGAGTAGTACTTGTTTTGCGAATATTGTGTTACATATTAAAGCAGAATTGCCGTAACAGCGGGTTTTAACATTTATAGCGTATCTGTAGCCAATCTAGATAATGGCTGTCATGCATACCGTCTTAATTGACAGTATACCCTTTTACTCACTACCGATTAATATACAAAATGTATGTTTTGATTAAATACGCTCTAGTTAGACTCGCTCTTTTGGCGCCATGTACATTCATTCGAACCACTCTGGCTGTTATCGTGTTAACCTGAACTCGAAGTAAGCATGATAGCTGGCCGTATGAAGTAGGCTGTCACTTCATCGCCGATGTGTCCGTGGTGTTTTTTTTTAGGCCAAACGGTCATTATCCAAAATTGTTATCATTAATTGACAAGTATTTGTTCACTAACGGCACGGATGTCTCTTATTGTATGGTCGGTAATTACTTCAGCTTAATAGCTCTCCCTTCGAGTTGACTAATTTTGTCTCCATTTATTATTCGTTCCCAGGTCTAATCGTACTTGGTGAACTTTTGGCCCGCAACACACGCCGCGTATCATGGGATAAAAAAGTCCTGTTCGTATTTCGTTCTAAATCCGTACTTGAGATTAAGCACTTAATTAAATCAATTAACTACGCTGAGAATTAGTTTTTTGTTTGCAAAGTCTGTAAATATACAATCATATATTATACAAAAACCACTGTATCTATTCCCCTGCGATGTACGTAATGCCTCAAGACGATACCTGACAAACGTATACGTTATCGAAAAGTTGGCATTTATCCTTTCTAACGTCTGAATACATCGTATCCCTATCCATTACAATTATCGAAATCCTGAACCAATTAAACTGTCTTCCTGCCGCCTGACGTTAGTAAGACATTCGTACTTACACCATAACGTAACTAAATGGAGACATTTTTTCTAATTAGCGCCATAGTTTATGAAATGTCTGCTCTTTTAAATCAGTGGTTTACTCTGACTGTCAAATTTATGGGCCGTGAAATCATTCCGGTTATAAAACAGGCAATAACGTTCAGTGCATTCACCAGGTAGTAATGTAATTGTGTGGTTAGAGCGTGTTGACAGTGAAATAAAATATAGTGAACATAATAGTCTGCGCTCAGGAGATGTAGGTGAACTACGGTGCAAGAAAACTAGACTAATTTCTCCGATCGACGTGAGGATCATTATTGTACAGCGTCGTTAAAATTCTTTTCAACATGAACGGGATGTGATGAACTTCTTTAATGCGCGTTCGTGGTTGAGATGCTTATTAGAATAATTTTCTCGTTGGCGCTTGATCAACTTCCGGTTTGGTTCAACGTATTGTTTCTTAAATATCATAAGTCGACGAGATTTTTTTTCTGAACGCTTTTACATTGAACTCAAAGTGCTGACACATATATTTCGCCGTATATGTAGAAATAGCATTTTGTTGTTAATGAAGCTACAAACGCGTGGTTACTCATCCGATATGCTTCGAATACTAACGTTCAGTCTGAGGTGTACAAGGAAAACCGGGAGAAGTTTCGTTTTTCATTTCCGATTGGTTGATTTCATTTAAAGGGATTTATGATCATAATAAGCTGACTTTTAAAGAACACAAGTTTGTTAATTTCTTAATGTGATTAACGACCACGTATATTGTTTAATATTTATTAACTTACATAATCATCTTCGTCATTGTTGTGACATAAGGAATCAATAAAACGGGGCAGTGCATTAGGGTCTTGTGTCGTTTAATTTAATTCTCTCTAGGAATTGATAATCTTTATCATCTCATCTTCTAAGGTATTTCTGTATGTTCCTCTTAGTTAACCACTCCGACGCTTACCCATTGCTGTCCAGTGCAGTACTGTTTATTTAGCATGCTTAAAATAGTCTCCGTTTCGTATCCGAAAACTTCTTCCATTCTATTTACGCTAAGCGATCCCAAAAAACAAAATGTCTACATGCGGATGTCAATTTGGAAGTAGACATCGGGCAGTTATGTATCTGGTGATACATGGATAGTTACTTACACGATAAAGCGGACAGCTGCCCTGCGTTCAGTTACGGCTAACAGTTGAGTTGCTCACGTAACGAAACTGTTTTGTTTTGTATCCCTGTCCCATCGTATTGCATTCACTGCTCACGGGGAACCAAACTTTAAACGTTCTCCGCAAACACCTTTACTGAGCGTGAGTGACATACTGATGTTAGTTCGGCTCACACGCAACAGACGATTGTTTTATTTGCATGTCAAATCCTGATTCAACACTGTGGCCTTTTATATTTATGCTTGAAACGTTTCATTATTGTAAATGTGACATCACTTTACTTGTATATAAAGCTTTATGTACTGTACGTATGTCTTTCAAATTGGACTTCCCATTGACAAAAGCCCCTCAAATAAAAAGAAATTCTATACCAACAACCTCTGTTTAGTAAACCAAAAAAACTAACTTTTTCTTTGGTTCGGAAGGTGTACGGTCTGGCGGGGTTGCCACTGAGTCTTGAAATCAACTCTGTTTCTTAATTGGAATTAAAAGATACGTGAACCAATTCATTCACTTCAAAAATCCATTTTGCATTAAATAAAACAGTTACAATTATTCGGTGGAAGTTAAAACGTACCCATTTGTCTTATACAAGTGTACTTATAATTTGAAGCAATGTCATCAGATTCTCTGAGTAGAAGACAATTAATGACATTCAACAAATTGTTCCAATGTCCATGTGCTAATGCAGTAAACGATACCGTCTAGCAGTCTTAATGTAATAAGGTAACATACAACTTATCAGAACCAGTCAGTTAACAGTGCTGGTATTTATACCATAAGAAACATGGAGCATCTTTTGAACAGGTATTCGCCGTAGTTTGTAATAGAAGTTTTCAATTTATATAATATATCTCTTATTAGCAAGTTTGTAAATTACTCTTTTGGTAACGTTATATACCATCACCATACTCGTCAGCGCTCCATTTAAAAGTAGAACTTGGAAAGGGTTTTTTAAATTGTGGCTATGTTTTAATTTGTTGGTGGAAGCCGAGCAAAGCTATATCTAGTATGTAGTTACCTCATCACGCTATGAAATCGCTATTTTGCCAATTGAATAAGACAAAAGATGTCGACTGATTGATACACATTGTTGTCCAAATACACTAAACAATTTTGAAATTGCGGAAGAATTTACTATTATCTCATTTAATCAAGTAAAATCATCACAGACTACATTAAAGCCGTACTAGGTCATAAAACAGTCAAGAAATATAATGAGCTTGGCATACCATAACAGTTTGATTATGATGTAATAGTCTCCAACCCTTGACACTTTTTCAGTCAAACATGTCCAACATATTTAGCTTACATCGTGAAAAGATAAACAATAAGCTTATATATGAATACTAATAGGTTCTCTCACTGATTCTTATTTGGGTTGTGGTTTTTCCTATGGTCTACAGTCTCTGCATTCCAAGCACATATACACACAACATAATGTCTTAGAACACAGTGTGGGTGGTTGTTGAGAACTGACAGGGGAGGTAACTCATGTTATCTTCGTGCATTGGTTTAAAATAGTGGACGTGGTTAAGATGGGTTGATTGTAGTGTTTTACGCTTATTTAACCCCTGATACAGCTAAGCACCCTTGACTGTCGATAGTATATTCATTTCCTTTGCAAAGGTTTCGTGTTAGCTTTCGTCGAAATCTTCTTGCTCACTCTGTCATTTGTTGAAACCTACACGGGTTTCCGTTCTTTTAATTGCGTATTACGTAATTTGTTATCATACGCCGTTTGATATGACAAGTGATATGTCTGAACACCCACTTCGGTTATCTGCTCTTTGGGTATTTTTTCATGTTAAACGAGCTAGACATTATACTTATTGCACTCTCTGGAATAAAAGGTTGTTAACACGAAGAACTTCGGACATTGTTAAACGAATTAAATTGTTACATGCATTTGCACCTTGCCAAGCTACGTCTGTGTAACTGAAATGTTAATGTTTCTTTTCCTTTTTTCTTCAGAAATGCCCCAAAAGGTTCTGCCAGTACTGGAGGTGGACGGTAAGCAGTTGTCACAAAGTCTCACCATATGCCGGTACCTAGCTCGAGAATTCGGTATGCGCTTTTGTCATTTTAAGACTTTTTTTGTTTGACCTTTACAATCCAATCAGGAATACTTGTAGTACTTTCTCAGTTAAAGTCGTTTAATGACTCGTACTATTCTTTTAGAATTTTGCGCGAATACCAACATATTTTTTTTGTAATAAATACAAAATAGAAATGTGGCGAATATAAAAAAAAACGTACAACAAGAGTACGCTCCCGAGCTACATCATAATAACCGTGCTGTATTGTTTCATTAAGCAGGAAAACAACGGTTTTGACGTATAGCTGATAAATCAACCAGACTTGATTAATGATAAGTGACGAAATCAATAATCTGCCCCTTACATGTATAATACATTTGTCAGGGCGTGCCCATCTTCGACATGTTCTCCATTTCCATCTTTGTCTAGTTCTACATTTTCCTTCTTTATTTGTGTCCAGTTCTTCTTTTCCTTCATGATCTTTGTCTAGTTCTTCTTTACCTTCTTCATCTTTGTCTAGTACTTCTTTACCTTCCTCATCTTGGTATAGTTCTTCTTTTTCTTCCTCATCTTGGTATTGTTCTTCTTTACCTTCTTCGTCTTGGTCTAGTTCTTCTTTACCTTCTTCATCTTGGTATTGTTCTTCTTTACCTTCCTCATCTTGGTCTAGTACTTCTTTACCTTCCTCATCTTGGTATAGTTCTTCTTTTTCTTCCTCATCTTGGTATTGTTCTTCTTTACCTTCCTCATCTTGGTCTAGTTCTTCTTTACCTTCTTCATCTTGGTATTGTTCTTCTTTACCTTCCTCATCTTGGTCTAGTTCTTCTTTACCTTCTTCATCTTGGTATTGTTCTTCTTTACCTTCCTCATCTTGGTCTAGTTCTTCTTTACCTTCCTCATCTTGGTCTAGTTCTTCTTTTTCTTCCTCATCTTGGTATTGTTCAAGTTATCCTTCTTCAATTGGTTGGTCCAGTTTCACACTTTCTTAGTCTCGCTCTACATTTTCCTTCTATTTCCTTCTTTATCTTGGTCTTGTTCCTCTCCACCTTTTCTCTATTCCTACTTATTCTCAAAAGAGTTTGGGTTGTTTTCCTGGTGGTAAAGAACCGTTTAATAAACATGCGCGTGTGGACTGCTTTTTGTGTCATATTTTGATTTTCAGTCATTAACAGGACCTGAATTGTTGAAGTACCCTGAAATAAAGATCTATATTTTATATCGATTTAAATTTCATTATTCTTATTACTTGGTGATACGTGTTTGTCACTGTGATATTCATAAGTGAATCAATAAATACAACCAACAGAAGGACCACACGGAGAGCACTCTGTGTTGTATTATCCTTGGAGTTGCACTAAGATCAGTATCATTGATGTTACAGGGTTAATTGGCAACACTAATTGGGAACAGGCACAGGTTGAACAGATTGTGGACACAATGGATGACTTGAGAGCTGAATTAGCCAAATGGATCTACGAGAAAGACCCCGCAGAGAAGGTAAACTATCTATAGAGTTTGCCGACATTCATAGTCCTTTTGCGTGATAAGAGATCCGTTAGGTTTCCATGGTACCGTGCCATATATTATGTGCAACATTGTATCTGCTCATCTCTCCTGGTCCAATACTGACAACATTTTCTTACTGGTCATTATTACATTGACATATTTAAAAACAAAAGAAGATAAACCGCAACCAAAGGTGACGCACTTCATGATGACCAATAGTTAAAACTATCAAATCAATATATCCACTCGATGGTGATATTGCATAAATAGTGCATATTTGTGTAACATTACACACATGACATTTGATACACCCGAAGCAAGCTAATAAATAATAACTATAAGAAATAGTTGCATATATATATACATATAATCTTAAGTCTTAAGATGGCATGCATGTCTGGTATTTAAATACGTGTTTGACTTGGGGAAAACATGTGCGGATTGTATAATACCATTAGTGCTTTTTCATTTTCAGAACAAAATCGCATCAAAACTAAGGAGTGAAGTTTATCCTAAGTTCACAGGGATATTGGAATCCATACTCAAGGAAAATCAGGAAAATAACAATAGCAGTGGCTACTTCGTCGGTGATAACGTAAGTATCATTGCCCAACATTGTGTTTCGTCTATCTATCAACACCTGACACCGCCTTGCAAACACATAACATTCGTACATTCCTCCTCATCACCAAACGTCACCTTCCGTCGCCTGGAAGCCTTTAATTGCGTAATATTGGGTACCATCGACTGTCATCCTCTTTCTTCGCCTGTCACCATCTTTTATCGCCTGATACCGCCATACCCAGTATGTTATTGCCTAGAGACATTCCGTTACACCTGTCGTCTACAAAACCAACTTTGCAAACAATCACCTTGCATTGGCCGCCGTCGCCTATCATAACCAATTATGTTTCTCTTGCAACACATATAGCAACTAAACGACACCGATTGTGCTGGTGCTTTGCCCATTCTGCGAAATCATTTATTTAAGTAAGTTGGGTGGTTTTATAGTACATGTACATGAAAAATTTGCGATTATTCAGACAATTTTTCTCTCGACCTTTGAAATTTCGGATTAAAATTCAGATCGCGTGCTTTTACTCGACTCGTAGTTTCTTCATTAACTACAGATGATACATTTCAAGTCTCGTTAAGTTTCGTCATTTTCTTGAATTTGAACCAAACGCAATTCTAAGTGATATGTGAAAGCTACGAACGACAACTCTGTCCAAGAACCACATTTAACTTCATTATAGTTCGTTCTTCATCTTTCAGCTTACCCTTGCTGACCTCAGCGTCTATGAGACCTTCACCTTCCCACTCTCCATTCATCCGGATCTCCTAGACGATCACTCGGAACTCCAAGACCACAGACAAAGAATAGAGACACACAATCATCTCGCGGATTATATAAAGAACAGACCGGTCCGTCCCGTGTGAACGGATAGAGTACAAACTCGTGTTTACTTATTATATGGAACGTGCAATTATACTTAACATACATATTATGCTGAACACTTTGTATCATAAACAACGCAATAAGATTGTATCAATATTGCATGAAGCCTACGGCTTGATATTTACAGCGAAAACTCAATTTCTTGGACATCACGTCGCCTACTAAATAGGGTGTGCATTGTCTACTTCCAGTCGGAAAACAACGTATCTAGTGTGTGTGATAGATAGGTTGTTTGTTATGCCTTTACCATCGAAGTTACACATTTTCTTATTAAACGACCAAATATTCAGCGTAGATCATTTGAAACGCTTCGATTAACTTGATTTTCATTTCGGTTTTCCGTATTTACAATGGTCGGAATCCTTCTGGTTTTAGCGATTATTCAGTGAAAGTGCAGTGCTCCGTTCTGTCGATCTGGCTTTCAGCTAATTTTGTATCATTACAGTTCAAGCAATCGAGTTTTCTAGGTTACATTTCTAGGCTAACATCAATGCTCAATATGAAGACATAACTAACGGACTTAGGGTAATGACTTAGGGTAATAATTGCAATCAATATGCACCATATACTCCGAGACGTTAACAGGTATTTTTAATATCTTACACTATTTTTAATGTACATGTATTTCTAAACCGAAACTAGACAATTGTAAACATCAAAACGAAAGTAGAGACTTCGTCAAATCGAAGAGGATTTTCTAATTTATCGTTTGGAAAACTAACATGGAATCACATCATGTGTGATAACACCAAACAACGTTTTTGGTGCGTTTTTCATATCAGAAATTGTCGCATTCACCAGTGAATGCGTAGATTTCTTCCGTGACACCAAAATTTGTTCGAATAAAGTTAGGACTTGAATGTTTTATTCATTGGCAAATTATGTCAAATTCAATACTTTTGTTGGCAGGAATGACATTCTTTACCAAATATGTTAAATAATTAACAATTATTAATCAAGTACATATAATATATTATTCGCTTTAAGGATACGTATCGATATTGTTTTGTACACTATTGTTCACGTATGTTTATCATTCGTTTGGTTTTGAAGCACTAGAAATTGTTTTGTAATTCGACAGCGAAGGCTCAAAATTTGGATTTCATAAATGTATTATGTACGGAATCTTGTTAGGGCCATCGCGATCTCGCCCCTAACCCTTTTAATTGACCAAGAAAAACGCGAGGTTCTACGACAAAAGCTAGTGTTTTTTCCCCGCAATCACCCCGCTTGTTTCAGAGAAGTGAAAAGGATGCGCTGGAGTAAATGTCAAACCTCGCATTTGTTTTATCGAATTTCAAATGAAAACAATGTAACTGTAAGAAAGTACTGCACATTTGAAAGAAAAAAGATGCGAGGAGGTAACAGACGAATCTCGCGGAATTATTTCTTAGTCAAGTAAAAAGGCGAGGGCGAGATCTCGATGGTGCTAACAGGATTCCGTAATTATGTGCAAAACAGGGCTGTAAAACCTAAAAGATACGAACACCATTGGTTCTGAGAAAGGACGTCTTAGTGGTGAGTTGGTCTGATCATCGTGTTAAAGTACAGAAGAAACATTAAAAATACGTCTTACCATCAACGTGCTCTAAATTTCGAGATGGTCCTTAAGTGTGGTTACACTTAGCCCCGCATACGTGTCTCTGTACTCCGACTTTTACACGTCCGTGGTTTTACTGTACTCGTGTTCCCGTGTTCTCACATGCTTCAAGTTAAATTGTGACCGAGTGTGTCGTATGCAAGTACAATTTCGTTGTTGTATATACATTGTATTTCTAATAATTGTTATTTTTTAATGTTGTTTTCTGTATTCAATTTGTTAAACACTGGTTCATTTATTTAATATATCTACCTCACATTTCTCTTTGTTAAATCATATTATCTAACACTTGTTTGATACAGTATAACCTGTGTATGCTAAATCCAGTGCATGCTCTCATCGGATCACAAACTCTGATTGACTGTTGTTGGGAGGTTGTTGTTCTAGGGAGGTTAAATTGATAAACAATTCTGACTACACGCAAAATTGATATTGTTGTTGAAGAGAGGTTGTTGCTCAAGAGAGGGCCACTCTGGAGAGGTTGTTCCTAAAGAGAGGGTCGCTCGAGAGAGGTTGTTGCTGAAGAGAGGATCGCTCTGGGGAGATTGTAGCGGAATAGAGGGCCGCTCTGGGGAGATTGAGGCGGAATAGAGGGCCGCTCTGGGGAGATTGAGGCGGAATAGAGGGCCGCTCTGGAGGTTGTTGCTCAAGAGAGGGCCGCTATAGAATTTGCACTTAATTTTTTCTCTACAAATACAAATTGTGGTCTGTCTTCACGGTTGGTCTGATTACAGGAATATTCAATGCGCTGTTAATTTAACAAACGGATTTAATTGCAAGCTTTTACAATCAAGTCATGTCGAAATTGATTTTATGGAGTGGTGCTGATATTTCAGCTTAGTTTTTCTTAAAACTTGTATTAATGTTACTCTAGGCTCCCTGGTGAGCTCAGTCGGTAGAGTACTCGACTGCAAATCTAGAGGACATGGGTTCGAACTCAGGGGGATGCGTACGGTTCTTCCTTGACAATTTGACTGTAGATACTGAATCCAAAGACATTTGTCCTCCAACTTTGAACTTTGATTTCAGTGGGAAGTTGTCAGTTGCTTGCGAAGGAGCAGATTAGTACTGGTTGGTAACCCAGGAACACAGGCGAAGCCGAGTTCTTTCCGGCACCTTTGTATGATTCGTATGATATTGTCAATGAATTTATCGGTGTGCATATAACTTATTCTGAATGTATACAAATATTGTTATCGTTTTCATTATCGCATTTCAAGAGCATTTGCGCACTATGGTTGTGAATAATTCGACAACTGAGACATACGTTTTTATATTTAAACATACATTATAAGTCGTAGAAAATGCAGTTTTGTGTGTGTTTCTTTGAATTAAATTCATTGAGAGCAAGCAAAAAACTGTTTATGTACGAAAGTTATAAATTGGAAACCAACTGACTCGTCAGAATTAGAATTTTTCATGAACGAATTTGTCCCAATTTAAGGTTTCATTGGTTAAATACTAAAAACAAAATTATAGAAACCAATTATACAAGGATATACATCATAAATAAAAAGGCTGCGAACTTAAAGATAACATAATTCATTTGCAAAATATATCGACCAATTTGACATAACGACAAAAGACAGTCAGATAGATTGCTTCAAACAGTCCCAATGGGATTCATGTGTGCACCGATTTACGTTCATCATAAAGCAACGTGGTTTCCATACCAACCGTGTCACATGTTTCTGGATTTATCCTCTCATTCAAATTCTACATAAAACTGGCAAAATACGAACCATGTATTGTTTTATTATGTAACACTGTTGTACATTTAAATCGTACTATTGTTGTTTATGGTGATAATTATTTTATCGTATAGTTGTGTAAAATTTATCAATAAAATCCAAGTTAACTTGAACTGCATGTTTGTTTTCTTTACCAATAGAATTTCTGATATCTACACACATATGGTGTTTTGATGAAAGAGGGACTAAAGGTATATAGTCTGACTTTCTATCAAAATATGCTCCGTAATTATTTTAGAAAATAGAAAACAGTCAACAAAACATAAGCCACTAAGGCAAATTTAGGAGGACAAAGACTGCCGGTTTAATCGAGGATTTGAAATAAACTACAGTACCTTCTTTCTGGTAAGGAAACAGATACAGTTGGTTTGTGCCAAGTCCTCGATACTAACCATATAAGTTTATACATGTATATACACACAAAACATCATTATATTTTTACCTGTATGACCTGGCCCGCGATTGGTCCGGAACTGAATCTGATTTAGCAAATTTGAGGCATTCTCGGTCATTGTATACCGGCACTAGATCGTCATGTACATAAACTACGTCGGCATGAGTCAGCTTAGAATCCGAGGGTTGGCGACAGTTGCCCTGTCAACAATTCCAACGTCGGAATGGAGGGACGAGACGCAGAGTTCAGAGTTATTCGAGCGCATGGTGGCTATACTTTCTACTGATTATTTGAATTAGGGTGTATTCTAGTCTAAAAAATATATTTTAAACCTGAAATAACCATCTTTCGTCGACTTAAGAACTTTGAAGATCAATACTTTTAATGGACATGTTTTTGTGTAAAAATTGGCCTGTAATGGTTGGACAGAATAGTAATCAAAGTTTAATCTCAGATAACACAAGTGTTGTTTTCTTAATTTCTAGAATGTTCTCCTTGCAAGGTGCATGTATATTTATGTTTTAGGTTATACGGGCAGTGCTGTTCTTGTAACAATCATATCACTTTCCATTATGAAATATTTGGGGGTTGCTCAACTGTTCTTAGGTGAGTATAGTACAATTCAACACCACTTAGCTGTTTATAATGACACGACATTCAACTTCTATATGCATTTATGATTGTGAATCATTTTACATGTAATGATAAAGAAACAAGCATATGTTTGAACACTATGATACAAAACTGAGAGAGTTAATTAGGTATCCTCGTGTATAAAAGAAGAGTACTGTAAATCACTTGATTTACTCGACATGAAATTTTCTCGAAAGTCTTGCCCAGCAGTATTTCGCGAAATGATGATTTCGCGTCTTAACTCAGTCGCGAATTTAAGATTGACGGAAATGGTTTTACTAAAACGTTGCCGAATAACGACGTACGCTATCATAAACAAATGACGAATTTTATCGCTGTCATCAAAATCGCTGTCAAACCACTGCATGTCAAATAGCTCACTCAAGCATGCCTGAAAGATGAAGGGGATACGAACATGATTAAGTGTGGGTTGGAGAAGGCAGGGATTAAGGTATAATCGTCTGCTTGTTTCGAGTGTGTGAACAATTAGTCAACTGATTTGACAGGAGTCAGCCGGATTCGCGAATTAACGCGAAAATAATGTTGTCGCGAAAATAAAGTGATTAACAGTAGTCAAAGAATATCACTATATTGATGAAGGTACATGCAACTTTATTGGTCCGCGAGTGATTCATACGTTTACAGTCGATAGGTGACGCATTGCTCTTTATGGAAACGAACTCCAGGCTGGGTTACTCCCAAATGCTGAAGTGATAACGAAATCAGCACCATGAGGTCCGGTGATAGTTTATGTTGGAAACTCCAGGTAAAACCAAATGCGTCCACACTATGGTACCATACAGCCCGGTGTTTTGTCTATGGTGGTCATGATTGAAGCAGACAGTTGGGTGATTGTGGACACATTTGTGGTGGTATACTTTATAATAACTTTTCAAAATATCCATAACTATATCTGTCCGCTTGCCTTTATAAAAAACTGACTTATGGAGCCAATTATGCTGTCTACAGCAGGCTCAACGCCTGAGCAAGTTATCAATGTGTGCATAGATGTGTCTATAGTATGTTTATAAAACTATTGTCATGATATTAACATTTTAACCAAGATATGTGAAGAGTGGACAAAGTCTTTCGAAGATACAGAACTAAGTTACTAAAAACAATCAATAATTAAGGGGCCACAACTGCGCACTGTATGGGCATACAGGCAAGTTATAAATTTGATCAGGATCACAGGTACGTGAAACAAACTATTTAATGTTCTATATGGCCTATATTATTCTTATTATAGTAAACAGGCTATATGGAACATTGGATTAGTAAATAGGCCATATAGAACATTTAAATAGTTTGTTTCAAGTAGCTGTGATCAGGATATTAAATCCATAGAGCAGACAAATTTGATGGAAGCCCCTTTCCCGCTGAAAGTGATCATATAATATGTTCTGTCTAGTGTTGAGCACATAACATAAATAAGGAACACGAGTATGTAAACAATTATGATGTTTAATTGTAACAATTTTAGCACAATATTGATACATTCATTTATACAACAAAAAATAAAACAAGTTGATTGTTCAAAAAGGTACAATAGTGAAAATAAACTAAAAAAATCATTCAATAATTATTCAATGTGATTAATACGTTCCCACATCTACAATATTTATCTCCCTTGTTATCAATCATCAGCCATTTCGATAGGCTAAACCTATAAGCCCTTACAAGAGTAATTTCCAAGTATGTGATAATTTGCATGTGACAACCACTTTTTCTTCAACTTACTGAGCCAGCTGCCTACATGAGCATAATTAATTCTATTTTTTATATCTGATTAGTTTATCATCGTTTACATTATATTCCCCATAAACTTTAAGGAAATTTGCCTATCAATATTGCCGACAATTCAGAACAAGGGAGGTAATATTGTAAATGAGGGAACTATCTATTAAACAGAATCAGAGGTAAAAAAATTAGAACATTTGCCAGGATCAAATCTTATATTCATTTTTGACATGTTTTCGTCAAATATAATTTTGATGAGAATTCTGGTAATTATTTGGTGTAATACTGGTGCATACTGAATACTGTATGATTAATTACATAATCTAATCAACACTAGCTGGAGATCATTATACGATTTTTAACAAACACCCATTGCAAAAATTGAACATGATTATTAATCAGTAAAGACATGTTATATTCACACACAGAATATTTGAGCACTGCTATAGGATTTACAACCTCTTCTGTGAGTGACGTCATTTCAAGAAAACACAACATGTGATGTACCTATCTGCAAGCAGGAAACAATATTTACTCGATATGGTCACTTCTTTTCATATCGCCATGTGTGGCAAATATTGCTTACTGTCAGTAAATGGTGATGTCACATGTGACGTTTTTCTCATTTTATACAGTAGGAAGATCATTTTATAAAATCGATGGTACAAGAAAGGGAAATAACAAATGGGCATGGACATATAAACCATGGATTCGAAACAGGTTAATATCGGGGAAATGATAACGAGAAAAATTTACACTCAATCCTTAGCACGCTCTCGATGAGTATCATGAAGTTCCACCAATTTATTGATTGGCGATAGTCGGCAATCACTCAATTAACTTAGTGAGTTAAAAATGTATTAATCTAGACTTCAGAAATCTTTAAATATGATTACGGTGATCAAAATGTCAACTTCACTCGATTTTGAACAAGATGGAGGATGGTCCAAAACTTTTATCATGGGTTTGATCTCGGAAGAAAATCTCGCTGGTCGTGAGAGTTCAAACAAATCTAAACACACATAGAAGGACGCTTCTAATCCATGGTTTATATGTCTGTGATATGGGCATTTAAATCAAATAGCACAAAAAACTGCTTGCAGGGACATGCATCTTACAAAGAATCATTGATTCATAAAAATCAAACTGGAAGTAGCAAATTTATCAACATTAGTCCTCGCAAATGGACCAAACATTTGACATATGCAAACATTAGACATGCGGAAATTTATCGAAATCTACTGAACACCTATATTGAAACAGGTAAGTACAATAAATAATTTAGACATGATTCGTGGGGTAATTAGTTAATTAAATATTAATTTATTGAATGATTCTGATAAACCTGAATTGTAGAGCAAAACAACTGAGTTGGTGCCAATTTTGATGGGCCAGTCAGAGCACTGTAAACAAACATATAGCGGTTGGTGGTTTAAGCACTTATTTCTGTCTAAATTCTACTTACAATCAGTATAAACAAAATTCTTTATTCATATTTCAGATAATAGTTTTATTTCTGAAGTGATCATGGATTCCAATTTGGGTGTACATTGAATCGTTCATGGGCCACACATCTGCTGGCTCATATCCGTAATTCACAGCTGGTTTACGATGTACCCGGGTATAGAGCGAAGCTTCTTTGTCTCTAACACTAGGTTTGTCATAGGGTGGCATGCACAGACGTACCTTGTCAAGCAAATGACCTGGCCAAAAGGCGTTCTCATTGGAGCTTCCATGTAGATGTTGATACTTAACTTCATATCTCCTATAAATTAAGACAGAACTTACAAAATATACTGATACATAAGAGCCTAGCCATGCAAAAGGCTACCAAGGAGCTTTTTCAACCAATGTGGACTGTAATCACTAACTGGTTACTAACAACCTTGACCAAAATACAAAGACAAGTAGGTATCACGTTTCATAAAATAGGTCAATTGTCAAACCAAAAGCAATCGACGGAATCTATTTATCAGTAACAATAACCTTATCCATTCTTGACAGCTATCAAAACACCAAGGTTTATAGCAATATCCAATTCGCAACTAGGTAAATGCCTTCGTGCAGATGTACTCTGCAACACGGCATTCTTACTAAGCTTTCATGTTTCATGCCGAAAATTACGAATACAAGAGTCTGATATTTACTATCCTGACATACATGTTTCTTTAACTAGCAAACTTTTTACAAGGTTTGTCTGTGCACAGCATGAAGAAACAAGATTGTTTGAAACAGTTTCATATTGTAATTGTTTGTACTGAAGATGTCTTAGCCGATGTATCATCAACACTGGATGAAGCTTGTTCAGATATTACACATTCAGATGGACCAGATACATCTACTAGGTATTCCTCACAGTGAACATCAATTTCAATGAAAATCTGTTAGCATAAACACTTTGAAGGAGTAAAAAAACCCACAATTATGTGATGCATAAAAATCAAGGTACCTCGTTAACTTTTCATACTCTTCAAAGGTCATCCAACAATCAACCATTCGTCTAATGACAGCTCGACCAGTCGACAAGTTCTGCTTGTAGCCGTCAGCCCTCACATTCTTCATCATTGGATATCTATGACGACTATCAATCAATAGTTTACCACTCCTAGATCGGCGAACCTTGTCTTTATGCTTTACCTAAATTTTGACAAACAAAATAAACATATACATTTTAAAACGCACAGTTTCAGACCTGCGAAATGTTTGTCAAGTGTCATTTTATTGCACTTTGAAACTTATAATATAAGAAATACCCAATATTTGCAATAGATATATCGTATATGTTGTATAAACATGAAATAAGACAATGTACAGTTATTTTCCTGTATCCCTTTGTAAATACACATAACTTAAACAATCTGTTTTGTACTTTTTTGTGAGTATATTATATCAGTTATTTTAAGTTTGATTGTGATTAAAGCACATTGCTTATTTGAATAACTTTATGTGGGGTCCATCGAAAATCAATCCCTGTTGTCTAATGTGGAGGTGTGTGGTCATGACTATCAATCTCATAACAATTTAGAGGTGTGTGAATGTGTCTTTTTCAAGCTTGCCACATTTTTGAGGTGTGTGGACATGACTTTTAGCGGGGGATTTTTAAAGGTGAGTGACTTCGTACGTGTCGAACAATTTATAGCACGGTAGACATAATTTGTACAAGCTTGCGAAACGACAGATTGGTTAATTTGGTTTCTGACCCCCACCAAGGTAATTTTAATTGGTCGTCGTTTCTACCCCATGGAGTTTTCCGAAATAGAACTTAATATTTCTTTAACCTTATGACTAAATTTCAACCCCATATGTACCACTATCAAACTTGACTTGCATTTAGTTCAGCAAATATTTAGACAGGGTTACAGAAAAAATATGGCCGTTTGAGTATTGACAATTTTGTTCTCAATTTCATCCAATGAACTAAATTTTCACCTTAGGTGATCCAGTATCAAACCTGTTAAAGATTTTGCTGAGTGACACATTCTGAAGACGGTTAATCAATATCTGGCAAAAATGCGGACTGACTATGGACTTTAGACGATGGACATCTGAATTTAACACTTACTTCAATAGGTGTACGTGGACGTTTCGGCGGATCAGCAAAGTGTGAGGATACAAGTGGTGCAGAATCTGGTGCACGAAGACGTCTTTGAAGTTCACTGTGCGGTTTTTCAGCAGGGTACAGCAGAACTAGAATAATATAACGAATAAATAAAACAACAAGTTATAGTTAATAAAGAGAAAAGTCTACTAAAATTATAGTTATAATCAATGTGGAATTTTACTACATGACATAGCATTATTTACAACAATTCCCTTTCATGTGAAATCTATTTTTAGTTAGTTCATATACAGACAGATAAAGTATGGTATTGCTTAAAGTTACAGTATACTTTTTTTTTGTTGCAGATCAATGAAAAAGTAACATTAATGGCAAGTATATACTGTAAAGGTACGAAAGTGTTATTTTTTGACGAAGTGTCCTTAGTCATAAATATGAGAAAATTGGTGGCAATTTCCTTCATACAAATGTACTCTGCAACACTGCATTGTCACTTTTCTTGTTTCCCAAAAGCACAAATACAGGTGTCCACTACTAGTATTCTCTATCTTAACCTACATCCTGAGTTATCACTAGCATAGAAAATACCTGTATTGGACTGACTTTTTAACATCGATATCTTTTAAGTAACATCTTTAATACAATAGGAATCAATTCCAAACTAATAACAAAATACCAGTAATTGTTTTTATCAATTTTCTTATAGCAAATCATACAAAAAAAATGTAAGTTTGAAAGTGATACACACAAAAACATGTGACAACAAAACAGCATCAGCTAGTGATTGAAAAAGCCGCTGACTATTTGATCTGATGCCGCACTTAACCTCAAGTTTGTTCTAAGCTCAAATGTCCATCTAGGGTCAATTAGGGCAGTCATTGATCAACGATTTTTTTCTGTGAAACTATAATTATTTGATACACACATACAAATATTTTGGCGGGAATATACAGGTACAGTCTAAAAATGTGCCAAAATAGCGTAACATCGCTTTGTAGTCGGCCACTTGTTAAACTATGCTTTAAAGGATAGTGCGTTCCAAATGTCAGCAATATAATACATTTATAATACTGTGACGTTAAAAATGTAAATTACTTAAATGGTATCTTGTTACCATAAGAATACAAGTTGAACATTTAAATGTATACATAAACATATTAATAGTCTATTAATGGAAATTAATAATATAATTGATATATTGTCGATATTTGTCTTTCGATATGTCATTGATATGCAAAATCTGAATCAAAGACAACCCTAGGGTCAATACTTTCATTACTTAAATCAAACCTACATGTACTACAGAAAAAGTTTACTTTGAGAAATTAAACTTAATTTTTCACTGTTGACAAAAATATTTTGTTGCACAGCAATATTGACAGCTGAGATCAAAAATCAAACTCAAGGGTTAAAAATCACGAAGATGTTGCGCTTTTGGCATGACAGGTAATATATACAATTTTAAAATGCTCAAATGATACAGTGCATTTTTCACCATGCAAGCCAATTAAAATTTCCATTAAAACATTTCAACTTAATCAGGAGAAAGGGAAATTTACATTAAAATATTTCATCTTAATCAGGTAAAAGGGACATTTACATTAAAATATTCCAATGTAATTAGGTAAAAGGGAAATTTCCATTAAATATTTCAATTTGATTAGGTAAAAGGGAAATTTACATTAAAATCACAGTTTGTAATGGCATTTTTGTGCAAGACTGGGTACAATACTAATACAACAAACATGAAATAATAAACTTGAACTTGTATCAGTAAAATCTCAAATCATAAATTAATACCTAACACAAATGGTAATTTCTTACTGTTCCATGCATTTTTTGTCAATTACGGGCAAGGGAGGTAACAGTTTTAACTGTTGCCCTTTAAGATGAACTGTTACATTTGCTGCAGTGATGCGCAACTAATTCTCCTATTGCGCTGCACTAGCATTACATAATGTTCCACTATATTATCATAAACATATAGTGGGATTTTTTTTTAATGTCAAATTTTTGTGTTGGGTTGTACATGTATTGGGGTTTGGGGGACCTTTATGCGACAAATTCTTGTGTTTATGCCTAGAGTTCTTCAGTGGCAGCATTGAAACTTTCTTAAAAAAAAGTCTTATTTATTTGCAAATTATGTCATATTCAGTGGAATACAAAACTATTTCATTACCAAGTATGCCTTCCCTTACCAAGTAAGTAAAATGTTCTTTTACATACATTTAGTTACATAACAAAATGGCGGCGGCTTAAATAGCTATACCAACACAAAGCATCATTGACACCTATCAGGAAATAGTTTGCAAGTATAAAATACATAATAACACTAATGTAAAACAACAATATAAATATTTCACTATCAAAAGTAAAAAACACAACAACTTTCAATGCAACGAAAACTATAACTTACTTATATCTCATTATATGTACTTGCAAATTGAAAGTAAAATGCTGAAAATTAGTTGGCTAGTCATGTTGGAGCTTTTCAGTACATCGTATTTATGAGACAGAAAAAGAAATCGCAAATTACTCTGTTAATGATGTATTTCTATTCACCTAGTATGTTTACACCAACACCATAAAGGGACTTTTTGTAGCCGAAGGGGGGAATTTACCTGCCAGTAGTGTAGTATAGGCCAAACAGACAATTTTGAACCCAGACAGTCACTGCGAAGTGCTAATGAGACCCATAGGTCGGAAACACTGAAAAGCATGTCTGTTTTACCTGGCTGGACAAGAGATCGAACCCATGACCTTTAGATTCATAGTCATCATCCAAAACCAGATATGTCACAGTAAAGGAGACAGTAGTAGACAGAAGTCCATGGTGCATCCGATGTCCACAATTTCATAGTTTACGGTCAGTTATCCGCCAAGTTCGATTTTGGGCCAAATCAGTCTATTTGATCAAGAGTCCCTTATTTATCAATAAACCCAAAATTGCTTACACTCTAGATCCTTCATTTCTCTAACAATCCTAATTATACTTATATTGAATATGATTATTATTGTTCAAGAAGGCATCAAATATGGTACAACACTGGGTGCAAATTTCTGCAATTTGGCCTGAATATGTGTTGTACATTTGCAAATTGAATTTCTGCGTTCTTTATTACCACATTACCACAAACCGTTAACATAAATGATTATCATACAAGTAAGGGAGGTAAATATGAAAAGCTTAGAGTCAATCAACCATTACTTAAGCAGACAGTTAATCAACAATTGGTTTTATTACAGACTTAAAGGATAAGCACAAACTTGCTTTTCTTAGTTTTTTTATATTTAGGAACTTTTAACAATGAAAATCTGAAAGGCTTAATGCAAGACTATCGTAAACTTACGGGTATTGTGAAGACAGTTAACTTAATCCTACATTTATCATCCTGTCTAATTTATCAATAAATGGATATCATAAATAAATCTATCAATATACCTTTCTCCAACAGTTTTTTTGACAAAACAACGTCGTTTTCATCACATAGTTTGACAATATCGAAGTACTCGTGGAGTCTTTTCTGTCGGAATTGATCCAGCATTATGCCGACATCACCAGTTAATGTTGATTTCATACAGTGATCATCAATACTCTTGGATCCCGTGAGTATAGTCGGGGGTATACCTTCAATCTTATGAAAAAATAAACCATAAATTCAGATATTTTCAGTTTGTAAGCCTCATGTCCTGTGTTCATTTAGAATCAGTTTTCAGAACCAAGATCAAATATAGGATATTACGACCTTTGTAAAAATTGTTTTTCAAAACTAAATCTTTTTACATACTGTGACAGATATATGAACATCCTGCAAAACTTTTGAGACATTTAGGGGGCTTATGGGGCCAAGACAGTCTGAGGGGAGAACTTTCACATCATCTCCAGGGGGTAGGGAAATTCATTCAATTAAAATTTCTGATGGCTCCATGATATAAGTACTTGTATTTACAATAAACTTTATTACAGTGTATAAAAAACAAATCTTCAAAAGCAACATATATATATCATTTTGCAAATTTGCTTAATAGCTTTGCTTGGAAATTATCAGTTGTAGACGAAACGTTTGTTAATCATTGATAAAAAAATTAGTCTGCAATCTGTGTAAAATTTGTAAAAGGGAGAATACGCAGGAAACACATACCTTAGCATTGTAACCTTTCAAAGCTTCTCTGTCATGTTTCCTTAAATCTACCATTTCTTCTTCAGTTTTCAATATTAACCTGTCAGGTTTAGTATCAACCAGTGGAGGTTCCAGAAAACCTGGGGAACCAGTCCGATCAGATCTTGGCTTACTACCGGTTCCCTTCGTAGAGTCAGACTTTGCACCCTTACTGATCTGACTCTTAGGATCCGAGTGCTTAGAACTGTAAGACCTGTTAGTTAATTTGTCAGAATTGTCTATATTTTTCTCAGGAGTCCTTTTAGATCTTGACGATGTACTTGTGTTCGTGTCTTTGGCTTTAGAGCCTGAGCTGGTATTAGCATCTACTGGTTTTTCAGAAGTTTTGATAGAGCCACTCTTCCGACTTCCAGAAGAAACATGACTGGTATCACCTGTATGTGCCTCTGGTTTTGTATTGTTGCTCGGGCTGTCACTCGCCTGTGATCCTGGATAAAATATCAGATTAACAATGTAATTTTTGTGCAAAATACTGTTACCTTGTTGCTATAATTAGTGAATTTATTGTATACTTCGATCTTATGCCAGATTATAAATACATTGCGGAAGACTGAAATTAGCATCTCTCACTGTGGGGATTTAGACAAAATGCTTGGCTCTTGGGTGGTGAATTAGACCCTAAAAAAGATTGGCAGGTGCATTACACTAGATTAGAGCCAACTCCTTGATACATCCACTATAAGCCTGCATTTTGAAAGGGGCTTTCACTTGTTAAGGAAGCCCTTTAGATACAAAACTTTATTCATAGTTGGCTGGTTTTCAAACAAAACAGCATTAGCTATGCATAGCTCTTCCAACTTAATGTTAAAATATAAAATATACCCAGGGTTCCAAGCAAAACTATAGATACAGCTTCTTTACCAACAATATACTGACCTGACTTCTGTGAAACCATTGTAGATTCTCTGGATAGTTCTTTCCTTCGATCTTCTCGTCTTTCCCTTCGAGCAAGATCCATACCTCTTGCCATTTCCTTATAGCTTAATTCATCATCAAGATTCATATCAAGGGAGATAAGCATATCTTCGAGAAGAGCTTTGGAGATTGGAATATTTCTCTGAAAGGTAAATAAACATCGTACTTATAAATATCTTGAGAACAGAAAAAAGATAATATTCATGTATAATTAGAACTTAAATGTAAACTATTGACCAGTTTATAAAATATGTTGTAGGACTTTTAAAGTGTAATCCAGTGATTTGATGTGAATTTAAACAGGTATTACAACACACCATTATAGCCATTAATATTAAACACCTTATCAACTGTAAACCAATTCTGGTAACCATATGCATGCATATCGTAACTATCCTGAACATGTGGAGAAGTTGCCGGCTCCTTGTGGAAGGGTAAGTTAGTACTGGTAAGAATTCAGTCCAGGAAAAACTGGTTAGGTGAACCGGCCGCTGAAATATCGTTGAGAAACGGCGTTAAACCCGATGAAACAAACAAACGAGCTAAAGTAAAAAATTATCTAGATCTATGTAGTTTCATTTTTACAACCTTCAAAACAATATTTAAATATCTGGTTTTAAATATCAGAATCAGAAAAGAATTGAATGCCGCATTATTAAAATAAATGAGAGCATTTATTCAAGAGAAATTGGACACATACTGTGATGCAGTTTGAGTATTGGCTATGAACAAAGCATATAATAAGCTATTTCTTTACACTTACCTCTTCACAGCTTTTTATAAACTCCTCTCTAGATAAGTTCCAGTCCTTATTCTTGTCTGAAGATGTAAATATATCAATCAGTCGAAGTTTTTGTTCCTTTAGATGCTTGTCAAGTATCTGTAGACCAAGTGGAGCAGGTACTTTTACATGAGGAAAACTGCTACTATCAGAATCTGTTGTCATTCTTGTTGAAGATCTTGACAATTCCACAGGAGTTTCTTTCAATTCTGACTCTGCATCAACCTCTTTTCCTTCTTTTTCTTTCAACTGCATCAATACACGTTTTTCGAGAGTTGTTTTATTCGGTTTTTTAGATAACCAGTCAGAATTTAAACCCATATTTTCTAAATCATTTCTGAACGTTTGTCTTTCTTTAAACCATTGCTTATATTTGTCCTCTCTTTCTCTAGCTTCCCTTGCCACCCTTAATTCTTCAGGTTCTTCTTTTTCTGCTGGAATTTGTGGCTTAAGCTCACTGTTCAACTTAGGAGCTGATGGCATAGTCTTCTGGTTCATATACAAGCCAAGTCTGTGTTTTAGGGGAGTTTCCATTGGAGGAGCAACCATAACTCTCTTTCTACTCAAAGGACCACCAAATATTTTCACAGCTGCTTTATAGTGCTTTATATGGGCTAGATCTCTATGTTCAAATACATCCATACGTTTCTTTTCTGGGATATGATCTAAATTGAATCTGTCAAACAGACGAGCCATTGGATAGCTGATATCCTCGTCCATTATGTCAGTGGGTCCACCTTTGTTGCGATTAGGAGCCATTTTGTGTGTGTGTTACAACCTTTATAATAGAATATGTCTTGCCCTTATGAAAAGAACCTGTAAAAGAAATTAGACCAGTTGTATAGAAAAATCAGAATAAGCAAATATTATGGGTCGAAAATGATTTGTCCGAAAGTAGTCAAAAATTCGTAACATTTACCATTCTAAGGTTTAAGCAAACCGATGTCTCCAACTTATTTGATACAGAGATACAAAGACACAAATGTTCTCACAAAAACCTGATGTTATAACGCATCCACGTTTTATTTTCCTTAAAATTAAAGACTAAACTACTAAAATTGTCCATTTCGTTGCGTTGGTAAACATTTTCGGATATGTTCTGACTATGTACCCGACACTCTTCAAATTGGAGATAGTCAGGGAAAATTTTATTTGTGTCTATAAGTACCTTAAATGGAAATTGTGTGTGAAACAGGCTTGTTTTCATAAACGTAATTCGTAAAAGTGAGTAATTAAGTATTTTTGACAGTAAGTGAAAAAAACAACGGGTCATTATTGTGTGAAACGAAGGTAGCGTCAATGTCACGAATTGTAGATATCTTTCGGATATCGTTTTTTGGACACATACATACAACTAACGATGCTAGTGAGCCTGGTATTTCTTTCATGAATAAAAAAATAAGATTATTTTACTATGAATTTCCGTGATAATGTGTTTCTTACAGGACACGTGCTGTTTATTGTTAATTATAATTTACATTTCCTATATATCAACTGCCAAAAATACGCAAAATGTTCACAAACATTTACGACACAAGGAACAATAATGGCTAGAAAAATTTAAAGAGCTTCAAGATGAGCAGTGGGCAGTTACGTGTACCATTTTACCATGATTACACTCATTCCTACAGTTATTCTAAAATATTAGAGGTGTACATTCATTATGTTGTTATTTTACTTTCACTTTGCTTGAACTTTTTAACTGGAAAATGTCAAAATGTGAAATAAGTTTTGTAGGGTCATTTTTATAAATCTATCCAACAGCCATTTATCATTGACAGCAATCTATCAGAAAATTTCATCTTCAAAATATAAAATAAACCAACATGATTCGGAATATAAACAAACTTTACAAAGCGCACTCCATTGAGGGATTTGATCAGTGCAATGTTCATCGCCAGCATAAATAAGTTGAATAACCATCAGACTCGCAGAGTTTCACTGGACGCCGTCTCAAACATGGAATTGACCGTTTTCGATCCCTTGGAATCTTTCTTTCTTATTTTGATGCAGTAATATTTACATTTTTGTTATGGTTCACGATGAACGTACACCTACGTTAGCCGGCAGTCACCCGGATTCACATGTTAGTTATTTGAAATCAACGATGAAATACGAGAATGCTGAATGCATTTTTTCGATGTTTATTTTGCGGCTCAGCGTAAATATGCGGGGTCGCTGGCGTCCACGATTTTTTGTGGGTGCTTTTAATTGGAAATTTGTGATGTGACATATATTTGGCTTTGGGAATGGGTCCGATAGTCCGACCCGTGGGAACTATAGAAAAAGGCCTGCACAAGCAAACGCACGCAAATACCACACAGGCACACACACATAATACAATCAAATATTGTTTATTACACATATAAGATCTCATGCAGAATATAAGTGCATTTAATAAAGCATACTCAAATTCAATACATCGATATGTATACTATGTACGAACCATCAGGGGTAAGATTATAGCACAATGTCTGAGCTAAACACTACTTTATGTCTTAACAACACGAATAAGTGAAAATCTTTATAAAGGCATTAATCATCGTTTTTTTCAATTTCAAAAACTAAGTATATTCTGACAAACAATCATGACTATCTACCTGCAAGCTTTTGGAAATTGTGATATATCTGAATTTTTTATACTGAAATAGATCTATCCTCATAACAGGAGATGCAAACTTTGAAGGACATGTAAGTGTTGTATATCTGCCATTCATTGGAGCTGTCAAAATGTGGAACAAGTGTTTTTGGAAGAAACTTTTGAAGACAGGATTAATCGTTGTTGCCGTGGAAACTACATTCACTGACAGAGTAGCGTCTTTCGCTAAGGTTGTTGGCTGCTCTATGCAGGTACAATAAAACCTCACTTAAAGATCATCTCAATAATAAGATCACCTCAAAATTAAGAACATAATTTTCAAGTCTATTTTCACTGCTTACCTCTTTATTCAACCTAAATATTACGACCACTTTAATATCAAGACCAGTTTTCAAGGGTCTCAAGGGTGGTATTATAATTGAGTATTTACTGTAATTCAGTTTATTGTTTTCACAATTTTATACCCAGTTTTGGCAGTTTAAGTCTCAATAACTTTTCTTGAGTTGTAGTTTATTATAAAGAAAAATCCTTCAGGATATTCAGTCATGGTAACAAAGCCATAGTATCTTTTCCCACTATGTGGAATTTCCCAATTGTCATTCTGGAAAAATATCTGTCCAGAAAAGATATATTGAGTTATAGCCACAATTTTACTTTTTACTTCCTTAGACAGCAGCCTGGACTGAAATGTTTTTGTATGTTAAAATTGCATGTTTTTGTCAAGTGTCTGCTAGTTTTTGGAATTCAATTGCATCAGTGCAAACATTATTTTAGTGTTTCCACTCACAAAATACTTAGTTTAGTTTGATATACTAGTATTATGATCAACTAATGAAGGTTCAGTGGTTATAGCAGCAAATTCCATCAGAAACAACAGTTTTTACCACTGAACACTCAATACGTCTTTGCTTCTGTGATTATAGTGAAGAATATTTGAGATCAGAGTTCGGGATTATAGCAAATACTTACAATCGGTTCTCAAATCTAAGATCACAAATTATACTCTTTTGAGACTGATAGTGACTGATATTGAATCTGAAACATGTATGGTAATGTAGAATGAGTGCTGAATAAACTCTGCGAACCATTTTCTTGGAGTGTTATATTAGATCGGGTCGTAATTATTAAGTACGAGTGTGGAGTGTGGCACTCGGACCCAATACGTACTCTCATGTCTCAAAATTGTACTAAACTCTCAGAGAATATGGAGCAAAATGTTTATTCTGCATGCATTTAACATTTTAATGAATTTTCGACGCTAAAATTTCCGCTGTCAGTCTCATACGAGTTAATTTTGTGGTTTGAGATTTGAGTGTCGATTGTGAAAGAAATGGTTATAATCCCGGACACTATTCTGTTCATGACATTTCATTTCATTTTAGCCATCATTAAACCCAGATTATCATATAGGAACTAAGGATTGGATTTTACAGAACAGATTGGTAGTGGCTGATTATGATGTTAATCGAGGAGATATTGTTACTTTCAAGTAAGTTCTGTATATTGTAAGGGGAATAACTCAAATATGTATTTGCTAGGTCTCTTTGTATGGGTAGCCTCCCCTGTCCTAATTGTGTGTAGTTCAGATTGGAAAAAAAGTACATTACATTGTAGTTATTAGGTAGGTATTCATATTTTATAAGTTGAAGGCTGCTTACAGAATTTGTGGTTTTGCTTAGTTGTCTATCTAATGTCTTGACAAATGGTCAAGAGTTTGAATCTTGGCACAAAATGTTATTAATTCTTTTTTTAGATACTATTTTATATTGGTAAATACATGTCAGTGTATGGGGGTATGTTAAGTATCTTGTATACAAATACCTATTTTCAGAATTATTATATTTATATATTGTGAATTTTTATTTTTAACAACTGGCCTGAGTAAATGTATTAATTTGTTAAAAGTATGCAAAGAAATATAGAGTTAAAATACCAACATCTTTTTCAACAAAAAAATCAAATGTGCAAACAATGGTTTTAAAACAAATGCATCAATGAAAACTGTTTTGTACTGAGAACCCTTCTTCATTGAGATAAGCATGTGTACTTGTAAAATATCTATATCAAACAGGCTTACATTTACACTGATCCTTTGCTACACAAAACTTAGCACAATGATAGTAAAGTTAACTTAGTATATTTATCTTTGCCAATGATTTGTGTATTCGCATTTTAAAGTTGAATCTTGGACTTTCTCAGTCCACTTTAAGTGACCATTACATTGACATTGATACATTTTTTAATGCGGAAAACCCTTTCAACAATACATTTGTTTTTTCAATAGATTGTCTCCCTTAGTTGAAATGATAACTCTCCCCATTATTCTCAGAATTTGTTTTCTAGAATTGCTCCTTTCACATTGGTTGCTATATTAATGACAAAAACTCTGCATTGCCATGTGTAACAACAGTCAAAAAGGCAATACCAATAAAACATGTTTCAGAGGTATATACATGTATATGAACATGTGCCACTAATATTCAACATTGCGTAAGGTACATCTGTTCATCTTTGTATGTATTGATCATAGATAGTTTTTAGCCATTTACTATATAAGTGGTAAAGTATGCATCATGGATTGCGAATTTCTCAAATTCTTGGGAAAATATCCACTTAAACAGTGAACCCCAAAAATTGCATTGCATGAATAAATGTAAGAACTGCAGCTGTAGAAAGTGAATTTAAGTGACGGTAATAATCACATATTGTGTGATAAACATCTTCCGTTGATTCCAATATCCTTTGACTTGGTTGTGATGTATTCAGTCCAATTATAGACAAACAGTTGACATTATCAGCACTTATGGACAAAATTGCTAGCTGATCAGCTGTATAGAAAGAATTAATTGGAAATAATGGACAGATTTATAACCTGTTTCTTGATTGATGTCCAATATAGGACTCTTTCTGAAACTCTGGAGTCTGATAGATTTAGTATACCATAAATCTCAATTAAAAGACCACCCTTGGGACCCTTGAAAACTGGTCTTCTTATTGAGGTGTTCTTAATATTGAGGTTGAGTTAAGAGAAAAACTGTGGAAATGTACTTAAAATTGTGTGGTCTAATTATTAAGGTGGTCTTTAAGTAAGATTTTACAGTACTTCCATCTACTTCTGTGCAATGTAAATCCCACTTCCTTCAATCAGTGATATAGAAAGTTTGGAAAATGCTCTTTTATCAAAAATGGAAATTAGGGTATATCTGATGAAGACTGTTTCCTTTTGTGTCTGCTATACAGGGTTTCATGTGTGTTTTTGCATCCAATGATTTTTTTTGGTTGTATTTTGATTTTATCAAGTTTTGATGCTTTGGTCCCCAATGATGCCTGGAGCAATCTGCTTAGAAGAGATGGAATTCTTATTATGCAAATACTGGGAAACTGCATGTCTTGCAATTGTATTCAATGGTGTATTTGTAACAGGATCTAAAATCAATATGATAAAAGTTATTTATGTCACTGGTTCACTGCTATAATATTTTTGTTGGGCTGGTTCGTGATTGGCTTCACATAAACATGTTATGTATGTAAATTCAGAAGTGCTTGCGTCCATCCATCTGATATTGTCCTAGCTGTAACGTTAACATGCTTGGAACATTCTTAGAATTATTGTAAAGTGAAAAACCAAGACCCATTATATTAAAGGTCAAGGTCACACTTTAAGGTCAAGGGAATAGTGGTTTCAAGCCAGAATCTGGCGTCCGCCTTGAAGTGATTAGTTGAACAAACAACACACTTTACAAAGTGCATGGAAATCTTGTTATCTTAAGTTTTACATACTCGACCAGCTTTCATTACATAACATTTTCATGCAATTCATCTTATGAAATTTGCAGTTTAGTCTCAATAGATTTACCCAAGGTAGCTATAAATATATGGATATTTCCCTCTTATCATGCGGTACAAACAACAATCACAATGGAAACAAAGACATGATTTTAACGTTTGACTGAATTTAATTAATCTAAAATTAAATTTTATTTGTAAAAATTGTTTGTTTGTTAGCGAATTCCAGAATTCAACCATCTTTCAACAGTTTGATGTTTGTAGACGTATGTGGGTTCTTACTGTTACTTCATACTTTGTCAAGTTATTTAACACTACATAAACTTTGTCAATTTTTAGCTTAATTGAACCAAACCTTTTCTTCAGATTTATTGGGAATTTTTACATTCAAATTGGGAAAGATGTACTTTTTGTCATTGGGAATATAGCCGAATAACAGCTGAAAATAAACCCTGATAAAACTCCAATGGCTTTGGCTATGACATACTAGGTTGACATTTCAGAAAAAACACTCGTGTTTAACTGTATTTCATACCTACCTCTTTACCAAATTTGATTTAACAATATCATCACGAATCAAAGCCGGGCGCTGGTTGTTGCTTGCACTTATGATATCATCGTAAAGTAAATTGGTTCCCTTGTGCTGAATTCATCATAAAGATGTTATCTTGACTCGCTATCAGGATATTGTCCAATATATCTGCAATTACTGTTATAAAACTGCATTTATACTCTTTGATTTGGCAAACATTTTATGATAACCCTGCTTGCATATTTAATCATCACTTGGAGTAGAAATGGCAAAATAAACAAAGCCAGCTGTTTAATTGTTTATTGTGAATAGCGCTCCTTACTTTTTATCAGCATCCTTATTGTGTTTCTGGGTTGTGGAACATGATCTAAAGACTTTAATAGCTGTATAGATTTCAGTTTTACTTTACCTTTGTATGACTAATACTGATACATGCTGTGTATGCTTCATTTGTTTACTGTGTGGGGTATGAATTAACACTCTCTTGACCCTTATAGCTGAAAAAGTTAATTCATGACCATGACAATAAAAGAGATTTTCTCAGAATTTTACGAATAAATATATAAGGTACAGATTCTTCAAACCTTTGGTTTGTTTTTATGTTATCAGACTGCATTCACAATTACTGGAAGGGCTGCCAATATTGTAATGATTATCATCTGATAATCATGACCATCATCTCTAGCATTCTCATCATCGTTTTTGTCGTTTTTGTCGCTAATTGGCAACCGACATGCTTCTCAGCATTGCACTGCCAAATACCTTCAGAATCATCACTGTCCATCTTTTATGACAAAACCAGTATCCTCACCTACTTCACATCCCTCTACAGCAAGATTTATCATAGACATACCTCAGTCAGTGTCACAATGGTAAAAACAGTTTTTCGGCGCAGCCGTACTAACATGGTTTTGCTGATTGCATATTCAGTGTTTTGTAAACCAATCAAATCTTACGTTTAAACCACCAAGGTAATTTCGAACAATTTCTCTTCTATTATGTAAAAACTTGAAGCAGATTGGTTAACATTGTTTATAGTGTATTTCAAATTTATCCAGTAAGTAGTGTTGTTATTCATCACCACGGGGAATTGTCCAGTGTTGGAATTAAGAAGACTTTCTTGGTTTTATTAACTGGTCGCGAACATTTATATTGTTTTAATCAGATAAATCGCTATGTAACAAGTTTATTAACATGGATGTGTGAGTTCACGACTTATGCAATAAGTAATGTTGAACTATATTGAAACAGACTATACTGTGTCTATGACTAATCACACTACAGAGTTATTTATTATGCAGGAACACCTCGGCATTATTGGCTCTGCCGGATACCGCGGAGTAGTTACGATTGATGCAGTGTCATACGCAGTGATCTCCCCTTACAGGTCTCGGAGTTTCTGTAGTATAGCGTAATTGAATGACAGGCACTTTTTATATTGTACACATTTTAACCTTCAGATTGCAACAAATTTGCAAACTTCAAGCCAACCATCTTTTTTAAAGATATTTCTTGTTTTAATTAATGTGCATTTTATGTTAGAATTGCTGAACATCTGATATTGTGCTTATAATAGGCAGAAGGAAAGCTACACCCTTTACAAACTCTTAAATTTGAACACTGTCTGACTCAGCAATGCTCCTTTGAATTATAAGACTCACGTGGGTGATTTAGAAAAAATCAAATTTGTTGTATAAATCCAACAGGCTGTGTTTTGTCAAATCCACAGGGTTAGAGGTGATGTTCTTGGGATCACAAAATCCCCTAATTAGAAGTTCCGACATGACAAATATTGACAGTGTATTGATATTGCATGTTATGTTGTTTAGAGTGGGATATTGTTAACAGTTACAGGGGTTCCACTAGGTGCTGAATCTAAAGGGTCATTTTGATATATTTTGACCAGATCTTACTATTTTATTGCTAAAATACCTATAAGTTAAAGAAAAATTGACCCTTCAGCCAGAATCCTTTCAGTAAAATGTGTCTTTTTTTTTAGATTCCAGGGTTCCAAGGGTCAACTGGTGGGTCGAATGGAACCCCTGAGGAGTAACTGTAAAGTTAACCAGCTTACACTTAGATCCTTTTCTACATTTACCCTCAATGTACCGTATCTAGTGTGCCACATACATGATAATGAGTAATTTCTTGCGTTTATTTGTATTTTCTGTCTGTATTTTCTCTTATTGCAGTGGTGTTTGTCTAACTTGTGGCACTAAAAAGTTATGTAACTCGATAAGTTTCATGTTCTGATGTTCCTGCACTCCTTCTTGGGCTGTTGCCATGTTTTAGTGCATTCGGATGGATTTGTCATATGTAATGTATAGAATAGACAACCCAATGCATTATGCATGGAACATAGATATGAGAGATTTCCACAATATTGTCCATCCAACTTGCTTTGTATAAACCTCAAGAACTTTGTGTATGATCATGGATGCAGATGCATTTAACGGAGAGCACTGCTTGAATGTATTGGAATGAATGTGGTCTGTGAATACTCTTTGCTGAAACATTGATCAAAGACACTTTCCTGTCACTAATTGAAAATGTTGGTATTGTCTGTAGGTAGTTTCAACCAGTATTAAATTTATCAAATAAAAACAAGTGCATAAATGCTGCCCCACTTAAATAAGATATGTCTACCAAACATTAAACTGGTACTTTAGTATATGCTCAGGAATATAGTGACACAAATGTAAGTGCGCTGTAGAAATAACAACATTACCAATCCGAACCAGTTACAGGGGGAAAACCTTAAAACATGTGTCTTTGTGGTTACCATACCTATTGTCGATTATAAAGTAGTTGAGAATATCGTTAATGTATACAAGATGGCTATTGGTCAATATTTTGCAAAATATGTTTTTTATTGGCTGATCAGCTAACTGTTTGTTTAGAACCATTTCCAAGTAAATAAAAACAGAATATGCATTATTTAGGTCTCTGTTGGTAGGTCTCTTTTTTTTTTTACTTTTGCAGATACAGGTTAAAAATGGAGAAAGGGAGGTTATCAAATCCTGCCGGAAAGAGCAAAACAAATTGCAGGAGGGATATTTTAAGTGACTCAAGCATCCATAATTTAAACAGATAATCTTGGATGCTTCAAGGGGGTTCAACCTTCGTATGTCTGCATTGTCAAGAATACTGGAAGATTGTGATCAGGAAAGACAAACAGAAGCTTTTATGTCATTTTGATGGTAAAATAATTTGTCTGAAATGTCTTTTATTAATTTATCTCATTGATGGCCTTTTTACACAGTTCTGTGACAGTGGTGTCAGACATTTGCGTGTCTCTGTGGAACAGAAAATCTCCTATTAGTGGAGTCAGAGAGTTTTTGTCTCAATTTTGTTATTTTGTAATTACAATTTTTTTCAGACCATCTGATAGGTAATATGTTGTGCATTGTGTCAGATATTTCTGGATCTGCAGGTTAAACAATGGTTGATTGAACTGTAAAAAAACTCATTTAATTTGGCATTTTAATTTTCCTGTAAGATTGAATTATTGTCGGCTTAACAAAGAGGTTACATTGGGAAGATGTATAAATTCATTGAGGATGTAAGTTACTCGAGCTCAAAGGGGGATCCTCAAATAATATTAGGATTTCTAGGGCAATTTTTAACTTTTAAGACATTTTGACTGTACCAGTGCCTGTGATTGGCCCTGTGTAGCTTCCGACTTGTGGTATATAGATGGTGTTATGTTATGTGGAAGCCTTGTACTGTTCATAGACATTTTTTTAAAAACAAAACAATAACTGATGAATATGCATAATCATTAAACTAATTACTATGATATTATCCAATGCAATCATTTGCTGGATTGGTTACAGACATATTTTAGAGACAAGTAACAAGTTATTAAATATTCATTGATTTTAATTAACAGCTCATGTGATGTCATTTGTTAATGACGTATTCTATTGGAGATAAGATCTTTTGTGATAAATAATTAATGTACCCGTTCCAAAGCAAAAGCTATGTCTTTGATGCCTCAGATTCAGTCCAAAACATTGGGAAAAAATCTCATCCACATATCTATTTGTTAAGACACAGATTTTTACCATAAATGTCAAAGTTGCGTGACTAAATCTCATTCCTAGCTGTGTTACTCCACTTTTTCTCATCTAACGTGCACATGCTGACAAATATAATGAATTTTATAATGGAATTGGCAACAGGAGAATAAAATCATTCATAAAATAGAGTCAAAATGGGGGGAAAATACACCAATGGTCAGTATTCATCAAAGCCGGATTTATGAGTTTGAATACTCAATAGAGAAGTTTTTGATGAACACATTGGTGCTGTTGTGGGACCATAAACATTTTCTAGGGGGATGTTGATACTTTCCGTTTCATCTGTATTGAATGGTGATTCATAGTCCTTGTGCAAACGGAATTTCTTTACTAATGTCACCATGCACGCAACAGCCATAATAAGTCCAAGAGCAGTGCACACTCCAGCTATTATTTTCTCGCTAATTATTTTATGAATAGCACTTTGATATTTCACTTTGTCTTTCGTTTGAATGATTCGACAATCAACTTTATATAACTCGGTATCATAAACAAACACAATACAGAATTCATACAATGTTTTTGGTTTGAGTTTTGTGACTGTGTAGCTTCTATACTGTGGACCAAGGAGGATAACTCTGCTTTTTTCATGATGATTTGTATCATTTTTCTGATTACCTCCCTTGAGTTCATGATAGTGCAGTTGATAGTCTGAAATCATGGAGCTATGCTTAGTTCCATTCCATGATAATGATACATAATCAAAAGAAACAGTAAGTAGTAACAGTCGTACTGGTTTATTTGTCACTGTGATGCGTGTTGAGCTTAAATCCACGCCAATTCCATTATTGGCTTTGCACGCGTAAGTTCCACTATCTTTTATCGAAAGGTATCGAATGATCAACAAACTACCCTCAACAATTTCAAACTTATCACTATGAATATCTTTTTTTACTTCAGTCTGATTAGGCAGTATCCAGGAGAATTCTGGTTCAGGAACTCCGAACGAATGACACTCTAATCGTAACTCCTCCCCCAAGTCTAACGTGTAGTTCTCTTTAAATGCTGGTAACGTGGTAGGAGCACAAACTCTGTCCAGTCTGTTCACATCAACGTCCTCTATTGATATACCATTTAAACTTAGAGGAAAATTACATTTCATGAATTGTGAATGATTGAAATACGGCTTGCTGTTATTGTAAGCAATAGCTTCCATGGTGAGCTCTTTTATCCATAATGCATTGCAATCACACTGAAGTGGATTTCTGTACAAGTGGATTTGAATCAAACTTGGTACATACTGAACCAAACTTGGTGAAAGTGTTTTAAGTTTGTTGTTATGTAAATATAGCGTAGTCAAACTGGAAACATTATCAAATGCATGAGAATCTATAAAAATCAGTTTTTCATTATCATGTGCTTCTAGTGTTACGAAATGCGGTAAATTTACAAAAGATAGTTTTTCTATGAACAATAACTCAGGCATGTAACTAATGGATACGTATACTATGTTCATAGCATTAAAGTCTCCACCATGAATTTTCTTAACTGGGTTTCTATCTAAAATTATTTTCTTTAGTGATTTGCTATTCTGGATAGATTCTTTTGGCACAGTTTGCATTTTGTTTTGACTCAAATCTAAGATAAATAAATCTGTGTGGGCCGTAAAAGCACCTTGTTGAATATTTCGTATTGTATTTCCAGATAAGTTCAGCAAATTAAGATTTGCCAGTGCCTCAAGATCTGTTGTTCCTACGGAAGATAGTAGATTATTTGATAAGTCTAGTTCCCGAATGTCAAACACATCGTGAAACCAGTCTGGTGTCAGGCCGCGGAGAAAGTTGTCGGCCATGTGTAAAGTCTTAAGATGATTCAAGCCAGCAAAGGCTCTTTTAGATATGTTTCTCAGATTATTTTCACTCAGGTCCAATCTGTCAAGAGCCAGTAGCCCGCTAAAACTGGCATCTTTCAATTCTTGAATACTGTTACCTCGCATGTTGAGAAATTTTAATTTTTTGAAGTGAGCAAACATATTATGGGAGTCCAGTGTTTCAATTGATGAATTTGATAAGTCTAAAGATGCTAAAGTTGGTGAATATGGTATTTGAGTGAGCTCTTTTAAATTATTGTTTGATAAATTCAATACTTCTGTGGTATCAGGAAGAATTATATTCAGTTTTGTTCGTCCTGAATTGGAACAATCGACTGTATTCATGTATCTCATTTCGTTCATCGTCAGTAGAGGCTTTGCTTTGAAGCAGCTGCAATCCTTTGGGCAGTTCGTCCTCCATGGCTTTGTTCTGACTGTTTCTACTTCCGTTTCAGCTGTTGTTGTTGGGTATTGTATACTCTGAGAAGATCCTGACATTGTTAAAAAATGAACTAATGAGTAGAGCTTGATCCAGTATGAAGCAGCCATAATGTTTGCTTTAGCTATGTTGAATTCCGTGGCATATCTCTGAACATCACACTTTCTTCGCTTCTCTGCTTATAACTGAATCTCTCTGAAATAGCACAAAAAACATTTTTATTGAAACTGGAATGAGGAAAGATCTTGTAAGATTTTGTTTATAACTTAATTAAGAGCAGAGTTCTGGAATTCCTCCAAAGAAATTAAATTGTCTGGTTACCAGAGAAATGGCATGAACTTTATGTTTGAAATTGAATAAAAATATTGTATCAGAACTTTCAGACATTATAATTAGTATGTGCGTGTTGATATCCTCTAGTTTTTCAGATTAACCTGAGATTGTTTGCTAATGCATGGTCTGTACAATGATTGAAGATGGAGCAGTATGATTTGTCTATGGTATTTACATCTGAATGCTCAAGCAGCATGGCCACTAATTGATTGATTATCTATATGTTCATTTGATACTCGTTTTCATTCATTGTTGACCAATGATTACAGCCTGACAGTAAAAATGGACACCGTTTGGTTATAATTTGTTGCAACTTGAAATGAACCGTTAAATATATTGTGGAAAGTAAAGAAGAACCTGAAATGTTTCCTTATCATTAATTAGATCATTATACCACTAATATATTCAGCTGTGTGTTAATGTGATTGTCTTTGTCATATTCTAGGTAAGCAAAAATGATTAATGTAACTGGTTTAGCAGATAGTGTGTGCTAATTTGATTGATTTTACTGTTAAACCATGGCTCTAGAATGCTATGAAAGACATGTTTCCTTTCATCGGGAATAGTTTTTGCACATATCTCTTACTGTTAATTATTTTACAACACTTTAAAACTCGACAAATACACACCATGTGTTGATATCTATTGTAAGGGAGAAAAAATCCAGTGTTTCGATTTTTTTGCTTCTCTAGAAAAATGCAGAAAATTATCACCCTGTTCAAGTGATTGTGTCATGATTTATAACATTTTACATGTAAGGAGAATATTAGATTGTATGAGAAAAAGTTGATGAAGTATTTGTTTAAAATAAGGTTAAGAACTTTGATTCATTTGTTGCAAATATGTCATCTGTATTTTCATTTTTTTTATCCTCTTCAAGCAAATATGGGGCATTAACTGGGATATATTTCTTTTAAGAGATTCTTATGTATGGTGTTTTATTTTTATATTTTTGTCAATTTCTGGTAGAAAGGAAAAAGGTATTACATCAGATAAGTTGGTTTGAGATGTTTCTGGTACTGAGCATCATCAGAGAAGCATCAAAGATCCATGGATTTCAGATCTATAAGGGATCAGCTGGGTAATTCTATAAATGATGTCATAGATCAGGCTTTAACTCTAGTACAATTGGCTTTTAGACTCCACCACAGGGTAGCTGTACTGTTTTTGGCCAATCAAATCTCTTGTCTCATTTTGGCTTTGGTGAGCCTTCCGAAATGGTGAGCTGGAATTTTCAGCTGATTTTAAAATGTTGTATTATCACAATATATAGTTGTATAGTTACGTTATTAGAAGAGTTACATCAAATATCACAATATGTGTCATTCTCTGAGATTTTTGGCCCAAATGACATAATCTGGGCGAAATTGAGTTATTAACATTTCTGAATGCAGGAATATTTGTAGGTTACTACAAACACAAATTATTGCAAAATGACATATTGATGCACTGCTGAATCATGAAACTTTGACTGAAATGTTTCAACTTGCTGTTGCAATTAATGCGAAAAACAGGACATCATAATATGAAAACTCTCAGACTGCCACATATATTGAATAAAGCAAAACTGTTACCACTCTGACAGGGAAGTTTTCGCACTTTACAGTATATAGAACATCATTATATAACATACTTCTAACATGCTTTGACCTGCTGGTTAATGTACTGTTTGCTAGTTATGTGAATAAGTCTTCAAGATGTTGTTACACTATATAATGTACAAAATGTTGATTATCTCAATGATTACTACAATTAATGACACTGTTACCTAAGTATTCTGTTTTAGTATGATGCAGTTTTTTCAGGTGGTTTATATCATGTTGGTAATGCTCTGTGATTGTAAATAAGTGAAATTACTGCACACAGATGCCAGTACGGACCATTTAGTCTGGAGTACAATTTATTTTGCTATAAACAGATGATTTGGTTAATAATTTCAACAACAAGCTCCATTGTAGTGCAATAGAGGTAACTATGTCAAGGCACTCCGGTGAAAAATGCGTCTATAAATGCCCTTAATGTTCCAAGTGTCTCCATATGGTTAACACTTACAATATTTGAGTTTCAAGAACTATCAGGAAAATATATTATAGCAGCAGATGGTTTTCATCTTATTTTCCTTCATAAAAATTAAAAAAAGCTAGGTGTTGAAAAAGTCATTGGGCCAAAACATTGACTAGTCTAACACTTGCTACCACACTGAAATATTGTTCATAATTAAATACTACTCACATAAATCTATATTTGGTGTATGAGTTTTCTTACAGCAGAATTCCTTTGAGACAATTCCTGCTGGCTTTCTCATTATTATAATGTATTCTTATTACAAGTAAATTATGTCTCTGGAATGTTTGTTCGCCTATTTACAACTTAATTTATTGCTGTTGTTGCAACGTTTTATTGTTGATTTTTTGTCTTGTGGCATATTGATGTTTATTGTATCATTTCCAAGATGGTAAGAAATTATCCGACTCTGAACGTAAATTGTGAACGATTACAATATCCTTCCTTTTTGCACACATAATCGTCTGTGATGCTTTTAATCTTTTTAAGCTGTTAATCATTTATCATTTAATTTCTCAGGAGAAATATCAACACATTGCAAAAAATTGCATTATTAATGAAATTTTTATTGGAAAAACACTTTTTCCTCAATCATTATACAAAGTTGAGCACAATTTTGTGACAAATAATTATTACCAACTGAATGTGATGGGATACTTGTAACATCTAAAATACGACAATATGCAATATTTGAAACACATATTCAGTTATTCTGGTATGTAAGATTTCAAATGAAATTCCCACAGAAGTTAAACATATGCAATCTATGAACTCATTTAAATCTGCTTTCTTGACATTATTGTATGAAAAGATCGTCATTACCATAATCAGGATAACATGTGATATTGACAAATGAAATTCCCACAGAAGTTAAACATATGCAATCTATGAACTCATTTAAATCTGCTTTCTTGACATTATTGTATGAAAAGATCGTCATTACCATAATCAGGATAACATGTGATATTGACAAATGAAATTCCCACAGAAGTTAAACATAATGCAATCTATGAACTCATTTAAATCTGCTTTCTTGACATTATTGTATGAAAAGATCGTCATTACCATAATCAGGATAACATGTGATATTGACAAATGAAATTCCCACAGAAGTTAAACATAATGCAATCTATGAACTCATTTAAATCTGCTTTCTTGACATTATTGTATGAAAAGATCGTCATTACCATAATCAGGATAACATGTGATATTGACAAATGAAATTCCCACAGAAGTTAAACATAATGCAATCTATGAACTCATTTAAATCTGCTTTCTTGACATTATTGTAGGAAAAGATCATCATTACCATATAAATCAGGATAACATGTGATATTGACAGATGAATAAGTACTAAGTATGAAAGTTCTGCTCATATATACCACCAGTATTGTTACAGCAATGTTAGAAAATGTCTTGTTACGATGAATAATTGTTGGCTTTATAATGCTTATTCTTTGTCATTTTTGTAATAATTTATGCATGTATGAAGGCCTCTTGTGAGATAAGTTTATTTCTGTATGTTTTATGTGCATATCTTAATGAGTTGCCTTAAAAAAATAAAATTTATTATTATTGTTACAATTATTAGTATACTTCATGTAATTTTGAGGCTTCATTGGCTGCCATTATTTGCTATAAAAAAATGCTGTTTAGAAACAACATTTTCTGCAAACAATTACTTGTAATTGCGAATGTTTATGTGGGTATTTAATCTGTTTGCTTGAAACATAAGATGTTTATGCTTGACAGATTATACATTATTCAATTATCTCTGCTATTTGTTTCCTCTAAATGTAGGACATTGCTGTCATTTTCTGTCTAATTTTGATCGATGTTGTTTGAAAATGCTACATAATGTTTCTTCCTTTATGCTTTCCTAAGTGATGTTACTCATTGAATATAGACAATTTGTTCTATACTCTGATACAATTATAGAGAAATTAAGTTGTTACAGGGAGCGCCACATACACAAGACAATGCCCTCCACACAGATCATCGGGAAAACAATGTTCTATATAAAACAACAGGCACTCAGAGGAAGTGCAAGGGAAAACATGCATGGGAACACCGAGGGGGAGCAAGGAATGGTCTAGCTGACCATAAAAATAACTAAGGACTATTTAGGGGGACAACAATGGGGAAAAAATCATAGGATGGAATACAGCTTGGAACATGTCAAGAAAGTCAGTAATAATAGGTTGAAAGGAGGGGGGGGGGGGTAAGCATCTAGAACATTGAAACAGAACAACCAAAATTGGCCCCAACTAAGATTGTTGTTTGTCTTTTCACACTCTTATAACAATCGTGATTAAGGTACTACAACAAACATTATTCTAGGGATGCCTTACTTAGTGAATATGAACAATTTGTTTTATTTGGTTTGACAATTAAGCATTATTAGTATTGAGGCATAGTGGTTGAGGAGTAATAATAAGGAGTACCTGACTTCAGGGCATTAAGTACTATAGTCAAACTGATGTTAGAATTGTCCCCTATATTTCATTAAAACAAGAACAGGCTCTAGTTATTTTGATTCCGAGTTTTGTACAACCGGTAATTTGTATTTTTCACATTCATTATGCTTATTGTGATATTTTATATTTTCATGCTGAATGTGCATACCTGATTTATTGTTGGCTATTTTATGTGCTTAACATTGTTTCTCCTGTGTGTAACATGATATAATTTCTTTCTGATCATCTGAAATGGTTATTGTAATTAGAGAATGTGTTATATGGTAAGTTGACAAGGTATAAAACTTTATATTTTTGCTTCATACTGGGAGAAATTTGGCAGCTGTATAATCCTCCATCGGTGGATCTCTGGGATTTATCAGCTCCTGGCTTTATTTGTTCAACTGTAAGATTTAGAAATGTGTCTCACCTCATTAATGTTCTGATGTCACATCATTTAGTTGGGGAAAATGTATGAGCTCGGCTTAAACTAGAAAAAACCCATTATGGAGATTTTTCAATTATTAGTGTTACAAAAATGGAAATACCAATTACTTACTGTTTATATAGTTGTAAGTTATTTCTAAGCTCGGATTTGACAATTTATACAAATTAACGCGGATAAATAATTTTGCCAAAGTCACGATTTCTTTTCATAGAAGCGTAAAATTGTATAGTGTTTACTATTAATAAGCTGATAAATAAATTTCCCACTCAGACTCCTCAATTTTTTTTTAATTAATCCTTAAACAGCTGCTTAACCTATTTTGACAGACGCTTTGTAATAAGCTATTAAAATGTGGGGGGGATCAGTTGGGTATATGCCAGCAATATGAGGACTTTTGCTTAAATGAATCTGTGTTTGGATATTAGTTCCAGAATGCAACCCTACCATTGGTCAGTTGAAGACTCAGCTTAGAAACAACCTGACAGATGCTTGAGACTTGAAACTCTGGTCTGGAAGCCCAGTTTTATAACTTGAAGCCTTGCATGGTCACCATTAGTAATTGAGCCTTTAGAGAAAGTAAGGACATGTAAGGACATTAAACCAATCCAAACCATTGAAGCAAGAGGAGAAGAATGTAAGGACATTAAACCAATCCAAACCATTGAAGCAAGAGGACAAGAATGTAAGGACATTAAACCAATTCAAACCATTGAAGCAAGAGGACAAGAATGTAAGGACATTAAACCAATTTAAACCATTGAAGCAAGAGCACAAGAATGTAAGGACATTAAACCAATCCAAACCAATGAAGCAAGAGCACAAGAATGTAAGGACATTAAACCAATCCAAACCATTGAAGCAAGAGGACAAGAATGTAAGGACATTAAACCAATCCAAACCATTGAAGCAAGAGGACAAGAATGTAAGGACATTAAGCCAATGCAAACCATTGAAGCAAGAGGACAAGAATGTAAGGACATTAAACCAATCCAAACCATTGAAGCAAGAGGACAAGAATGTAAGGACATTAAACCAATCCAAACCATTGAAGCAAGAGGACAAGAATGTAAGGACATTAAACCAATCCAAACCATTGAAGCAAGAGGACAAGAATGTAAGGACATTAAGCCAATCCAAACCATTGAAGCAAGAGGACAAGAATGTAAGGACATTAAACCAATCCAAACCATTGAAGCAAGAGGACAAGAATGTAAGGACATTAAGCCAATGCAAACCATTGAAGCAAGAGGACAAGAATGTAAGGACATTAAACCAATCCAAACCATTGAAGCAAGAGGACAAGAATGTAAGGACATTAAACCAATCCAAACCATTGAAGCAAGAGGACAAGAATGTAAGGACATTAAACCAATTTAAACCATTGAAGCAAGAGCACAAGAATGTAAGGACATTAAACCAATCCAAACCAATGAAGCAAGAGCACAAGAATGTAAGGACATTAAACCAATCCAAACCAATGAAGCAAGAGGACAAGAATGTAAGGACATTAAACCAATCCAAACCAATGAAGCAAGAGGACAAGAATGTAAGGACATTAAACCAATCCAAACCAATGAAGCAAGAGCACAAGAATGTAAGGACATTAAACCAATCCAAACCATTGAAGCAAGAGGACAAGAATGTAAGGACATTAAACCAATCCAAACCAATGAAGCAAGAGGACAAGAATGTAAGGACATTAAACCAATCCAAACCAATGAAGCAAGAGGACAAGAATGTAAGGACATTAAACCAATCCAAACCATTGAAGCAAGAGGACAAGAATGTAAGGACATTAAACCAATCCAAACCATTGAAGCAAGATGACTAGAACATGATAAAAGCAAATTTGACTTACAAATTATATTTTCTGCAATTGTGAAGAAAATTCATTTGTTGAAAATCACCTGGGTTTCATAATTCCTAGCTGCTTTTGATGATGATTGGCAAACATTGTAAGGAACTTTAATGAATCCTTGCAATACAATTATAAATATATTAGAATAAGGAACTTAAATGAAGCCTTATTCAAGTTACTGTTGAACAATAATTATGTTTCTGTTTGGTATTAAGTTTTTGTCAACAAAAGCCAAAACGTTGTAAGCCATATAAAAGAAAGTTCTTTATATTTCCTTGAAACATAGTTAAGTCTTTTTTTGCCACCCTGTGCATGTTACTTGTGTTATATATGTCTCAGTCATAGGTTATGAGTAGACGAGTCAAAGGTTCTAGTTTTAAAACTGGTCTTGAACTTTGAATTGAGGAGAATTTTTAAGGGAAGAGACATGTTGGGACTCCAAACCAAAAAAATATTGATCAATATTTTTACTGAAAACATAGGGTCATACATGTTCATTGGTTTATGTATTTCCGTATTTTACTAATCGGTCGAACGAACTTCAGCCAGAGTTATTCCATACAGAATCAGTTGAGTCCCTGGATATAAGGAAACTATTTAGATCAATATATCATTAATGACAATATATATATAGCCACTTTTTAATTAGTAGCTTCTGTCTTAATTAAGCAGGCAGCAGTAACTTATTATTAGAAATAAAAGTACCCTCCAGTGGCAGTACAGCCCCTATTTAATAGTCTCTGTCTTGAGCAAGCGGCATTTTCTGTTATTAAGAATGCAGCAGGGTATTTCTATAATTTAGTAGAAATTCAGATTGCAATATTTCAGGAGCTTCACAGGATGCTGTGTGAAGTGGATTTGATATCTTTATCAATCAATTCATTGATTAACCTTAGATTATTAGAAATACTTCAAGGGTAATATGGAAAATTGTGCTCACATCAAAATACTGCTGACAGATTTATGAAAAGCATTACTTGTATCAACCCCCTGTGGGTTTCGAGATACAGAATTTATGCATAAATCTACTCAATGTTTACTTGGAATAGGTTTCTGATCTATATAAGATATATAAGCTTTGGGTTAAACTTAAGTAGATTTATCTGCCTTCAAGACTGAAGAGTCAGACCTTATAATGCAAACATTGATAAGGCCATAATTAAAAAAGTCTTAGTTTGCCCTTTACCGACCCTAGATTTTAGAGGTGGGTAGGTAGGTAGGAAAAATATTTTATTTTATTGTGGAAATTTTAATATGTTTTAGTCGAAATGTATTGTTCGTGCGTGGTAATTTTGGCACGTGGTACATTGGGTGGGCGGGTACAGTAAAATAATTGTAAATATTAAAAAAGATACGATTAAATGACAAAGTCATGTGGTTGTCAAAAACATGGTTAACATAAGCTCGGATCAATTCAGAAAAAATTAATGTTGGTAAAATGAAAGCAAAATTGACACTTTTATGTGTACTTTAATTTTTAATACTTTATATAGCCCGTTTGTTTTAGTGAGTATGAGCACGAGGCTTCAATAATTGTTGATGAAAATATTATAAGGGCAACTATGACCATTTTTGTGTCATACTTTTTTCTAACTTTGGGTTCCAAAAGTTTTCTAAGCAAGAGGAAGTTATCATAAGGCAAACATAATGAAACAAAAATAGTCATTGTTTTGTAACTAAGAAGAACAAACTGCACACATCGTAGTGTGACATAATGGTGTATAGTCGGGTTTATAACGAAAAAAAAAAAAAAAAAAAAAAAATATTAAAAAAAAAAAAAAATTAAAATCCGAATTTTGCAATAAAATTATTTGAGTCGGCGGCCAAATCTCGGGTCGGTCGGTAAAGGGCAAACAAACCTAATTTTAATTTAAGCCTAATGTTGATCGATTCCGTTGAGTGTTATTATCTTAACAACCTGAACTTATTTACAATTATCTAGTCTGAGTGATTGCCATTTTCTGAAATCATCAGCACACTCTGTTTAAAACTTCCAATTCCATGTGATGGTCTATACTAGTATGATTGCATTAATTCACTGACAGAATGTAAATCAAATTTTAAAATAGTATGTTAATCACAGTACCTTTTACCATGTATGCAATATCTGTCTTAACAATATACACACTAATTTCCTTACTGTCTAAAAGACTGCATGAGCACTATTAGGCTTCCTGTGAACTAGGAGTTTTGTGATTTACCTTACACTGGCTTTTGTGCCTACTAGTTTGGACTATAGATACCATGATAAATGTTTACATGTTTAATTGTTTAGTTTTTCCTCTTTTATACTACAGTTCTGCATGTCATTTAGGTTTGGCATCACCCTTGCCAACAGTCTTTATGGCATGCCAATGATGTCATTCCGACGGAACACAAAATAAATCTGCTGCCAGATTAGTGCATTTTACTTTTCTCTTTGACTATCATTTTGGCACAAGTTTTACGTGTACATAATGATTTCACCTTTTGCTTTTTTTGTTTCCAACTGAATTTAAAAAAAGCAAATGTTGTTATATGAAACTGAATTAGGACATTTCTAACAAGCTCAAGAAAGTGTTCATTTCACCTCTTTTCTGTCAGCAGCACACTTGTTTTCTTAGCTTGTCCTGTATTTGATTCCGTCCAGACCCCCCTTACCCAATCCTTAAACTCTCCTTATTTGTTTTTGATAATCATCCAGACTATTCCTTATTGTCCCTGATGCCTATATATCTTTGTCCTTACACCTCCTCTACCCCTAGTGTGCTCAGATGTTACCCTGGAATCTGTGTCAGGAGGTATTATGTGTCTTGTGAATGTGGTGTTCCCTGAAACAACTTGATCCTTCCTTTTACAAGAGTTCATATAATGGGTAACCATTCGCTATTATAGTTCACTTTGCAGAAATATTCTGCTGCAGATTGAGCTCAATATTCGCAATATTGACCTTGAAGTTAATGTTTTATATATCATTTACTTAATCTATATAAATGCATATTATAATTAGCTCCACATGTGTGTTTGATATTGAAATGAATGTACTTAGTGCAAACACTTTGTTGTAATCACCTGCAACATGCAGAACGGCTAGTGTGAATGTAAATAATGCTTTAGCTAGAAACATTCCTCTTATATCCCAAGCTTTAGAAAATCTTTATGAAAAAAAATACAGCCTTGAATGTTGACTCATTTTCTCTACATCTGCAAATGTTGCCCTGTATTCCCCTTTCAAAGAAGCAGAGAGGTACTGTATATTGTTTTACTCGTGCCTGTTTGTCTCATGGTAGACCATTTTAGTTTGATCAATAGCTGGAGAGTGCTTGTGCTGAAACTGGTTGAACATAGTAGGATAAATGCCTTGTCAGCTGATTATAACCCCTATTACTTTTTCAGTATGTCAGGAGTCAAGGTCACAGTGCTCTTCAGGGACTTAAAGCAGTTCCCAATCAGTAACTGAGGAATGATATGGCCAGTGTGGCTAACAAATTCATCATAAGGGTGTTTGTTTGTTACAAGTCAGTAAATGTCCCCCTATTTTGTTGGGGTTGTCACTTGTTCAACAGTAACTTAGTCAGTAGTTTACTACCCACTTTCTCTGACTGACTATCATTAGATGTACAAAGAACAGACCTTTTTATTTAGTATAAATATACTAGTACTAAAATAGTGGTTGGAGATAGTATAGTTAGTTCATTCACCTAGAGAATCTTGGAACAATTACTGCAGGTGCTTGCAGCATTCTCATTAAAAGTTTCCTCTAGTGTGCATATTAAATCGTTTTGATAACAGTTTCTAATTATTTCATTGAAAAGTAGTCCTTCTACATGCGGTAATGGCTTTGTACATATAGCAGAAAGAAGTTGGCATTATACTGATTGTCTACCAAACATAGACCTTAGAATAGATGGCAATTAAATACAATAATATTGAGCCACTATGCATATATTTTTATAAGAATTTCGTAGACAGCAACATAATGTCTGCTGAATCTGGTAACATAGAGATTGTAAGTGTGACTAGACAAAACTTGCTTTGGGCTTTTACTTCCATTACTGCTTGAACTTAGTTTTCCTTCTAGACTTTAAATCTCAGATTTTTGACCCGATGAAATAATTGCAGTGTTCCAGAAAAAGTACATTTATTTCAGACCTCAATAAGTAATTGCTATTTTAGAGAAAGATAAAGTCATTATTAATGATGTTTGTTTGTTGTCTAGAATATTTTGTAAGGTTTCAACAATATATATGCTTGCATATGCACCTTCGCAGTCAGAAGTATAATCAAAGCCAGTGGGTTGAGTTTTACACCTTTTTCATGAGTATTTCATTTATATAATTTCGACTGTCCGATCATCAAACGAGTGTTCATTGGGCTATGCCAAACAAACACTTTTTAAGGGCGTCTTTATAAGTTTATGTTAACTTTCAAGCAAATAAATTGTAACTTTATTTGATATTTTTCCACTTTAACTCCAGTAATGAGATGATACTAGGCTGAGAACAAGTAAAAAAGTATGTTTGGTTTAGGCAACATGGCCAAGAATATAAGGGTTGGTTGGTTGATAATATTTCTAGTGTTATTTTAATACATGTTTGGAATTGTTGGTGCTTGTAAAGGTTTGGTTTAGATTAATTGTGATAATAACACATTCATTTAATGGACTAAATGAACAGAAAATGTTAACCATATCATAATCATAGATCACTGAAGAGAAATTATCACTAATGCAGCAACTATTTTTGTTCTTCAGAATTCACTAGGTTTGTCATGGGAAAACTAAGGTTAGTAAGGGTACCTGAACAACACATATTGTTTTATTTGGCCTTAGAAAGATTCTACTGTACCGAGGAGAGTGCCAAGAAAGAGATTAATCACCTGTTTTTATTCTTATTTTCCTTTATGTGCTGCATGAAGCTGTGTTTTCCATATTACTTAATACTTGTCAAACCTGTATTTATTACTCATACAATTGTTTAAATAAATGTTGCCCTAAAAAAACATCATTTATTCACTGGTTTTGTACAATTATCATACTTTCTTCAATGATCGACATTTAGTTGGCATATTAGCGAATAGCCTGAAATGTTTATTTCAGTTTAATCAGGTTCATGTGTAGGTAAATGGTTCCCAAAAAATCTTAAGTAATTTGCACATACAATTTTACAACTATGATATAATGATATGAGAGATTGATGTAAAATCATTGTTTCTCAGTTATATTAAAATTGCAATTAATATATTTTTGAACCAAATCTGAGAATTGTTTATATATTTATGATTAATTTTTGGTAGGCAATTTCTAAACTATACTTTCTGTTTTATGTTATCAAGCTCAGGTGTGTCAAAACTTATGATGAGTTTTAAAGCATTACTTCTGTTAAAAGATGTGTTTTTGAAATCGTAAATTTATATTATTTTCATTTTTTAGATAATTGTCTTATGATATGAGTAATATATATGTATAATTTTTCATTGAAAGCGAAAAGCAAAATACAAATTCAATCATGTCATCTTGGTCTAAATTATTACACAGTTTCTGCTCTAATAGAAAAGAAAAAAAGTCATAAAATTACTTAATGATATTATACTACAAATGAAAATATTATTCAGACTGCAAAATCGATTATGGTACCAATACAGTGTATATTTCTGACATTATTATTCAAAATTTATACAAAATGTACTGTGGAAAATTGTAAAAATAATATATTCTATAAAAAATATTACCTGTTTGGTTTGATATAGTACTTCCAATTGGTCTGACAACCACTTGATATTTCAGTATATTATACAATGATTATCAACTCATTTATAGTATACTGTCAATGTTATCACACACAACAAAACATCATTATCATCCACATTGCCAAGTTCAGAATTGTTTTTTATTTATAACAATATCTCATTCCATTTTTCCTGTTAATGATTCATTCTCAGCTCGGTAGAAATTCTATGGTTCCAGAGCTAGATCTGGAATTATCCTCCCTCCTCTGATAATGTCTAATTATTGTTATTTATGAAATAGTGTTCCACATGGGGTTTTAGGTGCTAATAAAGATTATGATTCAACTGGCTGTATCCAATAGGCAGATAGAATTCTGTTTTAAATATTTATGTATTTTCTGCTATGAATATATGTTCTGGTATAAATTCAATTAGCAGTGTTCTCCAAAAACATGGTATTTATCACACTTGAGTTGTCAGCCTAGAAAACCTAATACAATTAAGTGTCTTAGCTTCGTTATCACCTAATTTCCTCTATGCTCTAGGTGCTGATTATGCTTCTATTTCACAAATGAAATCACCAGTTCCACAGCTGTGAGTATTATGAAACCGTTCCAATATAAATGTACTCTAAGATCTTAGTTGTTGAAAAAACGATATTCCTACAGTGGAGAGATGGAAATAATTTAATAGTCTTACGCTTTTCACAGCAATCTGATTATTTGTTTTAAATGCTGTGAGTTAACAATTAATTTAACTTAACTACTGTAAGTTTATCTCCAAAATTCTTCATAATATACTCAATTCTTCATTTCTATTACATATTGCATATATATTAGTGCGAAGTTCCAGTAAAACAATTTTACCTATACATTTCCTGATGAAACACTCTTTGAGTTCCATTCGAAGTCACAAGAATTGGTAACTTTCACTATGGATACACTCCTCGCTCCTTCCTGTCCAATACCTTCAACATCTCATCACAGAGGGATTATAGACAGTCCACAGTTCTCTGCTTGAAGTCCCTGTCATTTTCCCCAAGAAAATCCCATATTCCTCTATTTCAGTGTAAGCATACTGAGAAAAGCTGAGCGATTTCTTCAAACTACCATAAATAAGAGCCTTAAACTGGCCAATAAACATCAGCTGCCCTAGCATTGCTGTCTATTATTGAAATTAATTACTCAATATAATGGTTAGAGTTGTCAATTGCTAAATTGATTCATGCTTTCCAATATGGCGTTACTGTAAAATGATAACAATAATAATGATTCTCTTGAGTTTATTAATTCCTTTTTCACTTAGTGGCTATTATTCTGATATTTTGTTTTTGCATTTATTTTGATATCATAGTCATTATGTCTGGGTATAATCACCATTTTGTTCCTTTTAAGTTATTTAAATATGGTTTAATTCAAACATCATTTGTGACAATCATAGTTTTGTTTGGTTTTATCTGCCTAGGAAATTTTAATTACGCCATCATTATTAAATTGTTTGTTTGCGATACTCTGATCGATCCAGTCTTCACGGTAACCCACTGGGGCTAGTGACTTTAATTTCGGGCTAGCAGAAATTACTGAGTGCTACCCCGAATGGGCAAGTGCTTAATTTAAGTGAATCTACTTTTCTAGAAAAATAGAGAAAATTTTTAATCGGCCCCATGATTTTAAACAAATTGTATAGACACATTATTATGACTTTCTATAAGTTCAGACTACTACAAATAATTTTGGGCTAGTGGTTGGGTAGAGCAACTTGACCAAGTGGGATTAAGTGCTCTGAAATATTTAGGTTGAGCCTGTTGACCAACCATTGTTAATGTTTTGACTAGTTTCTTGTCCTTCTCCATCCTTGTTGAGTAAACTTTAATAAGTATATAAAGATAATGACTCAATATTGTAGGGAAGGAATCTACAAGCAAACCATTCTTTTATGGATGACTTTATGATGATTGTGGTTACATCTGGTTATATCCACCATTTTTGTTCCTTTAGAGTAGCTTTAGCTTTGGTGTCAGCCATGTACCCGTTGTGAACATCAGGGTTTCATAATTACATGTCTTGTTGTAAGCCAGGTCATTCTGAAAAATTGTCAGTTTGACTTTAGTACCCCTACACACAATTTATGTGATGGTTTGATCAGTTTATTTTTTCTAAATTTTAGACTTGAAAAAAGGTGTTTTCAAACATTCCAGAAATAATTCTGGTGAGTGCGTGACCTTTGTTGAGTTGGTTTTCTAGGGAAAATATTGTTTACAAGACAAGGTGTGGAAATGTTTAATGATAATAATAATAATACAATTTATATTTCGTAGGTATTAAAACTCATTAAGATATGCACATAAAACATACATAAACTTATCTCACAAGATGCTTTCATACATACATAAATTATTACAAAAATTACAAAGATTATGCATTATTATAACACTTACAATAAATCATGTCAGTTCCAAAATCTGCTGTAACAATATGTATGTAACAAGAACTTTCATACATGGTACATATTCTTCTGTCAGTATAGTATGTTATCCTGAGTTTGCTAATGATGCTTGGACATAATTATTATGTAGTTGTATACAAAATTTTGAAGAAAGCAGTTTTAAATGAGTTCAGAGATTGCTTATGTCTAATTTCCTTGGGAATTTCATGCCAACCCTCCATACCAGGATATCTGAACGTGTGTTTCAAATACAGGCTTTCCAAATGTATTCTTGCTACTTTTAAAATATTGTGTGTTCAGCATTTCGAAACAGCATATTATTGCAAGATGTCAAAACAAACAAGCGTATATTGAACATGTTTCTGACATGTTCTGCTGATGTCTAGTGAAATATTCAACTTTTCAAACTACAATCTCCCTCTGGAATTGTTTACTGTTGGTTTCAAACTCTCATGTGATGAAATATAGTTAAACAATCAAATAATTGTTTCTTAGCGTGCTGTATTTCATTTCAGTTTATTCTAACATTTCAGCTTCATGTTTACTTCTCATTTACATTATAAAACAAGTGAAAATATATTTCCATTATGATAAGCATTGATCATTGTTTTTTGCAATTCGAATTTACAGAGTTTTTTTCCTACTTTTCCATATTTGCTGTTCTTTGAGCATTTTTAGAGGGTTTATATTGATGTGTTTGTCTATCATGCATTTCAATAAGATGTCAGTCCCTCTGAAGTAAATTGGTAAATATGAACCAGACCTTTTTCTATCGTTCCCACGGGTCAGACTATCTGACCCAGTTCTCGAAGCCAAATATATGTTTTTTTCACAATCAGAAAAAATAATCCCAATCAGAAGCACCTACGAAAAATCTTCTACTGGAGAGACCTGGTATATCATTGAAGTTGAAGCTCTTTGAATAAATCTGGCCATTATTGTCCCTTGTGTTATAAATATTTGTGGACATTTTTTGTGTCTTTTTGACTGTTGATGTAATAAATGTAGATTAGAATGAAAAATGAAAATTCCCAAAATTGGAGTAGAAGCAATTAAAGTTTTTCGCAAATTGGCAAATTTTATGACGCAAATTTTTCCAATTTATTTAGTTTTTTTCTCCCAAAATGGACAGAAAAAGGCAGTGTGAACATTCGTAGATCACCTCTATGAGATTACCAGACCCTGCTTTGTATGTCTAACTTGCCTGAAATTTCTGGTAAAAAGTACAATGTATGTGGGGAAAGAATTTGGAGATTTTATAATAAATGACAAAAGGATTTTTATACTCAACTTTTAGTACTCCTGTTAAAATCTCAGATTCACACTCAAATCTCGACAAGTTAATCAAGAAGAATACTCAGCTCTCATGATGCTTTGTAACCCACTGAGCACATACAAATATCCACACTCAGGCTCGATCCGCTTTAAGTAAACTTGAAGTGCTGGGTAATGGTTGTATACCGCCCGGCATACATGATGGCGATGACTATCTTGTATTAGAAGCTGCCTTAAATAGTTTGAAATGTTTTATTAATGTGGATAAATGGGCAAGTTTTTAACCAAAGGGTATAATAATACATCAAGACTTATGAGAAATCTGATAGATTGTGATATATGGCAGCACACATTTATAAAATAAATGACCCATGTATTCTTGATATTGATGAGCTGTCTAGGATTCAGTTTTCACTAATGCTAATCAGGACAAAAATTGGTTTACAGTCTGGTGAACATATCCATGGTCCTTGCTTTCCTGTCACTTGCAGTGTCCCAAATGATTCATATTATACTTACTTTATAAGTAATTTACCCTGAAATATAGTCCTGTCTGTCACAGCTTTGTATTAAAATCATGATCAAAATGTTTATTTCTATTAAGATGACTACCATGCCTAGAATATATACGCCTTTTTATTTGATATATTTTCTATAATTCAAAATGTCAATTCTTGAAAAAATTGAGCTATACCGGTATGTCAGTTGAGAACTTTCTAGAAATTTTCTTGCTTGGCCTGTAGGCTAAAGTAAGCAACTGCCAATCTCGAAGTCTCAAACTCCAACCCAGCTTACATATTGTGGCTTTGGTATTTTACTCCCGACAGAGGAGATGCATGGAGGCATTTGTTGATAGCATACAAAATGCCTCCAGCACAACACCAATTGTACTATGTATCATTCTCTAAAACAACCATTTTGTTTCATGTCTGAAAATCTTAGATGTATTTTATAGAGAGAAAACTCAGTTCAAGCAATAATGAAATTTAAAACAAGGTGTGCAGACTTTGTCTAGTCAAAACAATCCTATATTGCCAGATAAATTACTTAAGGTTGTCTACACATTTCTAATAAAAAATGTCTTAGTGTATTATTTAATTGGCATCAGTTACAAGTTCCTTATTTGGTTGATTATTACAAAATATGAATAATCAATACAACTAAATATGAACAGTGGGTAAGGTGAATGACAAATATGATGCTAATTGACTCCACAAGTATGATATATTGGTAAACAAACAAACAAGAGCTCTTCTCAAAATGCATAATATGTACCCCCTCCCCTTCAATTGTAGCCTATCAGAGGAAAGTGGGTAATAAGTGCTGACCAAGCAACCTTTGACCAAGTGAAAACCCCAAAATATTGGGTTAACTACTGAGTGGTAACTTATTGATCTGAAACCATTATCAGTTCCAAGAGCACTTGGACCTTGACCATTGACATACTGACGATGCCAAAGGGTTCATTTGCTGACAAGGCCATCATCCTATGCATTTTGACCACACTAATCCCATGCATTCTCCAACTATTGATCTGAAACCAAATGGTCTACCATGAGAGACAGACAGTCATGGGCAAACCAAATATACACCTCCACTTCTTTGAAAAGGGCGTAGAAACAATGTTTGCAGCTGTTAAGAAAATGAGTCAAGTTTCAAGGTCATATTTTTTGCAAGGATTCTTTTAAGTCTGTGATGAAAGCAATGTTTTTAGCCAAAAGAATAGTTACATTCATGTGATTAATTCCGCAAGATGCAGGTGATTACAACAAATTGTTTGCACTTTATGCATTCATTTAGTATCAAACACTCATACATGTTCATTGTGATATGCATTTATGTAAATTAACTTGATTATGAGTTATGAGTTGGTAGAGCAGGTTTTTACTTTGTTGGCTAAACAGGAATATAGGTTTGGTCAACTGACTCAACTATACTTAACTGAAATACTGTTGATAGCAGGTGTAAAACTTTAACCTAATATAAACCTGTGTTTAGCCTTATATAATACATCTAGACATTATGGATCCTGATACAGCTACTTCAGTTATATTTGGCTGCAGATAATAAATATCATCTATTGAGGCTTTGTCTGAAGACACCAGAACAAACATTTTCTTGGAATAGCTTGATCCTTTCTCAGAAATAAACTACTGGTACTGTGATTCGGAAATACGAAATATGTTTGGAAGTCATGATTTGTAGAGTAATGGAATTATGCAATGTCTACTTGCTAAGATACATTTATCTGATGTTGCAAACTAATACGATTATGGTCTAATGTGATAAGCTGTAATAAATTTATCAGAATTGATGCTGGTGGGAATTTTGTGTGATTTAGTTTTTAACATATATTTTTTGCATCTAATTCAGAGGTTGTGAAGACATGGGTATAATTGCTGACGGTGGAAATCCAACCCTCGAGCTCTAGTTGCTGTTTGAGAAAGTGTCTTGTCTTTAGAGAATTCAGTGCAGTACTGTTAAGCTGCATATAAAATGAGATAGTAGATTGTTTAGGACTACTAATGTGTCTTGTGGAGACACATCTGTAGTTGTATATAAGAAAAATTGCATTATCCTAGAATTGTTGCCAATGGCTATGGCTTGTATGTTGAAGTTTACAGCAGATGAATGGCTGTCAGAACACGTAAATCATTGTCAGTCTGGTACTTTGTGACAAGTTATTTTATTTGAGGAAATTAGAAACAAAGAAATCTTTGTCTTAAGTACATGATTATAGCTATTGTATGTTCTGTCTGCCACAATGTTCATATTAGTATTTGTCTTGTGCTGTCTGTCTATTGCGTCTGACATATGCTTGTGATGCTGATTGGTAAAACTTCTCTAGGGCAAACACTGAGTCAGTTAGAGTTTTAGAAATATGTATAATTCCTACAGCTATAAGTAACCACAGACATGATAAGTTGTATACTGCTGCCTTGATTAACTTATTCCTTCTGAAATAAGTCTAGAACTTTCTTCCATTACATTTTAATATAAATTTTAAAACATGTTTGTATCATGTTATGTTGTTTTATGAATGTTGGTCTTATCAGTATTAAGGCCATCCTTTGCAAACTTTTGTATGTCGAACTCCAGCTGAAACCTGGTGTACTACATTGGGCGTGGATTGTTTAACTTGTATCATGTTATGTTGCATGCAATCATGCCAAATTACAGTTCCTGAGTAGCTGTTGTTATGAAATGAGCAAAAATTACTGCAATTAGTTATAACAATACCCATTCACTCTAGTTAGGCTCAGGTATATAATGCCTGTACATGGTCAAATTGGTCGTATGGATGTTTTAAGTGTGACTAGGACCATGGGGTATTGATAGTGTAACATATTTGCTCATTCTAAATCCCTGTTAGTGAAATTTTACAGAGTATTTATGCACTATTTAACTTTGAACTGAAGCACTATTGTATGAAGCTGGTTGGCTTGATTTGAAAGAAGTCTGCAACATATTACCTCTGTGTGTTCAAAACTATTCCATGTTGATAGATTTTGCATTGTCATATTTTTTGTCAATAACTTCTGCATTGACTGATATTGCATTGACAGCTTTGTACACTATTGTAAAGTACTACCAGACTCTGATGTTTTCATGTGTTATTTTATTCTTGTCAATTCTATCCTTATCTGATGTTTGTTATAAATTGTTTGGCCCTAGAGATTTAAATGGATTGAGTACTAATGTTACCTGAGGTTATGCTATGCTGTGTAAAAACACTATTTAGCTACAGATTGTAAGATAAAACCCTTGTTTTAAATTTCTCATTGAACAACTTTCCAAGTGTCAGGTTTTGGCACAAAACCATGCTAACTACTCCTTTACAAAAAACTGTTTTACAATATTTTTGTGCCAAACCCTTGATTTTTAATGTTATGTTCTTGTTTATAAATTATCAATGTGTATTCTCAGTATAGAGTAGTGAGAAAGAGTTGTGCAGAGAACATGACCACATACAGTCACACAACATATGCTTAGGCTACTAAATAAACAAGTAGGGAGGGGGTGTTAAATAAAACCATACATGGAGGGAATGGAAACAACATAGAGCTGCATGACATATAAACTGTTTATAGGAATATATAATTATATGATGAGAAAATGAGCAAGCACTGGTTTAGTAACAATGCAGATCCAAGCATATTCTATTATTTACATTCTAAAGTAACCATTGAACATTTCTACCCTGATTTGAGCAGATGGTATGTGATCACAATCATCATTCTGTTAGCCAAACTATGTAGAGTTATGGCCCTTGATTGAGCAAAAGCCGTTTTTTGGCAACACATTTTATTGATATAGTATGATTGGATTTTGGCATTGCATAATTTATGTTTTTACACTAGAAATTGCCAAGCTATTGGGCCCTTGATACGCATAATAAAGGTATTCTATTCACATGGAATATTTAAATTTTATTTGAAAATGACACTGGAATTGAAATTGTATGCTTTAATTCACGTTATTTATGAGTTCTCTATATTTTCAGAAGCAATTATGGATTAAAAGCAATGAAGCTGGCTGAGGGAATATTGGAAATTTCCATGCTTATTGTTTGGTTTTCGTTATTACTGTTATTCTATTAAGGCCAAACAGAATTTGTTGTTGCTGGATATTTAAGTTATTTAGCAGAATTTTTTTACAGACCACAAGCAATGGATATAATGTATGATAGACCTGTCATTTGACAATTCATTGTATTTCAATCATCATTGTCCAGTGTTTTATCTACCCCATCCTCTGGGGTGGGGAGACATATTGATGCTATGTTGCTTATCTGTCTGTTTGTGTGGATGTCACAAAGTTTGTCTGAGCTTGTACTCCTAAACCAGTGGTTGGATTTCAATGAAACCTCATATGAGTTATTGGTAATGAGCTTAGTTGTGCGTATTGTCAGCATTTTTAGTTGGATTTTTTAGGCGGAGTTATTGCCAAAAAAACAGCTCTATATTCTTGATGTTTTTTATGGCATTTATGTTAATAAAATGAGTAAAGAAGTTGCACAGGAAATGCCACATACAAAGTGCACAGCCAACCCTAAAGGAAAAGGAGACATGCTCATATTATATACTTACATGTAAAAAAAGTAATGCAAAAGACTCAAACATATACATGTATATGATAAAATTTGGAATTGGTTGTAACGATAAAGAATATTTGTTAATTTTAATCTCCTTTTAATTGAAAAAAGTTACGTATGTTTGATGCTTGAAGAAGTGATATTACAGGAGGATGGGTATATTATACAGAATATTCCTTGCAATAACAACCTAATCCATTAAACACTATACCTCCATCTGCAATTAATTCAAATCAGCCGTGTATATATAATTGCAGTGTGTGTTGTAATTGTCATTATAGACATGAGCGCAGCTGCAACTGATTTGCAGTTCTGGCACAAGTTTTGTCAGAATTACTCCACAATTGATTTACTAAGTATTGCATAAACATATTTGCATGGGTTGTTTTGTTGCTAAAGAATTATATAGACATTTTATCTCCGTCGTATTTCTTGCAGTAACTTAGCTTCATGTACAGAATATGTTTTTTTTATCTGTATATTGGATGAGTCTGGATACTTGATCCGGTGAACAAAGGGAGAAAACTCTTTGTCAGACAGGCAATCCTTAGAGCTTGTTTGGTTCTTGTACACTGTCCAGCTTTCCAATATTAGCCCTGATTTCAATATTTCTGCTCTTTCTAACAGGATTTTATTTATGCAATAATTCCCATCTGTGTCCACCCAACTAGTTCAATTGGTAGAGCACATGACTGTCACGCGGTAGATGGCTATGGTCATGTCCTTCACATTGTGGAGAAGTTGTTTGCGGAAGAGCATCATGTTGATACTTAACTCCAGAAAAACTGGCTGCTGTATATGACTTAAAAATTGATGTCATTTATTGCTTGGGTTTATCATTGTCCTATTATATCTTCATAACTGTTTGAATTGAAACAGTAAATCAAAGATGTTGTCTCAGACAGTTTAGCATTTAAAGCATACCTTTCCATGTTTTATGTGTTATTGAACCATAGATTGTCAGAGGCAGGATGTTTGCAAACGACTTCTAAAAACATATTTTATGGTATTCTTTCTGTAAATTAAGTGGCAGATCTGATCATCATGGTCACACCTTAAAATATTATTCACCAATAGTCTTAAAATGTTGTCTTAAAGATCAAGCCACCTGTTGTCCTTATTAGTGAACTGTGTATTCCATTAATGGCATGCTGTTTACAGATGTTTTGTAAGCTGCGTGTGCCTAATTAACATCTTAAAAGGCAAACAGCTGAAACAAAAGGCCATGTGTACACCTTCTGAAAGTCACATAGTAGACAAGCTGTGCATGGCATGTGAGAATCTGATAAAGTGTGTACTTATGTTTGACATTTTCTGTAAAAGTGTCTGGTAGCTTTTAGTGTGACATAAGGAAATTAGTTCAGTCTAAAACATGAGACAATAAATATATAACCTAGGTGCAATCTCATTTTATGCTTAGAACATTATTTATCTTCAGGGCTCAATGCAACACTGTTGTAACTCCTATATAAATACATAGGAGTTACGACAGTGTTGTGATGAGCCCTCAAATTTTTCTAAGCTTCTGTTAGAGATGGATTTTCGTTGTACAACACTTTCAGACAACTACTAAAAGAAGAAAAAGTTTTGAAAAATTGGGCAGATAATTATTCACTTTAACCAACAACAAGCCAATTAAGACCAATGCATCCAAATATGTTATGACCCACTCAGGATTTAAACAACTGAGCGCTGCTTTGGACTGAAATAATGTTCTGCTTCCATCAATGACATTTCTTCTGTCCAAGGTAGTTGTAAAGCCAAATGATGTTTCACAGTCTTTGTAAAAATGAATGAAAAATAGAACATTGTCATAACCTGTGCAACTGATGGAACGCTGCCATTAATTCGTATGTGTTGCATGTTTTCCAAGAATATTGCCATATTTTACATTTGTTTGCCTATAAACGATAAAGTGATATTTATGTCTCCATGGAGATATAATAGGTTTTATAATAGAGTTTGTGTCAAACTATGTTCTGTAAATGTGTTTTTAGCTTATCAGTACATCTGTCATGTTCAATATCAGAATAACTTTCGTGGTAGTGATCTTACTGCTTCTTTACCAAGATTGAGTTACAATAGTATTTCATCAATCCATTGAAGTATAATAAAGCAATGGATATAAAATCAGTTAAGAGAATTCGGAAATCTTGCCGTTTTCTTTATTCCAGATGTCAACTATATATTCCAGATAGTTCAGTCTATTTAAATATTGATTTATTCCTGGAAGAGACGTAACATATTTTATGACATTCCGATCATCAAGCCATCAGTGTGATTTTGCGGAAGTTTTATGAGCGCAATCATAAAGCTTCTCCTTTAAGCACCTTAGTAATGATATAAAATTCTGTTCAAACTCCTATCATATCTAGGATCCGAATAACTTTATAAGGAACTACTTTTTATGGTAAAAATTACACAGGAAATCTTAAAAGGGCGCTTCAAATCTAAAGTAGTGCTACTGAATGGATATTTAGAATAAATTAAACATATTACAATGATTTTATGTTAGTTTTGTGTTGTTTTCATGTTTCAGGAACAGGCAACATCTTTTAAGTACTCATTAAGTACAATGATTGTTTAGCTCACGAATGGAGGATGCATGATCATTTTGATGTCATGTCTGTTTGTCTACTCCAAAGTTTTGGCATTTATCTTATGCCCTTCTTCCGATATAATTACTTATATTTATGGAAGACAATCACAAGAGTCTTGAAGCTTTTCCTCACCATTGCTGACAAGACTCATCGTAAAACAAGTTTGTTCCAAATTGTAGTAATATGATTCAGAGAAATGAAAGAATTGGATTATGCTTATTTCTATCTGACACATACACACTGTACTAACTGAAGCCAATTAAAAGTAAATACATGCTAAAGTTAAAGATGAGAGAGAACAAGTTGCTACAGGGAACACAACATACACAAGACCATGCCTCCCCCACACAGTTCATACAACATCAGGCATTGAGGAGATGCAAAGGTACAAAACTTACCTGCAGCCATCATTACAAACTTGTCCAAACCTTGTACTTATATAAAGCAAAGGAAATTTGTAGACATTTTGTTTTTGGGGTGGCTGTGCACTTGAGGTGTGGCACTGCCTGCTCAACTTCTTTTTATTATGTTTGGTTATGGGTTATTCACTGAACTAAATGAAAATGATCCAACTCATTCTGATCATTTCCAAAAGTACAAATGTAATCAATCTGCAGATTGAAATGTGAATTATTAACCACTACATTACCGAGTCAATTTGAATTATAAATAGTAATTTGACATAGATTTGTAACAATGAAGACAATAGCTCAATTCAGTCGGCAGCTTTTGTTTGATTTCCTGTTTTACTTCTATGATCATTATCTGGTATTGGTGAATATGTTTTTAGAAAAACTGATTAAGTATGGTGGTAGGAAAGAGCTATTGTTCATGCTGTTATGATATGTGTACTTCATAGAGTAGCTTTGAGGTCTTTTGTAAACAAACATGAATGGATTCAGAAACATTAGTCAGTAAATAAAAACTGCTGCTATTGACACAAAACAACGTCCCAAGTTTGATAACAAAATACTTCCTATTATGAGAGAAAGTATTGAGAATTCTCTCTGAAAACATTATATAGTGACCAATTAAATAGTTAGAAACCAATAAGCTATATCAGGGTAACAAATCAGTTGAGCAGAAAATTTGAAGAGGCATTTCAATAAGAGATGATTATTGATTAGAAGGCTGTGGACTAAAGAGAGTTTGATTAAACATTGTTATTGGCTTGTCAACTTAAATTTCTGTTGAATTGGGTAATATTGAGTAACAGATAATGGTTTTGGATGGGGCACTTTAGTTTAGAAAAATATGATACTATCTGAGCTTAAGCTGTTGTGTAAATATTTGGATCCACATTATCATACTGTAGTTAATTGTTTTTATAGTGTCACATCTGATATTTTGTCTTTGTTTTGCGTATGGAAGTTTGCCTAGAAGCACTTGAAATATTCAGGTCAGAAACAAATACTATTCTAACTTACTGATCATTTAGGCCACACCTATGTTGTCTTTCATGTAAGTTGCCTTAAATATCAAGATTAGCACTCAAGTATGCTAGAGGAGAAGTAAAATGTACCATTGAGCAAATATACTTTTGTCAAGCATCAAATAATGAGACCATACAAAGTAAATTGTTTTTTGCATGCTGATTGTGATCAGTAATGGGTCCAAGAAAATTGGCTAAATTATATTTTCATTGCTCTTTAAAGCAGTATGTCATTTTCCATGTTCATAATTTATATGTAAATAGACAAACATCTAAGATAAAATAACCAACCTGGCTATTCAACTCAGATATTGTGGAGTGCCGATACTACAAACAGACAATACATTAAGGTTGGCCCGATCTGGAACATTTTGTATCTTAGAAGAAAAATTGCCTCCATGTTTTGCTTTGACATTCAGTACAATTATTTTACTGTCTGTTTTTCTCTCTGGATAAAACATGTTTGTAGCCAGATGTATTTGCATGTGGAGACCTTCCAATGCCATATCTAGGATTTTGCAGGAAATTAATGAATAGCTGCAGACTTTACTATGAACAAGTTACATTTGTCTTGCAACTGAACGCAGGATATTATGCTACATAGTATTTACACAGTCTGGACTGTGGCCAAGCGTTTATTATTGCTGACTTTAAATCACTTGCTCCTCACTGCTGCAGGTTCAAAATCTACTTGGGATATAGAAAGTGTATAATAATATGTACAGCTGACTTATGGAAGGTTAATGGAATCATGCAATCCACTGGTGACTACCAGTATGCTCATAACAATGCTCAGGAAGTGGCACCTGGGTTTTCCTCCCAACTTAATATCTGGAATATATAGTCACTACATGACCCTTAAGTTGTTCATGTGACTTAAAGCTCCATTCCAAAAAAAATATAAACAGACATGATGAAATTTTTTGAGTCAATTCTGATAAATATTTGAATGGGAAATAAAATGTTATTTTCTTCTTGTCATAATACTATAACTGTCATCTAACATTTGCAGTCAACACACTAAAGCTTCCAAGCGTTCAGGTAATCAAAGGAATGGTAATGGATAAAGAGTCGGTCACACGTTTCAGACGTCAAGGGTTGGAACCATATCAAAGCCATAATAAATATTTACTAATAAATAATAAGCCCATATAAGTCATAGATCAATACTTATTAATACAATGTTCTCATTGAAACCATATTTGGAGATATGTACATAATACAATTGCATAGAAATTTGATTATGAAAAGAAAGAAAACAGTCCAACTTCTTCAGCATGCAACTGAAAACAGACATTAAAAGTGGTAACCCATTAGCTTTCTATAGTGGAAACAACCTTTACAGCCAGTGCTGTGGACTACCTCGTTTCTTTAAAACTGTTGAAAACTCATTCAAAAGGTGTTAAATTTGTATCGGAAATTAGAACTGGTGTTTTGTGGCTTAATGTAGCAGCTAGTGGAGTACATACTGAATTGAAGAATAATCTAAAAAGCAACTAATTCTAATAAAGATTAATGAGTAGCTGAAGAACATATGTGGGTAGCTTCAGTAGTTTCTCTCTGACAGAGTGCCAAATCTATTTTCATTTCAGATTTAACTAATTATATCAGGAAACGGAACATTGCAACATTCTGCTCTATAATTGTAAATTAATTGTTAAAGGAACAAACAACAAATTATTATTATTTTATGCATACCAAGTTCTATTCAAATGAGTTATGTTTTTGAAGACAGGCATTAAAACTCAATGAATTAGCAGAGAAAATAATTGGTAACTATGAATATGAAAATTCATATTTTTTGTTAATAAAACAATAATTACTTCTTTTCTTCTTCCTACATTTTTGGATAGGTTGGTCAATAGATTATTTTTTAAGAGAGTACCTGTATCCCGACAGACCCACCAAAGTTGGACCAGGTTTTTTAGTTCCTCGGTTTTACTGTTTTCTTGTGAATTTTGTTTTTAAATTAAAAAGAATTATGTAAAAATAATTGACTTAAAAGCAAATCGTTTTTCAAGGATGGCTTTTTCCCTATCAATACATCCATATTACATAGCAAAATGATAGAACAAATTCAACAATAGAATATTGGATTAACAAAGCCGTGTGATTAACCATTATGACAAGACAACTTAATGTAATATGATAACTTAATAGTGGATGAATCAGAAAGTAAACAAAAACATGACATGATTGTTATGATCAAATCACAGCAAAAAAGTTAAAACGACAGCTGCTTATTCTAGAGAAAAAATTGTATTAACAAAACAAAGCGTAAATAACTGATAAGGATTGATTTTTGTTTGTACATTGAGCAAATAAGAGCAAATTATCCTGTTTCGTGTGCATTTGTGAGAGAATCGATAATAATAGTGTTCCTATAATGTGTGTCAGATTGCTTATGAATTCACAATATAATCTGAGTGCATTAGAGAACATGTCCTTTATGGTAGTTAAATTCCTAATAAATGCGCTGTTTATGAATGTTACCAAATCCAACCAATGATAATTGTGTTAAAATTAGGAAGCAAATAAACATTGATTTTCTTTTAAACTTATAGCCTTACATCTTTTTTTTAGAAAAGTTAGTGCGATTTATTTGAATCACTCTGGATGACTAACTTTAGTTGTCTAACTCTAAGTTCCCTGGCCTAAGCAATGGATTGTCATAACCTCAGAAGAATTTCACCCATGGCTATTTAGTATCAACCCTTAGCTTTTGGATTAGGAATCTGTGAGGTATTCCTTGTCTGCTATGGGCTATATTCTGTTTCCTAGTGGATCCAAAAGGGGGCACACCCAGCGCGCATGCCCCCCCAACCCCTCCCCCCCTAAAATTCCCCAACCTTACATGCATGTCTGAGTATAAATACGAAAATATACAGAGATCTTTAATTATAAGATTTTCAAATAAGTGATTCTGATTAACATGTACATGAACGAAGTCGTGTTTTATACTGTATTTTTGAATTGGTTTATGTTCAATAACTTGAAAACATAGAATAAAACACAGTCATTGCTGTTTTATAAGGCTTGAGCAAAACCAAAAAATTGTCAAAAAGTTATGCCCCCCCCCCCCCCCCCCCCAAGACCAAATCCTGGGATCGCCCCTCGATTCTTATGCATTTTCAGATTTAATTGGTGGTTTGTTAAATACTATCATCATAGATAGAAAATCAATGGTATCATACAGCCCATAGGACACAAGTACAATACATTCATCAGAAAATTAAATTTGGTGATGTGGAAATGTATTTTGTACCTCAATTTGTCATTTTGTTTTCTACTTATTTCTTTTGGGATTTTTTTTTGATTTGTTTAATGTTGCTAATGCAATGTTCATTTCTAAAAGAGATGAAACTTATTTGTTTAATTATTGACGCTCTTTAGTCCTTAATTAAACAGAAGTTAACATTAGCAATTTATGGTAATAATGTTAAAATGAGCAATTAACATGCAAAAGATGTTCCGGTAATTGTGTTTTAATTAAAGCTTCTCAATTCCATTAATCTTTCAATGACAAAGGTAGTTTTCATGAACTTGTTCCTACAGAATATGGGGAGATGCCACAGGACCTATTTCCATAGCACCAACTTCCATTGGACCTACTTCCATTGGACCTACTTCCATAGGACCGACTTCCATAGGACCGACTTCCATAGGACCTTCTTCCATAGCACCAACTTCCATTGGACCTACTTCCATTGGACCTACTTCCATAGGACCTACTTCCATTGGACCGACTTCCATTCCCCTGCGAAATATTCAAGAACAGTTCAAGAAAAGTTCATTCACAGTTCAAGAACTAAGTTCAAGAACTGTACCTGAAGTGTTCTTCAAATGTTCAAGAACATTTCAAGCACTTTTTAAGAAATGTTAAATTGGACAAATTTTTAATTTTTTAAGAACAATGTGTTCTTGTAGAGTTCTTAAAAACAGTTCTTGAACAGTTCAAGAACTTTGTTCTAGACCTGTTCTTGAACACTTCAAGAACCTGAATACTTGAACTGTTCTTGAACTGTCCTTGAACAGAAGTTCTTCGACTGTTCTTAAAAAGTGCATGAAATTGTCCAATTTAACGTTTCTTAAACAGTACTTGAAATGTTCTTGAATACTTTAAGAACTGTTTTTAAGAACTTTTGAAGAACAACTAGAGTTCTTGAACCGTTCAAGAACCTGAATTTGTCAACACTGTAACCACCCTCACGGAAATAATATTCCATTTATTAAAACCACAACTTAATTGTAGTTGAATGTAACATTATAAATGTTTCCAACATGAATCGACCTACTTCCATTGGACTTACTTCCATAGGACCTACTTCCATCAGGACTGACTTCCATAGGACCGACTTCCATAGGACCGACTTCCATAGGACCTACTTCCATAGGACCTACTTCCATTGGACCTACTTCCATAGGACCTACTTCCATCAGGACTGACTTCCATAGCACCAACTTCCATTGGACCAACTTCCATAGGACCGACTTCCATAGGACCGACTTCCATAGGACCTACTTCCATAGGACCTACTTCCATTGGACCTACTTCCATCAGGACTGACTTCCATAGGACCGACTTCCATAGGACCGACTTCCATAGGACCTACTTCCATTGGACTTACTTCCATAGGACCTACTTCCATCAGGACTGACTTCCATAGGACCGACTTCCATAGGACCGACTTCCATAGGACCTACTTCCATAGGACCTACTTCCATTGGACCTTCTTCCATTGGACCTACTTCCATCAGGACCTACTTCCATCAGGACCGACTTCCATCAGGACCGACTTCCATTGGACCGACTTCCATCAGGACCGACTTCCATCGGACCGACTTCCGCTTTGTGCTTAGTAAGCTTCATACCATTTCATTTAACCTCATGATTTAAGAAACGCTGTTTGAAAAGACTATGTTATTGAAGTGGGATAGAGAACAGATAGGATGGCCCAGGTCTTGTAAAAAGGGCCTTCACACACATTCACATTGGGGAACAAAATGAAATCAAGATGGAGGCATGCAATCAAAAGAAAAGAAGAGGAATTGGCAACAGAAACCAAACTTTTGGAGGGAGCATAAAATGTTACTAAATGGAAGGAGAATATGATTGATAATAGTAATTATAGGCAAGATGGGTATTTGGAACGGTATAACCAACATTTGGAGAGGGTTTAAATTAAAGCTTAACAGGGGAATAACATGAAGAGATACTTAGAACCACAATGGATGTTCTTACAATACTTTGAGTGCTCGCATGATCATGTGACCATTTCAGCTTACAGCAAACTGTAATATATACTTAAATTATGTATCATTATTTCAGGTATCTCTGCTTACCTTGGATTGTCTTGATACTGTTTCAAGTTGCACAATACAAACATGTGTGCCACTTACCCACACTGAGTAAAAACAAACATTTCTTTTGCATAATTGATGATCCTTTCCCCGTCAGATGTCACACTGCATTTAACACAATTCACTCATTTATTGTCAGTATTAACTAAATTCTATCTTTTATTCGTGTACTGTAATCCTGTTGTCTAATTGCTTTTGAATTATGTCTGTTAAATATTTGATGTGATGTCTCTTCCATCACAGTTGTTCCAGCATACAGGATGTTGATGTAAATAACATCAGACATGCTTGTTGTATTACATGTATCACTTTGAGACTCAGCTCTAACTTTATTCATATTATTAAATACAATAGCATACCAATAAAGAAGCTTTGTAAAGTGAGTAAAGAAACAATTCAGGACATCAACAAAGTTGATGTGACTGCTGTGTTAATGTTCTTCTACACTCTTAATACATTTACTGAAACTCATCAATTGGACTTCATCCCCTAAGTAAACCAGCATATGAGACAATTCTAACTCAGTCAAGCATTTATTTACTTATTAACAGTTGTAAACAAAATGTTGACCAATAGACATTGTGTACACAAAAATGGTTTTCTCAACTAATTTTGAATCTCTGTAATACTGAGAATGTATTTTAATAATGTCTTTAAAATTATGACCTGTAACTTAGATTTGTACCTTAAGAAAATATAAATATTACATTTGATTAGTTGCACACTGAAAATTGAAAACTACATGTAGTAACAGCAGATTCGGCCACATTCACAAGACAGCTCAGTTATAAGGTCTCATTGGGTGTCTTGAATAAAAGAAATTGCTACAACCACCAGTATTTGAAAGAGTACCACTTCAAATGAACCATGGTGAACATCACCATGAATGGTAACCATTGTATGATAACCACTGTGTAAAGATGGTTCAATAATCTTTATTTGCATTTGAGTATGCCTTAAATACAGCTCATGAAAGCAAACAGTATGTTCCCAGCTATTCAGCTGCATGCTGTGAGGTGTTATCTCATCTGAGTTGCAGTATATCAAAGTAAAGATTTCTGATTAGAATCTGTCAAAATCCAGAGCAGTATCAATTATTCAGTAACTCCTGTCAAATCTGAAATACAAAGTAAATCAACAAATGTTATCTTTAACAATTTACAGAGGTGATTTAAGAACAGAAATGATTCATTAAGACCCAGTTAAGTCTGAAAAGGTTTTGTGTTCTATTACTGCACAATCATACAAAGTATAGAAAACTTTTTAATGAAGTGTTTGATTGTGTCTCTAATTACTATTAGTTAGCTTTATATTTCCCACGATAATGAATAAATGTTGCCTTTATACTGAACAATCTGTTGTCAAACCAAACAAATTTGCTGTTTTTGTATAATTTCCATGTTTCCATGGCAATTATGTTTCTTGGAGCCCTGTTTTTCTTATTAAATTTAAAACGTTTAAAGGGTCAGTATATCTTTCACATAAAACAAGCATATAAACAGAAAATGTGACATTTTCCTTTGGTCAATTATCGCCTGTATTGCAGTTTTAGACAAATTTTGATTTAAAATTGAGGTTTCTATGTCTGATGGTACCAAAACTACAGAATTGTTGAACACATAACCTTACCACCGTAAAATTGTGATGTTTTTCAAAATCGTCTAAACTGCTGTTCAATACTATCCTGGATTGACCTGATGACCAGGAAAGTATAATCTCAACAAGGAAAAGACAGGATATAACTGTACCTCAAGCTTCCACATGTATAACGTAATGTTACACATGGGCATAATATATCAGCTAAACTAACTCTTGCATAATTCAAATATTGGATTCTTATACTTCCAAGTTTCCATTATCGTGATTTATTTCAATGTATCTGTATGGGACTGAGAAATTATTTGCTTGCGGATATTAGATGTACATAAAGGAACTGATACTGACAGTTGATACCAGAAGTCATTCTAGCTTTGGAGATATATTTAGCTTGATGTTCTTACATTACTTGGTAAACAATGCTGAGAGAGGCTACACGTGTCAAGATTTGATGTATGGCCTTAATTTGTTGGTTTTTCCTGATGGCTTAAGTACATTCCCTGAGACATCTTATTTTATGTTTTCTGGGAAACATTGATGTCAGTGAATCCATAGAAAATCCTATAAATCTGCTTACATTGAAGCCTTATATTCAAACTTGTCCAACTGATCCAGACTTAAGCCAGCGTGGACTTTTTGCCCATTGCAACAACTAGCATCATTAACTATAGCAAATGTGTCAGAACTTTTTGTACAGTTTTCAGAGGCTTTATTTTGTATAGATGGGTGAATATTCAATATTCATAATAGAAATTCCATTTAAATGTGTCATTGAGTTTCATTAACTAGACATTGCTGGTATACATACCTGTCATGGACAATTTTAGGAATACAATTTGATTGCAGGAGTTTGGAAAGGAAGTACTAATGCATACGGCCTGTCAGATTATCTCATTAGGTAAAGTGCTGCCATGAAATTAGGAAGGTATTTTGTTGAAGAACAGGTCTGGTTAGAAACCTGGAAACATTTGCTCAGTTTGCTTCATAACAAATTACAGTTGAAATATTTCATTGGGCCTAAAATAACAAATAATCAAGGCATTAGTCCAGTTCTGTACATCAGCACACAAAGGTCTTATGCGGTAGTTTTGTATTCTTTTTTGTAAGAGGATGATTTAATGGTTACTAGATTCATGGTTGTCAAGATGGACTCTGCTTGTCATTTTAGTACAAATTATGTACTGTAGTTTCCATGGTAGCTAAAAGCTTATTTTGAATTATACTCACGGCTGCTGGTTCCAAAGTGTGTTTTGAGGAAACGCAAATGTGACTCAAGTCTAGTTGAAACGCAGGCCCCGTGTTCACAAAGGATTAATATCAGGATCATGATCAACTTGATCCCGATTTTGCGGCTCAAATTTGATCTTGATCCTTCGTGAACACCAACTTTGATCCATGCAGATCGCAAAATTGATTCAAAAAGTTGATCCTGATTCTGAAAATCAGACTTAAGTTTCTTTGTGAACTCGGGGTCAGGTGCTAACATTTCAGTGGGTGGCACCTTATCCAATAGTTGGCTGTAGAATTTTGATAAATGACTCAGTTTCAAAAATGATATAGTCAGTACATATATAGTTACTTTCAAACATTTTTGCATGGTTTTAGACTCTTCAGCTTGAGTCCTTAAGTTTCCTGGCTTTGATGATTTCAGCAATTGATGATATTGTTACAGTGAGAGTTGTACAGGATGATATTTCAAAGAATTGTTTCGCATTATTAGTTTCGGAATTGATGCATTATTCATGTCAATTTATTTATATGCAAATTCTATAGAATTGCTGTGAATCCCTTTGATGCCATTAATATATCAGCGAATCTGATTGATTGTTTCTAGATTTGTTCTCTGATTTGAATATTTTCTGTTTGTTTCTGGAGGTATGGGAGCAGTTGTTTGGTTGTATGGGAGCAGTTGTTTGGTTGTATGGGAGAAGTTGTTTGGTTTTACATCCCACCAAACCTCTTGTGTCATATGGTGATAGTATCTAATGGTAGCAGACTGTGCTACCACAAAGTGATACCAAGCTGGAAATAAGTAACATAATATCACACTGTGTCATATTAACCTGATGCCACACCAAGTTGTACTTCGTATTAACCATGTAATGCAGAACAAGGACTTTAATATGTCTTGGATGATCAAACCTGGAACCTCTTACACTCGAGTGCAACTCTGTACCTGGTTATTGTCTGAAAGGTATGACAAAAATGGATGGAAATAGTCACTCACAATTTGTAGTAAAAGACCATGATATTTGCAATGATCTGCAACAATTTGATCTTAACAGTTAATTGAAATTCAAAAACAGGTGCCCCTTAATATTTAGACTGTCATTTCTGTGATGGATTGTTTTGAAGATTAATGGCATTAATTGATTCTGCGTTTCGTTTCAGGTTATTACCATTTTGATGTATCTAATGGCTTTCTTTGAAATAATAAAGCAATTGCTAAATTTTTGTATTTCTTAATATTACCTAAAAACATTTCATCAGATTAAAAGAACGATTCTGCATGTGGAGAGCTCTTGTCAGTGCTTTAATACCATCGAATGCTTTTGAAAATTTTAGTCTTAGTGCAGACATTAGAAAGGCATAGAATGCCGTCACTGTCTGAACAATTTGATATCTTGATATCATGCAACCTCTGTGGCTTCAAGCGATAATGAGTCATGTAACAAATTGGAGTTACCGTGTAGACAAACATTACTAGGAAGTCCTACTCCATATCGGGACCTGCAAGATTATGATGATAGCAATTAATGTCCTACATTTAATGTTAGTTCCATGCATTATTTACTTTTATGTGTACAGTCTAACCTGGTGCGTGTGATCTTAGCATATTTCCAGTAACCTTTCGATAGTCTAAATGTTTCTGCATGTATGGTACATTGTATTTTTAATAATGCCCTAGATATTTTTGCCTTATACTGAAATTTTGACCCTCTGGGGGGACATACCCAGGGAATTCAGACAAAGTGCATAAAATTGTGTGGAAATGCAGATTCTGTAGACTTGCAGGTGTAATCAGCATAAAAAATCCCAAGGCCTCGCCAAAAAGTTTGCCTATTTGATGCTATCCATTGTGTAATGTCTTCTGCATGTAGTCTGCCCCAGCAAGGGGCTAACATCGAGCAGTGCAAAAAGAGTGTCACAATTTATGCCAATGTGTATGTTATATATTTCCACAGCTATATGGTTTGTGTAGGAGTTGGGTAAACATAATTTATATGTATGGGTACATTTTTGTAGCCACTTTTCCCAGTGTTTGCATTACATTTTCTCTGCCCAAAGTTAGTTTTGCGGAGTCAGAAGGAGGTAAAGTTTTTCAAGAGATTAGCCAAACAGTCATATCTTGTATCAAGATATCTATCATCTTGCGTAATATTATTACTTTATTAAATTAAAATTGTGTCGTATCTCAGACATTGTGATAACTCATTTTATCTTGGACAGCCACAGGTCATATTCTTTATAACATATCAAGCTTGTATTGCATAAGTCAGTCCCAAGTCTTAAGGTCCTGATTGGTGATGTTGTATCTTGTGACGTTCAACAAGATGAGAAAGCTTTGAAGAATGCAAGTTTTTATTGGTATTGACATAGCCATATATCTTGCAACAAATTTGTAAGCATCTTGTTTGGTCTAGGATATGTATTTTGAATAGTCTCATTTGTAGCTGTTGGGATGTAAGACCATTGCACTGTAACTGTCATTGCCTTCATTTATTTGATAAGGCCATCCTTAAAAAATTGTTTGATTGCGTAGAAAAATCATAGAATGTTTCTACAATTGAAGATAAGACAACATTGAATGTATACTTTTTGTTCTTTTACATGAAATGAGTGGATAAGTCACAACATGGGAGGAAATACACATAATACCTACAATGCATCAATACATATATGCACAAGACTACTGTTGACAAAGCCATTACAGTGCTAAACTAAAAAAAAAAAACCTACCAATCCACTGTTAAAATTCCGGGTCGCGTAACTGCAAACAAATTTTTTTAAGGATTTCCTTAGTACAAAAGAAAAACATCTGACCAGATAAATGCAGACACTCATTATAGAATGGCTTACAGTTAAAATTGTTTAAACCCCCAGCAGTTATACTGACAGTTCTAAGGCTGCTTTTTGTTCTTTTGCCTTGATTCTCTTTATGTTTTGTCATACAGCCATGTGCTGTTCCATTTTTATGTTTGTGAGTTTGTTGATACTGTGTTGTTTGGTTTCTTTGTCTTTATTATTTTGGTATTGTGTGCACCTTGGTCCTAATTGTATTGTTTTTGTGTTTCTCCATGTGTGTGGCCCTAGGTCCTGATGATATTGTTTTATTGCTCCCTCCCTGTGTGTGTGCCCCCCTCTGTTCCTTTTGGAAGTGTTTTTGTGTTTCTCCATGTGTGGTCCTAGGTCCTAATGATATTGTTTTATTGCTCCCTCCCTGTGTGTGCCCCCCCTCTGTTCCTTTTGGAAGAGTTTTTGTGTTTCTCCCCATGTGTGTGGCCCTAGGTCCTGATGATATTGTTTTATTGCTCCCTCCCTGTGTGTGTGCCCCCCTCTGTTCCTTTTGGAAGAGTTTTTGTGTTTCTCCATTTGTGTGGCCCTAGGTCCTGATGATATTGTTTTATTGCTCCCTCCCTGTGTGTGTGCCCCCCTCTGTTCCTTTTGGAAGAGTTTTTGTGTTTCTCCATGTGTGTGGCCCTAGGTCCTGATGATATTGTTTTATTGCTCCCTCCCTGTGTGTGTGCCCCCCTCTGTTCCTTTTGGAAGAGTTTTTGTGTTTCTCCATGTGTGTGGCCCTAGGTCCTGATGATATTGTTTTATTGCTCCCTCCCTGTGTGTGCCCCCCCCTCTGTTCCTTTTGGAAGAGTTTTTGTGTTTCTCCCCATGTGTGGTCCTAGGTCCTGATGATATTGTTTTATTGCTCCCTCCCTGTGTGTGCCCCCCCCTCTGTTCCTTTTGGAAGAGTTTTTGTGTTTCTCCCCATGTGTGTGGTCCTAGGTCCTAATGATATTGTTTTATTGCTCCCTCCCTGTGTTTGCCCCCCTTGTTCCATTTGGAAGTGTTTTGTGTCCCTCCCTGTGTTTGCCCCCCTTGTTCCATTTGGAAGTGTTTTGTGTCCCTCCCTGTGTTTGCCACCCTTGGTCCTTATGGTATTGTTTTTGTGACCCCTCCATGTGTGTGTAACTTCTCTATTTTCTTTTGCTTAGATCATTCTAGGGAATTTTAGATTTGTGAAGTTGCCTTCCACACTCCATATTTTTTCACTTCAGAAAATATAGATGTAAACTGCTGTTTATCAACATCTTTTGAGGTTCCTGTATTATAATTATGCAAGATGGCATGACAGTTAAGAATCTGAAATACTTTGTTTGACAGTCAATGTGTGCAGATCTACAATGTTTCTTTTGGCCATATTTAGTCACCCCAGTCTTGGCCTCTGGGTATAGTGACAAGTATTGGGTTGGCAGTTGGGTTTTGATGAAGAGGTCATTAATGGTTGGATAATCAGAAATGCTGGTTTGTTTAAGTCACTGCCATTATTATATATTTTTGTCCCAACTATAACAATTTTATCCAACGTATGTTTCTCCCACTTTTTTATTGATCTACTTGAGAATATAATAGACCCTTAAAACATGTATGGCAACACCAAGTCAAGAGGATTTTTAACACAAGAAATTTGAACCATCTAGTTACCCATGGAAATTCTTCAGTTTGTTACTTGCACTGCATACAGTGATTTGAATGAATGCATGCTTTGTAATAAGTCTGCCAGTCTGCTTAGATTCTAATCATACTTTTACCTTTGATACAAGTTTCAAGTAGATTAGCTAGATCCTAACTGCAGCAAATTTAGATTGTTTTGATGTGATTAATTGTGCTTAGTTATTAGTTGCCTTGATAGGTTATATAATGAAGGCACATTTGATTTGATGATGACATTCTTAATTGTATTGTATTTGTCTTTCTGGAATGTACTGTAATGCAATTTTCAAACTGCTTCAATTTTTAGAAGAGTTGTTAGGGTTCCTGGTGGCACATGAAGGGGACACAAGTTTGTTAACTTTCACATTTGTTCATGAGGTTTCTATATCATGACTGTGTTCAACCTTTTGAAAGAGTAAGGGAAATGTTTGCTTGAATTTCCCCAACTGTTCTCTTGGTTTTAAATCCTATTCTCAAGAGAAATATAATTTGTTTTATTGCTCAACAATCCACTGTAAAATGTTATCTTTTCCAAGAATCTTGTAGATTTAGGGTAGAATTCATGAATATTTGAATGGAACTTTTTTCTGAGCTGTGTAGAGTCTTTTTTGTAAGATTGATTAGAGAAATGAAAAGGTTCATTCATCAGGCTAATATGCCTTGTTCATTTGATGGTTGTTTCAATGAATGGCTTCATGTTGATTTAATTAATACTCTCACTTGTCTTCTGTGTGGCAGTTTCTTACGAGGGTTTTACGTCTTTAATTACAGTATGTACATATCCTAATGTTCTAGGTGTTTGTCCTTTACTTAAAATAATATACTCAGATAAATTTTTAATCTATGGTATACTCCTTTATCAAATGCATGAAATTAGCTCTACAAACAAATAATAAACTTTATTAACACCTGGCTCCTATATGGCAATTGTCTAAGCTTACTTCACTGAACATTGCATTGCAACATTGTATGTGTCCCATAATAAACTACTGCAATTGAATATGCAACACATTTCTGTGTACAAAATCTGACTTGATTTAGCTTATTGATTATAAGTACTGTGAAACCTCAATAACAAGACCACAATTGGAACCATTAGAACTCTTGAAAACTTGTCTTCTTATAAATTGAGGTGGTCTTAATATTGAGGTTGAATATAGAGAAAACATGAAAATGGACTTGAGAATTGTGTTCTTAATTTTGAAGTGGTCTTATTATTGAGATGGTCATTAAGTGAGGTTTTACTGCAGACATCTTGCAAAAATGTTGCTTATCAAGTTTTGTGAGTTGCGCAGTAACATTCTATTATTTCATTGTTTGTTTGCTTCGTATTGCTATTTCCAGATTGTTTGTGTTTGCCAAATTGCATCTTGTAGTAACAGGGTAGAACATATACCTGACTCAGATCTGAATGAAAACCAGATGTAATAGTGGTATACGTAGTAGTCCAAATTTCATAACATAATATAACATGTTCTTTATTGGGCATTAAAATTCATTTGAAAGCGGAATTGGAAATAACTTAACCAATTACACGGTCTTGAAAACTTCAATTTAAAAATGTGGGCACAATTTAGAGACCGTGTGACAGATGTTTCGAAGCATTACAGTTTAATAACAAGTTTAAAGCATATTGAAGTGACATGCTGTCTGAAACGAAAAATTATTTTATTTCTCAAAATTATTTTATTATTCTTCTCTGATAGTCAGAGGAACGTACAAAATGTCTTTTTACATTTATAGAATTTTATTTTGTTCACATATTGTCGCATTATTTCCAGAACCCCATAACTTGTTTTCATCTTTTTGAGAAAGACAACTTTTGAAGTTCTACCCTCTTGAGATAATAGTTACATACAGAGTTATGGAATTGCATTTTATTTAGGTCATAGGTAGTACTGATAGAAAGAGCTTTGAAAGACCATGTTTCAATGATACCAAATACTCAAAACCGCCAAAAATTGATTTAGGGGGTTCTGAAAATAAGGCAACAATATTTTGTCATTGAACCAGCAATGCTTTAACTACATCAAAAGTATATTCTGTAGAGTTCACTTTTTGGTCCAATCTTGCTGAAACTTTTCTTACTATTGAAAGAAGTTTCAATGAGTTGGATACAGGGTCATCTAGGTAAAAAAAAATAGGTCACTTGGTACAATGATTAGAAATCCACATTAATACTCGTTAGGCTGCACAATATCTGTCTGATGCACAGGTAATCTGGTCAGCATTTTTGTATGCATGTGTATGAAATTTGGTCAAGTAAGGAATCTGGGCCTTGATGGGTTAAAAAACTAGGTCACTTGGTCAGGCAACATTTTTTGCTTGATTTAATATGATGTGGTCAAAATGTTGGCCTTTATGTAAGCTAGGATAAGTTTTCAACATGTTCATTTGGGCAAAATAACTTAAGGTCACTAGATCAAATGATAGAAAAAATAGTGCTGAGTTTCTAATTAATGTACATGAAATCTGGTGCGAATGATTGTCTTTATGAAGAAAATGAGGCCAGTTTTACACATGCTCGCTGGTAAGTGATACATGGCCATTGAATCTGGCCCTTCTTTAATATTTTGGCTGTTTGTGTTCTTGCAGCATTTCTTTCGTCTCAAACGCAATTGATGCAGACACCGTCATGGAACATAATCGGATTTTCGTTACACAGTCCATAGACAGATTCAGACATTGCGGTTGCCCTCCCCTGTAATCTGACAAGCAAGTTATATTCTATGACATTGAAATCTTAAACTTTAAAAGGTTTCTGCTTGTTTCCACTACTCTGGTAGACAATAATTTTTGACAACATTCTAACAAAAATGTTTTAAGTTTTCACCTTCACTTTGTGGTGATGGCAGCAGTTGTAAAGCAAATTGTTTTTAATTCAAACTCAAAATACATCTTGAAGAGTTTCTCATTCACTGTACAGGTATCTAAACGTATTCGTTCATTTTGGTTTGTACCCTGATTAAAGGAAGTACCTCATCTAATATTTAACAGATCTTTGCAGGAAGATAATTGGATGGAAAAAAACTCTACAAGTGGGAAATTAGAGACTGGTATATTGACAATGAGTAAATGAATTGTTTTTAGTGCGGCTTGTCATTTAATGTGGGAAGCCCATTAATCATTCAGTATTTATTGTGTTGGATATGTTTTAGTCTCTGTGAATATTTGTAGCACGTTTTGCCTGTTACATCATATTGCTAATGTAGACTGGCATATTTACTTGAACATGGTTCTATTTTAGGCACCCTGAAGGCCACAAGATTTATGCTAAAATTCTACCAATAACAATGTTGCTTACAATGGATTTTGTTAACTAAAAATATAAATGAATGTTTCATAGGATTATGACTTTGCTTTTAGCAACAAATAATTGCCAACATGATTATGATTAATTTACAATGTTGCTAAAAATGGATTTTGTATACTAAAAATATAATTGAATGTTCCATAGGATTATGACTTTGCTTTTAGCAACAAATAATTGCCAACATGATTATGATTAATTTAAAACTTTCAATGCTGATTTGTACATACAAGAAGAATGGGTATACTATTTTGCTAATATCGGTTGGTCAATCTGTCTGTTATAGAGATAGATTTATATCAACATAAAATGTACAATTTACATGGCAATATAAAATTAAGACATATTAGTAACAACAATATGTATGAATCAATAAAGCCATATCAATCAACAATTAAGGATAACACAAAAAATAGTTCAAGTAAAAACTCTTATTTCCATTGTGGTGCTTAATATATATATAGTATTGTGTGACATATGAAGAATTTTATATGTGATCCAAAATATGCTGTCCAGGAACCTTGGCCACATCTAGAAAATCCTGCTGTCCAAGCCTGGCTTTCACGTTCTTCAAGCGTTAGTTGGGTGACCATTTGGTGTTGAAGCTATAACTACTTAAACTTCATAGGGTGACTGTCGGTAGTCTACAAACAGCCCAGGTAGTTTATGGGGTCAGTATGTCAAAGGTCTATTTGACCTTGGGTCTAAAAATGTTCCATAACCGGAGACAACTGTGATTTTAAAGGCGTTACAAAAAACCAGCATATCAGTATATTGCAATATACATCCAAAATTAACTTGTTTAAGAATCATTACTTTCTGCTAGAAAACTACTAGTTACAAACTCTTAATGTGAGCGAAAGAGTTCAGAGTTGAATAAAAGGGTTTTAGTACGAAATGATCTACAGTCATAGCTTAGATTAATGAGACAATATATCATGGTATGTTTCATGCATATCTCGACACCCCTATTGGACCTTATTGAACACTGTCAAATTTATTGTATTTTTGTCTGAGGTCCGATGTTATCCTGTTGGCTCAATAGATCAATGTTTGCTTGGTCTGTACTGTTTTACAAACTGGTCTTAGTCTATCACCAATCATGGCAGCTGATGTTTCCTTCATAATCTTAAAGTCCTTTTACTCTGTTTTGCAATGTTTAGTTTAATAAGACACATGCTATTGGCAGAAATTCAATTACTGTTTTCAACAATCTACAATTTGTAATCTCACGAACTAGAAAAAAGCAATCTTGAAATCACATGAAATTCTTGTAGGGACTGGAATGAGACACGCAGCGATTGATTGCTGTGTTATTGTATTTGTTCGGGCTGATTGAACAAAAACGTCTTATTAAAGTATGACTTAATCTCTCTGAATGTCACGAGTGTCAAAGTAATTTCTACAGTCTTTTATTTTCCCACACACTGATCAATTTTGTTTTGTTCCGTTGCCTATCTGGTCTGAAAATGCTTCTGTAATTAATTTTTACCCTGCAACGAAACACGCGCTTGTGACAATGGTAGCGTTTTATTGACTCTGGGTAATTATGCTTGAAAATCAATTCCAGAATTCAAATATTTTAAAAATAGTTTATTATGTTGTTTAGTGTCTTCATAATGTATGACATTGATGTCAGTTAGATGAGATGCTTTGTTACATGATAAATAACAGAAATATGATGAGAACTTGTGGTTTATTACTGATTGTAGTTAATTGTCAAGCAGTGTAAGTCAACATTAGAATCCAGACCATTGTTCATGAGTAATGCATTTCCTTTCTAATTCTTTTCGTGATCAGTGTTAATGAAAAGCTTCATCTCCCATACGTTGTGTGTACACATCAAATTTCTATTGATAGTCAAACATTGTTTTACAATGATCTAATTCCTACTGTTTTCCTATGATTGATTTATAAGGCCTAAATATATATGTTTGTTTCTGATAACCAACCCAATTCCCAAGTTTCTAGGGCTAAACATTTTTAAAGTCAAGCCTATGTTTTATATAAGTTCCTTTACAGATTATTCTACCAAAACTATCCATTCAGTGATCAAAAAATGAAAATACCAGTAATAATAATTTCTCTTTTAAAACTTCAAGATTTCAAAACTGGCAAGAAGCTCAGCATAAGGGATTGATATAAAGAGATTTTTTATTAAGGTAATTAATACACCTGTTCACACTGAAGCTCTTGTCTTTCGAAGTTTCGAACATTGACCTTCCCCTTTTGATGAAAACTAATAAATTCATGGCCATGGTGTTGAGGCAGTGTATTTAAGGTGCTACATAAAGTGCTCCAGTGATTTTTAACCAGGTTTTCAAAGAAACATGGTCACCGTTACTAAAAGTAGAAATTTGGTTTCAGGCGAATAACTTGAGTTTCATTGATCATATTGACACCACACTTGGTGTATAGTAAGAACATGTAGAGAGCTCGCTTTGGATTGCTTTTGGGTTTGGTCCGCGAAAGGTCAAGGTCACCATTACTAAAAATAGAAACTTGGTTTCCAACAAATAACTTGAGTTTCATTGATCATATTGTAACCAAACTTGGTGTATAGGAAGAACACGTGGCCATCTCGCTTGGGATTGCTTTTGGGTTCAGTCCGCTAAAGGTCAAGGTCATCGTTACTAAAAATAGAAATTTGGTTTCTGGCGAATTATTTGAGTTTCGTTGATCATATTGACATCAAACATATTGTATAGTAAGAACATGATGAGAGCTCGCTTGGGATTGCTTTTGGACTCGTTTCGTCAAAGGTCACTGTTACTAAAAGTAGAAATTTGGTTTCCGGCAAATAACTTTAGTTTAGTTGTTCATATTGACATCAAACTTAGTGAATAGTAAGAACATGTGGAGAGCTCGCTTGGGATTACTTTTAGGTTCATTCCGTTCAAGGGTAAGGTCACTTAAAATTTAAATATCAGTTTCCACTTAATATCTTCGCTATGCATGGGTGTTTTGACATCAAACTTGGTGTATATTTGTTGCATATAATATATCTAAGTGTGTGTATGCATGTATCACCTACGGCACCTTTGCAGCATTGATGATCATCATGTATTCATTATACAAATAGAGCCTTGGTTACAAATAACTAGGTTGAAAACCTGTTTTGTGGGCATTGCCCATTTCTTGTTTGTTCATTTATATACGGTGGACAGTTGACCTAACCAGTTTTATTGGAATTAATTTATCAATTAGTTCTAACTTGCTTTTCCACAAACATCCGACATCTTCTCCATATGTGGAGACCATGACTTTAGCCAATGCCACGGAAGTACATAACCTGCCCAACCCTAGAATCGAACCCAAATCTGTATTACAGCAAATTGTTTATAAATTTGATATTGAATATTTATGTCTGAGTCTTGTCCCTGTTCCTGTATTTTGTTTACTTGTGTACATGTATATATTTTCATTTCTTCTGGCATACTTTTGTGGTGTCTGTGTTCTGTGATATTTCATGCCCGACCTGTTCTTCATCCATGTAACGAAGTGTGACCCAGAAGAAAAATTTGCAAGGGAAACACATATTTACCGAAAATGTGATATAGGTTCATAACGAGGATCCAGGCCGATGTCCGATTCTGGAATCAATCGATTAGTAATTACTTGTTTGGTCTTGTGGAAACTTTTCTGCTATTTGTTTATCTTGTGGCGTATCACATTGTGACTAGCACATTATTTGTCGGTTGATTGATGTCTCACATTTTCTCTGTGTGCTAGGATTATATTGACCAAATGTAATGTTGTTTTATGGGAATGGCTTATTTGTTAAATGAACGATTACAAAATACTTTTTAACTTTTACTTATTGTCTGTAGTTATGTCTCCCAATATGTTTTATCCTGTCCATCTGTCAGTCTGTCTGTTGTTTTAGATGTTTTAAGATTACTCTATAAACTGCTGGTTAACCAAACTTGATGGGAGGAATCAGCATTAAGCTTTCAAGATTCATTGATTCATAGTGGAGTTACAGGTCTGGATAGTGTTGGGATAAGAATTGAGAATTATCCAGCGGAATAATTGGTGTTCAAATATGTTCAATTTTGCCTTGTCTTGTGTATGGTATGTGGCGTTCCCTGTAACAACTTCATCTCTCTTTCACGGTCAACATCTTCTGAACTGCTGAATGGCTTGACCAGATGGACTTTTTGTTTTTAAATGTATGATTAATGTCCATACTGGATTATCATCATATAACGCTTGTGCGCCTCATTACTGCTGCGTTGATCTATTGTAATTTGTTTTCATTTCTCGTTTATGCATTGGCCTAGCAGGGACATTAGGTGCATATATCACAATGCCTGCAAATCCCATTAAATACCATGGTTTGAAGATCAAAACTAGCAATTATTGGACTTGTGGTCTGAGAAATGAAAAGTTCCAAAACATTCCTTCCAAAAAGATGGCAAAAGAAATTCATACAACAAAAGATAATCAAATATCAGGTGTAATTTATTTTAATTCATTCCGAATGAAAGATGTGGCAGAGTGTGGCTTTGTAATGTAATTTGTTTATTCCAAGAGGATGGTAGGTTCCACACAGTCTTCCTGAGAAAATCTGAAATTTCCTCGCAATTACCCTCATTTTGAATTGCAGACGAAATTGGAATTAGTTTTTTTGTTACTGTTTAAGCTGGTATTGTTTTCAACCATTCACTGCACTTATTTTCAATTTTCATAGAATTTGTTGTTACATTTTGAACTCATTCGCCGAGGATTGAAGTGCAGTAAACATCATAATAATGATATTTGTGTTGATTAATTGAAACAGTTCACATTTGAATTGTTCTGAATATCGTATTTATCCTTATTAGTAAATTAATTCATCTACCCTATTGATGTTTCCTTCGTATTTTTAGAAAGGTGTTTCATAAATGAATTCAATAAATTCAATTATTTATTCAACACCAATGTTATATTTTATTGATAACATAAATTGTGTAATAATATCCAGTTACCGTGAAATATTAGATTTTATTCCCATAGTAGCTTCCAGCATCTCTGCCAGTCAGTTATGATGCCATGTCATTTGTTATATGCCTAAGTGAATTACCGAATACAATACGTGGTTGTTATTACACATTTGTGACATTATTTATGATATGGATATGATTAACGGCTATACGATGAATATTTGATTCCTACCGGTACTTCCAACATAAGTGTTGGCATTTTAAATAAGTGTTTTATAGGAAATATTGTATTGTTTACCCCCATGATAATCATTGCATTATCAACAATAGATTGTTGCTGGTTATATTTTGAGGAGACCTAGTTTCTAACATGTTTACCATTTGGGAACTAGTTGGGAAATTCACATAATTTCGCCATAAATGTCATTAGCTGAGTAACTAATTGCTGCATATTGCCATTACATTTCATTTGTCTTCATGCAGACAAGAAATGTTTCATATTTCTCATAATTCTCAAAATATATGAGGAGTTAGGGATCTAGGGAAGAATCGCATTTTTTTACAATCTTCATTATGTTCTTGCATCTCTCTTGCTAGTGCGACATACGTACTTGAAGAAAGTCATTTGTGTGGAATTGAGTTTCTTCTATGCTGTTTCTTGTACTTTCTTGTACCATTATGATATCAGGAAAGTGGATGATGTTTGTTGATAGAGGGAGTCTTTCTCATCCCCAAGTATTGGTTGTCATATTGGCTCCCAGAAGTCACAGTATCATTTTACTTCACAGGAATATAATTATGAAAGAGGAAATCAACATTTGTGGGACAAGAAGTTGTGTTGCATGATCAATAGGCTTTAATTTCAGATGTTTATTCGTTGTCATGAATATGAGATGAAATGAACAGAATTTTAAGATCTAAATGACAAACGCCCTAATGAACCAAATCTGTCTGAAGTTACAAAACTCTCTCTTGCTAGGGGCTAACTCAATTTTGGCTTTATGTTCATTTGTTAAGCATTGTTGCTATTTAGATGCAGGAGTTTTGAAAAAAATCTAACATGCAGTGGATATTGATATCAATGAGCTCAAATACTTGATTTGCATTCACTGGAGTTTTTAAATAGTTGCATTGGACATTTATAATACTTTTTGCTGTTTATCTGCATCACTATTGCTTGGACCCTTTTCTCAATAGCTGCAGCTCTTACCAGTAATACGTAATGGTTCAAATCAGTTTCTGTTGAACTCTTGTCTGTGCATTTATCTATATTGTTGGTCCTATTTTTGTCCTCAGATACATGTTTTATTCATCATTTCATCTAACAGTTTCGTCTTCTTGGAGTCCAATTTAGGCACTCACAATAAGAATAAGGTAAAAACCAGTTTAGAATAGAATGTGTGCTCTGTTCTGTAAACTTCACCTATGAGATTCTTTGAGTCGATATAAAAAAGTACAATAACCTACTTATCCTAAAAATGGAACTATAATAAATATAAATCATACATTCCATTGCTTTTGTTCATTGTTTTGGATAAAGATATAATGTTTATTTGTCTGATGGATCCATATTTGGGTGTATAAATCATACAGAACATAACAAATTGACCTGCATCTTTAGAAATTAATTCACCAGGAAAAAAACTGGTCATGAATCAAAATCACATTTCACAGACCATTTATGCTAGTCAGAGTAACAACAAAAAGGTATTATGTTTCTTGAATAGTTGAAGTAGCAGACTTGAAGACGGTCATATCTCTATTTCTCTATGGAGACCACACTTGTCGTTTATCGCTCCCAGTGGTGTAATTAATGGATCTAGCGATATGACAATCTATTAAGAGGGTGATTTATTACTGACAATGGTGACATAAATCATTGTACTGATAATAATATTATGGAATGCTTACATTCGAGTAAAATCAAGGAATTACTTTCCCCTTTTCCTTGATATGTACCACATTGGAATAAAATACTATATGATTAAAATTAAAATTTTGTATGCCAAATTTGTTCTTATGTATGTACTTGCCTTATCAGATGAATCTACCATACTTTTAGAACTTAAGGTTGTCTGAAAATTTAAAATAATCATTATGCTTCTGCAGCAGGACCCAAGTTTTGCTGTAGCAGTTCCATTTTGACACCACATTAAGTGAACTTATAACATTGTCGTATGTTTTTCAGACAACTGCTTGGAACTGACAAGGCAAAACAAACTGGAAACTGGCCATCACAATATAACCAATTGTTATATACCCCATGTATCAGTGTTTTACGACGTCCTCAGCATGACGATTATGACAAATACTGTTTCATATCACCACCAAACTCATTTATCAGAGTACCAACCAGTGCCAAAGACTATTGGGTTAGATTCAATTGGTGTTAAGAGGTTTTTTTTAAAGTTTAAGCTATTTGTCTTAACCAGCAATTAATCCCTCCTTTGCAAAGAACAGTCCATGAATCTTGGGAACTAAAAAGACTGATGTTTGCATTGCGGGGTTGTAATGTTGATGTTTGTACATGACTGTATTTATATTTATTTGTTTCAGAATGCCATATGACCCAAAGGTGACAGCTATAAAAAGAATTGTCGCAGTTGAAGGGGATCTTGTCAGGAAAAGGTATGTTGTGTTTAGTCCTGCTCTTCTCATTGATGAGGAGACATCAATTTTTATTGATTCTATCATTTGAGTAATATCAGAATACAAGTTATTGTCATAAAGGCTATATAGATCCATTAACCCATCATGACATAACCAAACATGGTACAATCAGTATGACAGTATGACATTCTTTTACATTGTACATTTCACAATGACTCATTGACATTATAATCAGAAATGCTGTATTATTAACAATGTAAGTAATGGCATGATCCGTAATTAAAAAAAGCATTATCACAGATCTAATTGTCTTTACATTTTCTTTCGTGATATAGAAAAAATAATTGCAAAGCCCTCCATGTAAGCTCAGTAGAGCACCGAGGTGTCACTTTTGAGGTCCAGGTCCAATTCCCATCTCGGCAGGTCCATGTTCTTGGCATTTTGGCTACGGTCATTCGTGAGGAGAAATTGTCAGCTGCTTGCGGGACGGCAAGTTGGAAAACATGTTACGCCAACTGACTGGCATATATCACTATATATATTTTTTTAATGGTATAAACCCAATGGAAAAGTTTGTGTATATCAAAATATCATATCTTGATCGAATTTACATGAGTTTCCATTACAAGATATTTTAGTCATGGGATGCTTAAAATTTCGCTTCAATAAAATGCATTTATTTGATTATCTTGTGACATTTTGTTTCTTTAGGTTGGCTCCAAAACTGTAAATCTAGTGGCTTTTATTGTCTGTAGCCGTAACATTACGATTTGCACACTGGGAGTTTTTTTAGCTTCCTTCTGTTTTAGAAAAACACTTTGGGTTTATGTGAAATGTAGTATATACATAAATTTTCTGGTCATCCGGAACAAAGTAGCTAATGGATGTCATTTTTCCGGTATCTGTCAGGATCTGTTGCGTCTAATCAGTCATTGCGGAATTCAGAGACAAGAAGGTAATTGGAACAAATGGCTTCAAGTCGACTGTCTCTGTGGACGTCTGATAATAGCAGTGATGTATTTCACTTTGAATAAATAGTGTTGATTGTCACATTATGGCAGTAATTGTTAAATGGGTCTTACAGTGAACAGACGGGAATTTCCTGATGTATGTATACTAATTTGCCATAGTGGAAAAAAGTGTGTTGTCTCCTGTAAAAAATAGAATGAGAATATCTAAGGATTCCTTCAACTGATGTCTTGTTTTTTTTATATTTTGCGTATTCTTTTATATATTAGAGAGTTTTTAAAGCGCACAGAGTTATTTGAATTTATAAGTGTGCTTTTATATCAGGTTAGCTGATAACTTTATGGCTTTTTCAGGACAAGCCCAGACTATGTAGTATTGATTCCACAAGGTCATGTATGGGTAGAGGGAGATAACGGAAGGTTGAGTCGAGATAGTAATAGCTTTGGACCGGTAAGTTGTCCCCCTTTGATTGTGAAAAATACTTCATGCAGAATAGGAGTAATCCATGATCTCTTTACCCCCTCACTGAGTCCGACTGTTGGTTGGTCTACTGATTGTTTCCCTCAGGTTTGGCATTTTAATGGAACTATGGTGCTTTGGTTATTGTTATTATATGCTTGATCTTACTGTAGTATATAATGTTACTGTTCTGACAAGTACTGGCCAGTTTTCAAATACAGTCGGACCCATTCATTCGAATTCATCAAATCTGAATTTTTTTTTAATAATACATGGTTTCGAATACCGATTTCAATTTGATGCGCTTAAGATACATCAGGACCTGATCAGTATTCAGATAGAAGGTTGTCGAATCAATGAGGTCTGGCTGTACATGTTTGTGCTGCTTGCAATGTAGTCATGTAGTCATGTAATGCCAAACATATAAAAAGAGCATTCATACAAAAAACATTCAAATGTGCAGTTCTAGAATTAATGTAAAACAAAGATGAACAGTCAACGTTTATATGCAAATACTTGTAATGGTACAATTTTATAATATAAAGTCACCACTTGTTGTGCTAGTTGCAATATAATCTGTCGTAACTGACATTGGCCTATTTATGACAGTTACAATTGTTAAATCATGCAGGGCATTTGTTCGGTCATTTTGGGTTCCTTTTTGGGTTCCAATCCGCTTCTCAAATAGTATGTTCTCTATATCAATTGAAAAAAGAGACACAATTCTGCCATTCGCTTATATGGGTGTCAGTGCTTAAAACTATCCAATGTCGTGCAAGGAATGATTAATTATATTAAATCTGAAAATATAGATATATATATTTATCCACAGTGGACACATACCTGAATTCTTTACTATGTAAAATTCAATAAGAAAGTCGTATCAATGGAAGTATAGTCCAAAGGTATAATTCTTTTGATATCAACGATTGATTTATAGTAACTGAAGTATTGAAATTGGGAGTTAAATGATGTTTACATTTACTATTTATCCATCTTGGTGGATAGTGTATGAAATAAAGGGATTATGGGAACATTCCACAAACATCTAGCACAGATTAGTTATAGGTGGAGCATTGATTAACGTAAATCCTTTAACAGTACAAGTAACTGGGGGCATATCAACAACAATCGTAGTAGATTTATACCTGTAAGTATGCATCTGTAAGGTTTTTGTAGATACATCTTGAATATATCTTCATATATCTTGAAGAATTATATTTGTATGATTTGTATGGCTAGGTTCCAGCAAAATAACAGTTAATGTTTTAAAAAATTCACAACAAATTTAAATTGAATCAGCTACCCCATTTTTATCTACTTAAACTGCAAAAAATATATCATGTACTTGTATAGGAAACGCTTTCACGCTCTGTAATACCTGTCCTAACTTTGGAAAAAAACTATGTAAGACAGGTTGTTCACAAAACAAGTCATGTTTCACCTTGTCAAGATTTCCCTAAATTTCTAGTGTGCCACTGTATATTTCCGTGTGCGATATAAATATACATCGGCGCTAAAGCCTTGACATCAAACGCAATTACAGCTGCAACAATGAATCATAAATTATGTTGTAGACTGTCGTTTCATGATGAGTCGTCGCCTGTTTAGATGCAAGTGTTGATTGAAATAAGGAACATTGACAGCAAGTGTAAACAAAAACACTAGAAACTATGTTAAATTAACTGGTTGACAAGATAAGAAATTGCTACATTTTGCTTTGATAATCCATCTTCTGAATTTTGATGGGACAACATAAGTGCTTGAATAACTAAGTTTTGGGTATACAGTCAAACCTGTGTTAAAGACCACCTGCGAACAAAGACCACTATTGCAAAACCTGTCTGCAAAGATCACCAATTTTATCTCCCATCAGACCATTTTCAATGATATTTAATCTGTTAATAGAGACCACCTGTAAACAAAGACCACATTTTGCTGTTCCCATGGGTGGTCTTTACAGACAGGTTTGACTGTACTTGGGTTTGGGAATATTCTTGATAATGCAGATTTTCAAGTTTTTTAAAAATATTTTTTTTCAGTTACCTGTAAGTTTAGTTACATCGAAAGTTACGCATGTGATATGGCCACCAAGTCGCTGCCAGGAATTAAATACTGAGGAACTAGACTGTGACAGAGTGATGAAAGGGACTGGACCTTTGATGCTCGGAGATGATGCCTGATCATTGTTCATGCTTCAACAGAGTTGGTGTTTGGTTTCTTGGACATACTGTTCATAACAAACCATAGTAAATTATATATGAAACTGCAAAACAGCATTTAGCATACATTATGCCTGCTCAGGAAATTTTTACCATGGTTAACATCCTTCCCTCTTTGTTATTTTTGTGTCAACATTTAGAATGTTGGAGTGTAGTTGCATAAATTCTAATAACGTACCCTGAAAATATAACCGCCGATGATATCTAAATTTGTTGACATTATAATTAACTGTGAAAAACATTGTATAATTACAATATGAAGAACATACTACAACATATTTGGAGTGTGATTTATTGTATCATTTTATCTCCGGTACAAGTTCTGTTGTTTAAATCACTCTTTATTAAACTCTATATAATCTTCGAATCCTGCAATGTACCATTTCGGGTGCAGCCTTATTAAGCTGACTTTTGCTACATTCCAGTCCATTTAACAACTTGCAGATATCGAACAAATCAGTGTCCACTTTACAAACACAGTTCAGCTGTGTTACAACCCGTTTTGTAATAAAACCCTGTTTTGCAATAAATTTTTCAAAAGTTGACAGAAGCGTTTTATTTCGTCATGAAATATTTAGAAACCAGCCCTCGACTGTGAAATAAGTCTTATTTTACAAGGCTGAAAAGAAAAACTCGTCCTAAAGACATGATTTTAAAGAACCCAGTTTGTAATACCGTTTTATTAGGCTCAACCCGTTTTGTAATAAAATTTTCACAATGCACAGAAATGAATATTTTTAACATTAGGTAATAAGAAACCTATAGACAGATGTAAAAAAAGTCTTAGAAAGTAAAACACTTGTTTTTACAATAAATTCATGATTTTAAAGAACTGGTTTTGTAATACCATTATTTTAGACTCGACACGTTTTGTAATAAAAATTTTGAAGTTGACAGAAACATTGAAATTGCATCAGATCGTGCAGTGCGTCGTGCGTCAACATTTTCTTTAAACAACTTCTCCTCCTATACCACAGAATGGATTTTGTTCAAATTTCACAGGAATGATCCTTGGGTGGACCTCTTTCAAAGTTGCATAAATCACAGGAGCTAAAAATAGATTTTAAAAGTAAACTTTGAAAATCTTCTTGTCCCAAACCATGAGGTCTAGAGCTTTGATATTTGGTGTGTAGCATTGTCTAGTGGTCCTCATGCATATAAAAAAAATTAAGAGAACTTTTATACTTGTCATGGCGTCCCCTACTATCCCTTCCCAGGCCCGGATTCACAGGGGGGCAGGCCCGGATCCACCGGGGGTGGGGGCCAAGGGGGCATTCCCCCTCCCCCAGTCGGCTGTGGAGTGACCCTTTTCTATACCTAATATAAAATTATTTCCACTGATTAGGTCTTAAGGTTACTATTCTTTGAGCACTTAAAATGCAATACATTAATTTATGGTCGATTTCCTCTTGTATACTTCCAGTAGAATGGAAGGAAGTGCAATAAATGTTGGCCCCCTGTTGTGATCATTGACCTTGAGACCGTCTAGAAGAATCATATGCTTTTCACTCTACATCACCCAGGTGCTTTCAATTTCCTTATCATGTATATATATATATATATACATGACACGGACATATAATATGGTTTATATGTCCTTGTACATGATAAGGAAAATTATTCAATTTCCTTATCATGTATGTATATATATATATACATGACGCGGACATATCATATGGTTTATATTTCCTTTATTTCCTTGTATATGATAAGGAAAACTATTCAATTTCCTTATCATGTATATATATATACATGACATATTTGTGTAGCATTGTCTAGTGGTCCTCTTACAAGATTGCATAAATCATTAAAATCTGTTGAAAAACATGGCCGTCAGGGGGAGGGCCTTGTTTCCTATTTGTATAAAGTGGAAACTATAAACGTCATCTTCTCTTAAGCCCCTGTATGGATTTTGACCAAACTTTACAGGAATGATCCTTAGGTGGTCCTCTTCCAAAGTTACATAGATAATTTTGGTCTGTTCATAAGTAGGTCACGGGAGGTAATAATCGATTTTATAAGTAAAAACTCTTGTGAAAATCTTCTTGTGCAAACACCATAAGGTCAACAGCTTTGATATTTGGTATTAAGCATTGTCTAGTTGTCCTCTTAAAGGATTGCATAAATTATTAAGTTCGGTAAAAAACATGGCAGTGTATTCAGGTGAGCGATATAAGGGCCATGATGGCCCTCTTGTTACAAAACGGGTTGAGTCTCAAAATTTGGTATTACAAATCGGGTTCTTTAAAACCATGTCAATATTGCACGAGTTTTTGTTTACAACGCCTGAAATAAGGCTTATTCCACACTTGTAAACTGGATTCCAGTAATTTGATGGTGAAATAAGACATTCCTGTTTTTATTACAAAACGGGTTGCAACACAGCTGTCCAAAATATGCTTCGACTTTTGATTGGGTTACGCATCGCTAAATAAATTCGTCTGCTCAGGAAATAAATGTTTGAATTCAGACATATGTATCTATGACTGTGCTCCACATCCATACGGACAGTAACTAGACTTATAATTTCTAACGAATGATTGCAGTTTATGTACTATAAACATAAAAACAAGAAACAAGAAAGATGGTCGGCGCAATTGTTAACCAATCCGCGTCAAGGTTTTAAACGTTGTTCGTTTGTAGAGAAATTGCCTTGGTGGTTAACGTAAGATTTGATTGGTTTACACAAGACTGATATATAGCAAAACCATGTTACACTGCGCTGCGCCGAATAAAAACAATTTTATATTGTTCAAAATAAAAACAAACAAACAAAACCAGACAAAGTGAAACGTAATTAATACGTTTTCTATATTTGTGACAGTCAAATAGATTCAACACCAAGTATGGTGACAATATGATTCGAATGATAACCATTGTCTGGGCTTAGTGAGCCGTCATGGATTCGAACGTTATATTATTTTTGATAACATTTAGAGTGGATTGGTCCACTTACTTTTTATTTATTATTACACATTGTAGTTTATCTTTAATTTAAACACGAGTTTAATGGGTATCGTATTAATGAACATTTTGTTTTAATAAATACCTAAGTAGCGATTTTATGGAAATCTCTAAAAGGTCATAGGACAATGCCACAATATTAAGTCCTGTGTTTTGTGTACACGTATTTATGCGCATTTATTAGTTTTTATGGAACGTGAGGCAAACTATTTCTACCACCCATGTTATAAGTATTTAATATATGTATAAACATGTTAGAAAAATGAACGAAAGCAGAATTTTACGATTTTGGGTGTCTTTATTGATTCTATTAACAGATGTGCAATAACCAAAAAATGACAACGTTTAATTTGCGCCGATTATTGTTCTAAACATATGTCTTGTTAAGATACAGTACGTTATTATAATTATTATATTAATAGCTCCATTATCATTCATTTTGTTGAAACTTTATGCTATACAAAACATAAACACATTGGTTCTGTTAGCTGATTTCCTGGGTAATGTGATCATCCATGTACTTAGTCACTGGTTGTCGAAGGCAATGTTCAGTGAATTCTTGTTGGATGTAACTTCATTGCGTGCTTTTTTGTGTTAGCAAATTGAATGCATGTTGTATATTTCAGTTTCTTATTGTTAAGTATTTATTGTCATGTAAATAAATATTTTAAATATTATTGAGCTTTTTATTTCTTCTGAAATGAATGGAATTTTGACCGTTGAAATTGATTTGCTATAAACTTGTTTGAAAAATACTTACTTGACATCCCTGGCAAACAATGAAGACTGGAGTCCTGTGGGTTTTGAACCATTGACCCAATCAACATATGTTTGGTATTCTACAATCTATAGTTACCCAATTGTCTGGTGTAACTTTCTTGAAAACAGACCTGTTTAAATGACATTTAACATGTGTTACATGCAATGTAAGGCCACTATATCCAATGTGTACGTATCAGAATCCAAAATATGTCAGCTAACTAATATTACAACATTAATATGTCGAGATCATGCAATTCATGTCTGACATGTAAGTACGCTGTTGTTGAGTAATCAATGACTTGCTATGGTATATTAACATTCGCCCCTAATATCGTCTTGGCACGTATAACAAGTATGGAAGTCAAAAGATGTCAAGCAGGAAGACCACATTCACGAAACAAAACGTACCTGGACGGATGCGGACAATGGTAAAGGGGGGTGGTATTTACAGCGAGGACCAGAAACACAAAAAAGCAAGACCAAACCGACAGGGAGTTATGATTAAGTTGTTACACACAACACTCAGGGAGGGTCAAGTACGAGACAGAACATGGCAATTGAGCTTCACTACATCATCCACAGACCAAACAACTTGAATATATAGAACAACACAGAACTTCGAGGCCGACAGCCAAATACTTAAGCTATTACAATGACATACAGCCTTGGAACGTTTGGTTTTAACCCGTGATAACCTTACTGCTTACTTTCACGACAAAACTATATGGAAGATTAACAATTCTTTTGTAATACTGCATTTAAACTGTTAGGAAAAATTTAGAACACGGAGAAGGAGTTTTTATCCGTTTCATTAAATAGAACAAAAATGAAAGTATTTTCTTTAGAAATAATTGATATCATTTCATAATACTCCGTTTTGGGTCATTATTGACATTTAATGTCGGACTTGACGTAAGTGCTAATCTCATCACAATTTCTACTTCGACAAATTGTTTTTATTTAAGAATCCATACCATTTTTTCCGTTTTATGACTTGATTTTATGGTTTTGTTGTGATCTATCTATCGTTTAATTTCAATTGCAAGTAAGAATTCTGGAAACAAATCCTTATCTGATCACATTTCATTACCTTACATTGTTGAAATTTCATTCACCGGTTTAAAATCTCAATAAAAACCCAAGTGACCACTTAGAAAGTAGGTTCAGTGTACAGGTTAAACGTTAAAACGGTGCCTGCGATGTTGGTCTCAACTTTAAATAATCCGAAGTATTTAAAGGATAGGTTTTGTTCTATTTATACTCATATCTTATATTGTACCGCTTAAATTATCAGACGACAAAGAGGTTAACTTTTAGTTCAAAATGCAGACGAAGTTTTGAGCAAATATTTATTTATAGAAGGGGTAGCCAAGATGTAAAACTTTTCATTTCAGAATGTAGAGACAGTGTTGAGCAAATGGGATAGCCAAGATGCGTAAGGTCATATATTACGTAAAAAGAAATTTTGAAATTGTTTAAACAATGGGGTCTGATTTAAAATCTGGTTCGTATGAAGGTTATATTGTTAGCAATACTTCGATTAGCATAAATAGAGAGGAAAATGGGATGAAATGAAGTTACAGACAGTATTTTACGCATGCTAAGTATACATGCTACATGGTTTTACTTAAAACATCTGCAGACTTGTCTACACTGAGAATTACATGTCATTAGGTCGCTAAATTTGAAAATATATTGGAAACAAAAAGAATTCATCGGAAATGAAAACAATCAAATTCCATCCGAAATTTTGCTTGGATACTATAGACCTAACACAACTATTCAAAGCATTTCGGCCGAGTGACCATGGGCACAGCTTCTTAAACAATAAACGTAATCTTATTTACACCTACGACAAAAGAAGGTCCTGTCTGTGTACGCTAGGTATTAAGAGGTAAAAACGGTATCATTATTATTTATAAATAAAACAGCAAGACCAACACTAATTATCGCAAGGAAGTTAGCTCCAACTGCAGAGTACCAGACTAGTGTTCATCAGATCATGGGTTCAACCATATCCTTCTCCATCCACTTCACTTAAAGTACATCCGTATACTTGCATAAGTTAATTTCAGTGAATCATTCCAGGATTCAATGTGACATAACTTGATAAGCCGTCTCCACGCTCAAAATGAGTCATGCCAAATTGGAATTTTGTTAAGCGTCCGCGTGGGCCTAAGTTTTGCGCTCCTCGATCGAGCCAAACAACCAACATTTTTTCTAAGCTAAACTTCTCAAATATGTTCGATGTCCATGATTCGACAACGGCAATTTTGGTTGAGATCCAACAACGATGTGACTATCAGACCCATTCCCAAAGCCAAATATATGTTTTTCCCAAATAACTCGAGCTGTCTACTTATGTTACTATCCAAGTATTATTATTTATACACATGTATATTTGAATGAATGACTGAATGACTTGAAGGGCTGAATGACTGAAGGAAGGACTGAAGGAAGGTATGAAGGACGGAAGAAAGGAAGGACTTGAATGACTGAAGGAAGGAAGGAAGGAATGACTGAAGGAAGGAAGGACTGAATGACTGAATGACTGAATGACTGAAGGAAGGAAGTACTGAATGACTGAAGGAAGGAAGGACTGAATGACTGAAGGAAGGAAGGAAGGACTGAATGACTGAAGGAAGGAAGGACTGAATGACTGAATGACTGAAGGAAGGAAGGAAGGACTGAATGACTGAAGGAAGGAAGGACTGAATGACTGAATGACTGAAGGAAGGAAGGAAGGAAGGAATGACTGAAGGAAGGAAGGAAGGAATGACTGAAGGAAGGAAGGAAGGAATGACTGAAGGACTTGAAGGACTGAAGGAAGGAAGGAATGACTGAATGACTGAAGGAAGGAAGGAATTGAATGACTGAATGAATGAAGGAAGGTGGGAAGGAAGGAAAGAAGGAATGAAGGATTATTGTGTGTTTGATTGATTTGTAAGAATTTTTCAGACTTTCTCCATCCATTTCTTTTGCTATTGTGTCCTTTCCTTTTAACCATCCGAATCAATTGCTGTATTTTTGCTGCATTTCATTAACACAATTTATGTAGAACATTGTCTAGAAACCTGTTTTACTGTATTATTTTTCTTGGTGGAAAGAACTGAATTTATTACAGCATCATATAAATAACTTTGGTCAACAAAATTGAACGCAAAGCATTCAAATTAGTTCAATAATAATATTCCAAAAATGAATATGATAATCAAATAAACCTTACCCAATTCAATTTTGTTCTTCAAGTATTATACATACTTCCTACTAATGTATATTATCAATAAATATGTTATCTTTTGCTGTAAAATACCCCCAATTGTAATTGATTCTGAAAAAATGCAGCAATTACAATAACATTTTAAATGAAATTTAATCATATTACACCATGATATTGTCTCCCTAGTTTAAAGATTTAAAATACTTTTGTTTTATTTGAGGAAACAATATCTTGACATACTAAGTTATAGAAAATGAATGTGTGTTATACTAAATTTTTTCTGCATTTTTATCAGTGCAATATTGCTGTATAAAATAAGCTCATTGGCTCTATTTATCAGTGTATGGCTTCTGGCGTGTACTCACGATCCTTATCAATCTCACTGTAGCCCCTTAATCATTGACCACCGGCTAGTCATGGTACGTCAGATCAAAGGGTCTGTAGTGTAATTATAACTGTATTCCTGCTGAGGTGTTACTGCTCAGATCTGAGCAATTTTCGACCAATATTCCTAAGACTGAACTATGAAAATTCCCAAAATTCAAGTTGAAGCGATTCAAGTTTTCTCAAATTGGCAAATTTTACGACGCAAATTTTCCCAATTTATCTAGGGTCCTTTCTCAAAATGGACAGAAAAAGGCCTGAATTCTTAACATACTATTATTTTCTTGTAGAAATTTGTTTAACGTTAATTTGTGTGAAAACTAGGTTAATTTGTGTGAAAAATTAGTTTTAAATTAGATTTATTCATGTATAGATCTAGTTTTGAAACAAACCATTTAGTTTTGTTTTTATGATGTTTCTTTCATTAAAATATCTAAAATTATGCATCGCTTTAGATTATCTGAGGATATTTGTTTTTTTCGTTATGAGTTTGTGACTTTTTTAATAGGTAGCTAGGTTTCGTGAACTTCGGTTGACGCTTAACAAAATTCCAATTTGGCTTGGCCTTAGTCTTAGATCACATTTTCTCTTATTTTAATGGAATATTTTACTTTCATTAATATATGTTTTGATAATTGATTGGGTCTAAAGTATCTAAAAGAATCCAGTCCTACTTTTTAGATTTCAGCTTGGGAATAAATCTTTAGAATGATAAAATCGGATTATAGACTCTGTGATAGTTTATTGACAAACTCTTTTACTTTAAAAATCTTAAAATTTTACCACAGACCATTTGAAGATGTTATTAAATATTTGCTCAAAAATATATATGTGAATCTTAATTTTACCGCTACAACTTTCTTCTGCATACAACATATGACAGATCGTTGCCGGAGTGTACAATCTAGCTCAGCGCTATATATTTATAAAAAGGCATTTGTTTACTTCGACCATGGAGAAGATAAATATTTAATGCGTTGTTGTTATGGCTTGCACTTTATTGACACCAATGGGTTATTATACATACCGTAACCTAATTACGTATACACGTATGGAGATCAAACTATTATGATACCTCCATATATAATAATTCTCCATGGCGACGTTTGCCTATTATTAGAACCAGTCCACAGGGAGCGGTTAGTATGTAAATATACCCCGAAGTCAAATTCTGGTCGTAAAAATAATGTTCTTATACGTACATATTTCTGTAGTATCGATTACACTGTGATTGCAAAATGCCCTACTTTGCCTTGTCACATGAGAGACTCTCAAGGTTAAGATTTCAAAAGCTGGTTTAAACTTGTTTGTTATAAAAGTACAATATTTAGGTATACGATTTCAGTTTACAGACGGTATTCGTTGTAAACAGACGAATTATATAGTGGTTGGTGGAGTTAAAATCTAAAATGAAACAAATTGAAAGCTTGATTTATTCATGGAAAGCGATGTACACGAAATATTATCTTTACTGTGAAGCTACATTTCGGAGCTTGATGAAAATGCAAGTAAGTGTAGATTTTTTAATGTAAATGTTTACATTAAATGCGGTCTTTTTCACTTTTAAACAGTAAAAGATCACCTTTTACTTCATCTTGAATACCATTTAGGTTGTTAATCCTTGAATGATCATTTGGTTTGTATTGGGTTTTATTACACATACTAAATGTTTCATACTGAAGAAAAAGAAACGACGGGGGGCTTCTAAAGTGTAAATATACTCCTGTACAGGACAGTATTGTAAAATGGCCCTTTTAAGAGATGTTATGATCATTTGTTTGACATTTTATGTAATTTACTAACCATTCATTCCCATTATAAACTTTGAATGTATTTTAATCAGATCTAGCGATTTATTTTTAATTAATTTGAAGTTAATTAGAAGTGTCAATATGGGAACGAATTAGTTTCGACTTCTCTGACTATTTTAAGCGTGTGGAGCGTTTTCTTTTACTGGTGCAGTATAAGTTCTGAAATAAAATTATTATAATAACATAACATTAAGAAAATATTCAGTTATTGTTAGTCTCGCCAATGAACTTGGCTGATTTTCCATAAAATCAAGTCATTATTGACCATGGCATATTTCATTATAGATATAGAAATCTAGTGTTTATCCGTCTTGGTTCGTTATTTAGATGGAATCATTCTATTAATTTGCCGTTTAATGAATTCAGGTCTGGTATTTCAACTCGATGCAGAAGAAGTTATGAGGACGTCTGCTGAAGAAGTGGATATTGACAGTTCACAAATTACTGATAAGTAATACTGTGGTAAGTTTTTTTTCAAGAGAAGTAGATCGTAATTCATGCCATCGTATAAAACATGACAGGATACATCAGATTAATTTTGTTTCTATGATTTCTAAATTAAGTAGAGACACATCATTTATTAAAATGAAACAGTATAATAGAAGACATTAATGGTATAATCAATATGTGATAAGTAATACTGTGGTAAGTTTTTTTTCAAGAGAAGTAGATCGTAATTCATGCCATCGTATAAAACATGACAGGATACGTCAGATTAATTTTGTTTCTATGATTTCTAAATTAAGTAGAGACACATCATTTATTAAAATGAAACAGTATAATAGAAGACATTAATGGTATAATCAAGGCACTCATGTGACTATTTAGGGGCCGTTTATGGGTACCATTCCACTTCTAAAAAAAATTGATTTCATTTAAATTTCCCCTTAAATAAAATGAAAATTCATATGATATTTTGGGGTTGATTCACATTTCTTTAAAGACATTTGTCACATATTATTTATTTAACTGTACATGAAGCTGTCTAGTGCCCTAATTATACAGATGAGGTCTCGGTCGTTCAGACTTCTCGGTCTTGATTAATAATTTCCCCAATCTTGGGACGACTTTGTTGGTAATTAAATATAACACAATGTTTTACACACCTGTCTGAATTTTAATTCCTGAAAATATCTTGGCATTGATAATAATGTGAGCAAGTCCGTTCCTTACATGTTGCCTCCCTTTCTTTTAGGTTCTCGAAGATTTACCACGTGTGAGTTACCAAGCATGGCTACCAAGCGCCACACAAACAGAGATATGATATGATGAACTCTATTCCAAGTAATGAACCCAAAGTATGCCAATGTCATGTTCAGACCCACAAACAGAGATGTGACATGACGAACTCTATTCCAAGTAATGAACCCAAAGTATGCCAATGTCATGTTCAGCCCCACAAACAGAGATGTGACATGACGGACTCTGATTCAAGTAATGAACCCAAAGTGTGCCAAACTCGTGTTCAGCTCTGTACACATTGTAATCGAACTGGTATGTTTTATTTAATTTACGGTCTAGAGGATGGGATTGTTTTTCAAAAAAAGTAGTGAACTGAAATATTGAAAAACGGGCTTTAACCATGAAATGAATTTAAATGACAAAACAAACAAGTACATAAGGTGGACTTAATTTTGACCTGTTAAAATGATATAACCCTGTGTATGTAATGAGCTTTGAATGATGTTATTGTTTACCTATTTCTTTGAGTTGACAACGTACATTTTCACTATATTGCAGATTGGTATCAACATGACTGATTGGTGTTCTGATCGGACAAATGAACCTTTGAGGTACATGTCTCTGAACAGGGAGTTACTAGCAGCACAATAATTGTCACATGCTTGTCATACACGAAGGAACTATTGTGGAATATTTTGTATTTGACTTCAATGTTGTAAATCAGCGGGAACCAGACTAAAGAGATGTTATTATGAATGTCATATGTAAATATATTGCAGTGCGGATATTCCTGTTATATAAATGTATGGTTGTTCTTTGACAGTTAAGAGTTGAATATTTAGATACATGTATTATTGATTTAGTATCATGTTATTTATTGATCATTGTTTTTGTTGTTATCAATGTGGCAAATTGTGCAATATCGGTATATGTGCATTATTATCTCTTACATATGTTTAAAATATCTATTTCTTGGAATTTAATAAAACAAATGAATTATCCTTTGTTTGTATGTTGATGATATTGTCATTATTTGATATTTAATGATGATTGTTTTACACGATTGTCAACTTGTGACCCTGGTTTGAACATATATGTATGAGGCTTTGATTGGAAATAAAACATGTCGGGTCATAATTTCTCAAACTTTACGATTGTGTGTATCCATTCCATTTCAATTTCAATTTTCTCCTGAAGCGCTAAAACAATACTCTCAACTGCTTTTCTAATTGGTCACTTTTTTATTATCATACTTTTCAAAATAAAAACAGAGAAATATAAATTGACTATAAGTTTGTTTTACTACACTCTGAATATCCATACCATAATCCTTTAAAATCCAAAATTCCCACATGATTGTACAAAATGTCGACTAGTAAAGATTTCTATCAAAATAATAAAATGTTGGATGACCAATTAGAAATGTGTTTGAGTGTACATACTAATCAAGACACGTTTGTGTTAAAATTCTTAAGCGATTCGATTGGATAAATATTTCAGAATGTGGCGCAAAGCATACAGAAAGTAATACAGTGATTATATACTTTCATATACAGTTTGACCTCGTTCATTCGAATTAATCGGGTCCGAAATTTTCTTTCGAATAATACATTTCAATTCAACCTGCCTAAGAAGATTCATCGTGACCTGATATCTATTTCGGATTATAACAAGTATTCGGATTGTACGTTTAAAGGTCATAGCATTTGGTTGACAACAGATTTGTGATAACAATAGCAGTGTTTATGGTTACGGAAATCTTTGTATATATTAAGATTTGATAACAATGTCTATTCTGATAAATGGTTCCGTAACATGATTTTGTGTTGCGTGCATTGGGGAATAGAAATTATTTTACAAATTAGTGCTATTATCCGATGTATAGTTTTAAGCGAATTAAACTTAAGAAAAGTAATAAAACGTTAAGCATATTTATATGTCTTATTTTCACATTACAATCATAAGTGCGTCGTTGAAAATATGTATAACAATATACATCATTCACTATGTGTAATGACAGGTCTTTCGAGAAAGACAGGAAATCGGGCTTCACGAGTTTGATAAATGTGTTAAAATACCCAAATTGTTAGACAAAGACAAGAAAGACGTTCAAAATATTTAAGAACAAATGCGAAATGCCGCAGTGGAAATATAAATGTACAATCATATTTTCATCAAAAGTTTTGAACACACGTCTCAAAATTCTATCACGTCCACTTATTAAATAATACATATTTTTAACTTAGCTTACATTGAATCTGACAACATGGTTTATATTCTAGTCGATTGAGCTAACTTGCCATTTTGTAGTTTGAGAATATCTACTTCATTATGACTGAATGATCTGAAACAAATGATGTGATTTTGACAGGTTTATCAATAGTTCAATTAATTTGAATCATAATTTTATAGCTTACTGTTTCTGCTATCTAATCAACAGAAGATGTACCCAGTTGCTTTTGAGAAACTTTGTTAAATAAAACTGGCGGGATAGCACTTTTGACCATTAGTCCTATAGATAACCAAAATGGGTACAGTAAAACCTCAATAATAAGACCATATTGAATAAACAGCAAAACAGTGAAATTGGAATTGATAACTGTGTTCTTCATTTTTAGGTGATCTTTTAGTTGAGGTGGTCTTTAAGTGAGGTTTAACTGTACTACAAATTGTTACAACCAGTCGGGTAAACTCTTCACAGCGCTTATCTCCATTGACAGTACATTAAGTATGTACTTCTTAAAGGGAGACCACTGCGTTGGAGATTGGTATTGATTAAAAGTAGTAACTATCAAATTAACGTTATATTTGCACTAATTTAATGTATCTACCCCCATGGAGCGTCAGCAATTACAAATTTATTAAAATTAATACAATGGCCAAACTGAAATGAGACTCATTAATATTTGCCTCTCTTCGGACATAATCGCCTGTGTCCGTGATTTACGAAGTATACTTTATGCTTACTACATCGTTAAAAAGTTACATCTCTGAAATAAGTTGAGCTTCAAATGAATATACCAGTACAGACATACTACCTTTGTTATAAGCCTGAGTTCATTGCTGATGTGTCCACTGTCAATGTGGCTATTTCATGTACAGTTTGTGTATGCAGAAGGGAGATCACTGCGTATATGAGACCGAGTTTCTAATGCGGTTGTCTCCCTTAGACTATATATGCGAATAATTCAGGTATTTTTCACCAAATCATCTGACCACAAGGGTTTGACAGAGATATTTGGGCGCCTATCAAAGCAGTCTTAAGTATAGTATTTTGGAGGGAAAAATCTTTAAGTGTTTGAGTGAGTGAAAAGCAATCGGCACTAGAGATTTTCGTTCAATACCACGAGTCTATATATACACATGTAGTCGACAATGAGAAACGGGACCTGCAAAGAGGGCGTATTTTATGGAAATTCTGATAGGTGGTAATGTGGACAATTTCTTATGAAGCTCAGATTTCGTCATTGGGCTATAGAATAGTAGGAAGTTTTACGAGCGTTACTGTCAATAAGAAGATCTCGATTGCCTACTTTATCATAGTATATGTTTTGATTTCTTAAACACCCATTCCATCATATGTGGGTCTTCGTACCACAATAGACGGTCGAGTGAGCTTTGAGCACCCTATATAACATATATTTACTCCTAAGTGTCTAGTAAAATAACCTCACTTTTGCCCACTATCAATTAATCCATTTTTTTTGAACGAGTAAATATACATATGTATAATGAATGCAGGTAATTTTGAGTCTTATTGCCTTTTTTCTGAATGAATGTATCAGTTCAGTGCATTTTGCTGAAGATATCGTAACTAAGAAAAACACAAAAAAAACCGTAACACTTTAATAGTGTTCTGACATCGACACAGAACATTTCATCATTTAATTACAGAGGTAATATCAAACAATTAGGTCGCCGTTCCTCTAGCGACTGTATTCCCGTGATTTTGAAATAGGTACTTGTGTAAGGCATTGTGTTTCTTGATCGATATTTTAGTCAGAGAACATGAACAAATAAAATACTTATATACTGCGTTTATTCATTAGAATCTATAAATTCCTTTAGGTAAATATTGATTGAGAGTTTGTTTGACTGGGTGCTTAATTGTTAAGGTCAATATCGCAACCCATGTATTAGTGACATACTGTATTGAATGTTTTTCCTCCACTGTTACCTTATTGAGCAACGACGGACGTTAACATTTAGTTTTTCGTCTATCAGTGTTTTATACATATTCGAATATGAATGGGTTAAACATTAACGGTATGCTTACACTTGTTCTATTCTTTATTCGCTATGTTTTCTTGAAATGGCGTCACTTACAGACGAGGTTTTAAATCCCATAGCAGCGCTAAAATGGTTGATTGTTTTACACGATTTTCAAACCCCGGTTGGAGCATACGTACGAGGATTTTATGGGAAATAAAGCGTGCAGGGTCATAATTTCTCCAATATTACGATAGTGTGTTTCCATGCAGTTTCAATTCTCCCATGAAGCGCTAACTCAATACATACTTATCCAGACACGTTGTGTTTAACGATATACTATCCTCATTTTTTTGTTCATTTGTTTACATAAACAATCATGAAAAATATACTTTATCTAGTTAAACTTCAATCAACATGCATTATCACATAATACAGTTATAATGTATTTCTCTGTATTTGTTGAAAAAAGACGTTTGTATCATCATAAAATTTACTAGTTTTGTCTGTTAGTAATATGATTAAACAAGATTGTTTTAAACGTTTACACATGGCAATGGTTCTTATTAATGATATTTTAGACTATGTAACAACAATAATGGAAGAAGCCCATCAGTAAAAAATAGGTTCAGATGACCAAGATACATCGATGCAATTGGATAAATATTTCAGAAAGTGGAGCAAGGCATACATAACGTAACACATGTGATTATTATTTTTTTTTATATACAGTTTGACCTCGTTCATTCGAATGCATCGGGTCCGAAATTTTATTTCGAAAAATACATGATTTCGAATTATCCATTTCAATTCAACCTGCCTAAGAAGATTCATCGGGACTTGATATTTATTTCGGATTATATGTAACAAGTACATGTATTCGGATAGGATGTTGTTGAATTAAACGAGGTCCAACTGTACTTCTAAAGGTCATAGCATTTGGTTGACAAAAGATTTGTGATAACAATAGCAGTGTTTGTGATTACGGAAATCTTTGTGTAGATTAAGATTTTATAACAATGTCCTTTCGGATAAATGGTTTCGTAACACGATTGTGTGTTGCGTGCATTGGAGAATAGAAAGTATTTTACAAATAAGTGCCTTTATCAAATGTTAAGGATTTTATAGTTTTGGCGAATTATACCAAATTAGAGTAACAAACTATTAACCACATTAATTTCCATCAAAAGTTTTGAACACGCGTCTCAAACTCAATCAAGTCCACTCATTTTATAATACATATAACCAATTAAGCTTACATTGAATCTGAACACATTGTAATATTATATCAATAGAGCTAACTTGCCATTTTGTAGTTTGAGAATGTCTACTTCATTATGACTGAATGATCTGAAACAAATAATGTGATTATGACAGGTTTATCCGGATAGTTCAATTCATTTGAATCATAAGTTTATAGCTTACTGTTTCTGCTATCTAATCAACAGAAGATGTACCCAGTTGCTTTTGAGAAATTATGTGAAACAAAACTGGCGGGATAGCACTTCTGATCAGAATAAATAACCAAAATTGGTACAGTAAAATCTCAATAATAAGACCACCTTTGGGACCCTTGACAACTGGTCTTAAAATTGAATAAAGAGCAAAACAGTGAAACTGGACTTGAAACTTGTATTCTTAATTTTGAGGTGGTCTTTTTTATTGAGGTGGTCTTTTTTATTGAGGTGGTCTTTTTTATTGAGGTGGTCTTTTTATTGAGGTGGTCTTTAAGTGAGGTTTAACTGTACTACACTGTTACAACTAGTCGGGCAAACAGTAGTAACTATCAAACTAACGTTATATTTGCATTAATTTAATGTATCTACCCCATGGAACGTATATACAATTATATCAGCAATTACAAATTAATTGAAAGTAATACAATGGCCAAATTGAAATGACACTCATTAATCTTCGCCTCTCTTCGGCCATAATCGCCTGTGTCCGTGATTTACGAAGTATACTATTACGCTTACTACAGCGTTAATGATTAGCTTACTACAGCGTTCAAAAGTTACATTTCTCAAACAAGTTGAGCTTCAAGTGAATATACCAGTATAGGCATACTACACTTGTAATAAGCCTGATTTCATGTTTTAAATAGCTAGCGTGTCCACGCTCCATGTGGCTATTTCATGTACAGGTTGTGTATGCAGAAGGGAGATCACTGCGTATATGAGAGCGAATTTCTAATGCGGTTGTCTCCCTTTGACTACCGCATAAAATATGCGCTGGAGCAATTAGATATGCGAATAATTCCGGTATTTTTCACCAAATCATCTGAACGCCATTTTTCAATATTTGCTTTTTCAGTTACATATGGTGGTTAGCTGATCTAACCAGTTTTCCTGGAATTAAATTATTAACAAGTACTAACTTGTCCATCCGCAAGCCTGACATATTCTCCACCTAAATCAGAGGAGGACCGTATGTCACAGAAAGACATGACCTACCCCGAGATTATTTAATAGCGCCTAGACCACACATTGCATATGTTTTACTTATGTTTTCATTACAGCATCCTCAGATCGCGTTATGGAGTGTTTAAAGCAATTTGATCTTATTTAATATCTACAGTTTGCATTATTTCGCAATTTAGCCAGCCACGTGTACAAGACAGTCACTGTGTTAATTATTCAAATACATACAGTGGCCCTTTTAATGACAAGAAACCTGAAAAGTAATGTCCAGCGCTATCAGGCAACACAATCAATGAGTATTTCTTACTAATATTTACTTAACTTCTATTTCATGAACATCGTAGATCAACAGGGCGTGTATTCCCAACCACCACCCGGCTACATCCAACCTGGGGCTCCCGGGTTCTCGGGACAGACGCAGTATGGCATGAACCCTATGCCTGTTTCATATCCCCCGCCGGCTCAGAACCAATCAGCATTTCCTCAAAATAATATTTCGGTTATTACCCAGCAGGGAGCCGTTCAAATTTCTATACCTGGTGCATGTAAAGTATGTGGCGTGAGTATATTAATTTTTATTCCAAACATTCGTACTGTAGACGCAGAAGAAAGGAGTCGACAGCGTGATATATCTATGTTGCCGATATCTTTCATGCATTACCAAATGTAAAAGAATAAACCTATTTTGAATATTTTATTGGGATTTTCCGATATGCTCCATGGATTGAATTAATACAACAAATATTGTATGAATTTCCTGGGACCCCCACCCCCGGTTAGCAAAATGGAGCATTTATATGTGTATTGTGTGTATATCTTGACCAATGCTTTGTTGTTTTATCAATCAATTAATGTTTTTATATATGACTCGAAGAGTATATCATTTTGAAAGAAGCGAACCTCGTGCAAGGATTCATGAACTATGTTCCCAATTAATAAATGACGTCAAAACAACATACAAATGTTATATGCGTCCAATCTCTGATTTGTATGAAAAGTTGGTAATTACAGTTTCAGAACAAATTTGAAATTGGTCGAACAGTCGTTTGATCATTAATGAAACTTTGACCTTTCCTCCCAAAATCATACATACGTCACTCGTGAATGTTTATATTCTTACCACCGTTTTTCGAGAACCATTAAAATCGCCAAGTCACGCTGAATTAATCTTAAATCAAACTTGTTGTTAAATGGTATGTGGCATAAAGCATATCATACGGCGTAATTTCCCATGACTGTTGGGTTAAAACTTGAATATAAGACCTCCTTATTGAAGTTTACAGGAGTTTGTTTGAACAAGTTTGCGCCACAATTATTTACGAAACCATGTTTGCCTACATTGTTCGTGTTATTTGCGAATCTAGTTAAAACTATCTGCAAACAAACTGGCCACCTTTATAGAGGATTTACTAATGGGTCAGTAATATTTATTCTGCGAGTGTCGTTAGCGTTGTCGCAATCAATTGATTTATAATGGAAAACAAACATGGCAGTCTCGTCATTTTTTTTTGTTTAAACTTCAACAAAGGAAATGATGACCGATTCTTCACTAAGTTCGATTGCGAAAGTTATAAGTCAATTTATAGAACTCTTGTTACATTTTTCAATGAACCTAATAAATATGTGACGTATCTTGGTGCAGAACTTGACCAACGTTTATCTGACTTGTCAATGACCTTCAATGTTTTTAGAAGGTTAATGCCAACCTAAAGTTTTATATACGCAAACATGTTGTTGCTAATTTACATGACACGTTTTGTCCATTCTTTTCAAAATCAGAGAATTTACAGATTCGATACCTCTTCGCATATATTGACCTAACATCACAGCGGAATGTATTGTAGTGTACTGTGGAAATCAGTTAAAGGAGATTGAAGCTTTATCCTTAGTGGCATATGTTGCAGAGATTGTCAAATGTGTCTAACAACTGTTCTGGTAGACATACACTATCTCTTGAAAAAAATGGAAAAAATGCATTAAGCAAAAATAACCGATATATTTTGGGTTCGTATCAAACACTACCAATCCACGTTTTATTATATTTCAGCAAGGTTACATCAGATCAGGTCCATCAACTCTGGGTATGATATTGGGTTGTGTTTTCTTTCCTTTGGGAGTCATTTGTTGTATTATGATGCAAGAAAGACGATGTTCATATTGTAGAGCACTCGCTTGATATGTCTTTATGGTAACATTTTCTTGTTGCTAGTTTTAATCATTTCATTCATATTAAAAACATTAACAGCAATGTAATGTCGATACAATATAATTCCAGTCCTTCATGTCAGGAAAATAGATACTAAATACTATTTCATATATCTATGTTATAATTGTTTATTTTTTTCCATTCTTGAAACTGCAATTTTCGAGGTAAAAGTAAGATCATTTTGCTTTAATTTAACGGTAGTGTTTTCTCTGACCACTAACACTAACGTCGCTTGTTGGATGAATTGTGCTCTGTAGCTTGTCGTTGTGTTCAAAGTACTAGTATGCTCTTTTTTGTTCATTTGTTTACAAATATATATTCCATATAGTTAGAGCATCAATAAATATGCATTACTAGTATCAAAGAATACACCAATGATGTATTCCTCTGTATTTGTCGAAAAGTTTGTAATATCATAAAACAAGCATTGTACATGTTTTACAAGTTTTATACAATACATATCTTTTTTAATAGTTATACATTGCAGTTGTTTGTATTAAAGATATTTAGAAAATGTAGCAATAAAACTCGATGGAACGCGTTAAGAGAAAGCAGATCGTGCTCCAAACACTCCATTCAATGGTTATGAAATTAAAAAATATATGAATATAACTTGTGCTGACGCATGTTAACACATAAGGTATACTATTATATCGTTTGTTCAAATGCCCTCCTGAAATTTACCTTTTGTTTTGTTTGCTTAATAAAACAATATCCATATTGTTTGTCAGTTTGTTTATTTTCCATGTGGTAAGGAAACTTTCGGAGCGTTATAAGTAAATTCTCGTCTGACAGGAGTCCCTCTGCATGTTCCATTCCTTCACCTTTTAAAAACGACACAAATCAATTTTGTCCGTACAGTTTCAGATTCGGTGTAGTGCTATTCTTACACAAAGACATCAACAAACACATGTGCTGTCGGATGTGATACAAGTTAACTGTGCTATGTGTTTAAAGTTATTTAGGGGGGCTTTCTCCTAGCCCAGTAAGGTCAAATATTGTTCTTCGAATAGGGCTTTAAGAAAGTATTTCTCAGACTTTTATTTTATTGAGACGTAACTCAGTAAGGACTCTATGGACCGCAGATGGAAAATTTGTTTTGTTTTGGTTCAATGGCATTTTTTCAATACTATTTTTCAGTTATATATGGCAGTTAGTTGACCCAACCATATTCCCTGGAATTAATTATCAACCAGTCTTAAATTGATCTTCCGCAAGCAGCTAACAGCTTCTCCACATGAATCAATGTTGGAGGGCAAATGGCCGTAGTCTAATATCAAGGACATAACATGCCCCGCCATTGAATTGAACCTGGACCTCCTGGGTGAAAGCTCAATATTAAAGTTGAATATAAAGCAAAATTGTGAAAATAGGCTAAACATTAAGTTCCTAATGTTTAGGTGGTCTTATTATTAAGGTGAATTTAAGTGAGGTTTTACTGTATTAGCAAGAACGATGGGATGATTTATTTACTGGAAACAATGGATTATGCTATGATATATTGGAGGGGAAATAATTCCAACTTTCACGTAATTTTAAGATTTAATTTGATCAACATTTCAATTTTATGCAAATTTTTATCCATGTGAAGGATAATTATTGACAAACGGGTGCTTTTTAAAAAAATCAGGATATGTAAGATAAATATGGCTTGGAATTCACAGTTTGATATGATCAACACTAATCTCGGACACACAGTGTGGTATCTACACGATTTTGCGTTTTGTTCGAAATGTTTGCGTTTACATAAGGCCTGGACATATTTTGTGTAGCATTGAATTCCCCGATTTTTTAAAAGGTTGCTTACAGGTATCTAGTGAAGAAAAAGAACGACCATACTCACTTTTACCATTCATTTTTTGTCCATTGGTACCACAACGGAACTCATGATAGGACATTTTTAACACATAATGCTAATGTAATTGCTGGGTGTGGAAATAGCCTGTATAGTGCGAGTGATATCACTCGACAATAATACGTTTGCTACACAGATTATAAAGAAATCAATCGCATGGTTTCATCGTAATTTTAAACAAGCGTTTGTTTAAATAAAAGTATTAGCATTTCTTATTTCAATATCCGTTGTAATATCGTTTGGCTGATGACTCGCCACTTATGCGTCTATCATAATATCCTGGCTTGCATTCCTTTGGGTAACTTATGCAACTGATGGTATCAAAAGTGCTTTTCAACTACAGCAAATATATGAATTATTGATTAATCATATTAAACTGATCCAGACGATGCATTAGACTAAGTGAATTACGTCGATCGAAGAATATAAAAACGATGTTCGTTTGATATTTTGATCAATGGATACATATTATCGTACTTGCATGCCATGTTCATAGCTTCTCAAATGAACCTTCGTAAATATTTCATAATCAGAATGCATTACCTAAATGCTGATACTTACTTAACCTAACTGTAAAACCCGTTTAATACCAATAATTAACAAATGAATTATTTATGGTCTATACATTATGGCAGCTGTTTCCTCGAAGTTAGTTGTAACATGTACGTAATCAATGCTACATCTAGCGAATTATGTGCAATTTCAAACGTTGAAGACAGAATTTTCTTTTTAACAAAGACTAAACGTTACAGCAAACAAACGACATCCCAAGTCTTGTTGTTTTATCAGCTACAAAAGTTGTCATTATGCTAGCAACTTCGCCCTTTACTCATGGCCAACAACTATAATTATAATTTCCTATTAAACGTAAATAAAGATGCCGAGCAGGAAATACCACATACAAGGGGCTAAGCCATTCCAAAAGCACAAGGAGACATGGAAATATTATATGAACGCCGCTGTGACGTCATTTACATCCTCTTCTGTAAGTGACGTCATTTCCAACATCTTCTATAAGTGACGTCATTTCCAGAAAACGTCACGTGTGACGTCACCATGTATTGAGAGTAATCAATATTTGTCTTATGAGGCAATGCGAAAACAAAGTGACCATATGGAGTAAAGATTGTTTCCTGCTTGCAAATAGTGACATAACAAGTGACGGTATTCTTGTAAAGACGTCACTTACAGAAGAGGCTGGAAATCCCACAGCAGCGCTCATATTATTATTAGTAAAAACCAACGTTATAGGATAACAATATGTAACAATATTGAATTACCACACTTTTTAACACAAGGGTGGTAGACTTCGTTTATCACATTCGTATTTTGATGTCATTACTGTTAGATATAAGTCATATTTTGCTTGAGTAACGTGTTATTTATAGTTTGTACCACAATATATACCAATTGCAACCGTCTTTATGGTCATTTAGAAACAGTGCAGGATACTCGGGGCTGAACAATGATTCAATGTTTTGTGTTTAATGTACCTCTCTGTGTATATACTTTGGAACTGTTTCGCATAGTTTCACCATATTGGTAGTTTATGTCCTGCTAGTATTGTTGAATAGATATGTTTTATGCAACCACCTTGACGGACCTTAATTTGAGACTACCCATAGCGAATGGTGCCCAGACGACGTTCCTAGCGATGTCTGTTAATTGAAACAGTTTTGTTAGATGTTATATACTCTTCATCAAACTTGAATGATTATATGGGCATAATAACTTTGCCAAGTTTGATGGTTTGACACACGAAATTGTCTCAGTTTCTATGTTGTCATTTCCATTTGAACGTTGAACATATTTTAATTCGTTTTTCATGGAATTTTACCGTAAAATTTTGTTACAGTTTTGCACAATTATACTTTATATGAACACACATTGAGTAAAATGTACCTTTCATAATATTTTACATTTTTAAAAAAAATGAGCGTTCTTACTCATTTTACGGTAATGAATTTTGACAATTGTATTATTTGTTTTCAATTTGTTTCTGTACAATCTTTAATTACGCCGGCTTAATTGTTTTCTGCGACAAAAGGATCATCGAAACATTATTGTGTTCGTAACAAATGTATGTACCAAATACATAAATAAAGACCACATATAACATTTTTCTGCCTCATAAATCGTTGGCCATCTGTACAAGCATAAGACAGATTTATGGGCACCAAATGGTTCGGAGGGAGTCTTAATAGTATGCGTAGATTGTAATACAAAATCATAACAAAAACAGAAGTTTGGTTGTTAATAAACTTTTATTAAACGCAGTTAAACACATAACACATAGTAAAAAGCTAATTACTTTTAGAACTGTATATACAACAGAAAGTGTAAAAGCAAGCGGAAATATGTTAATTCGCCCTAAAGATGATACAAGGCGAGATTGAGTTAACTAAATTCTAGCACGTCAATGTCTTCTCACAAAGCCTTATTTTGTTATGATTCTGTAAGCGTCTGACTCAAAACGAGGCTGAGCCAATTCCTTTGTCTGCAAGATAGCGTCCTTTTCAAAACGAGGCTACGGTCACGAGTGACGCGTGTGTACTTAATGATATATCATGCGTGAAGCGAATGCACATTACAATATAACCAAATGGTCACGTGGTGAACCAAACAGATTTAACTACGCTAAATTTACATATCTCGTTAACATTTAAAAAAATGAATACGATGATGACTGAAACAAATAATATATCGATTCCTCATCAATATCAAAAATGAATAAACATAACAATAAAGAATCAACAGTCAGACAACAGTTTGACAACATTCAGACAACAGTCAGACAACAGTCAGACAACAGTCAGACAACAGTCAGACAACAGTCAGACAACAGTCAGACAACAGTCAGACAACAGTCAGACAACAGTGGATTGGAGGAATGGGAGGAGAAGAAGGAAAATGGTTGAACGAGAAATGTCGAAAAATTGAAGATTAGTCGTAATAGCGTCCTCATTTTTATAATGTAATTTAACTAGAATGCGCATGCGCATGATCATAATATAAGATAATATAAGTTTAACGCATATTCGTGCCGAACCGGACATGAAATCATTGGATGGCCATGTCGTACATACATTAATTTAGTCTAAAATATATTCATGCCCATCAGGTATTTCGGAAAGAGTCGCAAGACAATGCCTTCCCATACAGACACCCGGGAAACAACAGTGCACAAAGCACTGAGGAGTTGCAAGGGTAAAGATGTATGGGAATAGGGATGCAAGGAATGGTCTGGCCGACCAGACCATAAAGAATAACTAAGGAGAATTCAGGGGACAACAAGGGGAAAGTTCAATGGTTGGAATACATCACGGAACAAGTAAATAAAGTCAGTAATAATAGGCTGTAAGGTGGGAGAAGAGAATATGAACATAATATCAAGTATAATGACTACACATGAGGAAAGGGGAGTTTAAGATTTATCTAAACAATAAATAGAAGTAATAACCACACAGCGATTTACAGCCTTGGAACTGGGAGTTCAAATCATTTTAACAGCTACCTAACACCACACTTAACAACTAGATGGTCATTGATATAACACATAAACTGACTAAGAAGCCAGTAACCACTCATTAAAAGCAATTAACCATTGCGTATATAATAACATATACACTATATATAATCCAGTACAAAGAAACAAGCAGCCTTAAACTGAACTTGCTCACAGTAAATAAATTATTTACATCAGAGTGCAAAACAACCACACTAGCGTAAATAAATAACTTTATATTGGGGCCTCCGGACAATTTTAGTATTTAATTAGACATAATAATAAATAATGATAAAAAAAGAGAAAACAAAACAAATGTACTAAGGGAGAATGAAGTTGTGTTATAAAGGAGCAGGGAGATTCTTTTACATTTTTCTCGTTACTGCTAAAATGGCGTCATATTTATTAAATGACAGCATAATAAAAACTCAATCTGGCCAATCTAAGCACTACTCTGACACACATGGACAATGGACAGCACAACATGAATCAAGAGACACACATCTATATAAACCCTAAAACATTAGACTACTACACAGTACAACAAAATTTCAAAAGGTTTAGGATATACCATGGAACATATCTGCCATATCAAGTATAGTTTACAGATTCTTTCAGTCTTAAAACATTAGTGTTTAAACACATAAACATATTAATTACATACATACAGCAAAAAGCTAACTACTTTAAAAACGTACGTACAGGAAAATGTGTACAAACTTCCGGGGATAACATAACGATCTTAGAATCGTAATTACGGGTTTTTAAGGCCACCCACACTTGTACATATAATAACTACAATTATCATAAAAAACTAACACAACCAAACACAAACCATAGCAAATGAAGTAAAGACAGATCACTCAATTTTACAGTTCCGTAATCATCTAAATAAAAGCAAATTAAATTTTCAGATGCGTTTGTTAGACGATGCCAAAACAGGTCCCTTGGGGATATATATCAACTTGAAGCCACGGGCGCTACGGCGCCCATACGGGCCAAAAATCTTTTTAAAAACGTGCGAGCCCACTCGGCATGCCGTGAGATTACCCATACATCATCCGAGAGCTTCATGTGACCGAGACAATATAATGGAGTTAATGATAAAAATTGAACATACATTATTGTTTGAAACAGCTACAGTACAAACATTTGTCGATTTTTGCTCTTAATGCTCCAATAGACGCACAAAAAGAGACATTTACATTCATGTATGCAGTTCTATAAGCACGTTCATGTAAATACTTTCCATGTGTATTTTTCAGTTACAACACACGCGCTGTTAGCCAGATCATTAGACAGGCTCCAAAATATAGCATATTTATATAGTTTATAGTTCGCCCAGATATGTAAATATTGTAAGGCAAAATAACAATTGCCCATCTTGAATTCAAATGTTTGCTTGTATATTGTTTCAACATACATAGTCACGCGTGATCAGTTCTTGTTGTGATAACAGATGCCCATAAATTAGCTTTGCACTGGATCGTAAAAGTCCAATCCGTTGAACGATATCGGATGAATATTGTTGGACAAGTACTCCATATAGGTCTGTGGCATGCATTTGCAGTTGTTGGGAGAAACACTAGTATCAATGATAATGACTTTCAAACCACCATATGCCTGCATGAAATTGTCGCAGAAACTTCCACATTCAACAAATGTATTGAAGAAGCCACTTGCTAGTGCAGTATCTAACACGGTTGCATTCATGAACACCATAAAACAATGGCTTGGATCTATTGTACATTATAGTCCATCTTCGGCACCATCTGGTATGACATCTGAAAACATGATCCATACATAAAAATAACAACTTCTCTTGGTTCAATTTATAATGTCGACACCCTCACGATATACATCAACGGTGCCGATTCAAAACTCTGTGACTTCAAAATGATGACATTCAGGAGACAATAAAAACGTATTTATTCTGCTGTAGCTAGATTTGGTTATGTGGAACAACGAACTATATAATTTATAATAAATCGTGTTTTACGTGCAACAGAAATGACGGGAAATGAACTTAAAGCGAATTTGCTCTCACTGAACTTAATGCAATTGTTTTTTTAAAATTTACTTGTTAATTAAAGCTTCACATTGTTATACATCATTGCAGTTCTTATTAATACGATCGCAACTGTAAAATTGGTGTCGAAACCCTGCATATACACAATTTTGTTGCCACAAAAAATACCAGTCCAGTCATGTACAGGAGTTTCGCCCACATAACACGTATATTCAGTATCAAAATATTATATTCATAAATATACTCATTTGACACTTGTCAATATATTATTCGGCCGGAGGTCCCCCTCAAGGTACAATCGTGACATTCCAAGAGTCAGAATTTGAACATAAAACTCAGTAATGAAATCGAGCAGGAAATATCATGTACAAAGATCACGGATTAGAAGTTTAAACCTGGTATAAGGATGCACCAAACATCATACTTATCTTACAATTTACCACAATTATACGCGTGTAAATAAGATCACCTCCCGTTGGACAACTCTGTGACATAAAAGTCGACGAACACAGAAAAATAACCTTAGAACATTGACATATAAAACTAACATTAGACCAGTGTAGCCAATGGAAACCTTCCTTCGTTTTTATATTATGAACACACCTAAGGAACAGAATAAAACAACTGTGTTGGGGATACACAGAATTAATCTGACAGAAGTGAAAATGGGAATAAAACAACACTGACCTAGCTGGTAATGGTGAACCGGGCAGTGGGAATGCAATAAACTTAAATCACATTTTCACCAACCATTGCATTTTATCATTTTACTGTCAATATTTATTTCACGGAGATATCATTGCGAGTTACAAAATTAAGCTTGAATATACCCTAAAAAACCAGGTGTATTCGTTGTCATATTATAATTAAATACACATATACTAGTCAAAAGTGCTAAGGCTTTTTCGCATAGTTTGAAAGGAGTCTACTGGTTACATATAGTGTTGATCTCTTGAGTGCAGTCAGCTAAAACAATTTGATTAAATTGAATTGCACAGACATAAACCTGTCAAAACCAAGTTTATCTTTTCAGATCTATTTGTAATAATTTATGTAAAATTCTCAAAATACGAAATGGCGTATTAGCTCTTTTGACCAGTATTTATTTATCAGCAACAATAAAAAAGACTCACAACTTACCCAGTGATTTACATGCATAATTAGGACCTGTTGGAAAGCAAGCTTCATTTCCACATGGTGAGCCACTACAACTGTATTCTGCCTGCCAGTTAGTATCAAAAATGAACAAAAGTTTAGTTACCAAAATGTAATTTGAATCAAGTTGAAAACGAGTATCACTTTGTCCTGGTTTGTCCTTAATACCGTGAGCTAAGAACAAAATATTTACCTAAATACTATCAAAGATGGCCGTCAATAAACAAATTAATATCTTTAAGAATTCTCAAAATAATAGTATGTTAATCAAATTAGCCAATTTTGTTTATTCAGCAAATAGAGCGTATTGTGTTGGAATGATCTTCATTATCTTTACTCTCTGTTCAATGTAAGTTCTATTCACAAGCTTATTCCAGTTAGATATGTTATATGTTGTCTAATCTCCATGTTGTATACTCTCTGTATGTTAACCTTTGTAACGTTCATGTTATTGTCTTTTATAGATACACTATTCATAATTTGTATATAACGTACTGTAAAATAACTATAGTACTGCTTATAGAGTATGTTGTCATCTCTCTCCATATCATGTATATGTATGTATTGTTTAAGTGTATATATGTTCATGTTCTTCTCTGTTAAACATTTCCGCCCAGTAGAGGACAATGATATGTAAAGGTTATGCCTAATAAACGGAATTGAATTGAACAAATATTAGATCTTCAAAACACCTGTCCTTTCAACAGAGCAGTATTTATGAATGAAATGGTTAGCAAATGGTAATATCTGACCAAACTGTAAAAGGCGAACAATGGAGATATTGAAGGAGTTAAATGTTACTGGATCCCAGGAAGGCCAGTTCGTAAAAAGGACTACACAATAAACGAGAGGATTGAATGTATTCCAATTTTGTCCGGTCTGAGAGTAAAATTACTGGATAAATACAAACTGGTACAAATAATGTTTTTGTTTAATTTAGTTTATACGAAGTAATATGCATCAACTAAATAAATCTCAAAACGCAAAACTAATTTGATATACCTCATTAACTGTACCTGGTAGTTATAAATAGATATGAAAATAAAGAATTATGGATAGCATTTTGTCAATCAATTAAAATTAATAAAGAAGTCGAGAAGGAAATAAGGAAATGGCACATACGAAATGTACAGACATCCCAAAAGCACAAAGGATAAATGAATATATATATAGTTTCAAAGTCATGTTAACTTCCTATTTATAAGAGCCAGTAATTCCAAATAAGTTTAACATTAATATACTTCACTGCGTCCGGTCTGAGAGTAAAATGACTAGATAAATAAAATCTGGTACAAATGATAGCATTCGTTGATTAAATTAGTGTAACAGACGTAATATACATCAAATAAATAAATCTAACATAAATTTACTATACCACAATTTACTGAACCTGGTAGTTAGATATAAATTAAAGCAATAGGGAAAGCGATTTGCCAATCAGTTAAAATGAGTCGAGCAGAAATGGCACGTACGACATACACACCTATCCAAAATCACGAATAATAATAGAACTTACATTCCTACAACATTATTATACCTAATGAGCTTTCAGGAATATTTGGCATCGGATGACTTGAGAATGAAACACGGATACTTACAAGTGGCCATTCCGAATTGTCAGAATACACACATCCAGGAGCAGAAAGAAAGTATTTGCTGCTAACCTCGCTCCTGTTAGACCTATTTAAATAGCAAGAACCATACTTCCTGCAGAAATTTGTCGATTTACATCTGTAATCCACTTGACAAGCTCGGATACATATATGATGACTATTCGTAGACAATGCATCAATATCATAACCGATTAGTACCATGTTAAGGTGTTCTTTCTTGATACTAAACATTGCTCGAGAAGCTCTTGTAAGGATGCAAATAAGCACAAGGTCAAACCAATGTCCATTCATTCTCATTTGAACGAAACAATTACTATTATGAAAACAAGAATAAAAGTTTTGTTTGCACCAACGAATATTCCCAGACAATGTTGACACCAAGACTGCGTATTACTGCTCTCGAAATATGATTTATATAACGAAGGTTCGCTATTTCTAAGTTACTCCTGGATTATAAAATATACTGCTTTAATTGAATCACTGAGGCAGTTTACGAGTTTGTACTCAAGCTCTTAGCAAAACGATTTCCAGATCAGATTACGTACATATTAAAAGAAACTCAGCAAAGTACTAAGGACTTAAATAGACGAAATCAAGTTATTAATCAATATTAACATACCGTACATATATTTATTTGCGATCACAAAGATATTTCTAGTTTTTCGTGAAACTAATAACGAACTGGTAGAATATTGTATATCGCGCTAATCGCATGAATAAATTTCATATTACGGTAATAATGAAAGTATCGGAATAAGCACCTGTTGCTAAAGGAGAATATGAAGCGTCATGGCAATTTTTCTCTCTTCTCAGATGAATGTATGTCAGTTTTAAACCATCTAAATGGTATTTCATTTTACAAAACACCTTCTGTATGTTAGTTTATTATAACCAAAATTAGCCTTTTTTGGACTAGAGTACGAATTTGACATATTTAGAATATTGTGGTGTCAATTTTTACCACCCATGTTTTCTTATATTTCATTTATATATCTATCACTTCAAGCACAATATATTCATTAGTGTGATCTTCTAAATTCATTTACTCACATATACTCATATCACTTGTTAAGACTGTGAACATTCATTTAAACCTCACATTTTAACTAAGTCTATGCATTTGGCAGCCATTTTTAATATAGTTTCATCACGTGACTTCTTGTGTGTGATGTCATCAGTGACGTCATCATCTAGATTTCTTTTGATAGAACATTTTTTATAGAAAAGCCACCAAGCGGATATTTGTATGCAAACATTGACTTGTTAACTAATTTTAGTACATCTAATCATGTGTTTGAACTGTTTGAACCCTATGTTGAATCCAGTATGTTTGTTTCTTCAAACACTGTTGGGAGTTGTTTGAAGTTTGGGTATAAAATGCAATGTCAATTGTTTGAAAATCACTCAGCAGTAGGCCTACATTTTCTTTATGTCAGCTACCTTTATTTTAGTTTTGCTTTAGTGATTATCCATTTGAATTATTATACATGAATATCTCTAGTAACTTAAGATTAGTTTGTTAAAATAAGTGTTTTATTGATAAAGTTTTCAATGTCTTTTGGCACAGACTTGAGTTGATCTCGTCTGTTAAATTTTGGGAGATAACAATATGTAACAATATTGAATTACCACACTTTTTAACACAAGGGTGGTAGACTTCGTTTATTTTGATGTCATGTCTGTCAAATATAAGTCATATTTTGCTAGAGTAACGTGTTATTTATATTTTGTACCACAATGTATACCAATTGCAACCGTCTTTATGGTCATTTAGAAACAGTGCAGGATTCTCGGGACTGAACAATGATTCAATGTTTTGTGTTTAATGTACCTCTCTGTGTATATACTTTGAAATTGTTTCGTATAGTTGCACCATATTGGTAGTTTACGTCCTGCTGGTATTGTTGAATAGATAATTTTTATGCAACCACCTTGACGGACCTTAATTTGGGACTACCCATAGCGAATGATGCCCAGACGACGTTCCTAGCGATGTCTGTTAATTGAAACAGTTTTGTTAGATGTTATATACTCTTCATCAAACTTGATCAGAATGATTATATGGGCATAATAACTTTGCCAAGTTTGATAGTTTGACACACGAAATTGTCTCAGTTTCTATTTAGTCATTGCCATTTGAACGTTGAAAATATTTTTATTCATGAATTTTACCGTATAATTTTGTGACAGTTTTGCACTATTATACTTTCTATGAACACACAATGAGTAAATGTACCTTTCATAATATTTTACATTTTTAAAACAAATTTTACTCATTTTACGGTAATGAATTTTGACAATTGTATTATTTGTTTTCAATTTGTTTCTGTACAATCTTTAATTACGCCGGCTTAATTGTATTCCGCGACAAAAGGATCATCGAAACATTATTGTGTTCGTAACAAATGTATGTACCAAATACATAAATAAAGACCACATATAACATTTTTCTGCCTCATAAATCGTCGGCCATCTGTACAAGCATAAGACAGATTTATGGGCACCAAATGGTTCGGAGGGAGTCTTAATAGTATGCATAGATTGTAATACAAAATCATAACAAAAACAGAAGTTTGGTTGTTAATAAACTTTTATTAAACGCAGTAAACACATAACACATAGTAAAAAGCTAATTACGTTAAGAACTGTATATACAACATAAAGTGTCAAAGCAAGCGGAAATATGTTTTCGCCCTAAAGATGATAACTATAACAAACAATATACATATCTCGTTAACATTTAAAATCAAAGCACAAAAGTGCTGTTGGACGGTACCACTCGTCTCTGTAGCCAATTAAGCTGGCAACTCGTTGCATACAAGTTTCCGTTTTGTAACTAGACAGTTTTATAAAATCAAAGTATGTGTACATAGGTAAGATGGTTTGCATGGAATATGAAACAAAACTAAAACATAAGACAGAAATGCGAAAAAGAATAAACAAATATTGAAAAATAGGAAACATTTTTTCCAAAAGATCTTCAATCCGTCTTGTTCTAGAAATGCTAGATTTTCAAACCGAAATAAAGAAAAATGGTCAGTAATAATGGTAGAACCTTAAAATTGTAAAACAAGTGAAATGTTTGTCAGGGTTGTAAATAAATTAAATACAAAGATATCAGACCCTTTATGTAACGTTTGTGGATATTTAATTATAAAATGACATATCAAATTATATCAGCACGGACTTAGAGTAAAATCAGTATGCCCAGGCATAAAGTTATGATATCACTAGCTTGCCATAGGTTATGAGTTATCTTGTTGTAGTGGGGTATTTTCCAATTAATTTTCCAAGCACAGAGTGAGGTGTACGTAGAAAGATGTCACCGATAATTTTCGTAGTCGTGCGCAACGAGACCATATCTACGATAAATCCAAAACTGTAAACGGTGTCGGCTGTTGTGTATTGAACATTTTGACCGATACTGTATACATTGAATGATAGCAGAAAGGTTACCCGGTCGTGGTGGTGTTTTCTTGGTGTGGATTTACTGTTGTAGTGTTGTATTTGAAGACTAGATATTGCAAATAGCTGGGGCCATATTGTGGAGTTCACAATTCCAGTGCAAATCTTGTAGTTTTACTATAGAATAAAGAGGGCGAAAAAGCACCGGGCCGACACCAAACAAACTCGTGTGTATTAATACATTGCTTTAAACCCCATCTGAACTACACATAAACAGCTAATTAGTTCACAAACCACTTTAGCAGGTCACCTTTTCAACATTTCATTGTATTGAAACGTTTATGAAATTATTTCGTTCGGTGAACTTAGGAAATTTTTTGTTTGCGTAGTTATTAGGCCGATGTGGACGTTTTTGACTTGTTACCAGCTTTCAGTCCTTTTCGTGTTTTGAAAACGAGAACAATGTTGTATGCCTCTCAAATTGCCACTACTATATACGGTACCTGAGCGGTACCGTCCAAAAATGAATACGATGATGACTGAAACAAATAATATATCGATTCCTCTTCAATATTAAAAATGAATAAACATAACAATAAAGAATCAACACTCAGACAACAACCAGACAACAACCAGACAACAGTCAGACAACAGTCAGACAACAGTTAGACAACAGTCAGACAACAGTTAGACAACCAACTGTCAGAGAAACAGTCAGACAATAGTGGATTTGAGGAATGGGAGAAGAAGGAAAATGGTTGAACGAGAAATGTCGAAAAATTGAAGATTAGTCGTAATAGCGTCTTAATAGCGTCCTCATTTTTATAATGTAAATTAACTAGAATGCGCATGCGCATGGTCATAATATAAGACTGGGACCAATATATACAGTGGGACAATATATACAGGGATTGGCAACCGAATTTTCGTCCAATTAACTTGTCGTCGATTCGACGCATGCGCACTGTGATCGTACGTATGCGCTTAAGACAAACGCAGCGACAGATATTTTTGATTACTAATTATGACAAATTATCAATAAATGTAATAATCAAAATAGTCGTTAGAGGAAAGTTTTTTTATTATATTTTTTTTTCTTCCATTACATTTTAAAGCATAAATCCTGTCGTAAAGTGGGACGAGACTTCTTTTTCGGACCGGGAACATTCAGACAAAATGGCGACTTCGGCGGTTTTTTTGTCATTTGTAGCGAGTCGAAAGTTAGGTTATAGAAATGCCTTTATAGTTGTATTATCAGCATCATGTCGTGTCCTTTTATAGATGACATATAGATGTGTGTCAAGTAACATTTTTTACCATCATTTTTGTGAAATAATTGCCTAAATTATGTAATTAAAATATTGCATTTTTTTACAAAATCACCATTTTGTCTGTGATTTGAGACGGGTTTAAACATTATTTATAGAGATGTATTTACATTTAAGTTTTTGAATATTACAATGGGTCTTTGGATTGATGACAAATGTACACGTTTCGTGATACATTTTATAACAATTTCTGTGCAAGAAAAATATGTTAAATACTGGTTGAAATTAAGCAGCTTTTTTAAAAATGTCTCCAATGGCGCCTCGATATTGATTGTATTCACATTTATATATTCTTACAAAATATGGTTTCATAGGTATTGGTATATGTAATCAACAATATATGTGAATTTTAAGAGAACATAAAATTATTTGTATATATTGGTCACAGCATAAGATAATATAAGTTTAACGCATATTCGTGACGAACCGGACATGAAAGAATTGGATGGCCATGTCGTACATACATTAATTTAGTCTAAAATATATTCATGCCCATTAGGTATTTCGGAAAGAGTCGCAAGACAATGCCTTCCCATACAGACACCCGGGAAACAACAGTGCACAAAGCACTGAGGAGTTGCAAGGGTAAAGATGTATGGGAATAGGGATGCAAGGAATGGTCTGGCCGACCAGACCATAAAGAATAACTAAGGAGAATTCAGGGGGAAAGTTCAATGGTTGGAATACATCACGGAACAAGTCAATAAAGTCAGTAATAATAGGCTGTAAGGTGGGAGAAAATAATATGAACATAATATCAAGTAGAATGAGTACACATGAGGAAAGGGGACTTTAACATATATCTAAACAATAAATAGAAGTAATAACCACACAGCGATTTACAGCCTTGGAACTAGGAGTTTAATAAATCATTTTAACAGCTTCCTAACACCACACTTAACCGCTAGATGGTCATTGACATAGCACATAAACTGACTAAGAAGCCAATAACTACACATTAAAAGCAATTAACCATTGTGTATATAATAGCATATACACTATATATAATCCAGTACAAAGAAACAAGCAGCCTTAAACTGAACTTGCTCTCAGTAACTAAATTATTTACATCAGAGTGCAAAACAACCACACTAGCGTAAATAAATAACTTTATATTGGGGCCACCGGACAATTTTAGTATTTAATTAGACATAATAATAAATAATGGATGACAGGGAAAGGGAATTTAAAATAAAGACAAATAGAAATAAAATATAAAATGATAAAACAGAGAAAACAAAACAAATGTACTAAGGGATAATTAAGTTGTGTTATAAAGAAGCAGGGAGATTCTTTTTCTCGTTACTGCTAAAATGGCGTCATATTTATTAAATGAGAGCGTAATAAAAACTCAATCTGGCCAATCTAAGCACTACTCTGACGCACATGGACAAACAATGGACAGCACAACACGAATCAAGAGACAAACATCTATATAAACCCTAAAACATTAGACACCACAGTACAACAAAATTTCAAAAGGTTTAGGATATTCCATGGAACATATCTGCCATATCAAGTATAGTTTACAGATTCTTTCAGTCTTAAAACATTAGTGTTAAAACACATAAACATATTAATCACATATATACAGCAAAAAGCTAACTAGGCTCGGGCACGTGCGATTGGTATAAGGGCTTTTGAACACCCTTTCGATCAGTCGCGAGATCGTACGATGCCTTAACGGGTCCCTTGTGGATGTATATCAACTTGAAGCCACGAGCGCTACGGCGCCCATACGAGCCAAAAATATTTTAAAAAACGTGCGAGCCCACTCGGCATGCCGTGAGATTACCCATACATCATCCGAGAGCTTCATGTGACCGAGACAATATAATGGACTTAATGATAAAAATTGAACATACATTATTGTTTGAAACAGCTACAGTACAAACATTTGTCGATTTTTGCTCTTAATGCTCCAGTAGACGCACAAAAAGAGACATTTACATCCATGTATGCAGTTCTATAAGCACGTTCATGTAAATACTTTCCATGTGTATTTTTCAGTTACAACACACGCGCTGTTAGCCAGATCATTAGACAGGCTCCAAAATATAGCATATTTATATAGTTTATAGTTCGCCCAGATATGTAAATATTGTAAGGCAAAATAACAATTGCCCATTTTGAATTCAAATGTTTGCTTGTATATTGTTTCAACATACATAGTCACGCGTGATCAGTTCTTGTTGTGATAACAGATGCCCATAAATTAGCTTTACACTGGATCGTAAAAGTCCAATCCGTTGAACGATATCGGTTGAATATTGTTGGACAAGTACTCCATATAGGTCTGTGACATGCATTTGCAGTTGTTGGGAGAAACACTAGTATTAAATGATAATGACTTTCAAACCACCATATGCCTGCATGAAATTGTCGCAGAAACTTACACATTCAACAAATGTATTGAAGAAGCCACTTGCTAGTGCAGTATCTAACACGGTTGCATTCATGAACATCATAAAACAATGGCTTGGATCTATATTCATTATAGTCCATTCTCGGCGCCCATCGGTATGTCATCTGAAAACATGATCCATACATAAAAATAACAACTTCTCTTGGTTCAATTTTAAATGTCGACACCCTCACGATATTCATCAACGGTGCCGATTCAAAACTCTGTGACTTCAAAATGATGACATTCAGGAGACAATAAAAACGTATTTACTCTGCTGTAGCTAGACTTGGTAATGTGGAACAACGAACTATATAATTTATAATCAATCGTGTTTTATGTGCAACAGAAATGACGGGAAATGAACTTAAAGCCAATTTGCTCTCACTGAACTTAATGCAAACCTCAGTCTTCTACCTTCAATAATTGTTTTTAAAATTTACTTGTTAATTAAAGCTACAAATTGTTATACATCATTGCAGTTCTTACTAATACGATCGCAACTGTAAAATTGGTGTCGAAATCCTGCATAAACACAATTTAGTTGCCACAAAAAAAACCCAGTCCAGTCATGTACGGGAGTTTCGCCTACATAATACGTATATTCAGTATCAAAAATTCAGTTCTGGATCGGCACCAGTAACAATTACTGTTTTTTCTGTATTGGTATGTAAGTATGGACTCTTCACTATCATTTGTTTCAACTTTGTATATTTTATAAATGACTAACTTGTATCTATAAACTGATGTTTGTAGATCTGTGGCTACTTTTACATAATAATTATCATTTTTGCACTGGGGTTAAAAGTCACATAAACAGTCAGGGTAATGTAGTGACTTTTCAGGTGGAAACCTGCGAAGAGCCACCGACCTTCCGGACGAATCAATGGATACGTGGTGTTACTGTTATATAAGTATTTTCAATATTTTAGAGTGCTAGATATTGTACCTGATGCACATAAAGGGTATTCACTCCATAAACCACTACCCATACATTGTATTACATCACTCCCGAATAACAGGTATCCCTCGTCACAAGTAATGTGCAGGTATGTGCCAATGGATGTTGAAGTGTCATTTGCAGATCCCAATTCAACGTTAATTGGACCACAATTTCCTAAAAGCATTAACAAGACGAACATAAATAATCACCAGTCAATATTGTATTCATAAATATACTCATTTGACACTTGTCAATATATTTTTCGGCCGGAGGTCCCCCCACAAGGTACAATCGTGAAAATTCCAAGAGTCAGAATTTGAACATAAAACTCAGTAATGAAATCGAGCAGGAAATATCATGTACAAAGATCACGGATTAGAGGTTTAAACATGGTATAAGGGTGCACCAAACATCATACTTATCTTACAATTTACCACAATGATACGCGTGTAAATAAGATCACCTCCCGCTCGACAACTATGTGACATAAAAGTCGACGAACACAGACAAATGACCTTAGAACATTGGCATAATTATAAAACTATAATTAGACCAGTGTAGCCAATGGAAACCTTCCTTCGTTTTTATATTATGAACACACCTAAGAAACAGAATAAAACAACTGTGTTGGAGATACACAGAATTAAGCCGACAGAAGTGAAAATGTTTTGGATCGGCACCAGTTACAATTACTGTTTTTTCTGTATTGGTATGTAAGTATGTACTCTTCACTGACATTTGTTTCAACTTTGTATATTTTATAAATGACTAACTTGAATCTATAAACTGATGTTTATAGATCTGTGGCTACTTTTACATAATAATTATCATTTTTGCACTGGGGTTAAAAGTCACATAAACAGTCAGGGTAATGCAGTGACTATTCAGGTGGAAACCTGCGAAGAGCCACCGACCTTCCAAACGAATAAATGGATACGTGGTGTTACTGTTATATAAGTATTTTCAATATTTTAGAGTGCTAGATATTGTACCTGATGCACATAAAGGGTAGTCACTCCATAAACCATTACCCATACATTGTATTACATCACTCCCGAATAACACGTATCCCTCGTAACAAGTAATTTGCAGGTATGTGCCAATGGATGTTGAAGTGTCATTTGCAGATCCCAATCCAAAGTCAATTTGGTCACAATTACCTAAAAGCATTAACAAGACGTACATAGATAATCACCAGTCAATATTATATTCATAAATATACTCATTTGACACTTGTCAATATATTATTCGGCCGGAGGTCCCCCCACAAGGTACAATCGTGAAAATTCCAAGAGTCAGAATTTGAACATAATGAAATCGAGCAGGAAATATCATGTACAAAGATCACGGATTAGAAGTTTAAACCTGGTATAAGGATGCACCAAACATCATACTTATCTTACAATTTACCACAATGATACGCGTGTAAATAAGATCACCTCCCGCTGGACAACTCTGTGACATGAAAGTCGACGAACACAGAAAAATAACCTTAAACATTGACATATAAAACTAAAATTAGACCAGTGTAGCCAATGGAAACCTTCCTTCGTTTTTATATTATGAACACACCTAAGGAACAGAATAAAACAACTCTGTTGGGGAAACACAGAATTAATCTGACATAAGTGAAAATGGGAATAAAACAACACTGACCTAGCTGGTAATTGTGAACCGGGCAGTGGGAAAGCAATAAACTTAAATCACATTTTCACCAACCATTGCATTTGATCATTTTACTGTCAATATTTATTTCACGGAGCTTGAATATACCCTAACAAAACCAGGTGTATTCGTTGTCATATTATAACTAAATACACATATACTAGTCAAAAGTGCTAAGGCTTTTTCGCATAGTTTGAAAGGAGTCTACTGGTTACATATAGTGTTGATCTCTTGAGTGCAGTCAGCTAAAACAATTTGATTAAATTGAATTGCACAGACATAAACCTGTCAAAACCAAGTTTATCTTTTCAGATCTATTTGTAATAATTTATGTAAAATTCTCAAAATACGAAATGGCGTATTAGCTCTTTTGACCAGTATTTATTTATCAGCAACAATAAAAAAGACTCACAACTTACCCAGTGATTTACATGCATAATTAGGACCTGTTGGAAAGCAAGCTTCATTTCCACATGGTGAGCCACTACAACTGTATTCTGCCTGCCAGTTAGTATCAAAAATGAACAAAAGTTTAGTTACCAAAATGTAATTTGAATCAAGTTGAAAACGAGTATCACTTTGTCCTGGTTTGTCCTTAATACCGTGAGCTAAGAACAAAATATTTACCTAAATACTATCAAAGATGGCCGTCAATAAACAAATTAATATCTTTAAGAATTCTCAAAATAATAGTATGTTAATCAAATTAGCCAATTTTGTTTATTCAGCAAATAGAGCGTATTGTGTTGGAATGATCTTCATTATCTTTACTCTCTGTTCAATGTAAGTTCTATTCACAAGCTTATTCCAGTTAGATATGTTATATGTTGTCTAATCTCCATGTTGTATACTCTCTGTATGTTAACCTTTGTAACGTTCATGTTATTGTCTTTTATAGATACACTATTCATAATTTGTATATAACGTACTGTAAAATAACTATAGTACTGCTTATAGAGTATGTTGTCATCTCTCTCCATATCATGTATATGTATGTATTGTTTAAGTGTATATATGTTCATGTTCTTCTCTGTTAAACATTTCCGCCCAGTAGAGGACAATGATATGTAAAGGTTATGCCTAATAAACGGAATTGAATTGAACAAATATTAGATCTTCAAAACACCTGTCCTTTCAACAGAGCAGTATTTATGAATGAAATGGTTAGCAAATGGTAATATTTGACCAAACTGTAAAAGGCGAACAATGGAGATATTGAAGGAGTTAATTGTTACTGGATCCCAGGAAGACCAGTTTGTAAATAGGACTACACTATTAAAAAGAGGATTGAATGTACTCCAATTTCGTCCGGTCTGAGAGTAAAATTACTGGATAAATACAAACTGGTACAAATAATGTTTTTGTTTAATTTAGTTTATACGAAGTAATATGCATCAACTAAATAAATCTCAAAACGCAAAACCATTTTGATATACCTCATTAACTGTTCCTGGTAGTTATAAATAGATATGAAAATGAAAGTATTATGGATAGCATTTTGTCAATCAATTAAAATTAATAAAGCAGGAAATAAGAAAATGGCACATAAGAAATGTGCAGACATCCCAAAAGCACAAAGGATAAATGAATATATATATAGTTTCAAAGTCATGTTAACTTCCTATTTACAGAAAATGTAAGTGTAACATTAATATATTTCACTGCGTCCGGTCCGAGAGTAAAATGACTAGATAAATAAAATCTGGTACAAATGATATCATTCGTTGATTAAATTAGTGTAACAGAAGTAATATGCATCAAAAAAATAAATCTAACATAAATTTACTATACCACAATTTACTGGACCTGGTAGTTAGATATAAATTAAAGAATATGGAAAGCGAATTGCCAATCAGTTAAAATGAGTCGAGCAGAAATGGCACGTACGACATACACACCTATCCAAAATCACGAATAATAATAGAACTTACATTCCTACAAAGTCATGTTAACTACCTAGAAGAGCCCGTTATTCCAAGTGCAACATTATTATACCTTAATGAGCTTTCATGAATATTTGGCATCGGATGGCTTGAGAATGAAACACGGATACTTACAAGTGGCCATTCCGAATTGTCAGAATACACACATCCAGGATCAGAAACAAAGTCTATGCTGCTAACCTCGCTCCTGTTAGACCTATTTAAATAGCAAGAACCATACTTCCTGCAGAAATTTGTCGATTTACATCTGTAATCCACTTGACAAGCTCGGATACATATATGATGACTATTCGTAGACAATGCATCAATATCATAACCGACTAGTACCATGTTAAGGTGCTCTTTCTTGATACTAAACATTGCTCGAGAAGCTCTTGTAAGGATGCAAATAAGCACAAGGTCGAACCAATGTCCATTCATTCTCATTTGAATGAAACAATTACTATTATGAAAACAAGAATAAAAGTTTTGTTTGCACCAACTAATATTCCCAGACAATGTTGACACCGAGACTGCTTATTACAGCTCTCGAAATATGATTTATATAACGAAGGTTCGCTATTTCTAAGTTACTCCTGGATGATAAAATCTACTGCTTTAATTGCATCACTGAGGCAGTTTACGAGTTTGTACACAAGCTCTTAGCAAAACGATTTCCAGATCAGATTACGTACATATTAAAAGAAACTCAGCAAAGTACTAAGGACTTAAATAGACGAAATCAAGTTATTAATCAATATTAACATACCGTACATATATTTATTTGCGATCACAAAGATATTTCTAGTTTTTCGTGAAACTAATAACGAACTGGTAGAATATTGTATATCGCGCTAATTGCATGAATAAATTTCATATTACGGTAATAATGAAAGTATCGGAATAAGCACCTGTTGCTAAAGGAGAATATGAAGCGTCATGGCAATTTTTCTCTCTTCTCAGATGAATGTATGTTAGTTTTAAACCATCTAAATGGCATTTCATTTTACAAAATACCTTCTGTATATTAGTTTATTATAACCAAAATTAGCCGTTTTTGGACATCAAAACTAGAGTACGAATTTGACACATTTAGAATATTGTGGTGTGCAAGTGCACACTTTCCATTTTTACCACCCATGTTTTCTTATATTTCATTTATATATTTAATACTTCATGCACACTATATTCATTAGTGTGATCTTCTAAATTCATTTACTCACATATACTCATATCACTTGTTAAGACTGTGAACATTCATTTAAACCTCACATATTAACTTAGTCTATGCATTTGGCAGCCATTTTTAATATAGTTTCATCACGTGACTTCTTGTGTGTGATGTCATCAGTGACGTCATCATCTAGATTTCTTTTGATAGAACATTTTTTATAGAAAAGCCACCAAGCGGATATTTTTATGTAAACATTGACTTGTTAACTAATTTTAGTACATCTAATCATGTGTTTGAACTGTTTGAACCCTATGTTGAATCCAGTATGTTTGTTTCTTCAAACACTGTTGGGAGTTGTTTGAAGTTTGGGTATAAAATGCAATGTCAATTGTTTGAAAATCACTCAGCAGTAGGCCTACATTTTCTTTATGTCAGCTACCTTTATTTTAGTTTTGCTTTAGTGATTATCCATTTGAATTATTATACATGAATATCTCTAGTAACTTAAGATTAAGTTTGTTAAAATAAGTGTTTTATTGATAAAGTTTTCAATGTCTTTTGGCACAGACTTGAGTTGATCTCGTCTGTTAAATTTTGGGAGATAACAATATGTAACAATATTGAATTACCACACTTTTTAACACAAGGGTGGTAGACTTCGTTTATCACATTCGTATTTTGATGTCATTTCTGTCAAATATAAGTCATATTTTGCTTGAGTAACGTGTTATTTATAGTTTGTACCACAATGTATACCAATTGCAACCGTCTTTATGGTCATTTAGAAACAGTGCAGGATTCTCGGGACTGAACAATGATTCAATGTTTTGTGTTTAATGTACCTCTCTGTGTATATACTTTGGAATTGTTTCGTATAGTTGCACCATATTGGTAGTTTACGTCCTGCTAGTATTGTTGAATAGATATTTTGTATGCAACCATCTTGACGGACCTTAATTTGAGACTACCCATAGCGAATGATGCCCAGACGACGACCCTAGCGATGTCTGTTAATTGAAACAGTTTTGTTAGATGTTATATACTCTTCATCAAACTTGATCAGAATGATTATATGGGCATAATAACTTTGCCAAGTTTGAAAGTTTGACACACGAAATTGTCTCAGTTTCTATTTAGTCATTGCCATTTGAACGTTGAAAATATTTTTATTCATGAATTTTACCGTAAAATTTTGTGACAGGTTTGCACTATTATACTTTCTATGAACACACAATGAGTAAATGTACCTTTCATAATATTTTACATTTTTAAAACAAATTTTACTCATTTTACGGTAATGAATTTTGACAATTGTATTATTTGTTTTCAATTTGTTTCTGTACAATCTTTAATTACGCCGGCTTAATTGTATTCCGCGACAAAAGGATCATCGAAACATTATTGTGTTCGTAACAAATGTATTTACCAAATACATAAATAAAGATCACATATAACATTTTTCTGCCTCATAAATCGTTGGCCATCAGTACAAGCATAAGACAGATTTATGGGCACCAAATGGTTCGGAGGGAGTCTTAATAGTATGCATAGATTGTAATACAAAATCATAACAAAAACAGAAGTTTGGTTGTTTATAAACTTTTATTAAACGCAGTAAACACATAACACATAGTAAAAAGCTAATTACTTTAAGAACTGTATATACAACAGAAAGTGTCAAAGCAAGCGGAAATATGTTTTCGCCCTAAAGATGATAACTATAACAAACAATATACATATCTCGTTAACATTTAAAATCAAAGCACAAAAGTGCTGTGGGACGGTACCATTCGTCTCTGTAGCCAATTAAGCTGGCAACTCGTTGCATACAAGTTTCCGTTTTGTAACTAGACAGTTTTATAATATCAAAGTATGTGTAAATAGGTAAGATGGTTTGCATGGAATATGAAACAAAACTAAAACATAAGACAGAAATGCGAAAAAGAATAAAAAAATATTGAAAAATAGGAAACATTTTTTCCAAAAGATCTTCAATCCGACTTGTTCTAGAAATGCTAGATTTTCAAACCGAAATAAAGAAAAATGGTCAGTAATAATGGTAGAACCTTAAAATTATAAAACAAGTGAAATGTTTGTCACGGTTGTAAATAAATTAAATACAAAGATATCAGACCCTTTATGTAACGTTTGTGGATATTTAATTATAAAATGACATATCAAATTATATCAGCACGGACTTAGAGTAAAATCAGTATGCCCAGGCATAAAGTTATGATATCACTAGCTTGCCATAGGTTATTAGTTATCTTGTTGTAGTGGGGTATTTTCCAATTAATTTTCCAAGCACAGAGTGAGGTGTACGTAGAAATATGTCACCGATAATTTTCGTAGTCGTACGCAACGAGACCATATCTACGATAAATCCAAAACTGTAAACGGTGTCGGATGTTGTGTATTGAACATTTTGACCGATACTGTATACATTGAATGATAGCAGAAAGGTTACCAGGTCGTGGTGGTGTTTTCTTGGTGTGGATTTACTGTTGTAGTGTTGTATTTGAAGACTAGATATTGCAAATAGCTTGGGCCATATTGTGGAGTTCACAATTCCAGTGCAAATCTTGTAGTTTTACTATAGAATAAAGAGGGCGAAAAAGCTCCGGGCCGACACCAAACAAACTCGTGTGTATTAATACATTGCTTTAAACCCCAACTGAACAACACATAAACAGCTAATTAGTTCACAAACCACTTTAGCAGGTCACCTTTTCAACATTTCATTGTATTGAAACGTTTATGAAATTATTTCGTTCGGTGAACTTAGGAAATTTTTTGTTTGCGTAGTAATTAGGCCGATGTGGACGTTTTTGACTTGTTACCGGCTTTCAGTCCTTTTCGTGTTTTGAAAACGGGAACCAATGTTGTATGCCTCTCAAATTGCCACTACTATATACGGTACCTGAGCGGTACCGTCCAAAAATGAATACGATGATGACTGAAACAAATAATATATCGATTCCTCTTCAATATTAAAATGAATAAACATAACAATAAAGAATCAACACTCAGACAACAACCAGACAACAACCAGACAACAGTCAGACAACAGTCAGACAACAGTTAGACAACAGTCAGACAACAGTTAGACAACCAACTGTCAGAGAAACAGTCAGACAATAGTGGATTTGAGGAATGGGAGAAGAAGGAAAATGGTTGAACGAGAAATGTCGAAAAATTGAAGATTAGTCGTAATAGCGTCTTAATAGCGTCCTCATTTTTATAATGTAAATTAACTAGAATGCACATACGCATGGTCATAATATAAGACTGGGACCAATATATACGGTGGGACAATATATACAGGGATTGGCAACCGAATTTTCGTCCAATAAACTTGTCGTTGATTCGACGCATGCGCACTGTGATCGTACGTATGCGCTTAAGACAAACGCAGCGACAGATATCGTCTTTTGATTACTAATTATGACAAATTATCAATAAATGTAATAATCAAAATAGTCGTTAGAGGAAAAATATTTTGTTATATTTTTTTTCTTCCATTACATTTTAAAGCATAAATCCTGTCGTAAAGTGGGACGAGACTTCTTTTTCGGACCGGGAACATTCAGACAAAATGGCGACTTCGGGGGTTTTTTGTCATTTGTAGCGAGTCGAAAGTTAGGTTATAGAAATGCCTTTATAGTTGTATTATCAGCATCATGTCGGTGTCCTTTTATAGATGACATATAGATGTGTGTCAAGTAACATTTTTTACCATCATCTTTGTGAAATAATTGCCTAAATTATGTAATTAAAATATTGCATTTTTTTACAAAATCACCATTTTGTCTGTGATTTGAGACGGGTTTAAACATTATTTATAGAGATGTATTTACATTTGAGTTTTTGAATATTACAATGGGTCTTTGGATTGATGACAAATTTACACGTTTCGTGATACATTTATAACATTTCTGTGCAAGAAAAATATGCTAAAATACTGGTTGAAATTAAGCAGCTTTTTTAAAAATGTCTCCACTGGCGCCTCGATATTGATTGTATTCACATTTATATATTCTTACAAAATATGGTTTCATAGGTATTGGTATATGTAATCAACAATATATGTGAATTTCAAGAGAACATAAAATTAGTTGTATATATTGGTCCCAGTATAAGATAATATAAGTTTAACGCATATTCGTGCCGAACCGGACATGAAAGAATTGCATGGCCATGTCGTACATACATTAATTTAGTCTAAAATATATTCATGCCCATCAGGTATTTCGGAAAGAGTCGCAAGACAATGCCTTCCCATACAGACACCCGGGAAACAACAGTGCACAAAGCACTGAGGAGTTGCAAGGGTAAAGATGTATGGGAATAGGGATGCAAGGAATGGTCTGGCCGACCAGACCATAAAGAATAACTAAGGATAATTCAGGGGGAAAGTTCAATGGTTGGAATACATCACGGAACAAGTCAATAAAGTCAGTAATAATAGGCTGTAAGGTGGGAAAAAAATAATATGAACATAATATCAAGTAGAATGAGTACATATGAGGAAAGGGGACTTTAACATATATCTAAACAATAAATAGAAGTAATAACCACACAGCGATTTACAGCCTTGGAACTGGGAGTTTAATAAATCATTTTAACAGCTAGCTAACACCACACTTAACCGCTAGATGGTCATTGACATAGCACATAAACTGACTAAGAAGCCAATAACTACACATTAAAAGCAATTAACCATTGTGTATATAATAGCATATACACTATATATAATCCAGTACAAAGAAACAAGCAGCCTTAAACGGAACTTGCTCTCAGTAACTAAATTATTTACATCATAGTGCAAAACAACCACACTAGCGTAAATAAATAACTTTATAATTGGGCCACCGGACAATTTTAGTATTTAATTAGACATAATAATAAATAATGGATGACAGGGAAAGGGAATTTAAAATAAAGACAAATAGAAATAAAATATAAAATGATGAAAAAAAGAAAACAAAACAAATGTACTAAGGGAGAATTAAGTTGTGTTATAAAGAAGCAGGGAGATTCTTTTTCTCGTTACTGCCAAAATGGCGTCATATTTATTAAATGACAGCGTAATAAAAACTCAATCTGGCCAATCTAAGCACTACTCTGACGCACATGGACAAACAATGGACAGCACAACACGAATCAAGAGACAAACATCTATATAAACCCTAAAACATTAGACACCACAGTACAACAAAATTTCAAAAGGTTTAGGATATTCCATGGAACATATCTGCCATATCAAGTATAGTTTACAGATTCTTTCAGTCTTAAAACATTAGTGTTTAAACACATAAACATATTAATCACATATATACAGCAAAAAGCTAACTAGGCACGGGCACGTGCGATTGGTATAAGGGCTTTTGAACACCCTTTCAATCAGTGGCGACAACGTACGAGGCCTTAACGGGTCCCTTGTGGATGTATATCAACTTGAAGCCACGGGCGCTACGGCGCCCATACGAGCCAAAAATATTTTAAAAAACATGCGAGCCCACTCGGCATGCCGTGAGATTACCCATACATCATCCGAGAGCTTCATGTGACCGAGACAATATAATGGACTTAATGATAAAAATTGAACATACATTATTGTTTGAAACAGCTACAGTACAAACATTTGTCGATTTTTGCTCTTTATGCTCCAGTAGACGCACAAAAAGAGACATTTACATCCATGTATGCAGTTCTATAAGCACGTTCATGTAAATACTTTCCATGTGTATTTTTCAGTTACAACACACGCGCTGTTAGCCAGATCATTAGACAGGCTCCAAAATATAGCATATTTATATAGTTTATAGTTCGCCCAGATATGTAAATAGTGTAAGGCAAAATAACAATTGCCCATTTTGAATTCAAATGTTTGCTTGTATATTGTTTCAACATACATAGTCACGCGTGATCAGTTCTTGTTGTGATAACAGATGCCCATAAATTAGCTTTACACTGGATCGTAAAAGTCCAATCCGTTGAACGATATCGGTTGAATATTGTTGGACAAGTACTCCATATAGGTCTGTGACATGCATTTGCAGTTGTTGGGAGAAACACTAGTATCAATGATAATGACTTTCAAACCACCATATGCCTGAATGAAATTGTCGCAGAAACTTACACATTCAACATGTATTGAAGAAGCCACTTGCTAGTGCAGTATCTAACACGGTTGCATTCATGAACATCATAAAACAATGGCTTGGATCTATTGTACATTATAGTCCATCTTCGGCGCCCATCGGTATGACATCTGAAAACATGATCCATACATAAAAATAACAACTTCTCTTGGTTCAATTTTAAATGTCGACACCCTCATGATATACATCAACGGTGCCGATTCAAAACTCTGTGACTTCAAAATGATGACATTCAGGAGACAATAAAAACGTATTTATTCTGCTGTAGCTAGATTTGGTTATGTGGAACAACGAACTATATAATTTATAATAAATCGTGTTTTATGTACAACAGAAATGACGGGAAATGAACTTAAAGCGAATTTGCTCTCACTGAACTTAATGCAATTGTTTTTAAAATTTACTTCTTAATTAAAGCTACAAATTGTTATACATCATTGCAGTTCTTATTAATACGATCGCAACTGTAAAATTGGTGTCGAAATCCTGCATAAACACAATTTAGTTGCCACAAAAAAAAAACAGTCCAGTCATGTACGGGAGTTTCGCCTACATAATACGTATATTCAGTATAAAAAATTCAGTTCTGGATCGGCACCAGTTACAATTACTGTTTTTTCTGTATTGGTATGTAAGTATGTACTCTTCACTGACATTTGTTTCAACTTTGTATATTTTATAAATGACTAACTTGTATCTATAAACTGATGTTTGTAGATCTGTGACTACTTTTACATAATAATTATCATTTTTTGCACTGGGGTTAAAAGTCACATAAACAGTCAGGGTAATGTAGTGACTTTTCAGGTGGAAACCTGCGAAGAGCCAACGACCTTCCAAACGAATCAATGGATACGTGGTGTTACTGTTATATAAGTATTTTCAATATTTTAGAGTGCTAGATATTGTACCTGATACACAGACAGGGTAGTCACTCCATAAACCATTACCCATACATTGTATTACATCACTCCCGAATAACACGTATCCCTCGTCACAAGTAATTTGCAGGTATGTGCCAATGGATGTTGAAGTGTCATTTGCAGATCCCAATTCAACGTAAATTGGACCACAGATTCCTAAAAGCATTAACAAGACGTACATAAATAATCACCAGTCAATATTGTATTCATAAATATACTCATTTGACACTTGTCAATATATTATTCGGCCGGAGGTCCACCACAAGGTACAATCGTGAAAATTCGAAGAGTCAGAATTTGAACATAAAACTCAGTAATGAAATCGAGCAGGAAATATCTTGTACAAAGATCACGGATTAGAGGTTTAAACCTGGTATAAGGGTCACCAAACATCATACTTATCTTACAATTTACCACAATGATACGCGTGTAAATAAGATCACCTCCCGCTGGACAACTCTGTGACATAAAAGTCGACGAACACAGAAAAATGACCTTAGAACATTGACATAATTATAAAACTAAAATTAGACCAGTGTAGCCAATGGAAACCTTCCTTCGTTTTTATATTATGAACACACCTAAGAAACAGAATAAAACAACTGCGTTGGGGATACACAGAATTAAGCCGACAGAAGTGAAAATGTTTTGGATCGGCACCAGTTACAATTACTGTTTTTTCTGTATTGGTATGTAAGTATGTACTCTTCACTGACATTTGTTTCAACTTTGTATATTTTATAAATGACTAACTTGTATCTATAAACTGATGTTTGTAGATCTGTGGCTACTTTTACATAATAATTATCATTTTTGCACTGGGGTTAAAAGTCACATAAACAGTCAGGGTAATGCAGTGACTATTCAGGTGGAAACCTGCGAAGAGCCATCGACCTTCCGAACGAATAAATGGATACGTGGTGTTACTGTTATATAAGTATTTTCAATATTTTAGAGTGCTAGATATTGTACCTGATGCACATAAAGGGTAGTCACTCCATAAACCATTACCCATACATTGTATTACATCACTCCCGAATAACACGTATCCCTCGTAACAAGTAATTTGCAGGTATGTGCCAATGGATGTTGAAGTGTCATTTGCAGATCCCAATCCAAAGTCAATTTTGTCACAATTACCTAAAAGCATTAACAAGACGTACATAAATAATCACCAGTCAATATTGTATTCATAAATATACTCATTTGACACTTGTCAATATATTATTCGGCCAGAGGTCCCCAACAAGGTACAATCGTGAAAAATCCAAGAGTCAGAATTTGAACATAAAACTCAGTAATGAAATCGAGCAGAAAATATCATGTACAAATATCAAGGATTAGAAGTTTAAACCTGGTATAGGGATGCACCAAACATCATACTTATCTTACAATTTACCACAATGATACGCGTGTAAATAAGATCACCTCCCGTTGGACAACTCTGTGACATAAAAGTCGACGAACACATAAAAATAACCTTAGAACATTGACATATAAAACTAAGATTAGACCAGTGTAGCCAATGGAAACCTTCCTTCGTTTTTATATTATGAACACACCTAAGGAACAGAATAAAACAACTGTGTTGGGGATACACAAAATTAATCAGACAGAAGTGAAAATGGGAATAAAACAACACTGACCTAGCTGGTAATGGTGAACCGGGCAGTGGGAATGCAATAAACTTAAATCACATTTTCACCAACCATTGCATTTGATCATTTTACTGTCAATATTTATTTCACGGAGATATCATTGCGAGTTACAAGATTAAGCTTGAATATACCCTAAAAAAACAGGTGTATTCGTTGTCATATTATAATTAAATACACATATACTAGTCAAAAGTGCTAAGGCTTTTTCGCATAGTTTGAAAGGAGTCTACTGGTTACATATAGTGTTGATCTCTTGAGTGGAGTCAGCTAAAACAATTTGATTAAATTGAATTGCACAGACATAAACCTGTCAAAACCAAGTTTATCTTTTCAGATCTATTTGTAATTATTTATGTATAATTCTCAAAATACGAAATGGCGTATTAGCTCTTTTGACCAGTATTTATTTATCAGCAACAATAAAAAAGACTCACAACTTACCCAGTGATTTACATGCATAATTAGGACCTGTTGGAAAGCAAGCTTCATTTCCACATGGTGAGCCACTACAACTGTATTCTGCCTGCCAGTTAGTATCAAAAATGAACAAAAGTTTAGTTACCAAAATGTAATTTGAATCAAGTTGAAATCGAGTATCACTTTGTCCTGGTTTGTCCTAAATACCGTGAGCTAAGAACAAAATATTTACCTAAATACTATCAAAGATGGCCGTCAATAAACAAATTAATATCTTTAAGAATTCTCAAAATAATAGTATGTTAATCAAATTAGCCAATTTTGTTTATTCAGCAAATATAGCGTATTGTGTTGGAATGATCTTCATTATCTTTACTCTCTGTTCAATGTAAGTTCTATTCACAAGCTTATTCCAGTTAGATGTTATATGTTGTCTAATCTCCATGTTGTATACACTCTGTATGTTAACCTTTGTAACGTTCATGTTATTGTCTTGTATAGATAAACTATTCATAATTTGTATATAACGTACTGTAAAATAACTATAGTACTACTTATGGAGAATGTTGTCATCTCTCTCCATATCATGTATTTGTATGTACTGTTTAAGTGTATATATGTTCATGTTCTTCTCTGTTAAACATTTCCGCCCAGTAGAGGGCAATAATCTGTAAAGGTTATGCCTAATAAACGGAATTAAATTGAAAAATATTAGATCTTCAAAACACCTGTCCTTTCAACAGAGCAGTATTTATGAATGAAATGGTTAGCAAATGGTAATATTTGACCAAAATGTAAAAGGCGAACAATGGAGATATTGAAGGAGTTAATTGTTACTGGATCCCAGGAAGACCAGTTTGTAAATAGGACTACACTATAAAAAAGAGGATTGAATGTACTCCAAATTCGTCCGGTCTGAAAGTAAAATTACTGGATAAATACAAACTGGTACAAATAATGTTTTTTTTTAATTTAGTTTATACGAAGTAATATGCATCAACTAAATAAATCTCAAAACGCAAAACTAATTTGATATACCTCATTAACTGTTCCTGGTAGTTATAAATAGATATGAAAATGAAAGTATTATGGATAGCATTTTGTCAATCAATTAAAATTAATAAAGAAGTCAAGATGGAAATAAGGAAATGGCACATACGAAATGTACAGACATCCCAAAAGCACAAAGGATAAATGAATATATATATAGTTTCAAAGTCATGTTAACTTCCTATTTATAAGAGCCAGTAATTCTAAGTAAGTGTAACATTAATTTACTTCACTGCGTCCGGTCTGAGAGTAAAATGACTAGATAAATAAAATCTGGTACAAATTATATCATTCGTTGATTAAATTAGTGTAATAGAAGTAATATGCATTAAATAAATAAATCTAACATAAATTTACTATACCACAATTTACTGGACATGGTAGTTAGTTATAAATTAAAGCAATATGGAAAGCGAATTGCCAATCAGTTAAAATGAGTCGAGCAGAAATACACACCTATCCAAAATCACGAATACTAATAGAACTTACATTCCTACAAAGTCATGTTAACTACCTAAAAGAGCCCGTTATTCCAAGTGCAATATTTCTATACCTTCATCCGCCTTAATTAAGGAGCATTCATGAATATTTGGCATCGGATGGCTTGAGAATGAAACACGGATACTTACAAGTGGCCATTCCGAATTGTCAGAGAACACCCATCCAAGAGAAGGAACAAAGTCTATGCTGCTAACCTCACTACTGTTAGACCTCTTTAAATTGCAATAACCATCCTTTCTGCTGAAATTTGTCGATTTACATCTGTAATCCGCTTGACAAGCTCGGATACATATATGGTGACTATTCGTAAACAATCCATCAATCTCATAACCGACTAGCATCATGTTAAGGTGCTCTTTCTTGATACTAAACATTGCTCGAGAAGCTCTTGTAAGGATGCAAATAAGCACAAGGTCAAACCAATGTACATTCATTCTCATTTGAATGAAACAATTACTATTATGAAAACAAGAATAAAAGTTTTGTTTGCACCAACGAATATTCCCAGACAATGTTGACACCGAGACTGCTTATTACAGCTCTCGAAATATGATTTATATAACGACGGTTCGCTTTTTCTAAATTACTCCTGGATGATAAAATCTACTGCTTTAATTGAATCACTGAGGCAGTTTACGAGTTTGTACACAAGCTCTTAGCAAAACTCTTAAGCCAACGATGTCCAGATCAGATTGCGTACGTATATATTGAAAGAAACTCAGCAAAGTACTAAGGACTTAAAAAGACGAAATCAAGTAATTAATCAATATTAACATACCGTACATATTTTTATTTGCGATCACAAAGATATTTCTAGTTTTTCGTGAAACTAATAACGAACTGGTAGACTATTGTACATCGCATGAATAAATATCATATATTATTTGAGTTGTTAATTAAAGTGGCTATGCATCTATTCAAAGGCTTGTTTTGATTCAATTGCCGTTACAGTAATAATGAAAGTATCGGAATAAGCACCCATTGCTAAAGGAGATTATGAAACGGCATGACATTTGTTCTCTCTTCTCAGATGAACGTATGTCAGTTTTAAACCATCTAAATGGTATTTCATTTTACAAAACACCTTCTGTATGTTAGTTTATTATAACCAAAATTAGCCTTTTTGGACATCAAAACTGGAGTACGAGTTTGACACATTTAGAATATTGTGGTGTCAATTTTTACCACCCATGTTTTCTTATATTTCATTTATATATCTATTACTTCAAGCACAATAGATTCATTAGTGTGATCGTCTAAATTCATTTACTCACATATACTCATATCACTTGTTAAGACTGTGAACATTCATTTAAACCTCACATATTAACTTAGTCTATGCATTTGGCAGCCATTTTTAATATAGTTTCATCACGTGACTTCTTGTGTGTGATGTCATCAGTGACGTCATCATCTAGATTTCTTTTGATAGAATATTTTTTATAGAAAAGCCACCAAGCGGATATTTTTATGTAAACATTGACTTGTTAACTAATTTAGCACATCTAATCAGGTGTTTGAACTGTTTGAACCCTATGTTGAATCCAGTTTGTTTGTTTCTTCAAACACTGTTGGGAGTTGTTTGAAGTTTTGGTATAAAATGCAATTGTTTTGAAAATCACTCAGCAGTAGGCCTACATTTTCTTTATGTCAGCTACCTTTATTTTAGTTTCAGTGATTAACCATTTGAATTATTATACATGAATAGCTCTAATAACTTAAGATTTAGTTTGTTAAAATAAATGTTTTATTGATAAAGTTTTCAATGTCTTTCGGCACAGACTTGAGTTGTTCTCGTCTGTTAAATTTTGGGAGATTAATATTTTTTCATACCTAGATTGTCTTAAGCAATTTTGGTAATATATGTAACTACATATTCTTAGTTAACTTCATAAATAAGCCACCTACATCTCCTTAAGTGTTATTGTTTAACTTGCTGGTTGTTGTTTTAAGATATCTTATCAATAATAAATAGCATTGTTGAGGCATTTCTCGGAGAAAAAAATCATGAACATTTTATATTCTTGCATACTTTTAGTTTAACCTAGTTGTGACTATTATTTGTTTCTTTGCTGCTGAGTCTCTGTGGGACTCTATGTCCCTCTATCGTCTGTCTCAGATACAGAACATCGGACTGTCTGTCCGTATCTGCAGCAGTGAAGTTACATGAGCAACCTTTAAAAACGAAATCGACACAATTGTTAGGAAACCTTATACAGACCTGTTAACGTTGATTTAATTTAAGCACTTTCACGTAACGTTTTAAACTATTACACGTCGAAGTGATCTTCTGTCGGATATGCAAATGTAAGCTTGTAGAGCCACGTACTTTACCGTGCATGCATTCATTCTGTGTTAAATGCTTTTATGGGCTGCTAAAGTGCCATCAGACTCAAAGGAAATTAGACAAGACATTTCTTTGTCCCACAAGCTATTTCGACAACCGTGCCACAATCGCGGTAAAATGCACCGCAATTGGTTGAATATGTTTCCAAAGAAAGGCGTGATAGACAAAATGAAGGAGGCTATTCTACTATAGTATAGTCGAAGAATTGTGCCGTCCATGCTCCAGAATTTGGGAGTGTAAACCCAGCAACCAAATGTGATCACAATACCAATACGATAATGAATCATCACAACGCTGTTGAATATGAAGTAAAAAGGACGAAAAGCACTACAGTTGCCAACATACTGAAGTTTCTGTATAAAGTGCTCAACTCTTTAACTACATTGGTTGGTAACACAATGTAAAAGGAAATGTTTAAAACGCTTCTGCAATTTGCCTCCACTGCATAGTAAAATGTTGTTTAATCTTCATTTAACATAATACTAAAATACTTTCTCCTTATCGCCATATACATCTACACCAAACTACTTGGCTAATTTCTCTTCATCACTATATAAATCTACATCAAAATGCTTGATTAATTCCCCATAATACTTTATACATCTACATCAAAGTGCATCTTAAATTTATCCTTATTTCCATATATATTAACATCAAAGTATTTGGTTAATTTCTGTTATAGTTAAAAACGGGAAATAAATTGTCTGTGTGCAGTAGGTGAAGGTCTCACGCATCTATAAAAGCATGGGATCACGTGACAAACAACACGGTGTATAACTCGATTCGTTTTCCACCGAGTGAGTTTGTCTAGTCATCACCAAACTTACTCCGAATGTTTATGTGCATGATAACTTTGCCAAGTTTCATAGTTGGATAACTAGCGAAGTTGACCCAGTTTATCTGCAGTTATGGCCATTTGACTGCCGAACATGTTTGTTTTTTGTAGAAGTGTCTGCAATTCTTTCAATGCACAGTCATTCTATTAAAAATCATACACATATGTACCTTACATAACATAATAGTTTACATCTTAAAAAGAATGAGCTTTCTTATTGTGTTTACAGTAATGAGTTGTGACAACTGTATTAATTGTTTTCAATTTGTTTCTGTACAATCCTTAATTACGTCGGCAAAACTGTTTTCCGCGTCAACAGGATCATCGAAACATTATTGTGCTCATACCACATGAACTGACATATTCAGCCACGTACATAAATAAATAACACATATGATATGTTCTGTGTCATAAATATTAAGCTATCAGTACTAATTGAATCAATACTTTTAAAACATCACTTATTTGCAATATTTCCATGATAAATTATTCGCTTTACTTCAAAGGTCATAAATATTTACACTAGATACTAGTCATCTACCTAAAGAGCTTAATATAAGTGGCATTTGTACGCCATTAACAATCTCTTCGTTTTAAGATATTTATCTTTACTAAAAGCATAATTTGTAAGTGAATTAAGTAACTAGATTCGTGTTACTTTAATGATTAGATACGTATATAACTTAGTAAGTAATCTAAAGGACTAGCGGAAGAAGTAAGCGTCCAGATTGTAAATAAAATAGCATAAGATATTTATGGCCATCAAATGGTTCGTAAGGAGTCTCGGTAGTTTGTGTTGGTTACCTTGTAATTAAAATCATAACAAATACATTTGTTCTTAATTGACTTTTATTAGTTGCAGTAAAACAAATAACGCACAGCAAATTATACTTTAACTACTCAACTACTTTAAAAACTGTATATACGGCAAATAGTGTACGAGCTGAAGAAATTTCATTTTGTATTATCTGAAAAAAGAATTTCGACCTAAATATAATAACTAAAACAAACAATATACATACATCGTCATCTTTTAAAAAATGAATAAGATAGTAAATGAAACAAATAGAATATTGATTCCTCAACAACATATAAATGAATAAACATTATAATAAAGAATCAGTCTAGACAACAGTGGATTGGAGGAATGGGAGGTGAAGGAGAAACAATGATTTAACGAGAAATTTCGAAAAAATAAGATTAATCGTAATATGGCGTCTCTATAGCGTCATCCTTTGTACTGTAATAAAAAAATGACTGAACGCCTGTTCGTTCACACGCATGAAACGATATCGTCCATAAACTTTTTTAGGATAAAAATATATATTGATGGCAATCAAATAGTTCGGAAGGAGTCTCTTTAGTTTGCATAGCTTGCTATACAAAATATATTACAAAACTGAGAATGTGTTGTAAAAGGGCTTTTATTAACAAATGCATAAACATTTTAATCATATATGTACAGCAAAAGCTAATTAATTTATAAACGTATATACAGCAAAAGTGTACAAGCTTAAGAAATGTCTGGGCATAGAATTTCGCCAAAATATGATGACCACGGAATCTAACGGGTCTTTATGGCCGCCCAAATTTGTACATTCACGAACTACAATTATCATAGAAAATAACAATATATATAATAATAATGTCCATAACTATCTACATAAAGACAAATTGAATTTTAAAAGATGTCGGCCAAATGACACTTACGGGAGGTTCCGGTCACATAAGGCTGGTGAGCAGGTCAAGTCCGTACGAATAACTTTCCTACGATGTTTTGGTCACATGCATACGGGTGGTTCACGGGTTCGAGGCATGATTTTACGATTAATTTTGTCCCGGGATTGTAAGGGTATCGAGACTTTTCAACCCCAAGACTTTTCAACCCCAAGACTTTTCAACCCCTAAGGTAAAATATCCAAGACTTTTCAACCCCACTGTCATTTTCAACCCCTAATTTGCCTAAGACTTTTCAACACCTGTTAAAATCAAGACTTTTCAACCCCTAATAAACCAAGACTTTTCAACCCCACGAATATGTTTTTAATTGGACAATTATCACATTTGTTACCTGGAAAAATGTTGACAAACACGTTGTTTAAGTTTAATTGTTTAAGTTTATTTACATTCCAAAATGAATACTTATGAAGCATATATACGTACACAAAAAACATATTAATAATGTTTAAAAAAAAAAAAGGATCTATTTGCATGTAACATGTGTAATACACAGAACTAATAAAGAGAATGATGAATTCACACTTGAAATTTAAAAATATAGGCAGTCATTACGTAGTTGTTATATCAAATGATAAGTCTGATAATAATGAGAAAATCGTGTTTCCAAATTCTATATAATTGTTTTTCCCCTTTATTACTCTAATCAAAATTGGTGATTAAAAGAGAATATATATATTAATAATTATAATGTAATCGCGATTTCGTGTATATAAATTCGAGTGTGCAGTCAATACGCATCGTTTTGATGTTAATACCTTGCTTAAACACTTGTTACACATAATAGACCTTCATTTCTCTGTCAAATTATTGTAGGCAAATTGCATATTTGTAAAAATCTTATCATCTTATATTATCACCCGCTACAGCGGTTATTCACCTTGATAATCACCTCGTTAAGCGAGCACGCGTCGTTACGTAACACAGTCAACAAACATAACAATTACATTGTCTTTATTGGTATAGTCGATCATTAATCATTGACCATTTGTTATATTAAAAAGCTGTTTATATTAATGATATTTGGTCGATTTTAATAATTGTATTTAACCGACTTCTCCTTATTTCTGAAAAATAAGGATAGTAACACTCCTAAATCTTATCATCTTATCTAATCACCCGCTACAGCGGCTTCTCACCTTGTTAATCACCTCGTTAAGCGAGCACATATCTTTAATTGTATTAAACTAATAATTTGCTAATTATTATGATGATCAAACAAAATATAATGACAAATTAAAGGAATGCAATTTTCGAATTATCACATTTCATCATTTGATCTGTTATGAACAGAACAGAACAGAACATATCTTTATTACACCCAGGTACACATGTTACAACATGGGGTTATGACATTTATCGTTGTTATTATAATTTGGTTAGTTCTGGTCAAGTTAACATTAAATATTTTGTTTGAGTAAGTTTGCATTATTATTATTTACACAATTAAGGGATGGATTGATGAGAGGGGTATGAAATATAAATATATTTATAAACAATAAAAATATTATGCCAAACAATACACTTATCTGAAACACAGGGGTTGAAAAGTCTTCGATATAGGGGTTGAAAAGTCTTGAAGTCAGGGGTTGAAAAGTCCTGGGGTTGAAAAGACTTCATTTGAAAAGTGGGGTTGAAAAGTCTTGGGGTTGAAAAGTCTGTAAGCCATTGTAAGAGCCAACACGTGTACCCTATTGGTTCCGTAATGTGAACGTACATGCTCTGTACAGGCCAGTGTGGATATTGTACGGGCTTGAGAACACCCATACAATCAGTCAAGCGGGACCGTAGGAGGCTAATATGGGTCCCATGTGGGACCAAGTGAGGCATATGGATGCATGCACGGGTTCTGAGGGATATTTATAAACTTTAACCCACGGCCTCTACGGCTCTCCTGCGAGTCCAAAAATATTCGAAAAATCGTGCGAGCCCGCACGGCATGTCCTGAGTTTACCCATGTGTTCTCAGGACTTTGGCCGTCACGGCGCCCGAACTCGATCTGGGAGCCTCATGTGACCGAGGCATAAGGAATAACAATGAACAAATTGATAATTGATGAACAATCGTTCTTGTTTTGCAACGTCATTTGTCGATGCTTGCTCTAAATGCTCTTGCAAAGGTATTTGCACAACAAGAAACACTAATATCCATTCTTGCAGATTTAAAAGCACATTCATGGAAATCCATCATTGACAGTTACAACACACACGCGGCACAAACGCACGTACATACACACCAACTACAGCGCACATATTGAATTATCTAACAAGAAAGAATTGCGTGTAACCTAACAGTCGAACGCTGTCAGCCAGATCAGCAGACAGGTTCCGAAAATATAGCCTATTTTTAGCTTTACACTGGATCGTACAAGACCGATCCATTGTACGATACAAATCCACTACTTACTGACAAGTACTCATTAACAGTCAATGTCATGCATTTGCAGCCGTTTGGAGAAACAGTAGTATCAATGATAATGACTTTCAAACCACCATATGGCTGCATGTAATTGTGGCAGAAACTTACACAATCATCAAATGTATTGTAGAACTGAATTGTTTTTACATAATTTACCATGGTTTTATTGATATACTGCATAAAACATACGCTTGAATCGACTGTACATTGTAGTTCTCCCTGATCAAGCAGTCCCCCGAAGTTCAGCAGTGTGGTTGACATAGCTGAAATTATGTTCAATACTTGATGCAAAATATAAAAAAAAACGTCGACATCATCAAGATATACATCAACGTGGCCGGTCCAAAACCCCGATACTTCAAAACTATTCAGGAGACAATAAAACGTTATATAGCTGGACCGAGTAACATGGAATAACAATCTTTAGACTTTTTTTAATCGTGTTTATGTGCAACAGAGTTTCACTTTATGTGCAACAGAGTTTCACCAAAATCCTCAGCGTACTTACGCGGTTTTGGCTCTCACTAAATGTTATGCAAATCTAAGCCTACTAACCTTATTAACTATTATTCACTTGTTAATTAAAGCTACAAATTGGTATACATGAATATCATTAACAGCTTACATAAATACGATCGTTTTTCAAGTGGCTTAAATCCCGTTACTGCAAAATGTCGAAAACAAATGCCAGTCAAGTCGGAATTTTAACTTAAAGAACGTATAGAAGTTACGACAATGGTCTAGATAGAAATGCGTAGGAAATATTTGCAGACTTGATTCTTTGACTAAACCTTCTTGGTCAAAAATTCAGTAACGGGGTTTTGATCGGCACCGTCGACTTTTACGATATTTAATAAATAGTCATGTACTTATTTGATTACTTTTTCTGTAATTTCGTACACTTCAGTGACATTTGCTTCAACTTTATAATTTTTATAAATGAAAATTTTGTATTTGTAAAATCATGTTTGTAGATCCGCGGCAACATAATAATTAGCATTTTTTGTACTGGGGTTAAAAGTCACATAAACAGACAGGGTCATGTAGTGACTAGTCCAGCCATCAAATGAGAGGCGGACATGAAATGAGAGGCGGACACCTGGTTTGAACCACCGACCTTCCGAAAATCAGGTTGGTGGCATCTTCATTTACAACTTCTCTAACCGGTTAGATTCGAAACCGCAACGGTGAGGAACTTGATTTGAAGAGATGGTTGAAGTCAGCGATTGTAAGAACTCGGCCACGATCATGTATAAAAAGTTGAATAGACATTTGAAGGCTGCTGTGGCTGAGCAGTTCTCAAACATCTCAAAAACGTTCGACAACCGATCATTAATAGATACGTGGTGTTACTGCAATATATATATTTGCAATAATTTAGAGTGCTATATATGGTACCTGCTAAACAGACAGGGTAGTCACTCCATAAACCATTGCTCATACATCGTATTGTATCACTACCGTTTAGCTGGTACCCTTCATCACAGGTAATTTGCAGGTATGTGCCAAGGGATGTTGAAGTGTCATTTGCTGTTCCCGATTCGAAGCCAATTTGATCACAATTTCCTAAAAGTATATCTAAAAGCACCAGAAGACACGAAAATATATACAAGGACACATGAGGCAAACATGAATGATTTATAGAACATAGAAGATAGTATAGCTCTGGAAACGGTTAGGGCAAACACAACTACTAGAGGTTTAAATCTGGTATAAGGGTGCACCCAAGATCATACTTCTCTCACAATTTACCACAATTATGCGAGCGTAAATAACATAACCCGCGATGGACAACTCTTTGATATAAGAGAGTACAATTACTGGATAAATAAAATGTGGTACAACTAATGTATTTGCATAATTTACTTTATTGGATGTAATTTGCATCAAATAAATAAATCTCAAAACGCAAAACTATTTTGATATATCTCATTAACTGCACATGGTATGAAATTGAAAGTAAAATGGAAAAGCGGTTTGTCAATCAATTAAAATTAAATGAAGAAGTTAAGCCGGAAATTGCAGATACGAAATACACAGACATCCTAAAAGAAAAGAGCATAAAGAATATATATATACATATAAAGTCATGTTAACTACGTATTTATAAGAGCTAGTTATTCCAAGCGCAAGATTTAGGTACCTCACTACGTTTTAATTTTCTTTTTTTACAGGACCTTATATATATATTATAATATTTAGCACCGTATGGTGGCCATTCTGAATTGTCAGAGTATACCCATCCAGAATCAGAAGCAAAGTCTATGTTGCTAATCTCACTACTGTTAGCTCTATTTAGGTCGCAATTGCTATTCTTTCTGTAGAAATTGGTCGATTTACATCTGTAGTCCGCTAGACAAGCTCGGACACATCTATGGTGACTCTCCGTAAACAATATTTCAATCAAATAACCAACTATTCTCCTGTTAATGTGCTCTTTTTTATACTAAATATGGCAAGAGCTGCGCCTGTCAGAATGCAAATAAGCACAAGCTCAAGCCATCGTCCAGTCATTCTTAATTGTATGGCACTGCTACTATAAAAAACTAGAATAAAGCTTTGTTTGCACCAAGTAATATTTTCCGTCAATGCTGACACCAAGACTGCTTATTAGAGCCCTCGAACTATGATTTGTATAACGAAGGCTCGCGGTTTCTAAGTTACTATATGATGATAACATCTACTGTTTTAATTGAATCACTGTGGTACCTAACGCTTTTTGTTCATTAGCTTTTAGCAAAGCTCTTAAGCCAACAATTTCTAGATGCGATTACAGTTATCTCATGTGATTTAAATTGACGAAACCAATAAGTTAATAAATATTAAAATACCTTATGGATTTTGTTGCTAGAGGGAAACCTATTTATATTGTTTTCATAAAACTTATAGTGAACTGGTAGTGGTTAATGAATAGTGTACGTCGCGATGTTGTCCTGATTAAATCTACTGACTTGATGTATCCATTACATACCTTATTGCAGTCGTTTATTAAATTGACTACGCATCCACTCAGCGCTTTGATTCTCCCGCCGTTACAATTACAGGTGATTATGAAAGTATAGGAATAAGCGTCCAAAGCTTACAGAGTTTATAAAACGGCATGACATTTTTCTTTTTTCTCAGATGGTAGTATGTCAGTTTCAAACCATCACAATTGCATTTCATTTAACAAAAATACTTTCTATTAGTTTATGATTGACGTGTTTCTAACCAAACTTAGCCGAATTTAGGCGTCAAAACTAGAGTAAGGATTTTGACAGATCGGTGAGGATGTTCAAATATATCGTTTTGATCGCAAACATGGAATGACATTTGGTTTCAATACACCAAAAACGGGTTTCATACGTATTTTCAGTTCAGAAATCATCATATTTAACAGTTTATGCTTAATTTGTGTCAGTGTCAACGAATTGTTTCGAAGAAGTAAAAAGTTGAATGTCATATATATTTTGCAAACTATCTCATATTCAGAGAAATAAAAATATTTCCATTTAAAACTTTTACATAAAATATTATATGCTGCTTTTAAGTCTAGTCAATCTATAACATATTAGTCACCGTCTAAAGGGATCTACTTTCCGCAATTAAAACGCAAAATTTGATTGCTTCGAACGATCAAATGATAACATGTTTGAATAATAAATATTTCCGCGAAACCTGAAAAGGACTTGAACTAAGATGGCAATATATCTGAGCAACAACATCACGTTCAACAAATCCAGTGTAGTTGCAACAAAGGCAAACACGATCTACCAGTAGATATCTCGTTTGAGTTTCAAAGCTCATGCACGTATTAAAAACACGTGGAAACTAGTCCCGCGCACTAGCTAGCATGTCTTTTTACAATTCAACATGTTATTGGAACTTTTCGTGAGAAGTAACACGTGGAACGATAGTGTGAACAATTTTGAAATCAGACTAACGGTTTCAGACAGGAAGCATTGAATACGGGTTTTACAACACATACAGAGAACTGTACATTTTTAAACAAATGTTATTGTTCATTGGTTTGAGTAAGGTATGGATCAAGATCGCGAAAACAGATACTTTTAAGTGATTTAATCGGTATAAGTAGACAATTTCGCGCCAATTAGAACTAAACCCTGTTTTCTATCATTATATAGCTTTTAACGATACTTTTAGATTGGAATCACAAGCAAGCGAAAATACATAATATATCAGACACATTATAATTAACGTATATATAAGCTTAAGTGTTCCATTTTAACGCTTTTAAACATTTAGAATATGAAAATGAAATCGACTCCGAAGTTTTGAAATCTAATACAAGCCCGTCAACGTTGATTAATTTTAAGCACTTTCTCGTAGCATTTCCTTTCACGTTTTAGTATCTAAATTACAAGATATAAAGTGGAGTATTTTTCTGAATTGACGACACAATCGATGGTACTTTAAAGTCACTTATTTCAGAAAAAGATGATCTGATAAACCGATTTGTTTTTTATACTTATTCGAAAACAACCTACGAAACATCCACGAGTAGTTGTAACTTAGTGCTTTTCTTGATTTGTTGAAATTATTAAACCGAGAAAATCGCGTAAACATGACTCGACGACCAGCTCCGACTAAACAATTAGCAGAAAAATGGCGGCGTCCTTCTGTAGCAGACGAAGTGACCATCTGTCGGATATGCAAATGTGACCTTGTAGAGCCGCGTACTTTACCGTGCATGCATTCATTCTGTGAGGAATGCCTTTATGTGCTGCTGAAGTGCTATCAGACTCAGAGGAAATTAGACAGGACATTTCTATGCCCTACATGCAAAGTCCGAACACCGTGTCACATTCTCGGTAAAATGCACCGCGATTGGTTGGATATGTTTCCAAAGAAAGGTGTGATAGACAAAATGAAGGAGGCTATTATAGTAGTCGAAGAAATGTGTCATCCATGCTCGAGAACTTGGACAGTAACTCCAGCAAATAAATTTTGTGTCGATTGCCAGGAATACCTGTGCGAGTCATGTGCCACTGACCACCAGACGAATACAATGATGAAACATCACAACGTTGTTGAATATGAAGTAAAAAAGATGAAAAATACTCCGATTGCCAACATATCGAAGTTTCAGTGTAAAGTGCACAACTCCTTAAGGTAATGCTTGTATTACATTGGTTGGTTATGTAAACCAACGTGTAAAACGCTTCTGGCAATGTGCCTCTACTACATAATAACATTTTGCGGAGTCTTTTTCATAAATTATTCAGCATCATATTTAAATAATCTTCCATATCCTCATGCACATCTACAGTGTGCTTGGTTATTTTTTATATATTACCTGATACATCTACATATAAGTACTTGGATATTTCCTCCTTTTCACCTTATACATTTACTTCACTAACTAGTATGATGATTTATACAAAGGTATTCATCTTTTTGCGAAGTTCATCAAGTCTATCTGTGTAATATGTGCAAGGAGACCGCTACACATCGTCATTGTCGTTTAACCCATCGTGTGATAGAAGCAACAGGAAACATCACAAAGGCAGAGACTAAGCTTAACGTACTTAATTCACTGAAACGTAACGAACGCTCTAAAGGGAAACAACTCTTAAAACTGGTAGAACAGATTGACTCCATACAAAACAAGCTGGAAACATTGCGAAAAACACAAATTGACGCCTACTGCAGATACGCCGTCCAGGTCTGATATTTACTTATCTCTTTTGTAATCTACATGTATATATTGTCGTCTAAAACTACTGGGTTTTGCATCAAGAACAAGCATGTAAAATGGTATTACATAGCCCGATTTTTTAAAAATACCTACTGATTTTAATACAAAGAAAACTACACGACAGCACTCCCTTTTTACTTACCAAAACTTCTCTTGCGCTGCGTAATCGGAAAACTCGATCGCTTCGCTTTCGATACTCTTAATTTGGAGGAAAAGCGCGTGTTTTGAGGCCGTGTAAATATGCTATAGTACAATAATGTCTTATAACTTCAAACCTATGTAAACATGACTGAGTGTGTGACTGGCAAGTGTAATGATTTAATGGTTTAATTTGTTACAGGCAAGCATCACCGAACAAAAGACTGAAGCTATCGATGCTCTTAAAGGAAAACTCGAATTTGTGAAGGTTTATCAATCTCATGAAACTATAAACAACGTGATGAACAAAGTAGAAGATATTCTCACTGGATACACCACCGTGTTTACTGATGTCGCTGATGCAGAAGAGAAAGCTGCCCGTGTAGACGTTTATAAGGGCATAGCAGACATTGAGAAAATCTTGAATCGACAAGCATTTGGTATTTGAGATATTTTGAAAGTTGTATCAATTTAAACGCACACGATTTTCCTTCATATTTACCGCTTAATTGAAACCAGTAATTCAGGTTCATGTTAAGTTGTTCTTATTGTTAAAATTTACTGTTGTACGTAACAAAGCATAATGTATATAAAGTGCAAATATGTAAGAATGTTTCTACTTCTTCACACAGAAAGGCAAGGAGTTAACGGACGATCAAATGACAATAAGGATATCAACAAAAGCAAGAATGTTAAAGTATCGTTGGGCAAAATAATATCTGGTAAATACTGGCGTAATTGATTGTACGGTGAAAATGTTAATTTATGTTCCTGTGCCATGACATTAATGAATCGCTTTACTTTTCCGACAATAAATAAATCTTATAACATTGCTTGAAACTCAGTCTAACATATTTTTATTAAAATACATCCACTTCAATGTTTAAGGTTAGTTCTTCAATAAATCATAATTGTAATTAGTCATATCAATGTTTTACTTTGTAAGTCTGTAATTGAAGTTGACTATTTATTGGATTTTATGAGTCTCGACTTATTCATACTTGTTTGTTAATTGCTCTTTATTGTTTAAGATAATACCGTCGAAATTGGAAACTATGATGATACGCTGCACGTGTGTAAGAGGCATGTGGACGACTCGTTGGATGAGGAAACATTCATGAGACTGGGAGCACTGTTTCAGTCTGTAGGAGCAATACGCTACGGTAAAATGTCAGCAACAGCGTTCCGGGTTGGTACAAAATATGTGATGACGGCGGCTCATTCTGTTAGAGACATCGTAGGTAATTTACTGTCTCCCTCATTCCTTTATTTCCTTTGCAAGAGTTTAATATTTTCTGATTATCACGGAAATGGTTCCTAACACGGATATTGGTGATTATTTAGATAAATAGGCTGATAAAACATGCGGTTCCGTGCATTTGTATTAGAGAATCTCGTGGAGTTGTTGCAATTTCATCGTTTATATAACTGTATTATTTCATCACAGATCCAGACAGAACAGGTAAGTCTGAGTGGACTTTGTTAGAAGATCCGGCGGTATATCTCGGTTTTGATTCCCCGTTTGATCAAGAGCAACAACGATTCCATTTTAAGCAGTTAGTCACCTTCCTAGACGATGAACTGAATATCGCAATTTTAGAGGTCTACGAAATTGACCATCTACCACCACCTGTTGTTCTAAGCAGGAAAGATATTCATGCTGTCAATGTGAATGATGTTGCAGTAATTGGTTATGGCCACAGAGGTTCTCATAGCAAACATTTAGATACTAAGTGTGCATTGGTTAAACCAGACAGCGAGAGAGCGCAACAGGTAATTATGTAACTTATTGTAATTATACGTATATTAGATCTCAAGGAAACATCTATTACATTGTAACAAATGGATATATTTCAAGTGCAAGTGAAACAAACGAATGTGCATTATAACTGGTTATATACACCTTATAACAGTTATCATATTTTATATTTTAAAGGATATTCAACATCTATAATTGTCATTTAATCGTCAGTCTGTTGTTTTTTATCCACACTGAATCATTTGTATATATGTTTTTATTATTTTACTTTTAACACACGTCTGGAGAACAGTGTTCTAGAAATCGTACACTAAACTAAGTATATAATATTGTATAATGTTTGGGGTCAGCTGTCTTTTGTTTATATACAGGCTTTAAAATGGTTGAAAATGGAAGAAAGAAATCATCGGTGTAACTTATTTGTAAACAACAAGGATGCGACCTCTGTTAATTGGCATTACGATGAAATGAAAACTTCATCGCACGTAGCCATTGATTGTTGTATGGAATACCGAGCGACCGGGGCACCGGTTATCACAAATACAGGTAAAGATATGTGTATACATGTTCAGCATTTAATGTATAAGACAGACTTAAAAACACACATCATTTTCAAGTATAATACATTGCAAAGCAAAGTAACTGAATGTGGTGTAAATCATGATGACTCATACTTCTATTTACAACAAATCATCTGATCATAAAGACTATAATCAATTGAAAAATTGCTGCAACGAAGGGTGACCCATTAGAAAAGTATAGCAGTGTATAGCAGCTCAACGAAAATGGGGGGATATTAGTATAAGGTAGTCAAATGTACTATTTAATACAGTAAACCAAATTATAATTGTAGTAATATCTTCATATTTGAAAGCTCAGTTGATAATTAATTATATTTCAAAATAATATGGAACATCTGTATTACATAATTTATATGATAATTGTGTTCAATATTAGGTCCTTCGGGTGCAGAAGTGTTGGCAATAGTTACACGGAGCTTGCCAGACTGCAATTTCGACTTGCCAAAGGAAACACAAGAGCGTTGTGTTTCGTATAGATTTGAACTGGCTGCCAAAATGACACATCTATATCAGAAACTGTTCATTGAAACTAGAGTTGTTGCTGATGATATATTTACTAAAGAAAAGACTTATCAACATTACGATTTTGATATCGATACTTTAGAGTCAGTCGCTAGTTCCGCGTCATTAAGCGTTTTTTCAAGTACGCCAAGAAGTGGCACCGTGCAATCAACCGTTGACGACAATATGACAATTCGATAATTCACCACCAAATCCTCCAAGCTAATATGAGTATGAAACCAGAATACCATCGGAGATTACAAGTTGTTAGTTCTACAGAGTGGTCGCTAAGCTTCAGAAGCCAACGTAACCAAATAAGAATCGGTGCATTGTAAACTGAAACTACGACGAACGAATAAATGACTGGATCATGAATGGCAAATCAATCTGTGTTTGTAAATCGTTTGGAATGCATTCTAAATGGTCATACACTTCAACATACACTCTGTTAATGTAATTCTATAAATTGACGCACGAAGGACAGACGAATAAGCATTGTTATGATGGCCGTTTTCAGTTTGGAGTAATGAGCATCATATGGAACATATACAAGCAATAAGTTAAGTAGTGGGCCTCCGTGGCCGAGTGGTTGTAGTTCAAACAACTTGGACCTCACCACTGTAGGTTCGCACTTGGGATGTATAATTTGAATGTCAGGAAGCTATCCAGCTGCCTTAATGAAGGTCGGTGGCTACGCAGGTGTACGCTTGTGCCAAAAATAATTCTAGAAATGACACCTAGGGTCTTCCTTCACCCCTATAGCTGGAAGAGACACTATATATTACCCCGATTGTTAATGTGATACAATAAGTAAATTAACCAATAGCATTGAAATTTCAACAAAACTGCATAGGTTATCCATATTTTATTATATTTATATAAAAAATATTTATGTATTGAAAACTATAAAATTATTTATATACAAAATATGATAATTGCACAACGATAGAAATATATACTGGTTATGGATTACATGAGTGTCATATATCAATTAGTATTGCAATAGGATCAAAATAACTGCCTAGAGTTTCCAGGAATGTTTTATCCTGCTTATGTCCAGTTTGTCCTGGCACAAATCTCTTGTCACAAAGTACAATGTAATCAAGGAAGCTTGACCTATTTAAAGCTGAACTATTGAACAGGTCGGGATTTATTTACACAGGGATTTGTTCAACAAAGATATCCACTGTATCGACTTTTAGTATACTTAATGTAAAACACTACCCGGCAACTGAGTCCAGATTGGAGCATATAAGCAATTTAAACATTGATGAATAGAACGACAGCATAGGAAAAGTATAGCATGGATTTCATATCGTGGATTCGTAAGTAATTTTTGAAGATGTTGAATAATTTGTAGAATATGACCTCGTGCTGGTTGCCATGGATCCTCTACTGGAAGCTCTCTGCAATTAAAAATATTTATACTTATGCATATGTTACTAAATATACTTACACATTTGCACTGTGCATAAATATGTGCGGACAACATGTTCCCAATATCTAAGATCATGTGACCTTAATTGCCGAATATCGGCTATACTTTCGGAAGTACACTAGCTATACGTTATTAGATAAAGCATTTCGGGCCAATATCTCTTCTAGTACGCCTTTATCACCGTAAGGCACACCGGCTCTGTATAATAAATATGACTCATAAAACGCATCTATTATAAGCGAATGAATAATTTTGAAGTAATGCCTTAAAACGTTTAAGGACATAAGAAATAACAGATATCAATAAATCAGACTTGTGTTGATAAGGAAAGTTTACCCTTTCTTTCTTGTCTTTATAAACGTTTATACTCTTATTTAATAAACTGTATAGACATAGCAATCTATAATTTAATGGTATCATCGAGACGAGTTAAGCAACCAAACACAAATTACTCAAGCTCACCATTTAGCATAAGGCTGCCATGGATTAGATGCCCGATATAAGTTCGTAATTCAAAACTTTTTCCTTCGTGGTTAACATTTTGCACCACAGCAAAACTCGTTTTAAAACTAGTAAATAACACAAAAACTCTAAAATGCTAACAGACTAACTAAATAGTGACATACATACCTCTATATTTTCATTTCTTGAGTATAGATTATTTAAGGTGTTTATTGAAGAGCCAGAGTAGCCTTTATTTAGATAAGCTTTCTCTGTGAAGGGGTCAACCACAAAGCCATTGACATAATCTACAAGCTCTCTGTGCTTGACCAAAGCTGGACCCCACGATCGTGATGGAATTAGAAGCAGCTTGATCTTCTACAAAATGGATAAGTTTATAAGATGTATCATTTAATTCAAGTACATAGAACAAAGCATATAAATGCACACAGAGATATGGCTGGTCATGTCACATTTAAACCCTATCCAACACAAAAACATGAAGAGACACAAACATAGTTAACTATTGTTATTGCATATAACGTATTGCAGTGATCAGTTTGAATTTTGAATACGAAAAAGACATAACGTACTGAATGCTGTCAAATGGTCATACATGATTACTAAATATGAATTAACTGATAATAATTAAATTTCTTAGGCATTAAATTTTCCTTGACATTTTCCAGTACATGTATAAAAGAAGGAAGGAGGCATACGCAGGTAAGGGATACAATAACAAGAACATGTGGTAAAGACAGGAAGGGCGTAAATAACAAGAACATGTGGTACAGACAGGAAGGGTGTAAATAACATGAACATGTGGTACAGACAGGAAGGGTGTAAATAACAAGAACATGTGGTACAGACAGGAAGGGCGTAAATAACAAGAACATGTGGTACAGACAGGAAGGGTGTAAATAACATGAACATGTGGTACAGACAGGAAGGGTGTAAATAACAAGAACATGTGGTACAGACAGGAAGGGCGTAAATAACAAGAACATGTGGTACAGACAGGAAGGGCGTAAATAACAAGAACATGTGGTACAGACAGGAAGGGCGTGAATAACAAGAACATGTGGTACCGACAGGAAGGGCGTAAATAACAAGAACATGTGGTACAGACAGGAAGGGTGTAAATAACATGAACATGTGGTACAGACAGGAAGGGTGTAAATAACAAGAACATGTGGTACAGACAGGAAGGGTCTAAATAACAAGAACATGTGGTACAGACAGGTAGGGGACACACACACAAGAACATGTGGTATAGGCAGGTATGGGACACAAGAACATGAGCATGTGGTACAGGTAGGTAGGGGACACAAACACAAGAACATGTGGTACAGACAGGTAGGGGACACAGACACAAGAACATGCGGTACAGGTAGGTAGGGGACACAAACACAAGAACATGTGGTACAGACAGGTAGGGGACACAAGAACATGTGGTACAGACAGGTAGGGGACACAACCACAAGAACATATGGTACAGACAGGTAGGGGACACAAAAACAAGAACAAAATGACATGGATATGAAAGTTAAACAACACCAAATCATGAACATTAATACGGACATCACTGGGATGTACAACAAACTGCTATATAAGTTTTTTAACTTACTTCTAATAGTGTGTCACCTTCGTCTTCCTTGCAAAGTTTGTATATCATCACAGCTGGTATAAATATGACAGAGACTATAGCAAGTATCCAACCTACGGCATCTACCCAATCGGGATATATGTAGTCTCCATAGGTTACCGAGGAATAATCTATCCATGCAAATATCAGTATGAACTGAAACAAAAACAAAGTAAAGGCATCATAATTGCCACTTCCATATACTTACGTGATAAAGCAAACAAAAAAAGTATTAGTCAGTATTTATAAAGTAAAGTTGGTCGATGTGATGCGCAATTTGTAATATATGATGAGTATCAAGTTAAATAGGTATTAGAATATGTAAGTTTATTTATTTAAGAGAGAAAATAATGTGGGAACACCATATACATAAAACAGTGCCTCCCCACACAGACCTCCGGGAAAAAGAGAGGAAATTAGTTGCTACAGGGAACGCCACATAAGTCCACTATCATTCCCCATTCAAACTAAATTTTGTATTTTACCGTTATTCCAATCGGACACGTGACCGTCCATGTGATTTTCCAAAACATAGAAGGTTGACTTCCTGTCATTAACTCAATATCTGTACAAAATCGTCGCCAACCTGAAACGGGAATTGATGTAAAAATAAAATTTCGTTCATTTCAAAATAACACACCAAGATAATAACATCCTAATTTTCAATAGTTCTTTTTGAAATATGAACATGGTACCTAATGGCATTGAAATCTAAAATAGAAAATCAATTAGTCGACCTGCTTGTTTACAATTATCGTGTAGTTATACGATTCAAAGACTCTGACAAGTACCACTACATTTCCGTCACAGAATACCTGTTAAAGAAGCAATACATGTGGCCCCTGTAATTGGCGTGAGGTAGAAGAGAGAGAATACGTAACTACAGGGAAAGAAGTCTGCCAACAGTAGGGCAATATTGCGGCTGTATCTAACCTACGACTAATACGTACATTTGTGGTACTGAACAATGATAGCAAATTCTCGTGTCTGTGAAAATAAAACCAGTGTTTCTTATTACTTCCTTCAGTTTAACAGAATTATTAAATTAACAGGATATAACTATCAATGTTCTACCATATTGCTTCAGTTCCTGTCTTTGAGATCTTTATGTAATTGAGAATGTGATACTGTTAGTACGAGAAGCAATGTAACTTTGCGGTTGAAGCAGACTCATTACTAAATGCCACTATCAGTGATATGTTACTGTAATACTGATGTTATTGCTATTACGGATACTACTGTTTATTACGCACCTGTCGCCAAGTGCAAAGAGCATAATTAACAAAGCTGACACGACATTGTGCATGATTCAATGCAGACTTTTGAGCATGAACTTACCATACACATATGCAACAGCAATACATTCTGATAATCCTATCAACAATAATGACCAGGCAGCAACGTAATAATCTAGAATCTGTAAAATGTAAACACCACCCTGAAAATACATAATAAACAAATGTTAAAAGTGCTTAAACAAATGTTTCATGAATTAGGTACCAAGACCAACACTACAAATTACTACATTTACTAAATATCTCATTCAAAAAAGCTAACTTATTAAAGCCAATAGCGCACATTTTCAGTGACACTGCACAATATGTGCATTTTGGATCGCAATGAAACCTACCAGGCATTCATTTCTATATTTTACAACAGTTTTCATGAATGGTGGGAGAAAAAATGTTCTTTGTGTTGTGTTGTCCAGAGGACCGTATCTCGGTCCGGTGGAAAATAACGAGTTTGAGCCTGACGAATCCTAGGTGGTGCTCCTTCACCCGTGGGACGGTGAAGCAGTAACATCCACAGACGACACGGTTATTATCTGAAGGCATCATGGCATCATGACATCTGAGTGCCCTCGTCAAGACTTGAGAACTACCATCAGTGAAGTAAGTCCCCATTCTGTCAATGAATGACAATTCTCGGGATTCAACATTAATAAAGCATAAGACAGACACATGATTTAATTAAGCAAGATATCATCGCGATGATACCAAAAAACAATGGGCAATATACAGAAATATATACCGGTGTGCACATTGGCAGCCCCAACAGGAAAGATGTGGCACATATGATTCCAATGATTGGTGTCTTATATTTACGTATATCTGGAAACGAGTCACATATTCCGGTCAACATAGTCTCCACAGTAGCGAACTAAAGATGAAAACACAATTCTAATTTAAGAATGCATCGAAAGAAATATGGGTGGTGAAGGTAAAGTGAAGAAAACTGAATGTTATTGTAATAATGGTGAACCCTCTGAACTTAGCAGTTAGTTGTTTCTAAACGTCATGGAAACTTAAATTTCTTCAAGACAGATTTTGGCTGGTTACTACTACATTGAAAGGACACACACAATTGCCTCTGCAAAAATACTGATTGTTTATGTCTGACATTAAAGAATACCAGTATCAACATTATTACATACTTCTTCAATTCCAAACTTTATTTCTGTCAGGATTGTCTTTTGGATAGTCCAAAGTGTCATGTAGACATTAATGAAGTGTTAGCAATGGTGTGCAGCAAGTCTTAAAACAAAATGGAAGTTCAATCAATCAAAACTTACCTGGCTGTCCAAACCTAATGTTATGAGCATAAAGAAGAATATAATGGACCAGAATGTCGAACCGGGAAGGTTGTTTAGAGCCTCAGGGTAAATCACAAATACCAATCCAGCACCTGAAAGTGATCGGTCATAACATGTATCAATCAAATGTCTCCAATACTTCTGTGCCACTAATATGTCTCTTTTTTACGACAGAATTCTCTTATCAATGTGTCTTTAATCAGTAAATGAAAAGGTCGAGTCTTACCAAAGTTCAATATACTCACATTATCATAGTATATTACGCAAAATGCAGTTTTAATCAAATACTGAATCCGGAGTAGCAACATAAGAATCAAATATGATACCAATAATATTTTGTCATAACTATAGATTTTCAAAGTCGCATAACTTGTAAATAGGAATACAAATGGCATAATAGTTCAACTAACCACTTGTTGCCACGGCATCTACATCCACACCAAGTTGACCAGCCATAAATCCTATATAGGAAAATATGACAAACCCACCGAATATACTGGTCATACAGTTACCTAGTGACACAATCAAGGAATCTCTGAAAAAATGAGAGAGGAAAGTATTTAGAGAATAGAAATGTTGCGATGACAATAAAACTCCATTAAAGAGACCTGTCAGATCAAACCAAAATGATCGTAGTGCAGAAAAGGAAAGGGGAAAATAGAATGCGAACATGTAGAACTGAATGAAATGGGTATGGTTCGTTAACGACGTGTAGAAATGGAATGACACGGAAGGATAATAACAAAGTGCGGCTTTATAGGTTTTTGACACGCTTCAGATGATCCAGTAGAAATTTGGTTTGATTACTAAGAGTTTGAAATATCATCAAATAGTTTTTGGTATGTAACAGTCGACTTCAGCACTGAATTGACGCCAATGATATTCATGTGACCTGGTCAGTGATTCGTAAGACGGTGTGATATGACTAAACATTATAAGTGAAAAGAACAGGATAGTATCATGGTGCCACAAAAACGAGTAAGATGTCTTGGTATACAATATACACACATACGGTTTAAGAAAAGAAAATTAGCTTGATAAAAGTGATTTTTTTTTAATATATAAAGTGGATAGTTACACTCATACATGTGTAGTTAATTACCTCACAATGTTGTTGTGAAATCGGTTGTAACTTGATAAAGCCAGTAGTCCACCCCAACCTGGCCCCATAGAATAAAATATCTGTACTGCAGCGTCTCTCCAAACCTACCGTATAAAATAATCTTTATTATTTCATTAATCATATCACGAATGTTGCGTCGCGTTGACGATGAATTCTTTTGAGAGATGTCACTAAACCCGTTTCATTTTAAACTGTTTAATGCACCTATCAATATGGGAAGGCGGTGGGCATAGACGGGACTTTATACAGCGAATGATTCACGACATGTGCAACTTTGATCGCCAAATGCCCTTGAAGTATCTAAGCAACACCTGTGACCATCAGGATTTGTGTACCAAGTCCCTGCTCCAGAGATTTTAATTAGTCAAAGCGTTTACAGTTTGTCTTAACCCCTTGAGTATACCTTCCGATTAGGCAAAATATAGATAAATTGGGTAACTACATTGATATTAACTATTATGAGCACACATGTATTCGTAAAATTAGACGTTGTACGAAATATTTCAATTTAAATTCACATGACAGGCTGTCAACATATATTCCGTCTCAGATGCGGTCGACTTCTATTCGTGAGTTTGAAGGATTACAATCGTCTGTCACTTTTATATATGCCTCTAATGTCGGTATGTCAGTAATGATTGCTTTATTGTCGAGAACAGGTTACAAGAAACCGATGCTTACCTTAGCACTTAAAAGTTTTTCAAAATCTGGCAAAATATAGAACTTTATTCCAGCTGCGGCATTTTCCAATGTGACTCCACGGAAGAATAATATAAGTAATACAATGTACGGAAATACTGCTGTAAAATACACCACCTGCAATACAACACAACAACGGTAAGTACACGCTTGTTTTACTTTGTATATTTACTTGAGAATGGTTGTAAACAAATTTCGAGGTGGTCAACCAATGAAAACGTGTTTTACAAACTATTGACCAATAGACAATGTGTTCACAATAACTATCTATATATAATCAACTAATTTTGAATCGATGGCAAATGATGTTATATTTTTATTAGGTGATGGTATTTCTTCAAAAGTTAAAACTATTTATTGTACCAAAAGCTATGTGATATAAAAAATATATTTTGTTATACCAAAAGGAATTTAAATTAAGTATCTATGTCATAAATACTGCTGCAACCCGCTCACTCGTCGATGTTAAGTTAATAGTAGCAGGAGAAAAAGCAGTAGCAGGATTATAAATGCTCTTAATGCTAACGGTATTTGGCAATGCTACAGATGCAACTACTCTACAGCTAACGTGCTGAACGTGTGTCGAAATAGCTTTAAATACAATGAGAATATCGAAAGCGACTTCTATCATTTCTTACACTTTTTAAGAATTGCAAATTCATGAGTCACATTCTGTTGTTGAAAGTGGCGTCAATAGTGTTTTAATTTAAAAAGGTCCGTTTTTTTAACGCAATGTTTTAGGTTTGAAGCACATTGTCGCTTCTTAAGAGAAATTCTTTATCATTTGTTCATTGGATTGGAAATAAAACGAAGTTTTAAAGGGACAGATCATTAAGATGGAGGTATTTACCTTTCCCGTGGTTTTTATTCCTCGAATGAGACAGAGAAAACAGATAAGCCAAGCCAGCATTAGCACAAGCACATTTTGCCATCTTGGAGAACCAATATCATCTACGCCAGAACTGATTCCTAATATAAAGTTACTGTAATAGAATAAGTAGGCTGTTGAAATAATCCAGTAATTATAGAAGCAGCATAACAGTGTGGCCATTGTTTGTGTTAAATTAAATGTGTTTGCATACGTTAACTAGATAACCAGGTAATAATTTCATATTTATCTGACTAACATGAACATATTTGCGGACCGTACATGGTTATCGCACGACAGCAGTATGCTTTCACGTAAAGGTGATATAAAATGGAACAGAGAAAGTCACATTCACAAATCAGAACTTGTCTGGACACATTTATAAAAAAGAAAGAGGAGGACAAATTACTGTTTGCTCAAACCTAGAAACGAACAGCCAAAATAATTAGTTAATAAATATCGTGCAAAAACGGTTCATTGGTAGCTATGTAGTTGTTTCAAACCACCATAATTGCATTTCATTTAAAAAAAAGATTTTCTAATAGTTGATATCAACGCTTTTCTGAAAAGAAAGTATGACTTTTTTGCGATCTTGATTAGAAATGCTCAGAAATTGTGGAGGATTTTCTATAAACAGGGATTGACATAAGGTGTCATTAAGCATGTATGGACATCAAAAATGGTTTCCTTAAATGTTTCATTCAAATATTGTCTCAGTAAATAGTATATGCCAAAAAGAAATGGTATTGTAGAAGAATGTCAACTGTCTTGTTTCTTGCAAATTATTTTAAATTCACTTAAAAGTGTAATCATCAGAAAGGATGACATTCCTTAGCAAATATGTAAAAACAATGTAACGCAGCTTTACGTACTTTTCCCATGACTCTTAAATAGGACTATGTGAAGTAAATACTATGACAATATTACAGCCAAACTCACTTGTAATATTCCTCCGACGGTGAGACCCTTTGTCTACCGGTGGCGTTTTTGAACATTGTTGTATTCCATAAACCCTGGAAAACACCACCCGAGTAACAAGTCCCATTCAGGTGTTTTATACCTTCATTGCAGTCCACTGACGGAAGGTTTAAACGACAGTCTAAGGAAGGAGAGAAAATAAAAATATCAGAGATCAATCATTGTCCAAATAGGAAGAGCGCACACATCGGAATTAGACAAGCAGTTTGGTTAAATTCCTCTCCTGATGCGGGTATTTTAGTCAATATACCTAGGGTCGTAGGTGGTCTAGACATCAAATATCCCTAACAAATATTCCGACAAAGTCCATTTTCTGGATTGCTGTTCCTTTGGGACTCGTCAAAAGTCCATATTTCAGATATCATCATCCATCAAAAGTCCACTATACGAATGCCTGCCACCGATGTCGAAAAACATTGGCATGCGCCACAAACATGGGATCCATATAAACTACATTTGCCGTCAATACATTTGTGACAAGTAGTCTGCAGTGAATATTTTATCAGGAAATTGAATTTATGCAGCACAAACGCTACATATCTGGACATAACTCGCTATGGCTTACACCGTCATTTAATTTGTATCAATGTGAATACCAACAATATGAGGAATGGAAAACTGTTGTCTGTAACAATAATACTGGTAGTTCAGTTAAAAAAAAAGTACAATTCCATATTATAACTAATATTATTTAAATACCTTTGGTATTCCATTCGTTGTCGCAACTTGACCAAGGAAGTGGATATTGGAATGATACAAAGAAATAAAACATACACCATGCTATAATCATGTTGTAATATAGTGACGTCACACCTGAGCAAACACACATGGCAATGCCAATACCTTAAAATAAAACAAACAAAACGAATAATAAATTATCTGATGTTTTATTGGAAATGGCACTAAATGTATTATTAATTGTAAATGTTTAAATATCAATGTGTAATGTCTATATTCTAATTGGCAGTAACATATTCAAGACGGTCAACATAATAATGTTTCTTTATTGCGAAATCAAATTGCTCGGCTAGTATTTTGTTAACACTTTCATGTAATGTTCCTACAGGATTTTATTCAATAGCATTGAAGAGTTAGCATTCGTGATAAAAGATGTCAAATTATTGTATAAATATTTAAAATGTGCTTCAATGATTTACAAGTGAAATGCGCAAAAACACGAGTGGGCGTCCAGAATAAATGTAACACAAGCGTCAATCCTAATTTATGCCTGAATATCTTTTTGTTATAGGCACGTACCGGAGAATATTGGAGAGAATCCCCAACACGTTGTTGGTCCACAGCTAGTAAACTGGGCGAGACTAGATTCCATAAAGAATAGCGGTATACCCACCACCGTCATGAATATTAAGTAGGGCACCAAGAAAGCTCCGCCCCCATTCCTGTAACAAAGGTAGGGAAATCTCCATAAATTGCCAAGTCCAACAGCATAACTGAAAAAATAAAGTAATAAAAAAAAAAAATTATAATCATTGTGAAAATTATTTAAAAAAATAAGAAATAAAAGTAACAAGAATGATGAGTATTATAAATATGATCGAATAATGTTGAGGATCTGAATAATTGAAATGGTAAATACAATATAATAGAAAAATAATGACCACATGTGTGTAAAATGTTAATGGTCCGTTGTATTCACCAAGTAACGTATAACTATATAAATGTCATACACTAGACACCTCGAAATCAAACCTTCGAACTGTTAGTAGAAAACATGATATCTTTGTCATAAAAATGTTTTCTTTGTCATTTGATTATGCTGATGAGTATGAAAGCGGTAGTTCTCATGTAACAAGTATTAATTCCAGACAGTTAAATGCCTCAAACGTTTACCCGAGCATGGATAGGATAAAATCCAGTCTTCCGGTCCAGTTCCCTCTTTCGGCATTTTCGTCCACTCCGAATACCTGTAATCGGTCTATATTACTGGATTGTGAACTAGTCGCTTTAACAACATCAGTCGGTGGATCAGACGACACCTGAAAAATGATTAATGATTAAGCATATTATCAATTACGGATTAATATGGAAGAGTGTTAGGGACACTTTTTAAATAACAACTTGGTTCGCCAGTTTATCGAACTGTACGAGTACAATGCATTCGTCGCAGTATATTGGTGTCAGCTTGTCATTTAGATGCAAGTGGCCATATGTTACTCAATAATACACAAAGGAAAACTGGTAATTGAATGTGATTCATGAAATGAATTATTTATTAAATGAAGTATTATTTATATATGAGGATTGTTCAAATAATGCCCGGAAAGTGCTATTTTTTCTACATAAATCATGGTATACAGATGAAACGTTCTGAATATGTAAACCTGTACGAATTGATTTACATAATTTTACACAGAAAAGCACTGATAACACTGGCCCATTTTTCTATATGGGTGGTTATACATTTTCATACCTGAAATGTCTATGTTAGACATATCAATGATTCCGATCCAGTTTTGCAGGTTTTAGAAAACAAATGTTGTCACTGATGATGATGATGATGATGATGTTGATGGTGATGGTAGTATCGGTGGTGGTGGTGATGACGATGATGTTGTTGATGATGATGGTAGTGTCGGTGGTGGTGGTGATGACGATGATGTTGTTGATGATGATGGTAGTGTCGGTGGTGGTGGTGATGACGATGATGTTGTTGATGATGATGATGATTATGTTAATGCTGTTATTGGTAATGATAATGATTATGGTGCTGGTGATGGTGGTGGTAGTGGCGATGATGGTGGTGCTGGTAGTGGTGGTGGTGATTGCGATTATGAGGAAGGTGGTGAATGGACATGGTGATGATAATGATGACGGTTGTGGTGGTGGTGGTGATGATGATGAAGATGATCATGAGTCAATGGAGATGAAGAAATAATAATTTGTTGTGTTTGTTATAATTATGCCCCCTACCTGTGAGTCCTGATCTCGGCCAGTTGGAGTGTTGACAACATACACGCCAGGTTCGATACTTGAAATGAAATATTTAGGGGATTCTAGTGGTGGGTTCAGAGGGGTCTCGAAGTTAGTCTGTACCGTTGGTGGGGCTTGTGCCTAAAAGAGTTTATGTATATCTATAAACATATTTAAAAATTAGAAATGCTATCACAAACAGTAACAAATTCCGTAATAGGCCAAAAGTTCCTTGTTCCCGCATCTTCGTTCCCAAAGTTTTCGTCCGATTGTTTATGACTGTACAAATTTACAAATTTCCTATAATGGTGTTGCTAACAGCTGACAAATATTTTATTTTGTATACCTACTTTATGCGTTTACATCCGAAAGAACGAAAATTATACGCTCGGGGAAATTTCTGATTTAACGAAATAAAACTGCCGATTAGGGAGAACAACCATTGCCAGAAATCCCAAGCAAATCGCTGGCTTATTGATGAAATTGTCTCCCTTGAAAATACGCTATCGGCGGTATCGATTTGTCAGTCCGCTCAATTTGTGGCTATAGAAATATAGAGTAAACAGTTTTTTAAATTATCATAATGTTTTTGTTATTTGATTCACATAATTTATTCACATATGAGCACAAACTTCAATGTTTCCTTTTTAAAATGATATAAATTATTTTATGACTGATTATTATCTTCATGCTTCCCTGTTTGAATTAATTTTATCAAATATCCCATTTTTAGATACATATTAAAAGTATTTATATTTAACGTTCAATATTTATTCACATATGTGCACTAACTACAAAATATAGATATTTTAATGGTGTTTTTAAAATTTAAATTAAATGTGATCTTCATGCTTCCCTGTTTGATTTAAATTAGCAATTTATTTGAAAAAAAGAAGAAAATACTGTCTCCGTGTAGCAACGATGAATACAGTAATAATTTTGAAGATATAATTGTCGGGTAAAGCATATTTGTAGTTAATAGGTACTCAGAACTTTACCATTTTTTTCTTCCTTTCAAATAGTTTTTATTTATTTTCTTGTTTTTATATTAAAATATTTTATTTTACGTAGTATAAACGATGTGCAGCTGTTTAACAATTACTTTATTCTTTAATCTTGTATCTTTAAGAATTCAGTTACACGTTTTTAAAACTGTGAAATTTTGACAATAGACTGAACGTAACGGTTAATTGAGAAGATTAGGATCGGCCAGTTTAGTGGACATTAACAATAATTTACGCCCTTATTTAACGTTACACAGAGGCATTGACTTATATATGTCATTACGAAAATACTTAAATAGATCTTATTACAGTCGGACCTCGTTTATTCGACGACTTTCTATCCGAATACTTGGTATCATCCGAAATAAATATCAGGTGCCGATGTACCTTCTTATGCACGTCAAATGGAAATGGGCCATTAGAAACCATGTGTTATTTTGGACCCGATGAATTCGAATGAACGAGGGCCGACTGTATATGTTTTTGTTTATCATTTGTATGCCAATAGAACAAAACATTCATATCCGTTGACTCAAACTCCACCACAACACACATTATACGATACATATTCGCATACATGTAATATAAAACCTGAAGTCATGTTTAATAAAAACATACAAATACGTGAATCATTCGAGCGTATATTCAATACCGCAATATTAAGTCCACTTACAACAAGTACACAAAATGAATGAGAGGAAATTAAATAACTTAAGAAATCTTGTTTTTAACTTAAATATTAAAAAGATGGCAAAGATGAGTATCTTTTAGTTCAAATATACATTTTTTACCTGTGTCATGATGTAGCTTTTGTATCAGCTGATGGATCGTATAGAAAGGTTAGGTTAATTACAATCAGATGATAACTATGGCTAAAGAATAAAATATATTTTCCTATATATCCAATCTGATTTAGTTATCATCTATAAACACAACTTTATAATTTAAGTTATGTACACGAAGAAAATACTAGTTAAGTTATGCGGAATACGGCTTAAGCAAACCGAAAAATGTGTACCTTCATTTCAGATTCAAAAGCCATTGTACTCTCTCAACATTTTAATAGTCCGATAACATCATTGTTTTCTTCCAAATCTCTCAGTTTAACAGTCGTAAACTGAAATTTAAAGTCGTAAAAATCCATTTAAATCCAAAATAATGTTCAGTTTTCATTTTCAACACAGCAATATAAGCGAAACATTATTACTGAATACGTAACGTAAACTGACTATATTCAAATGAACTCCGTGCGTCATCTTGTTAAACAAATGATAAGCAATAGAAATAGAAAATAAACATATTAAGTAGAAAATACATGTACAGATAAGATATAAAAACACCTAGCATACCCCTCCAGCACTTGTCATGTTTTGAAAACTACTTTCCGGGTCATTCGTTCTGCGTCGTTGATCAATTTTACGATCCTTATTATTTGATTAATTTTAAACTGTTTTACCTGTGTGAGTAACAAGCAGATGTAATCGATACTTGTGTGTGTGCATCAGTGAGACAGTGACTTTAGTCACGATTATCTCCCTTTGTTCAGCGTAATTCCTAGTTCAGCTTACTGGCCGAGTTCATACTTTTCATAGCGCTTTAAACTGACTTGTATTAATGTAAAGGTTTAGTAAATGTTGTCAATATCGATGAAAATAAATACAATTTAATCCACATTGTGATAAAATAATTAATAAATGATAAAATAAATATATTGTATTAAACAAAAACAGAATTAGTTTATTTTATAATGATTTGTTTAAAAATACAAACAAAACTATATCATCGATTTATGTTCTGCTAATAATGTAGAATGATAAACTCGTACAAAATCAAAATTTGAACAGGAATTTACTAATTAAATAGTAAACATATTAAACTAAATAGAAGAAAAATTATACAATATCGCCAAACTTTGTAACTGGTTATATTTTAGTATGAACAATTCAGGTACTATATAATTAAAGGCAATTTCTAGCCCACCAGGGCCCAGAATTATTAGCATTACTCAACACTCAACACTCAGATCAAATAATGCATCCAAAGTCATTTGTCCTCCACCTCTGTAGACTGATCTGTAGTTTTCAGTTGCTTGCGGAGGAGCAGTGGTTAGTACTGGTTGGTAACCAAGGAGCAGTGGTTAGTACTGGTTTGTAACCAAGGAGCACTGGTTAGTACTGGTTGGTAACCAAGGAGCAGTGGTTAGTACTGGTTGGTAACCAAGGAGCACTGGTTAGTACTGGTTGGTAACCAAGGAGCAGTGGTTAGTACTGGTTGGTAATCAATGAGCACTGGTTAGTACTGGTTGGTAACCAAGGAGCAGTGGTTAGTACTGGTTGGTAACCAAGGAGCACTGGTTAGTACTGGTTTGTAACCAAGGAGCAGTGATTAGTACTGGTTGGTAACCAATGAGCACTGGTAAGTACTGGTTGGTAACCAAGGAGCAGTGGTTAGTACTGCTTGGTAATCAATGAGCACTGGTTAGTACTGGTTGGTAACCAAGGAGCAGTGGTTAGTACTGCTTGGTAACCAAGGAGCACAGGTTAAGTCATCTGGCCGTCGTCTGTTGAGAAACAGCGTACTACCCAATACAAATTAAGCTAATTTTTACATATAAAAAAGCATTTATCACTTTAACCCTCAACGGCTGATTGAATTGATATGGTTTGTCATAAATCTGCCACAGCAGGCAACTGTGATAATTATGCAAAACTTGGGACTCACCGTTTAAAAATGAACAACGAACTTCTGTTGGGCTGAATTTAATACATGTATATTTTTGGTAATTAAGTTTGTTGTCAATGTAACACAATTACATTCAAAATGGTGCTGTAACTATGATTGCAATCATGACGTCTTTAGAAATTCCTGGAAATTAGATGAGCATCGCACTTTCCTTGACCTAAATTCTATTTGAAATGACACTAAAAACATATCAATGCGTTTGCGTTTTTTATTTTCGATGAAAATATAGTAAAGAGGTTTGACTGCAAAGCGATATTTCGGTTTTAATGCGTTTTCAAGAAGACAATATCTTAGTAAGTGTATGCATAAGAGTTTTGTGCAGTTGCCATGCTTTTAAAATTATTTATTTTCAATCGAAAGTTTTGACCTGCAATTTACAGTGAAATTAGTTTGTAACATTGTGTAATTTATTTCCTACATTTTTTATTTTCTGAATATATCGTATATGCTTTTGTTCTACATAACAATTCGAATAGACATTAATATCACATCAATATCGTACAACTCATTGCGGTCATTATTGAATATCATTCATTTATTATGCAACTATTAAAGCTCATCCGATTAGACCTGCCGAAAATATCACTCCACTACCATATTGAAGGTAACTTTATGTTGGAACCCCGAATACGGCGAATGTTCTCCACGGCAATTTGGCCGATGGTCAGCCGTCTAAAGTCATTTGTCTTCCACCTCTGATTTATGTTGGGAGGTTGTCAGTTGCTTGTGGATACAGATTGGCAATGGTTGAGAACACTGGTACGGTCAACTGCCTGCCGTGCATAACTAAAAATCGGCGTTAATCACCAACACAACATCACACCTAATAATGTTTTGCCCATTCTGGGAACGACGGGTACACCTATTGCGTTGAGACGAACGGCAAAAAATGCTGTCTAAGTTTAACCTCTGGAGCGTGGAATGTTGTCACAAATCACGAATGATGGACGCGTGCTTCTATGGTGTTCCTTCCAGACAAACATCTGGACAGGACTATTTGTCGTCTATTTCCCATTGCGGTCTCAACAGGACTATCAAACATCGGCCTGTCGGGACCAGCCGATGTCAAAAGCCCCTTAAACGCCCACTTACGGAGGGATAAAACATGGAGAGTTGCATTGTTTACTGCATTGTGTTATTACATTTATCTAATTAATACGTGCAAAGTAACGGCTGTAGTGTCAACATGTTTATCCGGTTGACTGTCCGTAAGTAATAAAAATATAAGACTGACTTTCTCCCTTCATTCTTTGGTAAACATTTTGTTTATTTTATATATTTGCGTAAGTAATCTCATACAAAAAATAGAAATCTAGTTTAAAATACATTTTAAAAAAATCTATGAGTATAAAATGCAGATGGACGAATATGAATCTTAAATATGACAACGGTTAAAATGGTCAGTTTATGATATGGTGTGAAAAATTAAAAATATTAATAACAATATATAAACACACAATAGTTGTCCAAGATAAGCATTCATATTCGATGTGAGATTTTCTAAAATGATGTGATATATAAAAAAAGACATTAAATACACCAAAACACTTTAGAATGATAAAATGAAGTCACCAATTGCTCCAGGCTGTTCTATAACAAGAGACAAAACATTGTTTTATCAACAAGCATATGAGAAGAACATGGATTAAACATCATATACAGTTGGACATAACCTAAAACATTTGACAAAACAAACAGAAATTGCTATTTGCGACAGCGATTTCATTCCATGAAATGTGCTATACCATGTGACTTACATTGGATCATGATTTTGAATCAATGTCCTACGTGTCACATTTATCACGACAATTTCTTAATATGTGAATTATTATTTCAGTTATTGCACTTTGATTGGAAAAGTTAACAATTTATATAAATCTGACATACATCAACATTATAACCATTACATATTTCAATTTTGTTTATCAAAGTTGCATATAGTGAGCTTTGAGTACATAACTATTTTTACTCAGATGCTATAAGACACAATAACATTACTTGTGCCAAAAACGTCCGATATCTATTGTACGTAATAAGAGTGAATTAACATTGTTCCAACTCATACTTGTGCATTAAAATCCTCTCATACATTGAAGCCTTTAATTTCAACTAATCGGCAGTTTTGTGAGCCCAATTTTGTTGAGATGTCTTGCACTTGGTAAGGATTTTGCCATTAAATTGTCTCTGTCTTTACAAATACAGAGTTAACTCCCTCTGACACAATTCTGAAGGGTCAGGGATTAAATATGTTAGATAACTAGATCAGTAAGAAACAAAACTCGAAATCGGTAACATAAATATCTATGCCATTTATACTCTATATGAGCACGTTTCGAATATAACTTCTGAAGGCATCTGCTCAAAACATACACTACATGTCTTTGGGCGCAGTACCCGGCAAGTGTTTTTTCTTAAATATCCAAATATATCGAACATCCTATCACACAAATACTAACGTGTCATACGTTCGATTCTAATGTCATACGTGATTGGTGGGATGCGTGTGACGTTACTGACATGTCCCTACTATAAGCACCGGACACGTTGCCAAGAGAACGGCTAAACGATGATTTACTCGCTATAGTTGGTATACTCTGAGAACGCTGAAAATAAAAAGTGAAATATGGGAGTATGATTGTCAAATTAAATGGTTAACTCACGTTGTCATTTGATAGTCGTATTAAATGGTTAACTCACGTTGTCATTTGATAGTCGTATTAAATGGTAAACGGGCGCTGTCAAATAATTGCCATATTAGACGGTAAACAGGCGTTTCCAAATGATTGCCATATTAAACGGTAAACAGGCGTTTCCAAATGATTGCCATAATAAACGGTAAACAGGCGTTTCCAAATGATTGCCATATTAAACGGTAAACAGGCGTTGTCAAAGAAATGCCATATTAGACGGTACACATGCGTTGTCAACGGATTGCCATATTAAACGGTAAACAGGCGTTTCCAAATGATTGCCATATTAAACGGTAAACAGGCGTTTCAAAATGATTGCCATATTAAACGGTAAACAGGCGTTTCCAAATGATTGCCATATTAAACGGTAAACAGGCGTTTCCAAATGATTGCTATATTAAACGGTAAACGGGTGTTGCAATGTGATAAATTATCTATTTTCCTAATGATTTTACAAGACAAAATAATGACATATCGATGGCTGAAAGCGATACAAGTTTACCTGCTTCTACATTGTCATGCAAAAATCTAGTTTCGCTTTCATCACATAATATACTTACATATAAGTCAGCTTTACTGAATCCCTGAAGTCTCCCCTTCTCCTCGTACGGATCAACAACAAAATCTGGTACATGTTCTATTAACCGTCTATGTTTTACAAGATATGGTCCCCATAGTCGAGTGGGCGTTATCAGAAGTCGTAGTTTCTGCAACAGCAAATTGATAAGAAATGTGAAAAAGTGAACGGAATAGGTAAGTTTTTATATAGAACAATTGCGAACCAATCTTAATTCATTCCCTTTTGTCTTTCTTTCATTATAACAGAATGTCGGCAAATCACATTTGACTGATTTTAAGCTTTACGAATACATGTCAAATGTATCTGTTTCACACGCTTTGTTTTGGGGAAAATAGGTCATTATGTAAAGATAAAATGTTATTTCCTGTGAGTATTATGCGTTTTTTGCTTCTAGATGACCACAAGTTACGAATTTGACTTATTTAAAATATGGCAAAATGTTTCAATACACCATGGCATGAACTGTTATTTAAGTACAGTGTATATCATAAACATACACACGAAAGACAAGTGGTTAAATGGTGTATGCATTACTTCAAAGTTTTCTATGCAAGCTTTATGATTACGTTGGAATTTCAGTGAAATCACGAAACTTAAAATCAAGGACTTGGTCACCAATGACAAATCCTAAGAATACTTGAGATACGTGTATGTGTTCCATGCTTACCTCACAAGGACCAACTGGATCATCCTCTTTGCTGAGTTTGTAAAAGAATACGATAACTATTGGTAATATAACAAGAGTGGCTAAAAACCAACCCAATCCGTCCGCCCATTCCGGGAATAAATAATCACCGTACGTAGATCGGTTGTAGTCAACGAATGTGAAGACAAAAATAAACTGTAAAATACAAAAAAAAATCATTCAATAATCCCTCTCGGTATTCACTGATAAAATCTCACATGTTTTTAAATCAATATTTAGATTTTAAGAAATAACTTAAACATTTATACAGTTACACTTTTTGATAACCCACATTTAGTTATCATATCATAAGATAACAAGATGTTTTGAATTCATTACTACACCGAAACCACTTTAAACAGCTTTGTTATTTAAAACACTAAATATGCCTGTCGATACAAAAACATTTTCACAGATGTAGTAAAGAAATATGAAAGGGAATTTTGATATCATATGTGTTTTTTAAATACAGATATACGAAAAAAGCAACATTGTTCTCGGCCTCTGCTAACAAGAGGGGTGTGTCTTTGTCGAGATGTCCAGACTATACTAGTTAAAACCTGCTAACCCGCAAGAACTATTTCACAAACTTTGTAAAGAGCTTGTGATTGCAGTAAACTATAACATTGATAATTCAAGTTAATTGAACTACTGAAATGGTCAATGTGAATGTATACATGTCAAAATCGCATTCATAGTTTCAGATAACTTAAGTATATCCTCAAAATAGGAAATGGCGGGTCGACTCGTTTGACCATTATTTAATGCTGTGTGTGACTATTTCTGCTTTGAATGAACGTGAGAAATACAATATAACATGGTTACCATTATCGCCAATGGACTGACAGCGTACCAACAAACTTTGAAATAAATATTTGTTTTTATGCCCAACATCACTTCTAGATCATTGGAGAATCTTTGAACACCTGCAGAAATAAAAAAAATACATCATGCAAAGCAAGTCCTCCTATAACCACATGGACATACAACTCGGGCAACAGATGACGATGATGTGTGTTGGTCAATAGAATTAAATCCCATGGAAGTGTTCATGTTGTAATAGAAATGATCTAGAAGACGAGTTTCCTTGTTGTCCTTGCTTTGCACTTTTTCACAGGTATCCCTTATACGACTATTATTGAAAGAGACATTTTATGTTTTAGAATTACTTCAATCAAATGACAAGAAAACAATATAGAATGTAGTGTTATTATTAAAACACGCGCTTATCCAGAGAACTATCAACTCTTAATGTTAGAACTAATTGAGTTTAATATCATTACTTTCGTTTTGTTATTGTATTTTAATACCATCACAAGTAATGTTCATCTATATGTATGGATACTAGAAATATAAGAACATCCCTACACAATAACAGTATTATAATTAAATGGATGGTTCATATGTTTGTAATGTCATATATATCTACATAATTTTAACATATCATTAAATGTTACCATCTCTTGCTCAGGACATGCGGAAATGTGTGCAGTAAACCCTACCCAAAGATTTAGTTGATTGTTTCTTTGGCAGAACAAACAGACATATTTCTCCTGACACTTACCGTAGCAATACGCCAATGCAATATTTTCAGCGAAACCTATTATAAGTAGAGTCCATCCACCAACAAAGTTGTCCATGATTTGTAATAAATACATCCCACCCTGAAATGTATCTCAAAGATTATTACATCAGTATATATGTGTATACATTTCAGTGATGTATACACTATACACAGGCTCAAAAGAGCTTACCCACCATTTTACAGTTTTAACATTGTCTAACACTACATTATTACTAAGTGATCTGAAACGGTGGACGTGACTTTCACAGGTTTAAATCTAAGATATTTGAAAGTACAAATCAATTGAATCATATGTTCTGTTACGACAGACTACAGTCCATATCAACAGGAGATATGACCAGGAGCTTTGTATAGCCTCTTTAGGAAGAAGTACAAGAGGGTTAGAATGTGACAGGTATATACCGTTCTTACTGGTTTTAATGGGAGTTTTGTTAGAATCATAATAGTGTGGAGCTTTCGCCAGCGACAATAGACGCCAGATTCTATATGAATTTGTAAAAACATATCTGTTTTTGTGAACACAATGTCTGCAATGTTTCTAGTTCATTGAAGACGTTTATGGAAGTTCTGGTTAATGTCATTAATGGGCTGTCTCATAGTACATAAGGCTATTTTATAACTAACAAATGTTATGTGATATTAAAGCAAATCAAAGAAATTCTAGGACACCCTAAATAATAAGTCTTAAACTGCTACCTTCTGCAATCTGTAAAATAGTATAGCGCTTTAAAAATAAATTGAAAACTTAACGTATTTTTGTACAAAGTTCATGATGAAATCATGAAAAAACTGCTAGTCAAACACGTAAACAATGTAGTTCACTTACTGAACAAGTTAGCGGAAGACCAAGAAGAAAGAATAAAGCACATATGCACAAAATGACAAAGGTTTTATATTTTCGAAGTGATGGCACTTGATCCATACATCCAGTGAGTACTGTCTCTACCATGGCAAACTGAAACAAAAGTACAGCATATACACGATTGGCACAAGCCACATAATGACACTTTTACATAAAGATGCATAATGGACGAGATGCAGAGCGCCTGACTCCTGATCTGAAGTTCGAATCCAATCTAAAACTAGTTGGAATCGTAATCCCTGAAAAAAGGCTCGAGTACTTGTTGGGAATTAGGGAACTGCCATTGATGGAGATAAGTATTAGCTGTAATTACATGTTGCTGTTTCACGATCGTTGTAAAATAAAGTTTTATCTTGCTTTTCAATTTCAGTTCTCGTGCATTATACTCCTAAACTGATTGTTGCATATACGAGCGTATATCTCAGAGAGTCGCTTCTTTTTCTTCTATGACTACTAATCGAACAACGCACGTACAGTCATGTTTTGTAGAGGTCTATTCAAGTGGACTGTTGGATCAAAATTGTGTTAGTAACTGGCCCCTGTGATTCTATGCTTCATTACTTTTTATCCATATTTGTCTCCAGCATATCTGACATACATATTCAATTTTGTTTTTCAGCAATTCATTCCCTTCTTCTTCAGATTTATTATCATTACCATCTTAACTTTTGTTTTCTTTCATACCCAATCGTCTGTGTGGATTGAATCTGTGTCAGGGATGTCACTTTGCCTGCCTTACACTTCTTGGAACTTACTTCATCAGTTATACATCGTAAATATACGGAACTTTATCCCCAGAGCAATACATTTTGGACGATGCAATTTCGATTGTTGTAGTTACTATCGAAAGGTAAAATTTGTAGATTTTTTTGCTTCAATGATAATTTATAATGATATTGAAGAGGAGATAACGCTCAAGAAAGGACAGCTCTGGAGAGATTGTTATATATCTTAACTTACCTGGCTGTCCAAACCGAGTGTTATCAGCATAAAGAAGAAGAGTATGGACCAGAAAGGTGGGGCTGGAAGATTTGTGACAGCATCTGGATAAACGACAAATGCCAATCCAGCACCTGAAAGTGAAATATAATGAAGTGATATTCAGTATATTGTGTATATTCCCGTCCTTTTCGGTTTGGTGTGGTGTCCCCTACCGGTTCCCGACATGTTTTGTACCCTAATGGTATGTCTGGGAAGGTCATGCTTTGTGCAAGTGGCCCTTCTGTGATGCTCAATTTCACTTCTATAGAGTCACGTCATAATTAGAGCCCCAAAAATAAAATAAGCATGGTCCACAGCGGCAGTCATGCCAGTACGAAATGTCTGAAGTTGCGAAATCGCCTTGATGTCAGGAGAAATAGTGTGCTTATATGAAGCTTTCAGTGATGTCAGGAGAAATAGTGTGCTTATATGAAGCTTTCAGTGATGTCAGGAGAAATGGTGTGCTTATATGAAGCTTTCAGTGATGTCAGGAGAAATGGTGTGCTTATATGAAGCTTTCAGTGATGTCAGGAGAAATGGTGTGCTTATATGAAGCTTTCAGTGATGTCAGGAGAAATGGTGTGCTTATATGAAGCTTTCAGTGATGTCAGGAGAAATGGTGTGCTTATATGAAGCGTTCAGTGATGTCAGGAGAAAAAGTGTGCTTATATGAAGCTTTCAGTGATGTCAGGAGAAATAGTGCGCTAATAATGAAGCTTTCAGTGATGTCAGGAGAAATAGTGTGCTTATATGAAGCTTTCAGTGATGTCAGGAGAAATAGTGTGCTTATGTGAAGCTTTCAGTGATGTCAGGAGAAATAGTGTGCTTTTATGAAGCTTTCAGTGATGTCAGGAGAAATAGTGTGCTTATATGAAGCTTTCAGTGATGTCAAGAGAAATAGTGTGCTTATATGAAGCTTTCAGTAAAAGGAAACCGAAGTATTAAGGCAAGTCTTAGACGGTGAACCTCGAAATAAGACGATATTTTAAAACACGATGTGTTCCAGTAAATATCGTCAGTCTATGATAATTTAAAACAGGACTGCTTAAAAATGTTTAAGGACATAATTTAAAAAAAGATGTAACGTATTTTACCATCTTGGGCCACTTTGTCCACTGTTGTTCCTTGCTTACCCGCCATAAAACCCAGGTACGAAAATATAACAAAGCCCGCAAATATACACGTGAAGAAATCTCCAAGACAGACGATAATGGTATCTCTGAAATTTCAAAAATGTTCTACTATGATACAGGATGTTAATAAGTCGTTAACTAACTCTTATACAATCTAATCACAATAAGCGAAATTTACTTTCAGTGCTCACTGATCAGTGACTATTGATGATATTGAAAACCAGTCGAAACAAATTCTGTACTCTATAAATGTCAACAAATGTCTTTTTTATTTTCTTTGGCACGTTTTGTAAATTATATCTTGTATATTTTATAATATCAGAGCCAACTTAATATTTGCTGTTTGATTTAATCGGTAAACAGTTAAATAATTATGTTTCAAATTTAAATGTGTTCCAAATACAATATACATGCTGATGCTCATCTTAACATGAAAACATGGCTGACCTTCAAAAGGTATCATGTACCTCATCCTGGTGCTTCTTATGCACCAATCAATGTTTTGCTCCAACGAAAATGGGCATATACGTGATGTTAGACAGTGGATAATTTCCGAAAGATTGATTTGGACGAAATTATCACAGGACTATTTGATGCCCATATATTATTATTACAGTAAGGGTTTTCCAAAATTCTTTGCTGGAGGGATTGTGTTTCCGCCGCCTTCAGTGGAGCAAAACATTGATAAATACTTTATATTCGTTGACTGTATATCACAATATATACACTCGTACACTCATACACTCATACACTCATACACTTGATAACTTACTTAAGTATATTATTATGGAATCTGTTATAGCTGGATAATGTTATAAGACCTCCACCAGCTATAGACATGGAGAAGAATATCTGTACTGCTGCGTCTTTCCATACCTTAAAAATACAACATAGTTCAAATTAGAAGAACGTATTGCTTTATAGAGCCATGGTTCAAATTAGAAGAACGCATTGCTTTATAGAGCCATGGTTCAAATTAGAAGAATGCATTGCTTTATAGAGCCATGGTTCAAATTAGAAGAACGCATTGCTTTATAGAGCTATGGTTCAAATTAGAAGAACGCATTGCTTTATAGAGCCATGGTTCAAATTAGAAGAACGCATTGCTTTATAGAGCCATGGTTCAAATTAGAAGAACGCATTGCTTTATAGAGCCATAGTTCAAATTAGAAGAACGCATTGCTTTATAGAGCCATAGTTCAAATTAGAAATATACATCATTGTACTGATCTAAGTACAGCGACTGTATCTATGAATTAGTACATTAACTACATGTATGTCGATTTGTTGGACATCTACTTACGTCACTGATGATGTTTCTGTACATCTGATGTTGCCATATACCGCGTACGTACATATAGATGTCATTATATATAAAGGCGAAAGACAATTCTATATTTGGATGCATATTCAATAAATGATTTATTGCAAAGCTACAATTTGAACAATCGCTCAAAATTATTAACAGTGTGACCAACTCTTTTCGTGGCGCGGCCATTTTTTTTAACCTAAAATAGTTTCCGCAGATATTCTTATCAGTCTTTCTCAATTTCTCCTTTTCAATATATTTCAAACGAAATCAAAAATAACCATGGTTGTTAAATTTATATACATTATAACATACCCTTGCGTCCAGCAGTCTTGACCAATCCGGTACAATAAAGAATTTAATGCCCTCTCCAGCATTTTCCAGTGTAACTCCACGGAAGAACAAAATCAATAACACGACGAACGGGAATATTGCCGTAAAGTAAACGACCTGAAAACATGAATGTACATGTAATTGCCATAGGTACACACCGTAAGATACACATGTGCTGTCTGGATAGTGCTTCTTGTCCTGCTTCGCTTATGTTAGCTCTAATTGCAGATGTGCAGTGTGGAATACTTTAACCCCAGCTTGTTATGGTACAACACATTGTACATCGGTTATAAGTGCGATGATCTTTTTGTTGCTTTTCAAAACTATCGATGTTCTTCGGCAATTCGTTTGCTCACTAACATATTGATTAAATAATATATAATTAAACAATTCTATGTCATAATTAATGCATAACAAAATAATCAAGAGACTTCAGCCACATCGGTGCACGGTTTTTATGTCTCGTGGGGATTTTGGGCCGACTGAGTGTTTTTGAATGTGGCATTTCCTGTTCGACTTCTCATTCATTTATCGACCTTGGTCGATGCACGTACCTTTCCGGTAGTTTTAATTCCTTTTATAAGACAGAGGAATACGACAATCCAAGATAACATCAGACAGAGGACGAGATACCAATGGGGTTGCTCAAAGTCGTCAATACCGTCACTCATCTGCAACGCTACATTACTGCAATATAAAACGATCTCCTTGTATCAGGTCATGTCCATTAATTCCTGTGCTAGTTTCCAAATATAGGGATGTCAATTGTCATGAGAACCACCCGACAGAACAATGAAATTATTTCCATGTGTCATCGTAATTTTAATATGATGTCTATGAATGCCGTTGTTAATTTTCTTACTTTATGCAGCCATTCGTCCCAAGTGTCAATCGACAGAAAAGCGAAATGATTTCCACGTGTGATTTGATGTTAATGTAATGTCTATGAATGCCGTTGTTAATGTTCTTACTTCAGGCAGCCATTCGTCCCAAGTGTCAATCGACAGAAAAATTAAATGATTTCCACGTGTGATTTGATGTTAATGTAATGCTTATGAATGACTTTGTTAAACTTCTGATTTCAGACCGTTAGTCGTCCCAAGTGTCAGCCAACGGGAAAATAAAGAGATTTCCACACTGCAAGAAATGTCAGTGCAAATATTCTATGAATGTTTTTGGTGAGGATGTTTGGGTGATAATGATGGAAATGCGTTTACCCTCAATTCATTTTCATACCAGTGTTGATACGTAGTTGTGATATGTGCGAAAAAAAGAGAAAATAAACACGTTTGTTGATTAAATGTATAAACACGACAAAGCTAACCACACTAATTCCACGTCGACTTTATGCTACGGTTCGATAGATACATTGACTGAATTTCCTAGTGACTAATTTATTTCAAAGAAGGCCTTTAGTGACCTCCATGTCGTGAATCATCGTAAAACTGTACGAAAGCCCCCAGAGAAGACACAGTACAATAACCTGGAAGAAGAACTCTGGACGACATACTTAAAATATTCCTCGGCTGGAGACACTCGCTTGATACCGGTGACTGCTTCAAACCTCGTATCATTCCATACACCAACAAGTTCATCTTCCACATAACATGTTCCATTATTATAGGATACGCCCTCTGAACACGTGGTAAGAGGGAGATTTAGTGAACAATCTGAAACAGCAATGACGAATATGTAACCATTCCAAATAGAATCGTCGAAATATTGGGACTTTTTTATCTGTTGAAATACTCGATCAATCGAGATATTTTATATCCGAAACTCCGACATTCATGGGCCCATTTTATAATATTTTACTTACATTGGTTTTGTACCAGTTGGTTCATCCCTAAAATTGTTTGTTCGAAGTCCCCTAACCGATTCATCGAAATTGGTCTTGTCTAAAATTCATTGGCTTTATTAGGGCAGTATTTTTCTCGTACCTAGGAATGTTAAAAATTCTTAAACAAATCGACCGACCGACACATCCAAGCAATTAGGAGTACCCAGGATACAACAAACAAAATATTGTAAGAACGTTATTTCGCAACTCGTGGTGGATAAGCTTTGTATATCGACAATCTCCTGGTAATGTTTCCGGTGGGATTTGTCCGCAAAATTTTCTTCTCGTGTACAATGACGACAGAATCAATTAGGCATTCTGTTATGCCGTATGTGAAGCCGTTGTGTTGCTAATTTTCTGTGAATATTAATTGTGGCGCAGTCCAGATTTGTTCCCAGTGTTAAGTGTTGGTTTTACTTTATACACCCTTCCCCATTTTAGTTTGATTTTCCACGAACCTCTACCTTCTTTTTTCATTATATATCCCTCCCAAATGTTTAGATTTTTTGTTCGGTTCCCTGTTCCTCTTTTTTAAGTTTTATTTCCCCATTCTTGATATTATGATATTATTCTGTACCCTAATGATCTGCGTGGAATGACACTGGTTTGTAAACGTGGCATCCCCTCCTTCCACTCTCCTTGATAGTTTTCGATAATCAGTCAGATAATTCCTTATCACCGTCCCCATAGATTATTGCTCTTACACGTCCTCAAATACTAGTGTTTTCAGTGCTCATGACTCCTTGACAACAGTGTTCCATGTACCCGCTGAATCCTTCTTTGTTTAACTCATGCGAAACTCGTTAAATGTTTTACGGGGGTTATGGATTAATTATTATCTGACAATACACATGAATATAACTAATAATATAACACTATGAAGTACAAAAGGGCATATTATCTTTCCTTACATTCGCTGTTCCATTTATTGTCACAATACGTCCAAGGGAGAGTACTTGTAAATGATGCAAACATGTAGTAGAAGGACCATGCAAGAATCATGTTGTAATACATTGAAGTCATTGCTGAAACAATTACCATGGATATACCAACACCTGAAAATGTAATCGCATAAATTCAATATAATGTATTTTATTTGAATGTATAATACGTCGTTCGTTCAACATGGCATATTACAACTTAAATAACTTACAGGCAACTTTACTGTAATACCACCTCGATATTAAGTCCACCTCATTATTAGGACCATATTTGCATGGACCATTTTCTAATATTTTTACAATATTTTAACTCGATAATCAGACCACCTCGCAACACATATCGATTGTCTTTAATACCAAGGGTGGTCGTATTATAAAGGTTTAGCTATATTGTATAACTGCTTCCTGCGTTTCCAAACAGTACTCGCGCCTATTTTAGGTATTGTTAAGGGGAATCGACAGCACAAGAGTCCGGTACTCTACCCGTCAACCGCTGCACCTCTAATATCGTTATTATTTACTGTCAATTATATAAAATGGTACACCGTGTGAAAGGTTTGATTGCGTCAGGACTAACATGCTCAGTAAGTAAATGTTCACCTACGTTCGTCTATTGTACATAAATCTGCAGTGTATATGATATAATGAACTTTACACTATACCTTTAAACACAGGAGCAAAATCCCAGCATGTCATTGGTCCCCTGCTTGTGAATTGTCCTAGGGATGCCTCCATGAAGAATAAGGGTATGCCAATGATACACATCATGATTGCGAAGGGTATTAGGAAAGCACCGCCCCCATTTCTGCTCGTAGATTTAAAAGAAGAAAATAATACCGTTAAGTGTCTAAATATTTTGGAATTGGGTATTTTTCTAACTATTAAGTACTCTTGGCAGCAAGGAGTAGGAATATCAAAACCTAATCATTTACATTTAATGCATTTGCGATTTAAGCGATGTTGTCAATAGTGCTGTTGACATTAATTTAAAATATTAGCGTACTGTTGACGACACGTCAGAAGATATTTGCACATTTTTATTGAAGTGCGGTGAATATGAATCTTTCTAACATTCATGTCAAATGACATAAAGTTGAGTTTCGAGGCCAGCCTCAGAATGCAGCCTTATCATTGATCAATTTTAAGATTATTCTCCGAGGCAAGCCTCAGAATGCAGCCTTATCATTGTTCAATTTTAAGATTATTATCAGAACGGACCAATCAGATGCTTGAGTTTTGAGACTGGTCACTCGACAAACTTTTATAACGTAAACCATTGACATAGGGTTTACCTGTAGCAAAGATATGGAAACCTCCAAACATTGCCAAGTCCGACAGCATATCCAAGCAACGACAATAGGAAGTCGAATCGTCCACTCCAGTTTCCGCGTTCTTCATTCTCGTCCACTCCGTACAGCTGTTTCCGACTGTCGTCAGTCTGAGTGGTTGCTAAGGTAGCCTGGTATATGTACATATATAAGGAATATAATATCACTATACCCATATTTCAATGTACGTACATGTGCAGAGATTAGAACATCGCTATACAATGTGCATGAATATACATGTAAAAGGAATAGAAACTCGCGATTCTCGATTTTCAATGTACGTACATATATAGGGAATAGAATATCGTGATACTCATATTTCAATGTACGTACTTATATAGGGAATAGAATATCGCTATACTCGTTTTTAATGTACGTACATATATAGGGAATAGAATATCGTGATACCCATATTTCAATATACGTACTTATATAGGGAATAGAATATCGCTATACTCGTTTTCAATGTACGTACTTATATAGGGAATAGAATATCGCTATACTCGTTTTCAATGTACGTACTTATATAGGGAACAGAATATCGCTATACACGTTTTCAATGTACGTACTTATATAGGGAATAGAATATCGCTATACTCGTTTTCAATGTACGTACTTATATAGGGAATAGAATATCGCTATACTCGTTTTCAATGTACGTACTTATATAGGGAATAGAATATCGCTATACTCGTTTTCAATATACGTACTTTTATAGGGAATAGAATATCGCTATACTCGTTTTCAATGTACGTACTTATATAGGGAATAGAATATCGCTATACTCGTTTTCAATGTACGTACATATATAGGGAACAGAATATCGCTATACACGTTTTTCAATGTACGTACTTATATAGGGAATAGAATATCGCTATACTCGTTTTCAATGTACGTACATATATAGGGAATAGAATATCGCTATACTCGTTTTTTCAATGTACGTACATATATAGGGAATAGAATATCGCTATACTCGTTTTTTCAATGTACGTACATATATAGGGAATAGAATATCGCTATACTCGTTTTTTCAATGTACGTACATATATAGGGAACAGAATATCGTGATACTCGTTTTTCAATGTACGTACATATATAGGGAATAGAATATCGCTATACTCGTTTTTTCAATGTACGTACATATATAGGGAACAGAATATCGTGATACTCGTTTTTCAATGTACGTACATATATAGGGAATAGAATATCGCTATACTCGTTTTTTCAATGTACGTACATATATAGGGAACAGAATATCGCTATACACGTTTTTAAATGTACGTACATATATAGGGAATAGAATATCGCTATACTCGTTTTTTCAATGTACGTACATTTATAGGGAATAGAATATCGCTATACTCGTTTTTTCAATGTACGTACATATATAGGGAATAGAATATCGCTATACTCGTTTTTTCAATGTACGTACATATATAGGGAATAGAATATCGCTATACTCGTTTTTCAATGTACGTACATATATAGGGAATAGAATATCGCTATACTCGTTTTTTCAATGTACGTACATATATAGGGAATAGAATATCGCTATACTCGTTTTTTCAATGTACGTACATATATAGGAATTAGAACAAGGAAGTCATGCGATAGTGTACACATATACACTATTCTAACAACTGCGACAGGATTGCAAATAATGGCCATGCAATGCTGATCAATATTCGAATATAATATCTTCGTAAGTCACACTTATTGTTCACAACAAGTCAAATGTTTACTGTCTGGTTTTAAGATTTTAACCACTCAACATAACATTGATTTGATAATTTCTATGAAAATCCTCAACATCCAACTAGTATATAAAGGAAGGTTTCCGATTTCATGCGCATTTGAAATATGTAAATTCACAATAACATAACTACTTATTAATCACACTTGCATCATGTCTGAATTCACGAATTTGTCGACCAATGCAGTTTAAGGCACGTTAACTGTATTCAAAACACAACATTTTTTTCAAAAACGGTTTTTGTTTTAAAATTGAGAAAAAAATCCAAATGCTCTGGCAGTTATTAAATGCAGAAGAACCAGTATGTTGCAACGTCGTGCCAACATTCATAAAATAATGCAAATTATTAGTTCGCCATCTTAATTCATACCTTGTATATCAAACCACTTTGGGTACTATACGTATATTATAAAATTCGAGGGTGATCTCCAAAACACAGAATATTGTCACGAGTTCTCTCCCTTTATCCCTTTTAGAGTTTTCTCCCTTTATCCCTTATATAGTATATGAACTCTAGAAGGGATCGAGGGAGAGAACTCGTGACAGTCTAAGATTATGAAAATTATCACAAAGAATTATGTATGTATCATAATTAATCTATATATTTACCAAACCATATACGTTCAACTAAATTAAGTTGAGACTGAAAGAGAGTTTGAGAATGGGTGATGATCTCAAGCTTTAGGATCTCGGAAATTCTTCTCTGTCTAAGTTGGCTTATTTTATGTTGTTTTAATATCAACTTGCTAACATATACAGTAAAACCTCACGTAGACTCATAAGACCACCTTAACTAAATACACACTTTTCATGTCCACTTTACTGTTTTGCTCTGTAATGAACCTCAATATTACGACCATCGCGATAATGAGACCCTGGTATCAATGGTTCCAAGGGTGGTCTTATTATTAAGGTTGTATTGTATACTGAAGTAAGAATTGTTGACTTACCCTTGATGCTGCCACTGAGGGAAGATAGGCATCATTGTCATAGGGACCTCCTCCTGGGTCTAGACTCGTACTCACTTGGCTTATTGTCACCGACCCAGTAGAGTCTATAGAATCTTCATCAGCATGTCTGGAACTACGTGCCTGGAATAACAAGCAATCCATACAAGTCATGGATCGTTCTAAATAATATAAATAGTAATATACAGTAATCTAAACCCTTTATACTTGTTCCCGGATATTTAGTATTCCTTTCAGCCGCATGAGTCTACTTATCATTGGATTTTGCTCGCATTTTCACTAAATGAAGTAAGACGTAAAAGTTGTCACCAAGAAGTTTGACTGACTGCAAATACACAAATACATCAAAACTTTACATCCCGCCCGTTAAGAGCACCAGGAAGGTCTGTGTTCGATTCCTGGGCTAGGCAGGTCGTGCCCTACCGAGACATATGGCTACAGTCATGTATCCTCCACCTCTGATTGAGGGCAAGTTGGAACTGGCTGGTAATCAATTCCAGGTAAACTGGTTTTGTCAACTGCAAGCCGTATATAACTGAAAAATTGTTGCAAATCGCCGATTAAAACCAATAAAACTTGACAACAACCGTATCTGCGGACTAGTTTCAGAATGCCGCTTACCACTGATCATGAATGTTAGAGTTTGAAACATCAAAAGTGCTTAATTTTGTAATTTGTATGGTAGCAATCGTAGAGATGCACATGTATCTTGTTTGATCAGCATCCTGCATCATGACGCCCGGTTCGAACACAACGAACTGTAACCGACGTTTCAAGTTAACCCCTGGTACCTTAAAATCGTGGTCAGATAACCGAGAGGTTGGATGATTTCAAGCTACCCCCACTTCGATTTCAGATGTTCCCTGTATTTATATGTATTTAGATATTTGTTTCCATACATAAAGTTACAAAAACAACAGCAAATCATTTAGATAAAAATCATCAAAACAACAAGAAAACAGCAACAGGACTGGCAACGGGAGTAACAATAACAACAACAATAACGGCAGTAACAGCATTGCGGTAACTAACATTTCTTCCATGGACTTTTTGTAATTTGAGGCTGGCTTTCAAGTTTTGAACGTTTTTACAGGATTAATTCAATCATCGGAAAGGCAATTTCAATTTCAACCCGACAAACAATTGTCTCATCCCTTTCGTGCATATAATATGGACTTCCACAGTATTGAATTTCATGCATACATATCTGTTACGGACATACATGCGTAAATGTACAGTGATCGATTGACTGTGTATCATCAAATACAACGAAATATTCATCAAAATAATTATTCGACTCTAAATTAATATCAACGTATAGCCTTAAGCAATCGTTTGCCTATACCGAATGTATGACTGCAAGACGAAATAATGTCACATTTAGTTTTGTATGTAGTACATGTATTTATACATCACTAAACATTTGCACCGAGGCATTTGTATAAATTATACATTTATATACGATTATGCACAAGCCAGTACGATACGTTCGGTTTAAATGTATGTTAAGGAAGTGTCTACACTCGTTTGACTTAACAAAATACATTGTATATAACGTTGAACACATTCAAACAGATTTATACAGAGATAAACAAAATAGAAACTAATACGACGCTTAAACACTTACCCCACCTTTCAGTCCAGGCATAGTTGTTTTTAAGTTACCTATGTAGATACGTTTAATTCCTATCGACTTTCACGTTTAAAACGGGAAATAAATAGTCTGTGTGTAAAAGGTGAATGTTTCACGTTAAATAAAGCTTCTATGAGATCATGAGATCACGTGACAGACAAAAAATCTTAAAATAGTTAAAAAGCAAGGTAGTTATATTGCGTTAATGATACAATAGTATTAAGGTTGGATGTTTTACCTGTAACACGCTGTACATGTATATCGCGGTAAGTCACCCGAAACGATTGACACAATTCTAAACATAGTTAAAACCACGTTGACTCATCTTCGTAAAACGCGCAATATATTGATTTATCAGTTATTTTCACAGACGAACGATTAAGTAATTATTTACAATTTGTAAAATCAATGGCAGGGAAATAACAAAGGGAAATGCGATTCTTTGTATTGTAATATCGAATAATGTACCTTGCTAAACCAATATTATTGCGAATTCAAGGGAGGGAATTCAATTGCAATATATAACAAAATGCAGAAACATTTTACTGATTATCTACCTTACATATGAAAGTTTGTATCTAAATTACACGAAACTAGTTCATGATACATCAGATGGAGATGTAGACGGCATATGTTTCCTTAGGACGAACAAACAATCCACAAACGGTTCCCAACCGGCTCGCCGATGTCGTCGTAAATCATCGTGCTATCTTGACCCCCGCGTTAACGGTGTCAGCGTTTTCAACGGGTTCGTCACTGCTTTCACTGAGGCCGGTATCAGCGGAATAAAATTACTTTCAGACTTTAATCGATATTTTGTTTGTTAAAGGAAAGTCGGTTTGTTAAAGACGTGCATGGCTCGGTCTAATCTCGCATGTTTGTGATAACTGACGTCAGTGTTACTGTGTTCAGTAAACCCGATGACATTCGGAAACTTTCCGTTGGTTTTAATGCCTTTTAATTAAGTAGGACAATCCTAAATGTCATACAGCACGTGTATGTACACACTACTTTGACACAATGCCTTGGTCGTCTCTCCATACGGATTTTCCCCAATTAGCACGCATCTAATGGATGCTCTTTAACGTCTCCCCGATACACGCCCTCCAAACACGTGCTTTTCCTCCAAACTGAGAACAGCGTAAGCGAAGCCAACGAGTTTTCCGATATGCAGGGCGGGAGTAGTTTCGGATTGTCAAAGGTGAGTATTGTCGTACATTTAGTCTTTTTACAAAAAGCAGTTATCGTTTTTTCAAAAATCGGGCAATGTAGTACGTATACCATTCAGTTTAAATGCTTGTTCTTGACGCAGAACCCAGTCTCAGTTTATAAATTGATTCCTAGGTGGCGCTAGAACTTTAACAACTTTCGCAGGTCAGTGCCATAAATGTAGAAAATGTCATATTCGGTGCATATTTTACAAATTTTCACCAAAATAGCAAATGATGCGGTGTCTATAACTCAACCCACGTTCGTTTGGTACTCTTATACTCAATTTGTTGGATATGTGGGTAAGAGAAATGAGTTTTGCTCAAATTTTAGTATGTGATAAAGCTCGAGGGTAGGAGAATAAGCAAACGATAAGAGGTGAAGCGCTTGCGTTAATCCAAGGGTCAATCATAACCTTTTATTTCACATTTCATGAACCATTACTGTTGTGGATGTTTTATACTGAAACCCGTTATTCGTTAATATGCACCTATCCAAAATATCTTGGTGTTAAAATCAGTAAGATCAGTAAGTTATATATTCCCCGTTATAGACATTTTTATCAGACGCTAATGGAGTATATAGTCACAGTATAATCTCAATTGGAGCCGGTTTGGTTCTGTGCGTAGTTAACGTTACTGCGATGGTACATGTGGGTAACATACCTGTACATAAAATAGTAGTCATAAATTGATTGTTAAAATACAAGCAGAATTTGACAATTACATTTTGAAGGGATTGTTATTTAGAAATAAAAAATGCATTTATTTGACCTGCTTATTCGCAGAATAATTGACAGGATCAATTTCAGATATGAATGGAAGTGTCACGCTCGACACAGTCTCAAATGAATCATCAATTATTCTTGGATGAATCACGATTCAAACATTTATTTTTTCAATTCGAATATGACAAAATTTGTAAACGTTGTATGCGTTAGATAACTTATATCTTCATAATAATTATTATGTAACATTGAAATATACTTGCGTAGTAGCTCTCATTGCAAATAGAATACGGGTTATTGGGGTTAAACTTACTGTGTTATTATTAAGCCCGAGAACCAACAATCTGTTTAATCCTGTACCTCGAATGCTAAGGTCATATTTGAACATAAATTTGAGAAATACCTATTTCCAAACGTTAACATTAACATCGTACACATTTACATAACAACTAGACATAATGGTCATTATTGTCAAATACACCAATCTGCTACTTGTAGTTGAACTGCATTTTTGAATTTAAAAAAGAACAAAGGTAAAGGTAGCATGTTTGTGTATATTGTCATCACAAATGATACTCATAATGATACGACACGTAGAGCGCTGTATACCGCCTCCGTGGTCGAGAGGTCACTAAACCCACTCACCAATAGTAATTGATGTCCATGGGTTCTAGCGCCCTTACCAACCGGACTGTTTATGTGTGAAAGGAGAAAGGAATGATGTTAGGATACAAAGTTATTTTTTAAAATCAACAATCTATTATTATTATACTCTATGAATATCTTAAGTACTAAACCACTTTACGTTAAAGAATAGCGCAAATGCCACATTGTCTAGCGGAAACTTTCCGGCTGCTATAAGTTTAAGAAATGCAACAAATTCGCTTTTTATCTCATTTTTCTCAAGAGAAGCAACTACGGTTTTAAAGAGACTGTTGATATCGTTATATTCGTTGATCTTTTCTGTACTTGTATAGCTGCACACAGTACTGTCAACACCACTCAAATTACAACCTTGGATTGCTCCAAAAGAATTAAAAAAATGTGTCATTTTCCTCCACCTCTCGACGGACATCAGAAACATTGAAATTTGAGAAGGTTTTATAACTGGATTATTCCTTACGTGCAATATATATATAAATTATTTAATTGTAATACAAAATTACCTCGCGAGGAGTGTTGAATATCATATATATGTAACTATTTGATAAGGCGTTTGGAGAAAACGAAATTGAATATGGCATAAAACGGTTTCAGTACCAAACGGCCACTATTATAATGGAATACGATAATTGTAACTTCAATGAATAGGCACATGTAATTTAAAGCCTGTCGAACTAGACTAGACAAAATACGAGAATGGACATAAGGGTGAACACATTCTACGACATTGCAACACAAGGACAGCAATACTCATTGCCAGTGACACGCCTGCGACTCATTGGAACAACAACATGTTGTTATGCGTTGAAAATGTTCCTATGATTCTTCCGTTGTCGCGCCAATGAGTCCAAAATGGACATGAACGACGTGTGTGTGGTCTTAAAGGGAACGGAAGAATCATTGGAAAATTTTCAGCGAATAACAAGATTTTGTTGTTCCAATGAGACGCAGGCGAGAATAATATACTAAATGCTATCATGTTGAATTTAAATGAATAATTAATAACGGAAATCACGAGTATAAAATCTGCAATTGTATGCTTATTTGAATAACAGAGATCATTTATCTAATGCGTGCGCTGTACATACCTCCTTCAATAGCTTGTTCTCCTGCCCTCGGGCACTTTCACATACTAAAATTTAAGCAAAACTCATTTCTCTTACCGATGTATCTAACAAATTGACTGTAAGAGTACCGAACGAACGTGGGTTGAGTTATAGACACCACATCATTGCCTATTATGGTGGAAATTTATAAATATGCACCGAATATGACATTTTCTTTTCTGGCACTGACCTGCGAAAGTTGTAAAAGTTCTAGCGCCACCTAGGAATCTATTTACAAACTGACACTGGGTTCTGCATCATGAACAAGCATTTAAACTGAATGGTACTACATTGCCCGATTTTTGAAAAACGATAACTGCTTTTTGTAAAAAGACTAAATGTACGACAACACTCACCTTTGACAAACCGAAACTACTCCCGCGCTGCATATCGGAAAACTCGTTCGCTTCGCTTACGCTGTTCTCAATTTGGAGGAAAAGCACGTGTTTGGAGGGCGTGTGAACGGGGGTACGTCTAATTTGGACTTGGCCACTATTTTAGTTGATGAAGAATTATTTTCCACGCCTAAAAGCAAAAATTAAATGTGTCAATGACTAAGCAAATTTCTTAGTGTCAACTTATGTTTCCTTATTTGTTTTTAGTTTACCATCATTGTAATTCCGAACTGAACTATGAATACATGATAGAGGTATATGGGCGTGTTTTGGGGCGTGACAATGAATACTGAGGGCGTGTATGTGAAAGATGCTGGACAGCAGATACTAAGATGGCTAAATGACCTTGACATTATGTAACCAATCGAAGGTTCGAATTGATAAGACAAAATTTAGAGCAAGCACTTGTCGAGCTTGACGTCAAACTTCTCACAGCGATTAAACGGGGCTAGCATCTGCGCTTGTTACTGTATACTGTAAAGGGAATTAACCGCTGCGGGGAGTTTGGCTTGACGTTTCTTCCGCATTCTTCCGCGATTTTTTAAAAGCTCAATGATACCTCCCCTTAGAACGCATACACCCAAGAGTCATTAATGGGGTCTAAACACAGGATATTGTCACGAGTTCTTTCCCTTTAATTTCAATCTAAAGTTCTCTCCCCTTGCTCCTATATATGTATAAATATTACCTTGTATGGGACAAAGGGAGAGAACTCTATATGGAAATTAAATGGAAAGAACTCGTGACAATCTCCCGTGTGTCTAAATGACATGACAACAGGCTAATTTCTTGCGAATGAAACTCTGATAGTGTTATGGAACCAATAGTTCGTCTGGTCCAAAAGTTTTCATAGTGCTGATATCACATTGATCAAGGTCACAAGTAGGATATACTTACCGGATTAATTCATCGTCAGGATTATGATGCAAGATTTCAATGACAAAAATAAGCAACATATCGGCCCTATAAACAATCATTACAAATCATTAGTAAAAACTCTTTATTTCATTTTATAGTTTATTTACATGTCTCAGTATACATAAATAAGCAATATACAAAAACAATATACATGTAGTTATATTCATTCAAATTACACATTCCTTTTAAGGAGGTTATATCTATGTTACAAATTATTGATAAAATTCAACTTGATACAGTTTCAGTTGGCGAAAGCATTAGTACCCTCGTCCAGTGTGCCAGCATCACAGATTTATTTATAAACGTATATACAAAGAATCTATCCTAACACTACATCACAATAGTTAAATATCATAGTTTTACCACACGTTCTACAATACTGGTCAAAATAGCTAACTTGCCATTTTGTACTTTGGGAATCTTCACTGCATTATGACAAAGTGATCTGAAACCGATGCAAATGATTTTTGGCATTGGCAATGGGTTGGCATCGACTCTTTCGATAGTACAATTCATTTGGACCATAATTTTTACAGTTTCTCGCAATAAAAATCTATCGGAGGATGTATCCAGTGGCTGTTTAGAAAGTGAAGTAGTACTGGAGGGGTTAGCACTTGTGACCAGTATATCATAGACTCCATGTTCTACCTAGCTGAAGTTCCCACTGTAAATCTCAGGATAAAGATTCTGAAATAGAATGATACATATTTAACTATATACTAAATAGAAAAAGTAAATGCTCTTTTCTGCTATTTGTCTTAAAGTGACATGACATTTTCATTACGTAAATACTCATACTTTCATACTTTATGTAAAAACGTAGTGACTACTATTGTTAGATGACCAGCCAATGAAAACATGTTTTGGAAAATATTGACCAATAGACATCGTGTGTATAAAATTCTGCGACTATTTTTGAGTCAACTATAGGTTATTTTGCGGCAAAAGAGAGAGTTGGACTTAATTGCTGAACACGCAAACGAGTATGACTTGGTTAGAGCAGAAGCATTACTTCAGAGTATCTACCTTTCTCTAGCCTTGTCTGGAAGGTCTTGGCATCCTCTTCCTTACATTTCTTTCATCATTCTGCCAACGATTGTCTTTGGACGAACGCGAGAATGACGTCATTTCACGCGTATGTTGACCCTCTGTTTCGCGATGCATGTTCATTCTTCGATCCGTTCGTTTCCGGTTTGCTTTAGCATCTTGCCAGTCTTCGTGTTGCTCGGTGATTTCCTTTCTTTTACTGATGAATTCTCCTCTACGGTCGTCTGTTGGCGAGACCGGTAGTGTTTCACGCTTTACCCGGCTAGTTTGTTCAGTATCGATTCTTTTTACCCGGGAGAGACCTTCAATTGCACGTTCCCTTCGAGGATCTTGTACGCGTTCACCACGTGACAACCCAACATTCGTCCCTTCACGTTTCGCCCGTGTGAATTCGGACCCTTCAGTGAAAGCTCTTGGAAAGGGTGCTCGGCCAAACTGAAAGAAATATAGACATTCATTATTCATACATCAAATGATCATTAGGGTACACGTTCGCGTGTCTTGTTTACCTTATTAATATTGGATATATTCATACCTTGTATATCATGAATAAGCCTATTCAAAACACAGATACTCTCAAGTTAAGTTAAATTTCTAATTGGTCACGTTTAAGATTGTCACAGTTTTCAAAATACATACACAGTAATATTGTTGTAATATGTTTAAATTCATACTGATCCATGCCTCATTTTTTTAAACACAAAATGCGTGCATAATTGTACAAAAATAGGCGCGAACCCCGCTAACTGAATAATCAAACAGCAGGAAAATAGGAAATTGGAAAAGTAGTTCAATGTTTATGAGTCAATCAATTGTAACGAATAAGTCTACCTATCCATTGTTTTAAGCTGACAAATAAACGCTCAGCACGAAAGCATTGTTGATCGAGTCAAACCATTTTCAGCAGTACCACTGTGGCCACCGTCTACGGAAAGGTACGGTATTTTGTACTGATATTTGACACCGGACGACTGGATGTGGAAAGACACCACGTTTAATTTTATTAAACGAATACGTATTTAAATTAGTCATATGGCCAGTTTGAGCGAAAGATTATTGAGGTTTCTTATAGTCATACGATTTGAGCAAATTATTCTACTGTTTCTTCAAACATTCAAGAAAACTGACGGATTGATCAGAGAAAACATTAAAAAGTACACGTTTTCTCGAATATTTCGAGAAAGTGTAGTACTAATGGGCAAAATCTCATTGCAACGAGAAACTTCAATGATCTAGCGCTCGTACTGGCTATATCAGTAGTTTATATAAGTATAATTTCGCTACAAATAAAAGGTTTTGTGAGTGAACACGCTCCATCGTTCTTTTCCTCAAAAACATTGCGTTAAATGCCGTGAATACCGGACTTTTCCGATGACGCTGGCCACGATGAGTACATGTACTTCAGTTTCAATTATGAACGGTGGTTGTTTAACCTAACAAGTGCACCTGGGATACCACTAAGTATTAACATGTTCTTTTGCAAGAAACTGACTACTTTTCCGAATGAATCAAGCATCACGGAGGACATAAGCAGCATAACCCAGATTCAGAAGCCAGATGAACAACACAGTAGTGTTATTATTGGAGGCATTGTTGTCGAGAAGCGGAGCGCCTGACTCCTGGTCCGAATGTTGTGGGTTCGATCCCGCCTTGGCCGAGGTGAAACGGTGAACTTTACCATCTCTGAATTAGGCGCGAATACTTGAGTACTAACCAAGAAAGCATTCGAAATGATTAATAATTTGTTTCACTTGCTGATGAAAATAAAGGAGTTTAAACTAAACTAGACTCCTTTATGATTACTATACGAGTATTCGTCTGTAATTTGACAGCAAACTCGAATGTTAACCTCACTGACTAGTATAATCTAGTTTGATGTTGAACATATACTGGTCAAAAGTGCTAAACCGCCCGTACCTTTACACGTACATGTAGTATCTAACAAACTACTGGATACTTCTTCTGTTTATTTTGATAACAGTAATTATATACTTATGATTCAAATGAATTTAACCGTCGAAAAAGTCGTTGTAAACCTGCCAAAGTCACATTCATCGTTACAGATCTCTTAGCCTTTATGTAATGTAAAAGATTCTTAAAAAAACAAAATGACCGGTTTTGACAAGCATATAAAGAACTAACCATTGGCGTCGAGCGAGTCTCTGCAAATACGAATACTAAAATTCCAATCACAACCAGAAGTCTGTTCTCCATCATGACAAACCCTCGGTAACACTCCACTAACAAATTCAATTTAATTAAATCAAATGTAACTTATTATTTTAAAATTATTCCCAAAAAAAAACGTAAACTAAAGATCCCTCCGACGTAATACTCGTATGTCGTATGTTTTCTTCAAATTCACATTACAAAACTGTGCCAAAAACACGGCGGATCGGAAGTCTTGTGTACGAATATAATTGCCGCAAAATGCAGAACAAGTCTCACTCAAATCGCCGTCGAGTCTAAATGTCACAGTTGATGGTGGTATATCAGAGTTAATGATCACTGTTGTTGCTATGAGACTGCGAATTAATTTCCGAAATTATGGTAATAGATATATTTAGACTGTGACATTACATTACTTTATCGCTATATGTGGATTTGTCATGAAGAATACAGTAAAACCTCACTTAACGACCACCTTAATAATAAGACCACCTCAAAATTAAGAACACAATGTTCAAGTCCATTTTCCCTATTTTGATCTTTATTCAAACTTAATATTATGACAAGGGTGGTCGTATTATTGAGGTTTTCCTGTACTGATATTCGTGGGGGCTGTTTGTTCAAGGACTAATGAAACCCAAATTAACATTGAGCGAATGTAATACATGTATACAATAAAACATCACTTAAACGCCACATTTGAAAATACGACCGCCCTATTAATAAGACCGTATTTTCATAGACCAGTTTTAAAAATATTATTCCAGGTTTTTACTCGATATTAAGACCACCTCACAATTAAGACCGACTATATTCAGAACAAAAAGTTGTGGTCCAATTATTGAGGATGCAGGGTACTTATTTTCCTACACCATCTAAAAACGTAATGAAAACTGTGTTGATCATATAAATATAAAATAATTTTAGGTATCACACATAAAGTAAAACATTATCTTTACATATCAGCTTTCGTGGTTATATATAAACATTTGTGAATAATTGACCGGTCGTGTACATAAGCTAAGTTTCAATACACAGTCTAAATTCATTCTAACGATCGAGCGGTCGAATGTCTCCCCCGTGTCCTGCCTGGTGGCTTGTCACGAGGTACACCCGAGCATTGATAACCAGAATAATAAATCGGATCAGTATTTTATAATACATTGTTATAGTCTTATTCAGATTTTAGTGCACTATTGACACATTAAGAGGTTCAACTTCTTAAAGAAAAGAACAGTAAGAACAGAAGCGTGTTTCTCTAATTATTTGTATAATCTTTAAAGTTTGTACAAAAAGGTGCATATAATTCATTCAAGAAAATGCTTGCCCGGTGTATGGTCTCTTAAAGATACATTACAATTTCAGTACGTAAATAGTCGTACATTAAGTAACAACGCTTTTTCACGTTTTCTGTAGCGTTATTTCGCATCGAGAAGTAAAAACGCTTTTTCACGTTTTCTGTAGCGTTATTTCGCATCTTTAAGAAAAAGTTTAACAATAATTGAAACTTATTTTCATTCTGGCATCATTTTTCAGTCAACAACAAATTATAATCGTAGATTCTATATGATCATAAAAAAAATAACAAAATATGTGTACAGAAAGGGATGTAACCAGTGCGGACTTTGATAAACACCGATATCTGCATTACTTCCCTTACATAAATGGTGCCGCGTTATTCATCTGTCATTTTTACAGAGGAAAGTTAACTTTTAAATGAATTAAGATCTAAATAATACATTTCTGAAAATTATTTCTTATTGCATTGTTGAGAAGGAAATTTCAAGTTAAATTTAGTATTGTCGATAATTTATAACATTAGCTTTAACAAGTTGTCGTGGCCGAGTGGTTAAGGCGATGGACTAGAAATCCATTGGGATCTTCCCGCGCAGGTTCGAATCCTGCCGACAACGCATTATTTTTGTAATATTTATTTTTATTTTTTCCTTACCTTGATATTATCCAAGAAAGTAAAAAAGTCATAGAGCGGGTGTGGGTAATGCTGAACATGTGGTTAATTCCGAAAATAAATTGAAGACCATTTTGCTTATTTTTGCATGCCATATCATTACAATGACGTAACATAAGGGACGTCAAATTTGTCCAGTGTTTTTCCATCGATTCAAACTACGAAGGCGCTGAAATTTGGAGTCAACAACGGAAGAATGTGTAGCAGGTAGAGCGAGTGGCATATTTACGCGATTTTGAATATTGACGTAGCTGAATCTTAGGGATGTGATATAATAATGTTAACCCTTAGAAACACATGCATGCTATTGTCATGTCTACAAGGGAGTAGACTCTGTAATCGCCCGTTAACCCAGTAAACAAATGGATAGATTTAGGTTGTTCGGAATTAAACACATTTTATAAATATAGCGAGGCAAATTCCGATCAACAAATCCCAATTTAATTTAGTTACATGTATGGTCGGTCGCCTAACGGGTTTTCGTGGTATGTCAAGAAATCGTGGTATGCATTCATTACGAAGCGTTTGCACACGAGCATGTTAAATGTGAAGAAATATTCTCTAAACCGGTTTAAAATCTCTATTTTCTTTTTCTACTAAAAATAACAAAAGGCAATCATAAAATGCGCTAAATTTACTTTCTATGATAATTTCCATTCTTGATTTCATACATAGATTCAGAGGGACCGTTTTCAAAATTAATCCTTTATCTTGAAATATTAACATAAAATACCCTTTAAACTTCATGATGATACCTTTGAAATGACCCCACGAAAACTTGTTAGTAATTGTTTACATACATACGGCCTACCTAGTTGTAAATAAGAGGCATCACGGACTTGAAAAAGAAGAATTTCACATCGAAACTGGCTTTAGCGAGTAGAATAATGATTATTACAGATGATTTTGTATGTTTTTTTTATGTCAGTGTTGCTTTGATAAATCCGAAATATCGGCCGATATTGTTAATTAGTACAACAGTGCAAATAGTGTTAGTCTGGACATTGTAAGGCTGTTTCTGGTTAGAGCATGATAAGAAATATGAATAAAATGTTCAGTATTTAGAACAAAAATGAAAGCAAAAGCTGTTTTTCATAAAGATAAAATTTGTTCGGAATAGCCACCTTGGTGTTCGGAATTACCCCCGGTGTTCGGTAATATTCGTCTTACAAGTATTTACTTTTACGCGTCGTACTGACTTTTTCTATATGAGAATATAGTTCGAAATTACACACAATGAGTTGACTTAGCTTATCATATAAACTGAAAGTACTTAAATGACCATTTTCAGAAATACACACACTCGCATCTACTCATCGCACGATTTTTTAAAAACTAAATGTCATAACAAGAAACTGTGAGGAACTAGATCTACGCGTTGTTTGGGAGTGCTGTTTTTGAAAGTTCTAGCGTACTCTTAACGCAAAAGCATTCACTAAATATTGCGCTACCTTTTTAAATTAGCACCAAACACGTTCCTCAACACGTGATATTCAGTTTTGATTTAGCTTATTAGATCTACACGCAGGCTTGCGTCTCATTGAAAGTTCTACACAAAGTATATCTGTTTCGGCTAGACTAGCGATCTATTGTCTACAATGTTGGAGAGCTTAAATATGTAGATCTATCTGGTTGTTAAAAAAACTGGAAGTTTTTTTAAATTTTATGATGTACAAACAGCTTTCTTCAACAAATATGGATTAATACATTATGAGTCCATTCTTTATAAATGCATTATTAGTGATGTTTTAACCATAGGAAATATATTGTTCATGTTTGATTAGGTAAACAAATGAACAAAAATTTAGCATAGTATTACTTTAATTGAATGTATCTATAGATGTATAAACTTATTACACAAATATATATAGAAACAAGAGGGAGACATAACTAAATCTATAAATTTAGATTATTCCATGTGCATTCATAAGAATTAAAAAACTTAAATCGGTTGAAATTTCCGAGGTGATCCACGAGGCTGCCTTAGACCCTCTAATCGTTCCAGGGTGGGATCATATGTGGGGAACCACTCTGGTAAACCCAAATTCTCATGCCTTCAAGTGTCATTTGCAGCATCACGATATGAGTGCCGTTGTATGAATTTCCAACCTCTTCTTTAAGTGACGTCATTTCCAGCAAACGTCACTTGTGACGTCATCGTGTGCTGACAGTAAGCAATATTTTCCCCAAATGGCAATATGGAAACTAAGTGACCACATGGAGTAAATATTGTTTCCTGCTTGCAAATAGTGACACCACATTTTGCGTTTTCTTTAAATGACGTCACTTACAGAAGAGGTTGTAAATCCCATAGCAGCGGTCATATGCACATTGTTGACACATTTATATGAAACAAAAAAACTAAAAAGATATGCAAATTTAAGTAGCATTTCTGGTCTGTTATAGCTTCTAGTTTGGCCTAAAAATATGTATGTTTCCCATCGCCCAACCTACCCCTGCATTAACCCGACTTCATTCCACACAGTCATGTAGTGTCCTCTCGCCTTTTTACATGAGAAATTGAATGCAAAACAAAATATACATAAAAATACCTACTTTATACCAACTCCATTTTTTTTCAAATGCAGGTAGCCCATTTTTTTCAATATCTCATTTACATACATCATTTTTCTACAAATTCACAGCTGATCCATTCCTCTGACATTTTTTCGGTCATTTGACAATAACCGAGAGTCTACTTTGATTCAACAAGAAGTCGGCACTATGCTTAATTATTGTCCCGATATCAACAATGAAAGGTTTTGTTACAAGTCATTTATAAAATGGACTTGGATCAAAACCTTACCCCTGTTTGACTCGAGAAACAATTTTTAAAAAAACGGGATTTTCGAGAACACCCCGAAAACTTCATCTCTGGGTTTCTGTTTAACACAATAAAGGAAAAAAACATTTTTTTTATGCCTACACATAATTGTATTACTTTCACAATTAGTCTCCGGACGATCATTAGTTTTTCAAAACAGAAGAGAAAGAATGGTCAACTTTTATGAAAAAAACATTTTATTATATTTTTCATTGTCAACTTGACACAAAAGAAGTGAACTTATGTATTTCTGTCACAAATATTCAATACAATCCCCAGCTATACAATATTCTAATACAAGCTGTAACAAGGAATTAAACTTGTACAAATTCCACACAATTCATTCTCGCATTTAACACATCAACCTTCCATTTCATATAGACAACCCTTACAGTTGACATTACAGAAAAACAATTAAGTGACAAATGGCGACATTTTGATAACATTAACCATGTTAATTCAACTTGCCATAAATGTCAGTAATATAGAGGCACAGCCATGAAGTGTGTATGCTTAAGGCAAAAAGTGTACAAACAGACACTTTTGGAAAACAAGAGATGTTTGTAAAACATTATGCCCCCCCCCCCCCCCCATCTGTGGAGGGAAATAGACATTTTTTGTCAAACTTTCATGGAAGGGTATGACCTGCCGCGACCGGGAATTGAACCCGGATCGCCGGGTTACAAGCCCAGCACACTAACCACTGGACCACGGCCGCGGCTCACCAAATCATGTTTGAGGATGATAGATCAAGGGGTTCTTGAGTTATTGATTGGAAAACGAAAAGGTTACAGTTTGTGAACAATTGACCCCTGTGACCTTGACCCTTCACCATCTGACCCCAATACCAATAGGGTTCCACTGCTACCGAATATAAATGTAAGGACCAAGTTTGAGGATGAAAAGTGAAGGGGCTTTTGAGTTATTGATCGTGAACGGTTTGTGGGCAATTGACCCTTGTGACCTTGACCTTTTGAGTCTATGACCCCAAAATCAATAGGATTCCTCTGCTACCCATTATAAATATGTGGACCAAGTTTGAGGATAAAAGGTCAAGGGGTTATTGATCGGAAACGGTTTGTTAACAACTGACATCTTGACCTTTGAGCCCGTGACCCCAACATCAATGGGGTTCCCCTGCTACCCAAGATGAATGTATGGGCCAAGTTTGAGGATGATAGGTCAAGGGGTTCTTGAGTTATTGATCCAAAACGAAAAGGTTACGGACAGACCGACCAACATGTGCAAACCAATATGCCCTCTCTTCTTCGAAGGGGGGCATAAAAATATTTCTTACTAGGATACTTTCATACGATAGTAAAGTTGAGGTTTTGTAACTGTTGACCAGGCAAATGTTTTTTCATATATATGTGAGAAAGCTATATTTGAACAAAGAACTCCTTTGAAGCAACAAATTTAGAACAATGTGTCACGAAGAAGGTAACAGCAAGCCTAAAATAAGTATACAAAAGTAAAAGTAATGAGAAAATATGATGAACACTTTCAAACAATGGTACCCATTACAAAAATCTGATTTTAGTGACTTCAATGTCAATGAGCAAAACAAAATAAACTAGCCAGCCAGGGTCAAAGCATTGACAAGTACATCAACAATGAATTCAACAATACAAAATACATTTTAACACACTAGAAAGTACTGCACAGTCACATAAACATGAAACAATAATGAAATGAAACTGAAAAATATTGCAACAGGTGGGAAGTCAATGTGTACGATTGTCTCCTAGAATTATTGACAAAACAGACATACAAGAAGATAACAAGAAATATGTACATATATAGGAGACAAACCTGTACTAACATTGCAATGCTTAATAAAATGGCAACAAATTCGAATAATAAATATATCAAACATGTTTACAAGTCAGATCATGCTCATATATTAATGAAGACTGTAAAATAATCGCAAATATGCCTAGAAAAATACAAAACTGACAGCATTTAGCAGACAGTACTTTCACTCGGATTCTAAACAACGATGTAGAAAATTCCGATCTCGAACAATTTCATAAACAATACAGCACATATATCAATATACACCATAAATAATGAAGAAAACGTATGATTGTTAGTGAAAAATGTCAAGAAATACATATTCACAAACAACAAAGGAAACCCATGTTCACAATCACTGGTAATACTTCATACCAATATGGCCGTACCATGTGATCAAATTGATGAGTAACATTAGCAAAAAATGCCTATATGTGGATCATTTCTCAGAATATACAGAACCACTGTTGATGAGAAGTAACTGGCATGTTAAAGCTTATCACAGTTCAAAATATATTTCTAAGCAGTTTTTTACACAGATTTTTTACAATTGTGAACCACAGACCACTGTATCATGTAAAACAGTCCACATTTCTAGGTTTTTAGCACTTAACCGCATCAAAAAAGGATGAACCCAAGTCGAGTATAGGACAAAAATTCTAAATATAATTATTTTGCTGAAACATGTGTCAATCAGATCACATTGCACATCCAAATTGATGCTTCAAGTCTAAATACAATGTCTATCTGACATAACAATTAAATCAACATGCCAACAAAACAGGTTCATGAGTACGCTCCCTAAATGTTCTAGAAATTAGAGCACTAAGTATGAAGAGATCATAAATACGCATTATGTGTAGAAAGCACACATATATTGGTCATAATGTCACGTTGTCATCATCTTTCTTTGACTTTTTGGCGAGGTACATCGTTGCAAAACCTTGCGTAAATGCCTCAGGCCTTCAAATTGTGGACTCTGAAAAAATATAGAAAGAAAGACGTTTTATAATAAAATTACAAAATCAATACATATTCAATATGCCTGCTTCATAATTACATTATAACTAGGGGTGTCACAATACACCTGAAGTGTACCACAATATATTGCAATATATTATCAATGTATTGTAATATATACCAACAAACAATATTTTACAATATATTATCAACATACTGCAATACGTACCACAAATTAAATTGCTTCATTAAGTTATTTCTGTACTTTTTTCTGACCTTTTGTAAAAACATTTATGTTAAACTCCAATTCTGTAAATGTCTTGCACAAATAAACATGCATAAGCTAAAACAAAACAGTTATCAATCCCATTTTAGTTTTAAATAAGTAATTTAATGAGGTTTTCATGACATTTATGCTAAAACTAAACAATTATTATTCTCATTGAAGTTTGTTTAAGACTTGGAGGTTTTCATTACAAGACAATTCTCCATATTTAGACTTTGAAGCTAGTAACTTCCTCCACAGAAAGTAGAAATGTATCATAAAGAAATGGTATGTTCATTTCATAATTATCAAGGTACAATATAGTTTGGCTACATATAGCAATATACTGATATACCGGCATAATGTGACACCCCAAATTATATTGGTACCAGAGCCTAGTATTAATAATTATAACATATACATGTATACATGAATGTTATATTTTATTTAACACAATCTTAGTAACAATTATCATGATAAGTCATGTAATCCACTGATAATGTGTCATCAAACCTTGTGATATTTGCTGATATACTGTTCACGTTGTGCCAGTCACTAGGTATTGAGCATGCTTCCAGTTAAAGGCACAGGCTTTGCAATAACTCAAATAAAATTTGAACTTACTTAAAATCTGTTAGTCATACATGTTCAGCCATAGACAACATGTATATAAACAGCAATGCTAAGTCACAAGTCATTACTTGATAACATTTAGAGGTAATTCTAAACATACATGTCTAAGTGATACAAAAAATATAACTCTGGGCTTTCGCTGCATATACAGAAACGACACTTAATGCAATACATAGGTTCTAACCTGCTTCATGTGTTCACTAAAATCTCTTTCACTAATATAATGGCCAAGTATCTTTGTTGCCAGTAGCCAAGCAGGATCTGCAGAATTACCAGTATCTTCTTTCGCTGGTGATCTATCAGCATTACACTTGTCAGGAGATGTCTTCAATGGAGTACATGTTGGACTATTATCTCGACTACCTGCAGAATATGCCAGTCCGGTCTGTAACCAAGGACACCAGTATCTGTGTTCAGCAACTGGATCAAAATTGTGTTTTTCCTGAAAATAATTAGCGCCAATGAAGAAGAATTGCATTCCTTTGGTCCACTTGTCAAGCAAGAGTTTGGACTGTAGAACAACAAGTTGGATTGTGTTTACACTTCGACCTTTTATTTAACATATTCTCACCTGTATTAGTTTGCTAACCTCATTTTCAAACAACTACTTTGTTTCCTTGGAACAAGGAAGTACAAAGGACTTAGCACATAGCATAACGCATCATAGCATTTGAGCCCTTCTTAGGGGATGTAACTTGCGCTGCCTTCAAATAGAACAGCTGTACCCTATGACAACCAGCGTTAGGGTAATTGAATGCCTTGATGATCAAGCAGCTTTATACTGAACCTTCCTACATCTTGTACACATTGAAAGTTCAACAACAATGTTGTGGTAATCTCCTGAAGTAATTTAATTTGCAATATATACAATTTCTGTACAAATGTTGAGAAAACTGTGAACAAACTTACAGTTGACAATATTCAAGCAATGTCTGTAAAAAGTGATTAATTATAAAAATACCAGTTTTTGTTTCTTCCTTTTTGGTTCATCCTGGGGCACATTATCATCAACACTCCCTTCAATACGTCCATTCACACAACCGTCGACATCTTTATCTGCGTTAGAAATCAGTCCATCACTAATGCTTCCATTTTCCTTTATCTTCTCTTCAGTATCAACCTCCTTATGATTGGTAGTGTCACTCTTGTCAAACAAAATACTGTTAGTTGTAGAAGACGTATGACATTGTTCATTTTTACCCCCTTTGTCCTGTTCTTGAACACTATCAAGATCACTGCAAAAATTCCACACCCCTATTTTTCGTTGACAATACTCACATCGTAATATGCCCTTCTGGGAGTCACTGAAGGAATACAAAGATATGTGATGAGTGTTCAACATAACTATTACAGGCTGTCAAGTGAACTTCTTTTAAAAAGTAGGAGCAAAGCAGGAATAAAATTTAACAAAAAGTAGGAAAAATAAGGAATTTGTAATAAAAGAGTTTTTACATACCTTTGTGCAGAACTTTGCATTACTCACAGACATAAATTGCTAACTAAAATACATCTTGACGAGACTGCATAGACAGGTCTTTTGACTCTTATACATCTTTCACCCTGGCGTGATCATTAAGTAAGCAGCCACAGGCCCACAGTCTGCACCCCCAGTCTGTACAGTCTCATCAAGATGATTCCAGTCTTCTATGCACTCCCAATTGAAAAGATCCCACAAATGTAATAACTTTTTCCAACTATCAATATAAGGTCTCTGTGAAGTACACAATTAGAACCCAAAAAGAAGGACATTTCAGGAATTTTGTACAAAAAAGTAGGAAGAAATAAAAAAAATAAGGAACATAAGGAAAAAGTAGGAAAAATAAGAACCGCTTGACAGCCTGCTATTTAAATAACAATGAAGAAATAATTAAAAAATGTCAAAATCAGTCCATATCCAAAACGAATATGAAAATGGTAAAATATTTTATGACTAGCCTGTCTTCTTGAGATCTAGCCACTCTGTCCTTGTAAAACATCTTATAGAAGATAACATGAGGGAGAATACATCTTTACTTGTGGACAGATATGAAGGAAATTACTTGACACTAGAGATGCAAGTAGCCACAAGTCAAAAACCGAGAACTTATTTTCTATTTTTCTTTCAGTATCATCTAGTTTACAATTTCTGTTAAAGAACGGCATTTTCTACAAATTCACAGCTGATCAATTAATCCGACATTTTTCGGATAAAAGCCATATCCATCTGTTACTTTCCAGAACCATCTCTAAACGTACTCTAAATTTTCGACTTTTTCCTGCACATTAAAAACCCAAAATTCTGGAAATACCTGAAAGACTTACATCTCTGTATTTCCCTACCTACCAAACCTTAAATAGCATGGGTCACAGGATGGGGAAATAAAACACTTTAACATTGGCCTAAGAGTATGCTGGATCGGAAGAAAGTACTTTACACAGTTGTAGTAAAGACATTTGCAAAATAGTAAGTGCCTTGTAAAATGGTTTTGTATGTGGATATTACACAGATATTACAGACTAAATATAAAAGACAAAAAACCTGGACGACCATCCACACAATGCACATATATCAACCACTGATGGCAAGTCCTTGCAAGACGATTCCAACTCTTTAATCTCTTTCACAATACGCCAAAGAATTTCTTCAGTCATACCCTGAACAAAGAGAGAAAATGGATTTAAAATAATACAGAACTACAACGAAATTTACAAAACAATCATACCGAAATCATCAAGACTTACCACATGAGATAAAAAACAATTAAAAAGATTCAACAGAATCAATCACTGCTGCAAAACTAACAACCAAATATGCAGGTGTCATGGTGAAAGGCAAACAAATTCCATTCGTTGCTGCAATATTACTTAATTGTTTTTTTGCTCTTCTTAAGGGGACTCTCTGATAAACAAGGAGTGGTCAGTTCCTCTACGTGTTTCATAGTTTCCAGCGAGTTAAAGTAAAAGGAAACTCAACTACGGCCCCTTCTTATTTCAATATTCATTAAGTTTAGGAAATAATAATGTTTGTGAATCAAAACAGAAAAGTTTCTTTATAATGTCATCATACTGATGCAGACCAGTTTCAGGTAGAGATACGAGAGGTGTTTAACCAGTTTTGAAACACTTTTGAATTGGTCATTGTAGAGCCTTGTTACTGCACAAAATCAACCTGAATTTATTGATGAAGGTATGCTTTACATATATATGTTAGTTTTATTGATGAAGGTATGCTTTACATATATATGTTAGTTTTTGTGTCATTTTTAACACGGGTCGACCTAAAATTGATGATGTTATGGACGGTATCAATATATACCTTTTGAAGAAGAAAATGTCTTACAGGAATATACAGAGGGAGTTGTAAGGACAAGGACACGATGTCTCTATATCAACCATTCATCAAGTGAAGCATTTCATTGGTAAAACACGCGTTGTTAGTAGTGAAAAGCCCAAAGCAGGGCCATATCGGTGGACACCCAAAACGTCAACATGTGACGTTATTCGTAAAGTCGCCATGATGATTCAAGGGTGAACCCACTGACACAGTGTGAAATGTCAAACCAACTAGGGATGTCTCAGTCAAACGTACAAAGCATGATCAAAACATTTTAGCAAGCAAAAGTGCGAAAAAAGCAAAGGTCACAAGCTCAATGCATCTCTAACTGAAAAAACGACGTCAACGTTCATGGCAGCTTTATAAACGTTTGAACTGTGGAAAATGGATAAATTTTGTGACCACGGATGAGGCAATATTTACTTGTGTGGCAGCTATGATTGTAGTCGAGTGTGCTACATCCGTAAAGCACACGGCTATCCTTCAAAACTGAAGTTAATTAAACAGGCTTCATGGCCTGGGCCAGAGTTAGCTTCAATTGCAATAACCGAGATTAAGATAATCCCTAAAGGTGTAAAGGTTAACTCTCAGTACTATATAGACAAAGTTCTGTCAGAGCCATTCAGTATAAAGGATGCCCCATGAATGTTTCCAGGTGATGAAATTAAGGACATAGTATTTCACCAGGACAGTGCTTCAAGTTCTACGTCTAAGCAGACGTTAACGTTCATGCGTCAGCAAAACATGAATTTTGTTACACCCAACGAATGCCTAAAAATCCTTATGCTGCCTCAATGGGTTTTGCCATTTGGTGATTCCTTAAAAGACGTTTACAGAAGCGGAAAATCTACACTTTTGCAGGTCTGAAACGAGCGTTACGGAATGAATGGCAAAATCACGAGTAACATGTAGTTAACAAGACGCTGGAGACGTGGCCCAAGCGATGTAGGCTGATCTATAACCTCCATATATCCCAAATTGAACATCTTTTGCAATGAAATATTTATTATGTGTCATTTATAGATCATATAAAAGTGTTTCAAAACTGGTGAATCACCTCAAGTATTCCATAAAAATCTTCCTGTGGGGTTGGAACAACAACACATTAAAATTACTTTGTGGGGGTCAAAATCGTTCCTATCTCCCAAGGCGACTGTCCTGGAATATTTCATTAGTTGTGACAAACACGACAAAAAGTGCCAAGCTGAGAGGTAATCCCAATGCTTTTGTTATATACAGTAAACCCTCAATTATAAGACCACCCTTGGGACCCTGGACAATCTTTCTTAATTTTTAGTTGGTCTTTAAGTGAGATTTTACTGTAATTAATGGAGAGGAATTGGCTTTCAATTAACTGACAGACATTCAGTGCAATACCATTTTTAGAACAAGCAAAAACTCCAATATGGAACTACGCAAGGTTGTTTATACTGGTAATGGTAAGAACCCGCTCAAGTTCTACATTGACACCAACTTACCTGTTCTTCCACAGTTGTATAAGTGATTTTTGGGATCGTAAACGATTGAAGGGATTTCACTCTTTGCTGAAAACGTTTCAGTAATTCTTCTCTGTCATGACATGGAATACTCAAATAGGATTCTGAAATAAATAACAACATAATAAATTGAAAACCTGTACAGATTTCTCATACAGGGTACGCCATTTCAAAAATGTTAACTGCCCACACTACATGGAACATAAAAAAATGGTTTGTTTTCTATGCAATCATTCCTTCATGTTTACCCAAAATTGTGCCAATTTGACATCTGATCTCACTGCATGGTCTCGGCACGATATTTTATTTTAACAGACCTCTTTTAAATCATGGCCAAGGTGAATAAATCACACCTCATTTAAATACCAAGGGTTTGATACACAAATGTTGTCCAGTGATTTCCATCGACTTAAAATTGAGACAGCATGTTCAGTGATATTTCAGAGAGTGGGTATCTGTACCCACCCCAACTAAAAAATGTGGGTACAATAACAAAAACTGTGGGTACACATCAAAGATTCTTATTATAATGACAACATAGATCTATCTATAATCAAAGGAACGGCTTTAGTCTACTAGTTTGAAAAGAATACTGACTTGAAAAACAAATGATTGTTTCATCACCCTTCTTTGTTTTGCAAACTTTCGTGATCAGAATTGTTATTTGTGTTTGACTGATTAAGTTCTCTGGAGTGTTATTTTTACGCCCTTCACAGGTCTATCACATGTATCGGGTACGCGGGACGTGATCTGATTGGCTGAAAGTGGTTAAGGTGACAAGCGACAAGCACTGCCTCAGATTGTTTTTGGCAAGCGTGTTGTATAGTTATGACATTATTCATTAGTCATAGACAGGATATAGGCTGAGATGTGACTTAAAACACTGGGTAATAGGATGGTTATTTTTGTGTGTAAAGTACCGATGTTTATTGCGCGGCATTTAAGGAATATGCGGTACCTATCGCTGTGCGTACTTGTACCCGCTCATGTTAAAAAATCGGCATGCATTTCATTATTTCTGCGTGAATGAACATGCTGTGAGGGTCATTGTGACCCCAAGGTTTTCACATATGAGGTTCATTTCCAAATCTTGGATGGGGTTATGCTTTTTGCATTTTTGAATAAAACTTTGTTTTACTGATAACAGTAATTATACAGTGCATTACGGACACTTGGCAATGTTCCAATTTGCATCACTGGAAAACAAAATCTTTCAAGGACTTTGAGTCATTGAATGTAAATGGGACTGGTATAAAACTGTTAAAAACTTTGCTCTGTAAACTGTGATAACAACTGTTCCTAAGTGTGTAATACAATATGTTTCATGAGAAATGCTGTACTACCACTAGCAGACAAAAAGTGGTATACAACAACATTTAGGTGAAGCACATGCTGAGCAATAAAAATAGCTGCATGCAAATGGAGATCGAAAACAGGATTGTGCTGTTATCTGTTGGCGTAGGACAGAATAGTGATATTAATGCACTTAATATGTTAAACAAACTGCGGTGATTCGAAGATTTTCAAGAAACTACTGAAGAACACAAATAATTTCTAAAGGTCATTTCTCAGACAAATGTGACAATAAAGCAAGATTTGTGCATCAGGGAAAACACTTCTTTGGGTAAGAAGAAGCTTTCAATAGATTAAATTGTTACAGGGAACGCTACATACATAAGACCTGGCCTCCCTGCACAGACTCCAGGGAAACACAACACTAGGCCGAGGGGGTGCAAGGGTAAACAGGTATGGAAATAGGGGCGCAATGGATGGTCTGGCCGACCATAAAAAACAACTATGGAGATTTGAGGGAGACAAAAATCCTTTAGTGCTAATCCTTTGACATGTATGCAACATAATTATGGAAGATTATCATACACACACAGGGTTATGCAATGAAATCAATAGTCAATAGAGCTTTTAAAAGTTTGAAATGCACAACATGTTTGCCTATTTCCTTAGTTAAACATGTAAAACAGATAGCAGTGAGCATGCTCAAGCAACTATAGGAGGATTATTGAATTTCTACACCAGTTTGACCTTGACTAGAAAGATGTCGAAAAATTCCCCTAGTTTGCTAGATATTCCCAAAAGTATGGTGATGTCCCTTAAAGAAGCAGAGCATATTTTATAAAAGGTTACTCTTAAAACAAGCCACTGAAACTGTATACCTATATTACTCACCTGGACAAGGGTTTAATGGCCATTTACATAGCTTATCATGCGATTCTACCAGACTTTTCTTCAGTCTATTGCAACTGTCTCTGTCTGCAAAAAAAATATATTAAATTCTAAACAAATCGAACAAATCTATTTAGTAGAATTTTAACAAATTTTAAAAAGCATGTTTCTAACCTGCAAAATAAAAACTTATGGAATGTTATAAGTTTTCCCTGAACAAAATGTTAACAACAAATCCCTCTTGTAACTGGGTTAAATAGCAAACAAATAATCATTCATAGATTTGTCATTTGCTGACTAATTCATTTGAATATGTTTGTACTTTTGAAGTATTGATTAACATTTTCTTTTCTGTTTTTAAACTTCATCATCATTATTATTCCTATGAAGGTTCGTTATTCTTGGTCAAATACTTTTCGAGATATGTACCACACAAACCAAACAGGGGTTCCATTTGACGATGGAGATGACACTTTGACCCCTGGAATTTCCAAAAAGCCACATTTGACCCTAATGATTCAGGCTGAAGGGACAATTTTTTCTCTAAATTATAGATATTTTGGCTGTAAAATGGTAAAAATTCGGTAATGAATTATCAAAATGACCCTGAAGATTCAGCACAGGTCTAGTAGAACCACGACTTAAGTCGGATGAACAGTCTGACGGATTGATGAAGGCAAATCTAAGTTCCCTGCATACACTTGGTGGGGGCAAGAAAATAGAGCCTGGGAAGGACAGCAAATGATTACTTACACAATACAGCATCCACTGGTTTTGGAAGTTGACCGCACAAAAATACTCTACAGTTAACACACTGCAGCATGTCTTTATCAATGTTCTTCCAGCCATACATAGCACATACCAATGGAGACATTTCTACTGGCTTAGCAAACCAGGTAAATGGGTAACGAGAATTAAGGAATTTTCTATCGTTAAATACGTACAAAACATAATCAGCAAGAAATATAAGTGTTCCTATCAAAATTTTGCTATAATCAACGTTAAAAACGTTTTTATGCATGAATTACCCACTGTAGTTAGTTTAGTGCGTGAATGGTATGCTGTGAGCAGATCCGTCTTTTCTTTCTTCCTTACATTTATATTATTATTAAATGTATAATATGAATCTTTAAAGCTAAAAAGGATATTGAATATGTTTCTACTCGATCAAAAAATAATTTCTTGTTTCTAGTGTCTGAAGCGTCCTCACTAACATCTTCAGATGTTTCTGATATAACACCTGTAGGCTTCACCACATCATTCCTGAAATATATGATAGTAAATAAGTAGTATTGCCTAATACAGGTGGTCATGATTTTCTTGCAAAATTGGAAAAATAAAAACAATATGACTCACAGCTTCAATATGACAGAATTTGTGCGAATATTGACACGAGGACTCACAGGAGCTAGACAGCTGTGCAATGAACTTAATTGGAAGAATGCCATATCAGTGTTGATGGGATCTTTGGTTCAAGCCAAAAACAAGCCTACCTTTTTCATAAAGCATTTTTCACAATACTTTCTGTTTCAATATATTAGTAACAACTGGTAAGTCTACAACTTGCTTCGTTAAAAAACGTCAATGAAAGTATATGCCTGGAATTACCATATTAAAAAATGATGTGACGTGGGGAACTCAATTTTGGCCATTGAATGTAGTAATACTACTATTTTACTAGTATGGCGCTCGAACGACTGAGTTAACAGGGTGGCTGTTTATCACCACACCACTACAATGTCATGAATAAATCTTCATTTTGCTTGTATTTTTTGTAAGGATTAGGAGGCTGTTATGGTCACAAGATATCTCGACAGACTTGAATCTCAGGGGTACAGTACACCTCAGAAAAAAAACTTGAAATTCACAAATTATTCAGAAATAAACCGGAAAATCAAATGAACGGCTACGCAAATTATATTCCAATGCCAAAATTGCGACTCATGGACAAGAACTTAAACGGTACAATATATATAATTAAAGATAAACTGTCCCCGACAATTTTAACATAAGTCGGAAAGTACAATTTACAAACGTAACAAAGCGCGAAATCATGTTACAAAGTGGTACCACGCCATTCTTCGCAACTCGTAATTAAATTGACAGAAACGTCATTGAACAAAACAATTGCTTTTACCTCGCGAGTTCATTTCTTTTTCTATATTGTCCAAAATTACTGAGAAAAGACGATAAAAGCTGCTTTACTCGAGAAGTAGAGTCAGTGCTGTTCGCCATTTTGTACACAATGAATTAACCCAAAGAAACATTTGGAGCGAACTACACGCAAGAACACGGAAGAAAACTAAAACACCAACTATACAAAACAATGTAAAAAAATCTGTCAAGACCCAGTTAAATTACAATTTTAGGTCTTTGATTACACGTTTATTGTCACAATATCTAACATTTTGTTGTAGAATACTTTAGAAAAACCATTCATTGACAGTGAGTCACAGCCTGTCTTAAATTATTAATCACTGATCATATTTTTATTAACAGTTGGGGATTTTTGGTGTAATAAAGATCCTCAATCTTCCCAAAAGAAACAAGCCAGATTTAAAGTTATCAGCCCGTGTACATAAAATGATGCAGGAATTTACTTCTGTGTCTGCATTGAAAATCATACTGCCGTCATTGTTTTGTATTTTGTACATTTCTTGGTTTCATATTTGTCTGCTTATGTTTTTTATTTACAGTAAAACCTCAACAATACGACCACACTCAGGACCCCTGAAAACAGGTCTTCTTATTGAGGTGGTCTTAGTATTGAGGTTGAATAAATAGCAAAACAGGGAAAATGGACTCGAGATTTGTGTTGTTAATTTTGAGGTGGTTTTATTTTCGAGATTGTCTTTAGTGAGGTTTTACTGTACCACCTTAGCAGACGGACTGAGTAGCTGGAGTGACCAAGCAGCCTTTATCATAAATCACCAAGCATGGCCTAGTTTCATATTGAACATTTGCCATTATTATAAAAGTTTTGCTTCTGTTCTGAAAGATGGCACAATGAGAGTATTATGATGGTTCAGTAAATGACCTACCTTTGTCCCGTAAATAAATATTTGTCCTTGGTCTCCATCATTTGTATGATAGATTGGGGCCGACATTTGTATGATAGATTGGGCCGACATTTGTATGATAGATTTGGCCGACATTTGTATGATAGATTGGGCCGACATTTGTATGATAGATTGGGCCGACATTTGTATGATAGATTGGGCCGACATTTGTATGATAAGATTGGGCCGACATTTGTACCAAAACAATGTAGTGCATTCTATTAACCCTTCAGTTATTGAATTCCCGTAAATACAGAAGAAAGAAAAGAAATTGCTATCAAAAATAAATCAAATTTATTTTGTGTAATTTTTAATTCCAATGTAACAAGCTAACATAAACAAACAATATTAAATGAACAACATTAACATTATACATGTATATATCTATGTATGTATACAAATATATCACAAAATATCTTAAAAATCAAATGGATTTAAGTTCACATTCTCTAGAACAAATGAGCAAATATGCATAGCAAACAATAAACACTATAACAAGCACATACTAACTACATTCAAACCTTCAATATCATGTGCCTATCAACATACAAATGTAGTGCCCTACCGAGGGGGGCGGCACACCCACTTAGTCAAGACTAACTGCAAACTCCCATCCCTTGAATAGTAACTTTCGGAACAATCCATGTGTTCCAGGAATCAAAGGTCATCAGGTTGAACATTCTGGCCAACTCTATTTAAGTCCTGACAACAAAAACATGAATAATTCACTATCTAAAAATCCCCATTTGCCTGCCATCCCCTAGGGTAGCCAAACATTGATAGGTGCATTATGTTCTATTTATCAATCTATATGAATCTTAGATAAACTGTGACAAGAGATGCATTTTATACTAAACTTGCCCTACATGAATCTGGCAATTCCTCAATTCTTTATGCAAAGTATGAAAACATTAGAGACAATAACAGTAACAGTCTACTTGCGTAAACAAATATCTGACAATTTGAAACAATTATATCAGAACTTAATTATATCAAAAAACATTTTTAACAACATTGGTTTAAAAATCCAAACACACGAATGAGAAGATGTATTATGTATTTCCATGATCTATGCCATCTGTAATGATGTTGCAACAAAAAGTTTTAAAATGTCAAAATAGTGAGAATAAGTCAAGTGAAATAAATGTGTATATCTGTCCATTTATTATCACTGTTTGATATTGTTCACATCTATTGTTTGATATTGTTCACATCTATTGTTTGATATTGTTCACATCTATTGTTTTAGCGATAGAATCGTTTTCCGATAATTATGTTGTTTGAATAATTTTCAGTGACTTATCAATTCAATTTGAAAATACATTAATGGAATTGATTTATCATTATACATTGTGGTGCTGTTCTCTTTTCAATCATTCTACATACACATGTATACCAGACATGGAACAAACACCTATAAACAGGAATCTTACATGAGTAAAAAAATTAAATTATCAAGTTTTATAAAAAAATGTGGTAACCAGTAAAAAATTGTAAAAAATAGACACGCATAGCTTATGTATGAGTACAAATCAAATTTAGGCGCACATTAACAGACTCAAGTATAAGCCCAACTAAATAACAAGCACATCAATCATTAAATCACTAAAATTGATAAAAGCGCATACTCTTATTTAACAAATTATACAGTTTTTTCCTTCAACTGTGAAGCAAAAGTTCAAATACCTTGCATCAATCATAATTCATGGCGTTTCAAGGATATCTCATCAGTACTGACGCTGAAGTCAGGGACAGTGAAAGTCAGGGTTAACTTCGGCCCATTGTACACTAGTAAAAGAACTAACAAACCAGGTTACGAAAACACTGAGTATCGAGTATATTTCACTTGGTAAAACACACCAATTTTTAAAACAAACTTAACAAAAGAGGACTGGTTCATAATGAAAACAAAATACCTTAAAAACATAACATGGCAACATCGCTATGTCATCTTAAACTATGAATGTATTATGTACATAAACAACGGGTCTCATTGTAACAAGAAGTCACTCTCACAAGTCAACAACGCCAAGGCATAGTTTCATAAACATTCCAGTTTTTTTCAATTAAGTTTTAAAATTCAAACACAAATAAAATAAGTTGCATGGTTTCATTACTAACCATGTCAACTGAAAAAGCATAGTGAAGAATAGGTCAAATTCAGTAAAATAAGATAATTGCGCCAGCAAGGATGTCATTTCTTATCAAATATGTGAAAACAATGTTCACATACGTTATTAATTACATAAAAAAAAATGTAATGCCGCTTAACTTCAATGTACAATTAATCATTCATCTAACAATGTATGTTCCAATGTCATAACACTTTCATAAAATCAGCTGAAGGACAATTTATGGCACACAAACAGCAAGTTCCAAGTAAGCATCGAGTCTGACAATGTCAAACTGAAGGTTATCCATGAGAAATGTGTTTGTCCGCCGTTCTCTGACCACGCCCCTGCAATTGACCTCAACTCACATTCAGTTGAACCTCGTTCATTCAAATTCATCAGGTCTGAAATTTTATTTCGAATAATACATGATTTCAAATAGCCCATTTCTGTCTGGCATGGCTAAGAAGACACATCAGGTCCTGATATTTATTTTGGATGCTACCAAGTATTCAAATAGAAGGTTGTCGAATAAACGAGATCCAACTGTAGTTTAAGCACTTTGGTACATATATTTTCATGTCCCGAGTAGAGGTATTGCAAATAAACATGTTTTAAAAATGACCAAATGAATTATGTATTTCTTTAACTAGCACTTTACACAGAAACCCTTATGCAACATCTATGTGACTATTTCACTGGAAAAATTTGTTCCAACAGTAAAAGACCATAGAACAAACAGGGGCCTTATTCATGACATAATAAACTGAAGCTCAGACTTAAGACTTTAAAATGTCAAGTTATTTTTTGCTCCAAACACACAGGAACAATAGGGACATAAAATCTGAAAAAATAAATCAATTTGATCGAAGGCACACAGACTTAAGACTTTAAAATGTCAAGTTATTTTTTGCTCCAAACACACAGGAACAATAGGGACATAAAATCAGAAAAAAATAAATCAATTTGATCGAAGGCACACAGAGTCATAGCTGAGGAAGTATAACACACGAAGGGCAGTGTGTTGAGGATACCGTGCTTTATAATGCTGAATGGTTGTAGATTTATTCCTTTTTTTGCAACGCTAATTTGATTTGTTAATAACAATAGCTTAGAAGTGTTTATAGTACCTATTTTTTTATGGCGATGTTTTTTTTTAATAAGTTTATAACAATAATTATATAAGGAAGGATTAAGAAATGCCACATTCAAAAGTCAATCTTTTTATATAAGTAATAATAAATTACCATTTGTTCACTTAAAACTTTAAGGCACTTTGCAGAACAATAAACTTCAAATGAATGGATTAAGCATAATTCACATATTCAGCAGAACTTTGGTTATGATAAAACAAACATTACTCAATTTTGATTTTGAAAATCATTAATTGAAGTTTTGTCATTTTGGGGTGGCTGTGCATTTGTATATGTATATTCTTGCTTGACTTTTTCAGTGTATATGTTTGCAACCCTTGTGAATAATACTGCAGATATTATGGCATTAAAACGTCCATGTTAAACATACCCAATAAAAATCTGCCCTGCATTCTGTTACTACATGTACTAACAATTGCGAACGTTACAAAACTGTTTTGTTTTGTATCTCTGACCCATCGTTTCACATTCACTGCACACAGGAAACTAAATTGCAAACGTTACAAAACCTTAGCCGCAAACACCTTAATATGCATTTTTTAACATTTTCAAGTTTCTGGAAAAAATGGCAGATACCAGGGTCAGGATTTTTAACAGAAGATATTGAGAAGCACAAAACATATTGTTTACTGAAGTACCCTTATTCCATACATTTGTTTAATCTTAATAATACAAAATAAAAGAACATTATGTCATGCAAACAATCATATTAAGTTCGGTTTGAATGTACACTTCAAGATACTTTAACTTTGAATTTAACATAAGAGTGAATTGTATAATTATGTACACAGTTCCTTAAAATTCAACAGCCCAAGTCTGAGATTATTAATTATATTGGAATTGAAAGACCAATCTAAAAACCAGATCACACTCTTAAAATAGGCAAATGTCAACGACACATTCCGAGACTGGTCTTCAAACTCTGTTTTATGCCATTGGCCCTTAACAAAGCACTTCTCACAATTATGCCTCAATATTATAAATGATAACCAGTTCCTGCAAAATCACATGACAAACAAAAACAAATTTCAACATTGAATTTTAGATCACTTAAGGCCATCCTTAAGAATTGGTTTGTTTGCAGTTACGCGACCGACTCATGAAAAATGCAGCGACTCAATTATTTTTCAGGTTCGAACTTTTTTGTTCTGTCTTTCAAACCTTTACAGTACTAATCTAAACAAAAACCTACCTACCTACACACTGTTAAAATTCTGGGTCGCGTTATTGCAAACAAACAATTTTTTAAGGATGGCCTAGCCTTAATACATAGTTTACAAATCACAATTAAAGCATTATATATAACAAACTAATCATTTTCCAGACAAGGGCCTAGCACAAAATTATAGCCCTCAATGCTAAAAATAAATACTTCAACATATGTACAATTATTCATCGAAGACCACCAATGGAAATTGGTGAATCAATTGGTAGTTGGGCTTTCAAGCCAGGCACTTTGCTGTAGGGGATTAACTTCCTCATGTGAAAGTACACAGTGGGATTCTGTAACTGTTGACCCATACATGTATATACAGTAACATCTCACTTAAAGACTACCTCAAAAATAAGACCAACTCAAAATTAAGAACACATTACAAGACCATTTTCACCAGGTTTTTTTTGATGAAAAAAGTTTGTTCAACCACAATATTAAGACAACCTTGATAAGAAGACCACTGTTCTAGGGTCCCAAGTGTGGTCTTATTATTGAGGTTCTACTGTGTTAACATCCAAAAGTTAAACAATCTTAAGAGTGACAGAATACTGAAAGCACAAAATTTAACAACACAGTAACAATTATAACAACAAAATCAACAACAATAGTATTGCAATATTTGGTCTCAGCCGCTCTGTTACAAGGTTAAAGAAATTGTTCACAATGAAGATTTTTCTTTCCTTATGTGTTTTTTGATACTTCGTGCTCAGAAATAGGACTATTCTCAGACGGACAAGCGGACGTACTGCCACTGTTGCTTCCATCTGAGCCCAGACTGGTTCTAGAATCCCCAGTTTCATGTTCTACAATATGTGCACCTTTTAAATACAACAAAGGCCCACCAAAATTGACTGGAATACTCACAGGGTGAAATACACTAAGTTTCTGTTGCGTAACTTTAGCGAAAAAGTTCGGACCAATATTAGAGGGATGTATTGAAATTGGTATATAATGCGTTCCCACAGGATGTAAAACAAAACCTGGTAATAAACACGTTGATTTATTGTCTTTCATACTAACACTCGTTTCACCATTCGAGCTGCTATTATTGTTCGAGCTGTCAGAATTTGGATATTGAGATGATATCGTACTGCTTGGGCTGTGTGATCGAATGTGTCGAATTTTACGCTTTGCCTTCTCCACCCGTTTTTGACCACCTCTTAAGCCAAACGACGATGAGTAGTTAGGGTTGAGTATTTTTGGTGTGGATTCCTCAGAAAACCTTTTAGTAATATTGTGTTTAAATTTATACACATTGCTGTCCCCTTTTTCTACACTTGTGTCCATGCTTGTGTGACTGCTGGCATGTATCAAGCCAGACACTGGTTCTTGTGACCCTTTGTTCACATCGCTGTTGTGACCTGAGGATTTTGACTCACCGGTTGACATGTTTGACCCTTGACAACTAGATAGTCCTGAATCATCCACACCATACTTGGAATTAAACTTAGTGGTAAGTAATGTCCATAGGTGTTTATCTCTTTTCAAATGTTCTTGTGCAATTTGTTGCGCACAAGCCAACGACTCAAAACCAGCAAATGGTTTCGGTTGCTGATTGCAGCTCGATGTCTCTGACACCGTTGAAATCACAGACTGTGGTCCTATTTGTGCAGGAAGCTTTTTCTGTGGAAATGGTGGCACCACTTCCATATTTCCATTCACTGCAAATGGCTGTGGCTCAGTGCCGCCCGTTTCAAGAACCCCTGTTTCATGGACTCCACTAATATCTTCCTCCACATGACGATATTGTTCCTCCTTCATATCTTGGCTTAATGACTCATCTGAAAACATACGCAGAATTTTGATATATTTAATATTTCTTTCATCTGACACGCAGTTCAATGACCCTATCAAATTTTCCAAATTCAGGTTCAATTCCATTGAGATTTGATCATGACTTTTGTTTCAGACGGGCATTTTACAAAACAATTGATTTCAATGCCTTAGGACAAGCAGACAACGAACGGAAACGGATGAACACAGCAAACAAAAAGCCTTTACCAAATAAAATATGAATGAGAAAGAGTAGATAACAATCATGCAATGTGTTACACTTTATGGTAAGCATATACAGGGAATGACATCAAAGCATGTCTATTTGTATATAAATGCAGAAGAAGATTTGTTTCGCTTGTACGCCTTGATATAAACATTAAATATTGCTGCATGTGTTAGTTGTATACCCAGTCCCTGTAGTTCAGTGGTTAGAGCACTATCCAATCACCTAGGAGATTGGGGTTTGATTCCTAGGCCGAGCTTGGATGGCCATGTCCTTCCATGACATTTGGCTACAGTCCTCCACCACTGAAATATGTCGGGAAGCTGTCAGCTGCTTGCGAAAGGGCAACTAATGACTGAGGCACGCTTTTTAGAAGTAGGAAAAATAGAGTTCTACCTAGCGCTACAAAGAGAAAAGTAGCAGTGCCGTTTCTTTAAAGTAGGAAAAGTAGTCCCTATCTTTAGATAGGTAGCGTGATCAGACAGTGCAAGCTTTGTTAAACAAAATAGCGTCCATGCGGAACAATGTCGACTGGTCTGGCGGATGCCATTTTTAGCTAGCAAAGCTTTTGAGCGATTTTAGACAACTACCTTTTCTACATAGGCTAACTTTTCTCGCTGAACATACAGAAGTTACACAATTTAGTAGCATTGCCTTGTACTCATCTTAAACTTTCATCATTGCCTATTTACTAAACCTTTCCTGAAAATGACAAAATATGTGCAAGGTTTGAACTCGAGTGGTGGGCATTCATAATGGCCAGCATTACGACAACAGGCCTCAAGACTACAGGGTATAAACAAACTAATACACATAATTTATATTTGGACTTGCTGAAACTACAAAGGTCTTTACCATTCATAATACGGAACTTTTCACCAGCATGTTCAAGATGGTTCATCATTCGACTACACAACTGATCGTGTGCGTCCCAGCCCTCCACCTCAACAAGATACCTCATCACCTCATCCTGACATTCCTTAAATCCGAGGTAACGATCAGGCAATGATGAATTCAAAGCTGCAAGAAAACAAACAATTTGTATCATGAATTTAAGTGGAACCGACAGATGCTCCCCAAAGTATGTACATGACAAAAGGCCACAAGTATGTAACAAATCACTGAACCGAAACATGCTGACAATATGCCCATCTTTAAGAAGTGAGTAAGTGAAGCTTCCCATTCAATTTCATTGAATTCTGGTCAGTTATTGCTGAGAAATAGCTTGGAAAGAAATGCAGGACGTACAGACGCACACATATCTGTTAGCAGGCGTGGAAAGCGTGCTGGAATCCAGAATTTAGAGTACGGTAATCAGAGTTATATGCATAGATGTAATAATATTAAACTAGATGGTTGTTCTTTTAAAAAGTTTTGTCTCCCCAGTGGTAGTAATTGTAATACTGACACAGGATGTTAGAATAAAAATCAAGCAAACAAGAAATATAGTCATATGACCTTTCTTCACCATGCACTGTATATGTATAAAAACATGAAAAGGCCATAATTTAGTGAAAAATTACCTGAGCGAAACGAAACGACAAGGATGCACAACTACACTTGATGCTTATCAATCCTGTGAAGTTTGGTTGAACTGATAATTATGCAGTTAACTAGTTTCCCACAGATACACTTTATTTGAAATGGAAGAGGACCGCCCAAGGAACACTACTACGAAGTTTGGTTGAAACTGGCCCGACGGTTTAGGTGGAGATGTGGTTTGAATAAATTGATGACAACATGCAACGACAGACACAGGGCGGTCGCTTAATAGTTCACCCTTAAGAACTTCAGGTAAGCTAAGAAAATAAAGGACATAAAACTTTGGTTTGAATGAATAAAAGGTGCATCAAATATACCTCCTTGCTTGTTGATCACATTTGTCAGATTTTTAATATGCCTGATAGCCAAATCAATTATCTCAGTTTTTTCAATTCGTCCTTGACCCTGAAATGTGTAAAAAGTTAAAGGTCAATACATGAAATACAAAATTTGATGACAAAGTTAGTAGTTATAAGGAATAAAAGAGCAAGCTAAGTATTTCAAGCAAAATTAGAAACTGTAAGTTGAAGGTTATTACTATATATACCAGTATATAAACAATGCAATCAAAACCACCTTTGAATGATCTCATAAGATTGTAGTTTTTGTATTATTTCCTCCTCTTTGGTGACATTACAGACTTTCATTACAATGGGATCTTGACCAGACCATTCCATGTACAGTCGACCTAGTTTTATTTCGAATAATACATAGTTTCGAACAGCCCATTTCAATTCTACCATGCCTTAGAAGATACATCCAGACCTGATTGTTATTTCAGATGGTACCAAGTATTCAGATAGACTATGTTATGGCTGTAAATCATTTTTAAAATATCAACATAAATGTACCAATACCTTTCTTACTATGCAAAAAACAAAGAATTCCAATATTATCAAAAACCATTCAGTTTAATCAAAGATGTTTGTCATTATTTGTAATAAACAATAGAATATCACATAAAAAAACCCAGATAAGATCTAATGTAAGAGTGTGTATACTTGGAATCAGTTATTAAGGGAATTGGGGAAAGAAGCATTATTATAAATGTTCAACGGATATATTGATCCTTCAAAGGTGGTTGATATAAAATATGATATATAATTAAAAAACACAAGCAAATTCATGCATGTAAAATTATTTAAAAATGAAACTCAAAACTACTTAAATGAAAATATGTTAAACATTTAAATAAGTGAGGTAAAAGGAGGATTAGAAAGAAGAATATGTATAAAAAGATGATACCATTGTCCTCTATGAAGGAAAATATATTATCAAACTCCAGCGTCGTTATACAGAGGGACTATCCAATGGTTGAGAAATTTAATCGGCCCCAGAGCTTTAACAAACCAAGGAGACCAGTTGGAAATATTTGGAATAAAAGTACCTGCGACTATATTAAGCTCGCTGAAGAATATATATAGACTTTTTAGTAGAATAAGTGCAATCATTCAACAAGTACATGTGTTTGGTTTAGTTACAGAAAGCTCAGAAATCACATGAATTATTATTTAACAATTTACTTTCAATTCTAAAAATGGTTAAATTATAACTTTAAATTTAAATTCTCATTTGCTGAAGTCATAATTCTTACATCACAATCATATTCCAACTAAAACAGGCATGTCATTCTTTATTGTGACATAATCATCATACATGTTGAAACTATGTGATTTCTGAACATTGTGTACACAAACAAATACAAGAAAAAATTGTTGTTTTTTATGTGAACCGAACATTTCATTCACTGTGAAAAAACATGTGCATGACAGGTACATCTACTTTTGACATACGGTTGATCACATCATGCATCAAACGTTGGAGTAAAGTAAGGAGTCAGAACTATAACAAGGAAAACACCTCAATAATAATGTCTTCCTTGTATTCTAGACTTGGAACAAGAGTTGTTGCCATCCTAGTATTCTAGACCACTACATGGAATGAATCTACATGACACTAATTAACACTATGTTTCTCTACTATGCTACTGGTAATTACCTAGATTCTAGACTACAACATAGGATAAAAGCCATTGAAGAACCCACAGGATATCAAATGTTCCACATTAAAAGGAGCAACATAATTAACAATTTCCTTAATGCTGACTTTTTATGTTATTTTAGTCCCTCCCTCCATAATCAACAACAATGTGATATCAAATGATGGGATTTTTTTATTGAGATCAATTAATTGAACAAGAAACATCTCTTTTTAAAAGGACAATTAAGCAAACCAGTAGCTAAAACAAGTTGTTTCGTTATTTTTTTATACATTTATTTATGTAACATTATTAGCGTTGAACAATTAGTAGTCTTTGCATGAATCAATAATTTTCCGAAATATTTTGCTGTTACAATCTAATTTGCCACGAAAAATACACGCTAAATGACAATTAGCAGTAATAATGCTTAAAGTCATAAACAAAACTAATAAAAAATTATGAATGTTAAAACAAAAGCAATTTATACTTATACATGTATATTAAACAAAATATTTAATAGCAACTTAGTACAGGATTAATCTTAACATGTCGAGCAGACGACGTACAAAAGAATTATATTAATCACAAGTTTCTCTCTATCTCGCTCATGTCACATGTCAATAAATGTGAATGCAAAAATCGGAATGGCAAGGAAAGAAACACTGTGAACAGCTATCTGAGACGTAGTTATTGGAGACATACTGTTGTAGTCAGCTAACATCAAAACCACATGCTATTTTTACGCACTTATAGGACACCACAATATACCAGACGGTAATTTGAACCATATTTACAAGGGAACTTTAGTACCACCAACACCCGACAGGCCGAAAATAGTGCAGCACATGTTTTAAACAATCTTTACATTTCATCCAATAAATTTTTATTTTGTCGGTTCTAAGCAACTTGTGACCTATCAGCACTATCAAATCTGATAGTCATTTTACATCTTTTAATTATACAGCTAATAATTATTGTAATTCGTTTGCTCACATAAGTCGAAAGTCCTATTACAAAGCAGTTATTATTAATCCATTTATGATGAAAAATTGTAATATTTGTAATATCATTGAGTTTAACTTAAAACCTAAAATAAATGGCAGAATCCTTAAGTTACAAATACCGAGCATGTTTTTTGCCTCGTGTTACACTGCTATTATATTCTAACATGAAGCATTGTGTTTTTCATTGCTTTTCTTGTTGTAATACAAAACTGCTTCACAGATATTGAATGAAAGTAAGTATTGTACTTTTACACCGCACCTGTTTCTGCACGTGACTTTGTCATACTCGGTTGTACGTGATCTGGCATTGTTTCTCGCCCGCCATTTTAATCATTTATTGAAAATCTGTGGACATTCAAACTTAGTGATTTTCCTCATGGTATCTTTCCCAAGCATTCTGGTAAAATTCTTCCATCATTCTGCTATCTCAGTATTGCAAAATTGTACTAACTAATTTACACAAAGTTCTAAACTACACTTCCCATTCCGAACTCAAATTTACACGAAGTTCTAAACTGCACTTCCCATAACAAAATCTGACTTGATACTATACGTCCAAGGTTAATGAACAATTTGGTTGCTTGTATCAAAAGTAAATTTAGCAGTCATATACCATTCTTCCGAGGCTAGAGACACAATGCAGCAAAGAGTCAAACAACAAGCCAATAAATACTGTTTTACGCTGAATTTGTAAACTTGTTACAGCATGTATGCGCAGACAGTAAAAATACTTGTACTTGTGACAAAGTTGTCACAAAACAATCCATGGTCAAAAAAAGATGTGCAAACACAACTGTGGTGTTATACTTTTAGTGGTAAATAAAGCAGGAAAAAAGATCAGGCAATAATTCATTGATAAATTTTCTAATGTTTTTAATATACATTGTGTCAACCTCCATGGGGAAGTGTGCGGCTACATTTTTTTTATAAGATCAGAGATGCTACTTATTTAGTTAAAAGGCTTAGCAATAATTTGTTCATAAAAACTGTGCATGTAAGACACGTAATACCACATCACGGCTTTTTATTACATAATCAGGGACAAGTCTGTCTGATCATGCATGACTTTGCAAAAAATACAGTAAACCCATAATTATAGACCACCTTTGAAAACTGGTCTTCTTATTGAGGTGGTCTTAGTATTGAGGTTGAATGAAGAGCAAAACTGTGAAAATGGACTTAAAGATAGTGTTATTTTTTAAAGGTTGTCTAATTATTGAGGTGTGTCTTATGGTGAGTTTTACTGAATGTTTCACAACAAACCATACGGTGATCTGGATCTGCATTCACAGAAAATGGTATCAATTTCAATTAGATGTTACCAGTAATATTACTCTGTGATTTCTACTTTATATGCCGTCTGGTAACACATGAAAAGCAGAGCATTTCTTGAATTTCGGAACTGCATTTATCGAAAAGATGTAGATGCTTACAAACTGTGAAATATCTACGGTGTATAGTAAACAATATACTGTACTACTTAATCAAAAAGATATTAAAAAGCAATGCAGCAGCCAAGTAATTTATCATTGATAAGATGCATCTCTGATTATGTTGCAAAAAATCTCTAAGATCTACACGTCTACATTCATTATCCAGCATGCATTCTGTTTTTTCGTAAATCACTCAGACACAATTTAAAACTTGAAAACCCCCTATTCAAATATTAATACATACAGTTGACTCGTTTTGTAACAGGAAATCAGAAACAAACTAGGATGCACCATTATTAAACCCATCCATACCACAGACATGAGAATGTTAAACTTTAAAATCAGCAAAGATGCGTTACATGTTGTAATGTAATCTGTAATCAATCTCAAAAATACCCCAGGGAAACCCAAATTTTGCGGAATCTGCAGAGAATTCTCTTGCCTGAATATTTTTATTTAACCCCTTCGATACCAGCCAAGTGTCTTACTCAAATCAGAATGCCTACTGGATGTTACAAATAAAAAAAAATAACGGTGAATGTACCCATCAGCAAATTTTTCACAAGATTTTAAAAACATTTCTACTAGGGTTGCAACGATATCTTGGTTCAATTACGTTTCAATTACGACGTTTTTGGCTATTCGGTTCAGCTATATAAATAAATGAAATACAAAACATTCATCGAACCTCGTTTAATAGTTGCAGCCCTGATTTTTACATCTCTCGGTTTCATATTAAATGGAAGCAGGTACTTTTGTGTAAGCATGAGATATTCGGGTTAAAAGGTCAATCAAAGACCTCTTTTCAAGAAACAGTTCAATATTTAGACAAATAGTCTAAAAAAAAGTGTTTTCAATTTTTTCATAAGGCCGTATCAGGAAATCAAATCCTGCACCATGAAGCCATTTCAATTTATCCAACAACATCTGCTCAACAGTCATACTGACCATATCAAGAAGTACTTCAAGCCTAGGTCATCGACTTCAGAGCAGAAATTTGTCTTTTTGGATAACTGGTGGATAGATGTAAGACTTCACGGGACATCTATTACTGGTATATCTACTTACCCAGACACACCGATGCCCCCACTTCAACATGTAACATAATTATATAGTCGGACCTCGTTCATTCGAATTCATCTGGTCCAAAATTTTGTTTCAAATAATACATGATTTCTAATAGCCCATTTCAAGTCGAAGTGCATAAGAAGATAAATCGGGACCTGATATTTATTTCGAATGATACCAAGTATTCGGATAGAAGGTTGTTGAATAAACGAGGTCTGACTGTATTTGCAAACAGACACTCTAGTTAATAGCAACAGTCAACAAAAACAAATCAGACTGCTGTATCTGCTGTATCTGTCATTAATCTACTGCAGACATTCAGATGACGTCTGAGCAAAATCTGCTCAAACAATTGTGCAATATACATAGGTACAAAGGCAAATCTACCAAGCCTTTTATCAGGCATACTATATACTGAAACAGACTTTGTGATCAGTGAGAATAAATAAAGAAGTGTTCATATACCTGTTTCAAATAGTTTGAAGGAATCAGCCGACTCAAATCTGCGAGGCAATTGTTCATACGATCTCTCCGCCTCTTCTCAATGATCCTATGAGACAGTGGATCCTATATAGAACAGAAAAATTACCAATCATTCAATCGCTCCCATACATTGATCATAAAAACGTATCAAAATTATGCACATTCCAGAATTTTTTAATTTCATTAATGCATACATTACATGCTGGCAATTATCATATATGATAATGCAGATCTTTAAACTTCCGAGTACAATATATATTTACAAACAGGACAGAATAATTATTTTTTAGCATTATTGATCAGAAACCTATTTTTTTAGTCAACTCCATAAAAAATGATGGATTGTAACCGAAACAAACATGACCTATATTTTATTATCATATACGCAATATGAATTGAATCCATCCATTCATACCCGGTACTTCCAAGAGTTACTGATAGGAAACCAATCTTTTATGTTAACAGCAAAAAAAATAGGTAGGGTAACTCAGCAAACAAACGGGCTGTCCTTTGATATCAATCAAGGATATAAATACACTGCATATCTACAGTATTATGCATGAAGGCCACTTTGATTGCAGAGATAAAATCACTTATACTATCACATTGCTTTCTAAAGGCTTACTAGTCACATACATGAGTATGTAATGCCTATATTCAATCATTTAAATTATACTCAGTACATTTAAAAACACACACTTTTTTACCAACCATACTCCTTTTGTATGTCATTTCTTATTTAAATACTTGTTGATTGTCATGAAATTTAGCATACATGTTGCATACACATGCAATAATATTATGTAAAATTATTTTCTTGTATCCTAAAAGACATTAAAAGAAAATTTAGAAATCCCATATTGTGCGATATTAAATGCGCTGAGTATACTGAAATAAAGATGATTCAACTTGGGAAACAAGTTTTAACTGAATAAAACTTACCCTTACAGTTTTAGGCTTCTTCACAAATGTCAAGTCAAACTCATCTCCTGGTGAAGTAGTAAAATTCAGTGACCTGTCATAATAAAAACAGTAAATTTAGTGACTCATTAAAATCAATACAAGAGGGCTATGATGGCCCCGAATCGCTCACCTGGGTGCCTGAAAAGTCTGGTATTATCGTCCTGTGTCACAAGGTGCAAACTTTTGTTAACGGAAAGGTTTTCATAAAGTAAGCATGTTAAGCTTGTTAAGAGTAAGCACTGTAAATCATAGTACAAGTACAATGTATACACATCAAGAAAGTGACCCGCCCCCTGGCAGCTATGTTCTTGTAATGAATCACACAATTTGAACAATCTTGCTAATAGAGGGATACCCAAGGAGCATTTGGATGAAATTATTTCAAAATTGTGCCTGTAGTGTTTTTACAAGAAGATTTATGTTTCAGGAAATCAAAGTTGGCACAGCGTTTTAATTTAGAAGAAGTTTAAGATAAGTGTGGACGGTCGTACGGATATATGGCAAGTGAGCTAAAATGACAATTTGTCCGATACATCGAGTCCGTAAATAGTGCAAATGTAGGCTGTACCTTGAGCAAGAGCAAATACAGCTAAAAACAGGCCATGAATGAATTGTTCCTAAAGACGTTTACTGATTATAGCTGATATTTGTAAGATATTGTCTCAATCCAGAACCTTTAAAAAGATGAAAGATAGCTGATAACAGACCATGAATTCAACATCAAGTCAAAGGACTTTATTTCTGAGATATTGTTTCATTCTCTGCAGTAATCTGCCCGATGATTTGATGGTAAATGCATGACATTCTGTACAGACTTTTGACATTTACAAACTTACAGTCATATCATAGACTAATTATCCGATTGAAAATGACAAGAGATATCATTCTTTGCGTGACCAAATTGTTACTTTCATCAAGTAAGCTGATAAGTTAATGTTACATTTACGTAGGTCAACGACATCAGGGGTTCCACTAGGTGCTGAATCTCATGGGTCATTTTAATAATTTTTGACTGGATTCTACTATTTTATAGCCAAATCACCTGTTATTTAGAGAAAAACTTTCCCTTCGTCTGAATCCTGAGGGTCAAACTGTGGCTTTTTGGAAATTTCAAGGGTCAAAGGGTCAACTCCAGGGTCAAAAGGAACCTCTGAAGATGCTTGAAAACAATATATTTTGCATATTCTTTAAGACATACTCTGAACTAAACGCTTAAACTTCTTAACTTTAATATGCTAATTATTAGTGATTGGTAGAGCTGTTACTGATTCGTCAAAATGCATATCAACCATATCAATATACCAGATGAGAAATATGGACGATATATCAAGTATGACTATCGTTCACTAAAATAATATAAATTCCACGCAAATTTTATTTTCTAGCAAAAAAGTTCTCATGCAGTATAGCAATAGATACTCAGTCTCTAATTTAGTCCAGCGAGTGTTACAAGCCCCCCAGACTAAAATAGATATCCAAGTGTTTTCACTCGATCTATTTCATATCAAATTCTAATCACAAAACAGGCGTTTCTCTCTTTATCACGTGACATCACCGACGTATGAAAATACGCAGACATGACACGCACCTTGATATTGAAATTGAAAACCCCGAAAGTTAAACCAATAATATAAACAAACCAATGCATGCATTGCGATTGTGAACCCTATGATGTTGAACCAATCCTGGTAAATTATTGGTATAAAATGTCGCCTTGTTAACAGTGTGGTAACTAACAGTGCTGGTATCTAAATTCTAATTACAGCACTGTTAGTTAAATTAATGCACTCTGTCGTTTGATAATTAAGTTCCTTCCCTTGATTTAGCACTACTGACTTCAAAGAAAACTTCCGAAACTATGATACAAATGTATTGTTAGTACATGTACCAGCATAAATTATGAACAATGTTAACACTTACATTAGCCAAATGTTCCAATATGATATGAAAGTAACTGATGGAAAACGTGTTCTCTTACTATGATGAAACTGAACATCAGAAATCCAACAACAACATATCAATAAGCATCAGTTTAATTCATCAGTATACAGTAATGTAAAGGATTGGGTCTAGTGGAAAAAATCCCTAGATATATTGGGAAAATTTGTGTTGTGAAATTTGCCAATTTGGGAAAAAAATCCGCTCCAATTTTTTTCCAATTTTGGGAATTTTCATAGTTAAAAGAACAGAATTTTCAATGTTTATTTCTCGGCTCCCCATGTAATATAACAGGTGACTCTGGTCGACGATTTTCTGTATGGTGCTTCTGACTGGGATTTTCTTCTGATATAGTGAGAAAATGTATAAATGCTTTGGGAATGGGTCCGATAGTCTGACCCGTAGGAACTACAGAAAAAGGCCTGCTGAGAATCAAGCTTTACTTTCCCTATTTCTACATCACTTTAATACATCACATTTTCACCTATATAATAATTGACGTCATATTACATTAATTATAATTATAATTTTGATGGCCCATGATAAGAGTTCTTCAAATACATTTTATCTAGAATATGAAATTCAACTGTAGCATGAAAGCTGAAAGCATTTGAAAAGTCCAAGACTTAGATACATAAATACAACAGCATTTACAGGGGTTCCATTTGACCCGTGGATTTTCCAAAATGCCACATTTTGACCCTTAGGATTCTGGCTGAAGGGTCAATGTTTCTCTAAATTATAGGTATGGATATAAAATCGTAAAATCCCATCAAAAAAAATAAATTATTCAAAATGACCCTCAAGATTCAGCACCTAGTCAAACCTCTGATTTAACGTCCGTGAATAACCTCTACTCATCACTATTTTGTACTTCTATATAAATTTCATTGTGCAATATAATAATCGTGCATGATAAATTAAGGTCAGGGACAGGCGTCCCAATTACTGATAGGCATTTTGGATAACGCCATTAAACTCATATTTAAGCATATACAATACATGAACGCTGCCATGTTTGCAAAACTTTGCAAATGTCTGATATTTATACGCCGCAAAATAATGCAAATTTATAATATATACTTGTCTGTGCAAATATGTCCTACTTTCATTTTTGACAACCACTAATATATCAAACTCTAATTACATATACACAATAAAACACAAATTACTTCTGAAAGTTACACCATCATAATATTAATAAAAAGTAAAAAATGCATACCGCTCTGCATCCGTAGTTAGTTGTGGCACGGCCATCATGGGTAGTTCGTTCATAATATGACCGTTTATTTTCATTGAACTGTCTTCATAGTCCATAACACTGACAGCAATATCAGAATTCATATTTAAAGTGTAATATAAAAATCACTTCTTCGCAGCTACATTTCCCAAACTGGAATGAGAATTCAGGTAGAAAACTTCCTTTACAAACAAGCAGAAGTTGAACAAATTGATTCCACACCACAGTACACGCTTTTACTCACGTGCCAATTCGATAAACAAGTGACGTTTAGTTCCCAAGTCACGCGTTCTGAAGCATGGTTTGTACAGTGTGTATGCTAAAAATAGCGTAGCCGAGTGTTTCTCACAGGTGTCGGTATGACACGAAGATTTCCGTCGAAAGTCGGAATATTTACGCGCAATGCCGAATATATCAAAGGACTGAAGGTACAAACTAATCAAACATTAAAATTGTGCTTCCGTTAATTTACTTGAACTTATGAATAAGGATGCGTGCCTGGTACAAATAGTATATAACATGTTCAATAAAATTTAATGAAGCGCTTAAATAAATGTACATCAAAACACATGTGCACTGACCTTTCAGAGATTTCCATAAAATCACAACTTATGGGGTATTTATCTTATAAAACACGTACTTAATGTGATATTAAAGCAATATCTCGTGTCTAAATTAAAGATACGATACGAGGTCTCGGACATATAATATGCACAAGACGAGGTATAATAAATAATAATTGGATCTGTCAAATATATTAAAACTTTCGAATCGACGAAGGTGTGAAATGATAAGACAATATTTATCCCTTAGTCCTCACCATACTTTGGGTTGAATCCGTTACATTATCACATCTATAGAAACATGTACCATTGCCAATCTTTCAAAGAGTAAACAGCTGTTATATAAATTCAGGAGTTTTGATAAAACAACAGAATAAGCATAATCACTATCACGGACATATAAACCATGGAATAAAAGACAAGTTATTTCTGAACGCGCTGTTAGCGATGAAGGCCAGCTGGGGCTGAAGATAGCTGAATTGTGGATGTGCTTGCCCTGTGTATATCTGGTTACTTGTTTGTAAACATTATCATATTAACTACTGTATTTCCATATTAAGTTACCTATATTTGTCCCATTAGTTATTTTGTGCAGACTATACAAGTTGGTATATCTTGTGCATCAGTGATAACCATAACCCTGGTTTATATAATAAATTATGTCCGTGGTTATAATAACATTATAAGAACTTTCACAATATGTCTGTTACTGCATTTAGCAGTCATTATTGACCAGAAAATTGGCAATTTGGAGAAACAAAAAATATTGCAAGCAGTCACACATGTATCCGGTATGGCTAATAGTTTCAACGTTCAGGATTCCGTTTGATATCTCTATTTATCCAGGTTTAATATTGAGAGTTGCAGTATTTCCCTTTTCAATGGGGTACAAACTAAAGTATACCGCTAAGGCGATAGCCTTGCCATGTGCTTTGACAAGTTTATCAATATACACATTTATAGATTATAGTAAATTTGTACATGTAGAATGACTTTTGATCATGTTTTACATTCGGGTAAATGCACACAAAATTCTGTTAAGTATTTTGTAATATCAAAAGTATTTTTGGAAAGGAGAGAGAGAGTATACTACCTTATGCTATCGAGTTTTTTTCAAATTTCAGATTGTCTGTACTCATCCCTTGTTTCTGTTGTTGTTATTTTGGAATAAAAACTTAAAAAATTTTTTTGGAAAAATTCTCGATATCATGAGGTAGATTTTATTATTATCTTTGTATACATGTGTTTCTTTTGCAAAATAAACGCTTGTGCAATTAGCCAATTTAACCGGACAACATGTACAATTTGACAATGCCAAAAGTTCAAATAATGTTTTTACAAAATTATAGCAGTATTAGTTGAAGGACTGTATAACGATAAAACAGTATACTTTTCATTTTGCTAATTATCATGTAGTTAGATAATAATTGATAAAAAGCAAATATGGCTAATTCCTTTTGCCTATATCGCCTTAACAGCGTGCTCGAATCGCAATGAAAACAAAGACCGGATTTAACGTCTGACCGAACTTTATGGGCCTTATTCACAAACGTTTCTAGTTCCGTCTAAATCTTAGCCTTATCAATAATTGGTTCAATTCTGGAATGAGAATTCAGGTTGAAAACTTCCTTTACAAACAAGCAGAAGTTTACAAATTGATTCTATGCCACACTACACGCTTTTACTAACGTGCCAATTCGATAAACACGTGACGTTTAGTTCCCAAGTCATGCGTTCTGAAGCATGGTTTGTATAGTGTGAATGCTAAAAATAGCGTACTGTAGAGGCACTTCGATCACCAACTATAGTGACTATGGTGACGATGGTTGATGATGAAATTCAATCTGGACCTTTTACCTCTTCGATAATTGGAGGTTTGAATACTATATAAAGGTGTTACGAACATTTACCATGATTCAGCCACCGATATTCGGAACACCTCTATAGGGTTTTCAACCCTCCACATTCTAAGAGTGACCAGAGTTACTAGACCATAGATGAACTAGACTGAGTTTTATCATCCAATCATTAGCCTAGTTTTCTCACAGACTTCGGTATGACACTAAGATTCCCGTCGAAAGTCGGAATATTTACGGGGAAGGTTTATACGTATAAAATAACTTTTATCGTAATTTAGTCAACTGTTCACAAATTGGAAGGGGGGCAACCATGAGACAGATTACCCCCTCCCTTAAGGGGTGTCCGGTGATCCCTGGTGAAATCGACCATAAATCAATGTTTTTCATTAAAAAGTCTAAAAGGCCTTATCGGTGGATATAATTTTGTATTAGGAATAGAAAAGGCTCACTCCTCAGCCGACTGGGGTGACAGGGCCCCCTTACCCCCCCCCCCCCCCCCCCCTGTGGACCCGGGACTCTTGAAAACTTCTTATTAAGGTGGTCTTAAAATTGAGGTTGATTACAGAGCAAAAAGGTGAAAATAGAGTTTACAATTGTGTCAGTCTTAATTTTGAGGTGCTCTTTTTATTCAGGTGGTTTTTAAATGAAGTTTCACTGTCTTCGATGGTACAGTTGTGAGAAAGTGTGCTAAGGACGCTTTGAGCAACACACTTATGGTCGTAGAAAAAATGTCCGGTGATAAAGGAGAGTATTTACATGTATGAAAATCGAATGTGTGATACTGAAGTCTGGATAAGGGAATTAGTAGACTAGATCTTGTTATTGGAGTAGTTGCCATGGCAACAATAAACATTAAGAGTATTCATGCTATGTAAATAATATTAATACCCAAATGTTTTAATCATTAATGAAACAAAACATTTGCCTATACTTATAACTCTTAAATAAATCTTTCTTAGTCTAGTTCCCTGTGTACTTTCATGCGCAATAGTAAATAACTAAATGGAAGGGGCAGGTAAGTAAGAAATGGCTTGCCCTTTAAACAGGGGTGACACTTTACTTATGTGTAAGAGGATCTAAATTAATAATTGCAGTATCCAATCCAACAATATTTAGGGTCATTAATTGATGTATAGATTGTTTCAGTTTGCACAGGTAATGAAATGGAAAAATGAAAATAACAAAATATATGGAAGAACAAAAAAGTTTGCCCAACGAACCTCAGTTGTAATTCAAATCAGTAAGCGTCTCAGGTGCTTAGATTTACAGATGTGTATTGCTTGAAGTGGAGACAGAAAGCATGTCAACTGATTCCAAAGCGCGACATTAGGAAGATTAATTTTGTCATGGCAAATATCTACACGCCTTTAACAACGTGACCGAATGCGATAGAACAATATCGTATAACGCAAATATCTAGCACCGAGAGAGTTCACTTTTATTGGAAAACTGGTTCAGTTAAGATGGCATTTATGGAATTCGACACATATTTCCTAATCTTTAATGTATATACAGTGAAACCTCACTTACAGACCACCTCAATAATAAGACCACCTCAATAATAAGACCATCTCAAAAATTAAGACCACACTTTTCAAGTCCATTTTCACTGTTTTGCAACCTCAATATTAAGACCACCTCAATATTTAGATCAGTTTTCATGAGGTTTTACTGTATATATAATCAGATATATATATATATACGAGTGTTTACATGTATTATTATTTCATACACATGTTTTTTCGCTATCGCATGTATGTTTTATTACATAGTCATTTTCAGTTTGTTCTTAAACTATAACGTTATATGTTCGAATATGTGTTATAGTGTTCCTTCTCCGTCTCATAGATATATGTTTGTATATTCTTCATATTCAATATTCATATTCAATAGTTTATTGCATTCAAAACATATTAACATGTTTTATAGCAATTATACAAAAATATTTCTGACAAAAGGCATAGATTTTCGGAAGAGCACATGATGTTACAGTGCATGTATACATACAAAATATATCAAAATATATGTATATATTTGTTTGTCCTCATGGGCCATATGGCTTACTGGACTTAAATGAAAATAAAACAAATTAAAATCAGATTTAGGAAACCATGGTGGCAAACTTGGTGAAACAAGTATTTTCGTATGTGGCGGCAATTTATAGCATAATCACTGACGCTTAAATAATTTTAACATTAAGGTAAAACTAGTTTCCAACCAATCCAAACGTTTGCATTTTCACTTAACAATATGATATAATCGAACCTTCACAGGACTCTAGAATTCTTTTTTAAAACACACTTGTCCCGGACAAGTGAAGATGTTAAATTTGACTTGTTCGACATGGGAGGCTAGCTGTCCGAGACAATCTGCTGACAGTTTGAATTGTCACCAATTTCGAGGCATGATTTTCGTTCAATATTTAGAATGTGCAATGTTAATTAGCTTTAAAACAGACTTGTCCCTGGACTAACTTCGACGCAACTGTTGGTAGCCCAAATTAGCAATTAGACTTGTCCGGGACGTCAGGCTAGTGGATTTCTAGAGCCCTGCGTGGTGTTAATTTGAAACCACTTGAAAGTCACGAGGCTTGCCACGAGAGGACTTGAGCTATTTTCATCAAACCATCCGTGTGGTATGGTGTTAAAAATTGGTCATGTTTCAGACTATCCTATGTGATGAAAAACTGTCAAATACATCCTATACCTTACAGTTTGTATGACTAAACATAGACAGTTTGCATTATGTGGGATCCGCCTAAAACAATACAATATCATTTTATTGCACGAAACATGTTACAAAGTTTATAGCAAACAAAAGTCTATACTATACAACATGTAGATGAAACACATGGATTTTCAAAGAGCATCACAAATTTTACATCATTTTCATATATTGGTTTGATTTCTATATAAATTGTCAAAGTAAATAAATTTCGCAAGATAACATGTAGTTTTTGGATTTCCGCACATAAGATTCGTAAATTATTGTATGTTTGGCCAGGTGTAAAATAACGTTTTAAGTATTGAATTCTAAGATTTCTGTATTTTGACAGATAAGTAAGAAGTGATATTCGTTTTTTATCATATTTAAGTTCCAATTATTACAAACTCTTTGATGTTTAGATTGATTTTGATAAAGTTCCATCGAAAATGAATGTTTAAATAAACAGTATGTATTGAAGCGTCCTGAGTTATTAATTGATGAGTACCAACCTTGATAATACATATCTAATATTCGTTGTTTTAATTGGTTATAATTAATTGACATTTCGTATTGGTTTAGCCATATATATGATAACCCACATTCATCAACCCACATTCATCAATACTACCTTTTACTTGAAACGCCCAATTATATACACAACCATAATCTTCATCGGTTTTAAGCATAGTATATGTCTTTAATAACAATGACCGGTTATTTAATTTTAATATTGTTAACCAATATTAAATTATTATAAATTTTCGTCTAATAGACATTGGAGTTCAACCGATTTCTCCGTAAATTAAGTTGAGTGAATAGTTTCAATGTCTGTTGCCTCATGCTGTCCCCATATTTCAGCCCTATAATTTAAAACAGATGCAACAATTGAATCAAATAATTTGATTTTTTGTCCTATTGGTAAATCTAATTGATTGTAGACAGTAAAGAGAGTATGAAGTGCAAAGGATGCATGGCTGTGCAATGTTTTTTTGGTACGATTCCAGTTACCGTTTTTATATACATGAACTCCTAAATATTTAAATGATTTAACTACTTCTATTTGTGAATTAGAAAGATAAAAGTCATGATGAGTATGACGACCATTCTCAAAAATTATTATTTTTGTTTTATTTACATTTAGGCGTAGTTCCCATGTATTGCAGTACGTTTCTATGTCATTTAGCATCGACTGTAAAGATTTTGGATTATGAGAGAATACGACCGCGTCATCTGCAAATAATAATAAGAAAATCTGTAGTTCGTCTATTTGAAGAATGCCATTTTTGTTACAGTTGATGTTATTTAAAATGTCGTTAAAGAATATGAGGCACAACAAACTACTAACTGGGTCACCCTGTTTTACTCCTATATTTGAGTTGATGTATTAATAATAATAAACTTTGTTTATTGAAGGTAACTCCTTAAGCTATGAACATAAAAACATACATGTACATACATAAACTTATCTATAACAAGAGGCCTTCATACATACATAAATTATTACAATATAAAGAGAACACAAAGAATATAAGCATTTTTATAATGCTAAACCAATAAATCATAACTCATTTTCAAAATCTGCATTAACAATATGTATGAAAGAGAGATTAAATAATTACAGGGGACGCCGCATGCACAATACATTGTCTCCCAACACAGACTCCCGGGAAATCATATAATGCATCGAGGATTTGCTAGGGTAGACTTGGGTGCAAGGAATGGTCTGTACGACCATAAAGAACTACTAAGGAGAATTTAGTGGGACAAAAGGGGGGGGAATCATTATTGGTTGGAATATATCATTTAACAATTCAAGATAATCAGTAATAATAGGACGAAATGGGGGAAAGAACATGGAGCATATGATACATGTATAATCATGAGCGATGAAAGAAGTGCTAATGCGGAAAGGGGAACTTACATCTAAAAACTTAAATAGAAAATTAGAAATAATAACCATACAACGATTTACAGCCTTGGAACTGTCAGGTAAAATAGCGGCTAGTTTACATCGCTATTAATAGCTATATGGTCATTAATTTCTATTAAATTAAATAATTTTAGATAAAAAGAGAAAATTGACATCATATAATATAATACATGACACATAAATATTGCGTGAAACAGTCATCAAGATAGAAATTGAGCAGAACTTTCATACATAGTACTTATTTTTCTGTAAGTAAATAACGTCGATACTATAGACACATAAATATTGCGTGAAACAGTCATCAAGATAGAAATTGAGCAGAACTTTCATACGTAGTACTTATTTTTCTGTATATTATAATACGTTATCCTGATTTAGGTGATGATGATTCGCCATATGTACTTATATACAATAATTTAAAGAAAGCAATTTTAAACGCGTTCAAAGATTGCTTCTGTATAATTTCTACGGGAATTTCATTCCATACCTCCATACCAGAATAACCGAACGTGCGTTTCAAATATTGCGTACGTGGTATTTTACATGTTAAATTTGTATATGTTTCAGATCGTAGTTTATATGTATTGTTTTTAGATTTTTGTATTAAATTACAAAAACATTTTGGGGCAAGGTTATTTACAGCTTTATATATTAGAATTCCTATCTGATATTTGTATCTTATTGTAAATGGAAGCCATGATAACACCAGGAACATGTTGTGGGATGGAGTTTTTAGTGGTAGTTGAAGTATCGTCCTTGCTGAACACTTTTGCAATTTAGAAACTTTGTATATATTTGTTTGGCTACATGTCCCCCAAATCGTTACACAGTAATCAAATAGTGGTAGGATATATGCATTGTAGTATACATTTTTCATTTCATGTGTTAAATAGTTTGAAATTCTTTTCAGTAAATTGTGTTATTAGTAACTTTTATGCATAAGTCATTGATATGTTCATTCCACTGCAAACAATTATCGATGGTTAAGCCCAATGATTTTTGTTTATTTACATTTTCTATCGCCGAGTTTGTAATTGATATACGTATTTGCTTTGAATGTTTAGTTTTGTACTTTGAACCTAGTAACTTGCATGTTGTTTTTGCAGGATTTATAGCCATATTGTTTTTTGAACACCAATTCTGAACATATTCCAAATCCATTTGTAGATAGAGTTCTATATCATTGATATCGGAAGTAATATAATACAAAGTTGTATCATCTGCATACATATTTATTCCGATTTAGTGTTATTAATGAGTACATACATAGGATCTAACTGTATCATACATAGATTTAAAGCTGTCACAAATTTCGAGCTTATGTTTTCATTTAATAATTTCTGCCATAAATATGTTCTATTTATCCTATCGAACATTTTTCTCCCAATCAAAACAGCAATTATTAGACTTGTCCGGGACGTCGGGCTAGTGGATTTCTAGAGCTCTGCTTCAACGGACCAAATAGCATTTGATGCAATCGTCGGACAGGATATTTTGATGGAATTTTCCAGTAATAAAGAAATTGTAGATGGAAATCTGTTTGGGTCATTAGTCAGAATTATTTTTCGCCCGACTGTAAATGTGTCGGTCGCCGTAAGTTCGACTGAAAAATAATTAGAGCTGCCATCGATTATCAAAACATATTTTGAAATACATGCATGAAAACGATAGAAATTCACCCGGAACAAAATTCGAAGCTTTGCGTTGTCAAAAGGCTATGTCTAAAACTTCGCCGTACCTATCAAACGTGTTCATGGAAAATTAATAACTAAAGATTAATAATGTTTTTCTTATTCATTGATCATCTCGGGTTTACGTATGTCCGTACAAATTTCAATCAAAATATTAACTACCTACCATTGATTAAGAACAGAATATATGATCAATTTATTCAGGACTGGAATGCTTCAATTCAATCGATGTCAAAATTGAATTACTATTGCAAATATTGTTTTAATGACAAGTTTAATATATCAAAGAAGAGAGAACACAAGCGTGATTCTACGACTAAGTTTATTGTACAAGTGCCTTAACAGAGATTAGTAAGCAACATAGTAAGATAGTGTGATGACGTAGCTATAGTCTATTTCAATATAATGTAAACATATAACATCTCCCTGTTTTTAATAAAAGAAACATATAATTCAAAAGTATGAAGAAACAACTTATAATCAAATTTCAATGTATAAAAAAGCTAAGTTTCAGTAATCTTAAATGCATTACAGTCAATATTCTGTGTAGTCAATAATATGTGTAGATAAAGATTTTTCTTTGTATCAGTACGTCATTCTCTTATCAATAAATATTATCTAATGTACATACAGTAATTACATATCAATTTACCCAATCATTTCCTACATATTTTCGGTTGTCACGCACTAATCTTCCAGCTCTTGTTTTGTACGCGTTATCGTATTGGTGTAATTCATGATTCGAATGGGTTTCCGAAGGGGTATTCGGTTCCAAATCATGTTGTAAAACTTGCGCTTGGAACGGTTCAATGTCATTAGTATTTTCGCGCGTTTGATGTATTACTGACCTATTTCTCCGATAAATACTACCATCTGGCATTTGTATGAGATATGAACGGTCACTATGAATTTTCATTACCTTGCCTAATTTCCATAATTTCCCGAACTTAACTCTTACGGAATTTCCTACTGATAATGGATCTAACGGTTTAGTTGATTTGTCGAAATGCGACTTTTGTTTTTGTTTAGATTCTTGCATTCGTTTTTTCAATTGTTCTGAGTTTACTAACATTGGTTGGAGTGCTTTGTTAGTAATAGGCACGATCGATTTTGTTCGGCGACCTAACAACAACTGGCTTGGGGAATAACCGCATTCTAATGGCGTATTTCGATATTCTAAAAATGCTAAGTACGGATTCGAACCAGTGTCTTTAGCTTTCTTCATAAGCTTTTTCGCAATTCCTACCCCTTTCTCAGCGAGACCATTGCTTTGCGGGTGACCTGGGGATGAAGTTCGATGCTCGAATCCCCATGCTTTCGCGAAGTCCTTAAACTCGTTGCTAGAGAACTGAGGTCCATTATCTGATACAAGAATATCAGGAATTGACATTCGTGACATGTGTTTTTGAAGTTTAGTTATCACAGTTTGTGATCTTGTGTTGCGTAAATAATCAACTTCAAAAAATCTACTATAGTAGTCAATTGTCAACAGATACTCATTTCCTTGAAAATGAAATAAATCGGTTGCGATCCTTTGATATGGGCGATCAGGGAATTCAGTCGTGACTAAAGGCATTGATGCATTTGCGTCCCTGTGTGTCAAGCATGTTGGACAGCTTGTTACGTACTCGGTAACCTGCTTACACATCCCTGGCCAAAATAAAGAATCTTTCGCGCGTTCTAGCGTTTTCGTAATCCCCAGATGGGATGAATGAACTTTCTGTACAAGATCATTGCGTAATGATTTCGGTACCACAATAGTATGACCTCGAAATACAAGACCATCCTCAGTGCTAATTTCATCACGATGATTGAAATATTCCACAATATCCGGTGAACATTGCGTTCTGGACTCTGGCCATCCTTTCAGTATAGCCTGTTTCAGTTTTAACATTTGTGAGTCTTTGTCGGTTTCCGCGCGAATTATTGCGAGCCGCTTATCTGTGACGTGTAATTGTTTTATAACCGTGTGCACATGGTTGTCCATACCTTCGATCATTCCTGGGAATGTATCAGGTAAAGATTGTCTCGATAAGCAATCACTGACAGGTATGCTCTTACCAGGTACATGTCGAACAGTAATTTGATATTTCGACAGTGCGAGAAGCATCCTAGATAATCGCGGTGGTGCAGCTGATAACGGTTTTTTCATGATAGCTGAAATCGGTTTATGATCACAGTGCACAATGACTTCTCGACCATATGTGAACTGGTGAAATCTTTTCAATGCAAACAATACCCCGAGTAGTTCCTTTTCAATTACAGCGTACCCTATCTCGGTCTGAGTTAATGATTTGCTGGCATACGCTATGGGTTTTTCGTCTTGCATTAGACAACATCCTAGTCCATATTTACTTGCGTCAGTTTCAAGCACTAATGGTTTCTTAGGATCGTAATACCCTAGAACCGGCGATTGAGTAATAATTTGTTTGATCTTATTGAGTGCCTGTTCCTGCGGGGCGTCCCACAGGAATTCTACATCATTTTTCAAGAGGCTCCGGATGGGGGCTGTTATTTCTGCAAGATTTGGCGCGAATTTTGCAAGATAATTGACCAATCCTAACAATGTTTCAACATTTCCCCGGCTATCTGGCCGCTGCAATGCCGTAATAGCCTTGATTTTATCCGGGTCGGCCTTGAGTCCCGTGTCGGTTATCACGTGACCGAAGAATGGAATGGATTTAACACCTATTCTGCATTTCTGTGAATTGAAGCGAATTCCGCGTTCGCGGGCGCGTAGCAATACTTGCGTTAAGCGTTTGTCGTGTTCCTGGGGTGTACGTCCCCAAATAAGAATATCATCTACCAAGGGGTGCATTCCCTGTAGACCTTCAAATGCTTCATTTACTTTTTGACAAAATATATCTGATGATGACGCTATCCCGTATGGAAGACGCAAATAGCGGTACCTTTGAAACGGTGTTGCAAACGTAGTCAAGTATGAGGATTCCTCATCTAACTGTACACTCCAGTACGCATGTGTTAGATCAAGTAAACTGAAGTGTGTAGCGCCTACCAATTTGGCGGTAACATCTTCGAGTGTCGACATCGCGTAATGTGGTCTGCGAATCGCTTCATTTAGAGGCTTCGCATCTATACACACACGAAGAGACTTATTCGGCTTTTCGACTACCACGATAGCGTGAACCCAGTCTGTAGGTTCAGTGACAGGCGTTATAATCTGGTCTTTGACCATCTTATCAAGCTCAGCTTTTAGCCGTGATTTCAGTGCTTCCGGTATTCGTCTTGGTGGCGTTATCACCGGAACCGAATCTTCCTTCAGGTGTAATTTACTTTTACCTGGAAGTATACCTACGCCCGTGAATAGATCTTTGTTATCAGATAATACCGATTCTTTGGTCATTAACTGATTAGAATCTATGTTTACTTCATAGGTCAGCTGAATTAAGCCTAATTCAGTTGATGCTTGTAAACCAATTAACGGCGGAGCGCTATTGTTTACAATATAGAACACTGCGTTTATTTCTTTTGCTCTATATTTACATTGCAGGTTGACCTTTCCGTATACATGAATTGCGTCACCTGAGTATGAAGTTAGTTTACAATCAGAGGCGTCTAAAGGGAGTTTGACATTAAGCGATTCAAATTGGCGTTTTGGCAACGTGTTAACGCTTGACCCCGTGTCAATCTTAAATCGACGGTGTTGGCATGTCGGGCCAATCTCGATATTAACAAAAGCGCGATCAAGAGCTGGAGATTGTGAATGACTTACCGTATCTATGAAATATGTATCCATCCATGAGTCATCACTCTCACTTAACTCTAAATCCCTAATATTATTTGTCACTTCGTGCACATTTTGTTTTTTGGATCTACAAACAACTTTCCAGTGATTGTATCGCTTACACAAATTGCACTGTTTTCCATACGCTGGACAATTTGTCCTGTTTGTAATGTCATGGAAAGTTCCACAATTTCCACAAGACGTTTTCCCTTGCTGTTGGTGTTGTTGATGACCCCTGGCGTGTGTTGGCTGTCGTCCCCTTGAATGGTTGCCTCGTCCACGTCCACGGTTTCTGATGTAGCTGACGTCCTGTGTAGTAGGTCTTGCGTTCAGTACCTGCATTTGATGTTTACAATACTCAAAATTTTGAGATATCTGTATCGCTTTCTCTAAGGATAACTTTTCCCCTTCATTTATCAACTTTTCTCTAAGTCTCTGATTATTTACTCCAAATACGATTTTGTCTCGTATCATTTCCTCTACTGTGGTTTCTTGGAACTTGCAGTCTTTAATTTTGAGCTTAAGTCTTGTGACAAACTGCTCAATGCTGTCATCGTTTTGCTGTTCGTTGTGAAACTGGTATCTTGCAAATACCGGATTGAGTTTAGGTTGAACGTGTTTCCTAAATTTCTCATAGTATGTGTCCAGTTTTTTCGATTCATCTTCACTTAAAGTCCAAGATTGTGATATGTCTTGTCCTTTTTCACCAACCCATATCAGTAAGAACGATACTAGTTCCTCCTCTGATTTTTCTTTAAGAGGTCCGGTGAATATCAACTTGATGTGTCGCTCAAATTTCTCCCAAGTTGTTGGTAGATTTGAGCTGTCCCAATTCATCACTGGTGGTGTAATTCCGGATAAAGCCATAATTTTAAATTAATGACTTCAATTTACATTCAAGTCCACTATTTGTGCGACGTATTTATTATTCTTATAAATAAGTTTTATTCTGACACCATGTTTTAATGACAAGTTTAATATATCAAAGAAGAGAGAACACAAGCGTGATTCTACGACTAAGTTTATTGTACAAGTGCCTTAACAGAGATTAGTAAGCAACATAGTAAGATAGTGTGATGACGTAGCTATAGTCTATTTCAATATAATGTAAACATATAACAAATATAAAAATGATTTCGAATACGAAAGTTATCTTGACAAAATTGGTAATGATAAATTAAGAAAACAATTAACATGCTTTAGATTGAGTGATCATAAATTAGAAATTGAAGCAGGAAGAATGTTAGGTATTGATAGGGACAATAGATTATGTAAAGTATGCAATAGAAACGTTGTTGAATCTGAATACCACTTCTTAATGTGCTGTCCGATATACAATGACCTCAGAAAGAAATATTTACCGAAAACCTCATGGCCTTGTATTGAGAAATTTAATAATATACTGTCAACAAAAAATAAAAAAATTCAGATAAATATTGCAAAATTTATTTCAGAAGCATTTGAAGCAAGAACAAAAACTCTCGAAAATATTTAACTGTTTCCTGTGTTGCCTCATTTTGACTATGTATACACATTTATATCCTGTAACCATTGATTGATTCTCTTTTCTTTTCTTTTTGTTGTTGTTAAATTGCGTTCTGTATGTTTGTGTGTAGGGTCTTTGCCATATATATTGTAAATGGCCAAAGGCTATGAATTGCCGTATGCCAATAAATGTATGTATTTATTTTGCATAATAATCATACAGACTTTACAAAAGGGAGAAAATAAGACGGTCGAAGTAATACATAAGCATATAAAAGACAAAATTAGAAGTGCAAATATATGAAATCATGGACTGAAAGCATGTAAATGTCATTTTAGTAAACGGTATATCGATGTGTCAGTATATTTTGGCATTTACAAACAAAAACGACAATAGAATGTTGTCTATGCAAATATCTATGCAGTCATTAGACTGGTACATTGTATTATATAACTGAAAATATCTAAATCTACAATTGTCCATAACATATAATCTAGATATTCACACGCGCACACGCGCACACGTGCTTTACTTCTGTTGTGTTCAAGAGATCGATTTTTCATTATGTCTTCACAAACTCAGATTAGTAATTACGTAATTAAATAAAATTGATTATGAAATGATGTCTTCATTGTCTGCTTGTCAATGAGTAGACTCGCTACCGACTAGCTTATATTTGTTATCAACCTGGTAATATGTACAACTTTATTTTAACTCTGTCTCTTTTGGTTGTGAGGCATGGCACTGATAAGGGACAAAGGGACACTATTTTATTAAGAAAATGAGTAGCTGCAGGATTTGTCTCCTATAATACATAGTAACACGGTGTTTGTGTAGAGTCGCCACTGCGATACGGTGTTGACAGACCAGGTAAAGTACTCTTAGAGCACAGGAGATTGCCACGAGTTCTCTGCCTTTATCCCTTATATAGTGCTCTCCCTTTATTCTTATGGTATATGTATATATACACGTTATAGACGGCACATTAACTGTATATACATATACATTAGAAGGGAGGGAGGGAATTCGTGACAATTTCCTGTGTCTCAACGTGAGTTCTATATATATACAAATGTACATAGGTTTCAGAATAATGTCTAAAATAAAATCATGAAAAAATGACCCGGCAAACTTTTCTTCGAAAATTACCCAAATTATGAAAATACTGTTATTAATTATAGCTTAGATTTGCAAGTGAATATCCCTCTTACTTCCCAGACGTCTGTGACATATTAATGTCGTGCTAATAGTATGTAGTTATCTCGTGGTAATTTTGGTAACAACCCAATCTGGAGGGGATGACATCTAAACTGGGAGGGACGTAAAAGCAACCAACGGACCGGAGGATATATAGGTTTATACTGTGAAGTTTCAATTTTAAAGACGATAAATCATTGATTTCTGGAAATATTCCTACTTCACTATGGCGTAGTTTATTTACTTGCGTTAGAAAGGTGTGTCTCCTTTGAAATTCATATTAATACAACATATATTTGTCTAATAAATACATAATCACTATTTTTTTCCTATATAATTAAATTCGGCGTCGTTGATAGTAATTGACACAATATAAGGCTCGCTTATAAGACACGTTCACAGGGAACTTATGTAAGAAAAGCTGACGATAATGATGCTAGAGATAGATAACTACAACCGCATTTTGCGACCATCAACCAACACAGATATAACATTACCTAGTGCTGACAATGACAAGACGATTTTGTCGCTTCCTTCCGAAACGCCCAATCTGATAACAATTTAATTAAAAAGTAATCAAATTATATTAGCTTAAATAAAATCTAAATTCTCTGTAGGGTACTTTCTGACATCAAATAATTGATAATGGATTTAACATTACATGTATGTACGCTATTAAAGATGAAAATGATCGGCAAAGATTATTAGCAACAAGACATTAATTGAAGGACATTGTTGTACTCTGAGAAACAATAAATGTCATGATACGTGTATAAAACAGCAACTCAAAGAATATAACGTGTATTCACGGTCAGGAGGTCAATCTTTATCTTTATGACACGGCAAACTTTTCTTCGAAAATTACCCAAATTATGAAAATACTGTTATTAATTATAGCTTAGATTTGCAAGTGAATATCCCTCTTACTTCCCAGACGACTGTGACATATTAATGTCGTGCTAATAGTATGTAGTTATCTCGTGGTAATTTTGGTAACAACCCAAGCTGGAGGGGATGACATCTAAACTGGGAGGGACGTAAAAGCAACCAACGGACCGGAGGATATATAGGTTTATACTGTGAAGTTTCAATTTTAAAGACGATAAATCATTGATTTCTGGAAATATTCCTACTTCACTATGGCGTAGTTTATTTACTTGCGTTAGAAAGGTGTGTCTCGGCAAAGATTATTAGCAACAAGACATTAATTGAAGGACATTGTTGTACTCTGAGAAACAATAAATGTCATGATACGTGTATAAAACAGCAACTCAAAGGATATAAAGTGTATTCACGGTCAGGAGGTCAATCTTTATCAAAATTCAACTTTTCCATTTACATGAACAGTATCAAACTGGTTACAATAGTGTGAACAATAAACCACACAGAGAAGTTATTATTTTGTCTCATACACACATATCAATCAACAATCTCAGTTGTGTAGGACTAGGACAAATCATAGCCTTAATTCTACACTGATGTAAGTAGCATGTTATTAGTTTTGAGAAATGAACGTTTAAAGATTGAAGAGTCAATCACTTTTTCGTTTTTACGTCTTTGTGGAATTGAAGTTTAGTCTATTTAGAACAGTTCTACAGGATAACAAATCTCACCATCATTTAGACCCCAAAGAGACGAACAAAACGATACCAAACACTCAATATTGCCAAAAAATGACTTACGTCCCTCTGGAATTAAGCCGACGAAATAGAAACTGCTTCACAACAAACAAGATTTACATGCAGCATGCAACTTCAGTATATACTTAAACGTCTCTGATTTTGTTTTAGCCTCTCTTTCACTACCAGCCATATCTAAAAGTCCCAAACTGATATCCAATCTGTGATACAAGTATTGTAAAAATACACAATGTGGAAATAAAGACTTTAGTAGGACTGGCAAACTATAGAACAGTTGGTTTAATGGCAACACTGGAAACTACCCGAGAAGGAACCTTGGAAGACATATTCACCAGCAATAAAAAAACAAAGAACTTCAAAATGATTGATAATGACAAATTTATTAATTTAATTTACAATATGAGTGACCAATCCGTCGGACAAAGACGTAAACATTTTAGTATTGATAAACAGGGTCGCAAGGAATGGCTGGCCGACCATAAGGGACAACTAAAGAGAACTAACGGGGGAGGGGGGTTAATTGATGGAAACGTCACAGGACAAGTCAAGACAGCTGGCAACAATAAGCCGAAGGAAGAAATAGATGAAAATAAGCAATTTGTTAAGGGTTCTGTGATCTCTATAGAACGTAATTGAAGACCGTTAAAAAGTATAAATTCGGAACAACAATTGAGTAGATTTGAATTAGATATTCCAGCAAAATAATACTAATTACATTACTTCAACTTTTGATGTCAAATACATTATAGATTATACCATCTGTCACACTTATCACAAAATCATCGAACTCAATTTTCGAGTTATTAATAAATACTAAAGCAGTTAATTACCATTATTTAATAGAAAAATATTAACCTCAAGCAAATAATAGTACAGAGATCTAAGAACATTTCCAGATTGACAGCAGGATATCTCACTTCTTTGGTACGCACATATGTACTATGGAGAATTGAGAAAACCTTTTAGCTGACAGAATTGTCAGAAAAACTGAATTAAAATCTGGCAAAAACCTTTTAAGACTATACTCTTAAAGGATTTTAAATTATCTTCATTTGATCTCAGTACTAGGAAAGTGATCAGTCAGTGGTGAGTGCTTATGTTCATGAAAAATAATTCCAAGCCATTGTTTCTGTAGAGAAGACAATCTTAGAGAAGACATATCGGTTGATACTTTGTTCTTACGATTCCCTGTGGAATTATTTAACATTAAATGATAAATGGTTATTTCACAACATATATGATTTAATATCAGTGTTTTCTTTCGCTCAACAGCGGAAAAACTCGTTAAGCATTGACATACGTTTATGTTTATATGTACAAAAAAATGTTCGCTTTAATTATTAAATGGAAAAAGGTTCTAAGCTGATGGACTGAGATAATAATGGTTTAAGTAGGCGTTTTAAAGTCTAAATACCCAAAGAGACACGCCCGTCGGTATCATCAAAAGCCAGCTTAAACTCATAAAAATAATTACTATCGTGTATATGCCTTTTGCTTTTTAAGTGTCTGCGATTCAGATTTGGAGGCTTTATTTATGTGGTTCAATGTAATATCTCGGCTTCACCACACTGTAAATGCCCGTTTCTCTAATTGTTTCGAATGCGCTTATTCTAAGGTTAACTGTAGCAGTGTATATTAAGTAGTGTATATATTCTGTTGTTTCATCAAAACTCTTAATCAGATCGAAAATGTTTAACTCCTGAATTTAAATTCAGGTTTATACTTTTTGAAAGATTGGCAGTTATACATGAACTAGAGTTTGCCATGTTATGTATTGTATTTTATTGTATGGTTGTTTCTGTAGTCTAGGAATCGGCTGATCGGTGCCATGTCGTGTTGGCAATGTGACAACGGCTATTTTGGCGGTTTTTCATGTTTTAGTGTTGACGTCTTTGCATGGTGACAATTAGAACTCAAGACACAAGCATAGCGAAAAGGAGACGGTGTGTTTTTTCATTGACTTACTATGTTCAAATACTATGGCAACACGTTTACAGTCGCTGCTCGTATGTTATCAAAACAAAACGTGAAATCATGCAGTCTTTAAAGGCTTTAAATCGTTGTCAAAGTGACATGGCTGACCCACATAGCTGACCCACATTTATGAATATACATTGTATCAGGTACGTAAATAATTAATTCAACTTTTCAAACTTATTTGATATTTTCAACTGGAACGGATATATATGTATGTAGGCCTAAGTAAGTTGTACGAATCATTGAATTGCCTCATATAGTGTTCTGCATTTGACACAACATGGCTTTCAAAATGATACTTCTGAATTTATCACTGGACTGCTATTGGTATTTTGTTTAGTACATGTTGACAGTGCTACTGGAACTGATTAAATTGCCCAGACAATAGCAGTATCGTTGTATTACTCACACAATTACAACACGTGCTTCTGCAACAATGAATTAGATACAAACGTAAATGAAAGTGATATCCATAGAGTTGTAACGGGCGATGTTGTTTATGGATATAACCATTCGACTGTTCAAGTAAGTATTTCCTCATAGAGTATGTAAAATTCTTATAACCTTAACTAATGTGCATTTGTCCTTTATCGTCATGTATGGGCAGTTTAAGTTTAATGGTATATTTACTCCTAAATGCGTGGTTAAAATGTTAAGAACTGCTGCCAATGGCCAACTGTACGAAGTTACAACATTCTTTCTACAGCATTGTAGAAGTGCACAAAATGTCAGTGTACAACTTTTAGTGAGTTTTACAAACGGACATAGAAAATATCAACCATTTGAAAGTGTGGACATTTTATCAACCCTGTTTTATTCTTTTAAATCATTTTTATTTCCTTTTCAGACTTCAACTAATTCTTCGTCTCGCATGTTTGACATTTATCCTTATCAAGAGAATCGCCATGGTTTCAGAGAGAATGTCATTTACGCCATTAAAACGAATGGAGGAAGCCTTTTTTTCATATATTCTGTGATATGAATCAGGCTGCTGGCGATTATCCCGAATATCGTCGTCTTTGGTTTCAGCTTGGCTATGTAGAGGATGGAGTGTACAAAATACGTCTATCTAATGGAACGTCTATCAGTGTATTGTGTGACTTGACAGATGATGGATGGACGGTTATTCAACGCAGACAGGAGGGAACGGTGGATTCTAAACGAACATGGACGGAATATGTAAATGGGTTCGGTAATATTGCTGGTGAACACTGTCTCGGTCTTGAAGCCATTTATCTTTTTACACAAAGTCCAACATATCTGTTGATTGAAATGGAAACGTTTGGAGATATCAATCCTATAAAAGCCTTTGCTCTGTATGATGGGTTTGCCTTAACGCAAGCGTCCGACAAATACAGGCTTTCTGTCGGCACATTTAGTGGAGACTGTGGTGACAGTTTAACATTCAGTAACAATTTACAGTTTACCACAATAGACAGTGACAACGACATGTATGGGGAAGGTAATTGTGCCGTAATGTTTGAAGGTGCGTGGTGGCACAGGCGTTGTTATATGAGCAACTTAAAAGTAAAGTACGTCGATGTGAAGCACTCGCCTTCCCGTGGATTCACTTGGAATTCGTGTTGGGGGCAAAACTATTCATTAAAGTCATGCTCAATGAAAATTAAAATACGATAGTACAAGCAAGCCAATTGTTCTTGAACGTTGTCAGACAAAGACAGTTGGTCCTTTAAAGCATACTCATTCAGGGTCAGAGCGTGTCATAAAATTGTTTGATTTCGTGACTCTTAATTACTGTTACGTAGTTATTATAGTTTACGAACTGCATTGCAAATCATTTTAATGCTTAAACTCTGCATAGGATATTGAAGTACAATTAATAACGACAGGAGTATGGAGGCTGTTAACGCATACAAGGAAAATGTATCATACGAACTAATTTTGTGTGGAATTCCTTGTGCTTTCTACGGCAAATCCCGAATGAAAAACATTATTCACCCAAAGGCAGACAAGAGTGAATGTGATGTTATTCATGATAAATTGAAGTGGTATATCATTTTGGCTTCTCTTACATTCTCGGTATCCATGCTACTCAAAACATATATGATACCCTGGGCAATCTCATACTCATGAATAATGTTTGGCTGCATGACACACACCTCATGCGGTACGGAATTTGCCGAGGAGTTACGGATTAAATCGCGGTTCTGAGCGATAGCGCTTTACAAAGGAGATTTCTTCTCTTTTGTTATCGTCCATTTCATTGGTCGAGAAATGCTAATGAATATTCATGTATTACGAAGTTTCGCTAGCCAATTTGCCTTGGGTATCATATATGTTATGAATATCCTGGGTACCGAGGATGTTCACTTACTGTTATATGGTAGTTTGAAACCATCTGAATTGCATTTCATTTCACGAAACGACTTTCTGTAAGTTTGATTTCGAAGCCTTTCTTAACCGAAAGTAAAAACAAATTGAAATCAAAACGAAAGTAGGGATTTTCTGTGACCATAATTAGAATTTCTGACAAATTCGGGAGGATTTTCTACATACAGGGAATACCATTCGGTGTCATTAAGCATACATGTGCATACAAATGTTGTTTCCTTTCAGTTGTTGTCACGTTCATTAGCATATGCTTAGAAGAAGTATCTTTGACCAGAAATTTGGCAATTGTTATTTATGTCTCCTTTCTTGCAAAATATCTCAAAAACAATGAAATAAAAAATGTTTTCGTCCGCAAGGATGTCATTCCATATATATATTGAATATGTAATTTACATAACAAAAAGATAATGCCGCACTATTGTTGCACGCATTGTTGCACTAACTTACTAACTCAAAAACAACAAATTGGTGCGTTATAATCTTTAATTGCTGATGATTCTATGTACATACAAGAAGCACAAGACATTCTTGTTTGCTGTCGAATTTATCTATCAAGGCTTTGGTGTTTGACAAACTGTGTTCTCATGAACAGTCTGGGCTCCAAAATGGTGTACCACCAAACCTCTGCATTCCAGACCGGACACACATGGACACTGAAAATCGTTGGTACCTATATCTGCAAAAAGACATGATTGTAAGATACGATACGATACGATACGATACGATACGATACGATACGATACGATACGATACGATAAGACTAGACTAGACTAGACTAGATTCATGTCTTATATAGATATACCTATATAATCAGCCGGCACCGAGGACCTATTAGTCACTTTCAAGAAAACGTATATTGGTTGGTAAGGCACATATGTATACAACACATAGTTGCACAATCTCAATACAACATTTATACAACAACAAACACCATGTACAAACAACATAATATAACACTGTACAGTAAATCTCACTTAAATATCAATAATAGGACCACCTTACAATTAAGAACACAATTTGCTCTTTATTCAACCTAAATATTAAGACCACCTTAATAAGAAGACCAGTTTTCAAGAATCCCTTATTATTACTGAGGTTTTACTGTACATACGTTCCAAATCTTATCAACAATATGAGATCAGTCTCGTCAGTTAATACATTCGAAAGAGCGTTGCAATCGTTTATATTGTAAAAGGTCACACTCTATTATGTTTGTTATGTAAGTTATTATTAGCATTTACAATTGTATTAATATATATGTACTATTTACCCTGATGAGTGATATATATGTATTGTGTTTCAATTTATGTTGTTTTATTTAAGAATTGTACAACTGTTTTTTTGTATACCTCTTCACATGTAACCTTCTATAAATAAAGATATTATTAATATCATTATTATTATGGTGTGCGTTCCATTGGCTTTAAAATTCAGCATTTTTACAGTTATAAATGGCGGTCAGTTAACCTGCACAGTTTTCATGGAATTACCTGAAAAATTCAGTACAAACAAGAAGCTGACACGATGACACGAGTCAGAGGTGAAGGACAAATGAACGCACCCAAATGTCAAAGAAGGACATGACCTGCCCCATCCTATAATCAAACCCTCCAATTTGATAGTTTTTACATCAACAATAGCAACCTCTAATACTCTCAATTCATGTATTACATGAACAAATGAGGATGTTCAACATTATTAATTAAGAACGAGGCTACGTATATAAACTAGGGTATATAAATAGTTTCACAGGATAAACATTGTGTTTATATCAATTTGTCATAGTGTTTAGCATAAGTTTGGGTAAAGCTGAGCTTGTAACATGATGGGGAGGCACGATATATATAAGTAAGAGCGAGAACAATTTCACTACCACTATGACAACAATTAGAAAACAAAAATAGGATGTAGATCAGTAATACATTATCAACTACATGTTTTGCATAATACTTTTAATACACATGTATTTGCTCAGTCTGATAAATCATTCTTTGTTCCCCGATGTGAATCGTAAGTTATGTAGTCTCAAACATAGGCAGATTATATCATCATTGTACATCCAAGATGGCCACCAAGATACATGCCAAACACGTGAAAAACTACCTTTTTCTTGCATGTGATTAGTGTGTTTATCAGGCTAAAATTCTCAAATGACCGACTTTATTACATCAGAAATTATTAATAGCGTCATTAAGATGACGATCATCGATTAATCATCATTATCGATATTTAGGTTGAATCGATTTTTTAGTTGTAGCATTCCCCCCTTTCCCCTAGTGTTCAGACATTGTCATATATTGATAAGCTTCCGAATACATGAACATAAACAAAACGTTTGCTTAGCAAACTGATTAGGTAACCATGCTCTAAAATATGATAAAAGTATTTAATGGGGACTGGAGTGAAATCAACATCTGTCTTCATTTGTAATTGAATTATCTAGTTGCTTCTTAATTGGGTAATATGATAGTCGTCTTGACATTTAAAACGTCATAAATTACATAACTTTATATAATTATGTGACAGCAATGATTTACCTATAAGGTCGCATGTTTCGTTAAATGCTCTCAATTCTCTGCAATATCCGTGGGTTGCCTGTCTCTTCAAAGTGAGTGGGTGAATTACGCAGCACATTCCGGTTCCACAATCTGTATCCTTCATGCACTGGAGCCCACTGGCTGTAGGCCCCGAGTTGATCACATCCTAATATATATCGATACATGACATGACATGTAAGTACAAGTATATATACAATACAGTCGAACCTCGTGTATCAACTTTCTATCCGAATACTTGGAATCATCCGAAATATATATCAGGTCCCAACGTATCCTCTTTGTCATGTCAAATTTAAATGTTCTATTCGAAACCATGTATTATTCGAATGAACGAGTTCCGACTGTATATTACATGAAACACTTAGAATGTCATGACGGGAACATTCTATAAATAGTGACCACGTGATTAACCTTACACCAGTAGCGGATCTGTGGTCCAGTGGTAACGCGCTGGAATGGTAATCCAGGGGTCGCAGGTTCGATCCCCCGCCCCACCACTAACATTACAAACAGTCTTTCGGATAGAGACAAAAAACCGAGGTCCCGTGTACGATGCTTTACATCGGGCACGTCATAGAACCAGGGGTGTTTCTGGAACTGAGGCATCTCCTGTATCATGCACTATCCTCCAAAAATCTAAAATGACTAACATGCTTCTGGAGGCGTCGCCCATATGGGAAACCGGTGTCGACGATAAATAAACGCAAATACACACAACCTAACTCCATGGTCGGTTTGATTACCACGTGACCTGTGACACGTGACACATTCGTTGGTGTCGAGGAGTGCACAGGTAGTTATAAACGCACTTTCACGCACAGTGATCTGCACACTTTTAGACACAATATAACGTGTAGAGTGTAAAACAAATTTGTAAAACCAGGGGCGGTTTTAAATAAAATTTGAGATTATTGTATTTTTAAAAATGTTTTCAATAAATTGTGATAAGAATATAAAATTAATCAAACAGTAAAGTGTAAATACCATTCTGATACTGAATATGTACTAAAACGTATTTCTCATTTGTATATTTCTCTGATATAACTCGAAAATAAAACGTTCAAGCTAAGAGGTTGTGCTAAAGGTTTTTATAATCTCGGACCCTGTATACATAACCAGCTTGCAATGCCTTTTTAAGTTTTATCTGGCTTATCCCAATGGATTGCCCCCCTTGGAAATTACCCGAAAATCGATATCGAGTTTCTCGGAGAAAGAATTGTTTTCTTCAAAGGTTAAGTTTAAAGGATATGATTGTTTTCTTTAAAGGATAATAATGTTTTCTTTAAAGGATAATAATGTTTTCTTTAAAGGACATGATTGTTTTCTTTAAGGGATAATATTGTTTTCTTTAAAGGATAATAATGTTTTCTTTAAAGGACATGATTGTTTTCTTTAATGGATAATAATGTTTTCTTTAAAGGATAATAATGTTTTCTTTAAAGGATAATATTGTTTTCTTTAAAGGACATGATTGTTTTCTTTAAGGGATAATATTGTTTTCTTTAAAGGATAATAATGTTTTCTTTAAAGGACATGATTGTTTTCTTTAAAGGATAATATTGTTTTCTTTAAAGGATAATATTGTTTTCTTTAAAGGACATGATTGTTTTCTTTAAGGGATAAGATTGTTTTCTTTAAAGGATAATAATGTTTTCTTTAAAGGATAATAATGTTTTCTTTAAAGGATAATATTGTTTTCTTTAAAGGACATGATTGTTTTCTTTAAGGGATAATATTGTTTTCTTTAAAGGATAATATTGTTTTCTTTAAAGGACATGATTGTTTTCTTTAAAGGATAATATTGTTTTCTTTAAAGGACATGATTGTTTTCTTTAAGGGATAAGATTGTTTTCTTTAAAGGATAATAATGTTTTCTTTAAAGGATAATATTGTTTTCTTTAAAGGACATGATTGTTTTCTTTAAGGGATAATATTGTTTTCTTTAAAGGATAATAATGTTTTCTTTAAAGGACATGATTGTTTTCTTTAAAGGATAAAATTGTTTTCTTTAAAGGACATGATTGTTTTCTTTAAGGGATAAGATTGTTTTCTTTAAAGGATAATAATGTTTTCTTTAAAGGATAATAATGTTTTCTTTAAAGGATAATATTGTTTTCTTTAAAGGACATGATTGTTTTCTTTAAGGGATAATATTGTTTTCTTTAAAGGATAATAATGTTTTCTTTAAAGGACATGATTGTTTTCTTTAAAGGATAATATTGTTTTCTTTAAAGGACATGATTGTTTTCTTTAAGGGATAAGATTGTTTTCTTTAAAGGATAATATTGTTTTCTTTAAAGGACATGATTGTTTTCTTTAAGGGATAATATTGTTTTCTTTAAAGGATAATTATGTTTTCTTTAAAGGACATGATTGTTTTCTTTAAGTGATAAAATTGTTTTCTTCGAAGGATAAGATTGTTTTCTTTAAAGGATATTATAGTTTTCTTTAAAGGACATGATTGTTTTCTTTAAAGGATAATATTGTTTTCTTTAAAGGACATGATTGTTTTCTTTAAAGGATAATATTGTTTTCTTTAAAGGATAATAATGTTTTCTTTAAAGGACATGATTGTTTTCTTTAAGGGATAAGATTGTTTTCTTTAAAGGATAATAATGTTTTCTTTAAAGGATAATTATGTTTTCTTTAAAGGACATGATTGTTTTCTTTAAGTGATACAATTGTTTTCTTCGAAGGATAAGATTTTTTTCTTTAAAGGATATTATAGTTTTCATCAAAGGATATAGAAAACTTACCGACTCTGGGGTCTGGCACACTGGGTATCTGTGAATAATCTGATGTTCAGTTTCATGTACAATCAAACCTCGACATTCGTAACCAGACGTGCATGGGCAGAAGTAGTCGTACAGGGCGGGATTCGCGGCGTCATGTCCTGTGACGTAAACAGTATACATGAATACACGCCGATGATGATACATGAGTCGTCATAAGTTACTGAATTTGTTAATTACACTTCTGAAAACTATAAAAAACGAGTCTTGGTGCGTTTTTGTCATCTGTATTGTGTTCGTAACGCGTGGTCATAAAGTCAGAAGTTTATTAACATAGATCTACGTTTTTGTTTTTGATCATAAATCTTATTAAAAGTAGGCCTAAAGCTATCGCACATTTTACCTATGGTCAGCAAGTGGAGGTATTTGTGACGTCAAATTAATATTTGTTATGTCACCTGGAAAATATCGAAACTAATACACATGCACATGGGCAATATCACACGTCTGTGACTTCACCTATGATCTAAACTGAAGACCGACCTTTCAAATTCGTTCTTATAGTCTTGAAGGACCAAACATCGCTGAGATTTTGGACAATTTGTTCAGCAAAATGTGTACTTGAAACTGGTTTAGACAAGTGATTGATCAACATGCCAATTGAACAGTGTCGATGTCGGAAATATGGCAATATGAACAAGTGGAGTTACTTCCCTTTTCGTCAAATCACTACGTCACACTGCGATCCGTACACGAAATGCATTATATAAATGTATACATATGTCCATAAGGATATAGCACAATCATACAGTCGCGCGTAATAAGTTGGGAATGAACATTGGTCTGATCTCAATTTTTTATCTGGACTTTATTATTTCAGAAGACTCTTTTTCTAACCAATGGGTGTTGACACGAAGAATGTACACATAACTAAATGTTGCCTTGTTACCCACCTAATGGCCAGCAGCTTTCGTTGAAGTGTCTTTCGCGTCTACAGTAGCCATGATCATGCTGGGCATACTGATTAAAGATGAAACGTTTCATTGGTTCCGGTTTGTTTAATGGATTGTGTACACAACACATTCTGTCCGGACACTCCTCCGATTTGGTACAACTTTGACCATCTGGATCGGTGGTTTGGCCAAGCGTCGTACCGACCTAGATTATCAAAAAAATACGTAAAGGTAACACAAAATCTGACAGTTGAGGCGGAGAGTCTCTTCTATGCTATTAATGTCATCCACAACATTGATAATAACACATCTTTACAACGGTTGTAATTTTCGTATGTACACGAGTCGCGGCCGTTTTCGGTGAGTCGAATGAGGTAGTGAAAATGACCAATATTTCGGGGATGGCCTATAGTTGTTTAATTTGGGGAAAAAATGAATTATAAATAAAATATGTGACATTTTTACATACCACACAGCCGAGTGAAATAAACAGAACTATCCTAGCATCCATTGGGAGCATATTATGTGGTTTTAGATATATTCTTATCAATAAGTTGTCTTGTAGTTCTACATGATAACGCTGTAAAAAGGGTCGATCAATGAGTAAGTAAATATGGCTCTCCTATGCAATAAATGTTTGCTAGTCCATTGAAAACCGTAAATCTGAGCACTGAACACTGTGGTAATTCCAACCTCTTCTGTAAGTGACGTCATTTCAAGAAAGCGTCACATGTGATGTCACAATCTGCAAGCTTGAGACAATATAAATTTACTCCATATGGGCACTTTGTTTTTATATTGCCTTATGGGGCAAATGTTGCTTATAGTGATGGCATCACAAGTGACGTTTCCTGGAAATGACGGTTGGGACAGAATGGCGTCGACATTTTTCGTTATTTCCATTCAAAGACAATAATCAGGAGTCGTTAAATTAGAGTATATTAAATCGATGATAACATGGAGCCAATATCGATTATTGACCATTGTTGACAGGTATCATGTGTCATCAAACGTGTCCTCTTACAACAAAAGCATTTTGGTAAAGTGTACGCGCAAATGAAATGAGATTTTTGGATGAGTCCATTTAAAACTTAGGGTGAGCAAAAGGTCTTTGCAATAAATGTACTCGTATAAACGGAAGATACCACATTTATGCAATAGGAACAAGCATGTTGCATTGTAAGTGTTTCTCATGTTGCATGGTTACCGGACAAACGTAAGACGTATGGTTGTTTCGTCTGTTCACATGAATTGAACGCATCCTACAGTTTACGCGGGAATCACCTTATCGTTGTGGAATAATAGATACTAGATTTGTAAAATGACAATTTTGTTAATGAACACCCCTCGAAGATAACAAGACACTAACCTAAATACCACGTCCTGGTGCAATATCTCCTTATTTTAGAATACCAAGGGGTCATTTAATGGGCAGATATGCGTCGTACAACAACATGGCTTCTGTGTTTTTCATCATCTATTTTGATCATTCTATCAAATGTAAGTACATTCATATCTACTTACAAAGTAACTTACAATTCAAATGATTCCGTTACATTTCTGGGTTTGGGAAAATTCAAAATATATTTTTTAGCAGAGTAATTACCTGGTGTTTGACAAAAAAAGCATATCGTTATCGCTATGGTTTTAAGAATATGCTGTAAAGTCCTTTCCGTGATTATTTTTGAAAATTACAAACGAAATAAATACCACGGAAAGTCATGAGGACAACGCAGTTTCAAAATTCTCAAACTCAGCTTAAAAACAAGCTATATAACATAATTACATGTTCTTTGTAATTACATTGACTTAATTAATACGTTACGTACAGTAAAAGAGAGAGAATAAGTTGCTACAGGGAACGCCACATACATAAGACAGTGATTCCCCACACAGACTTTGTGACTATTGAAAACTGGTCATCGTATTGAGGTGGTCTTAATATTGAAGTTGAATGAAGAGCAAAACAGTGAAAATTGACTTGAATAGTGTGTTATTAATTTTGAGGCAGTCTTATTATTGAGGTGGTCTTTAGGTGAGGTTTTACTGTATCTCTATAGCAGTTTATGTGAGCTGATGGTGGTCAACTTAGAGAAAAATTGGAAACATGATGATCAATTGTTTTCAGAATAAACGTATGTGATAATAAAGAAAACAATTTTGAAGTAAACTTCAAGAAGAAAATAAATAGTTTGATTTAATTGAAACGGTTCATTTCAAAATATATGTTTTCCGTCTATTCACGTAGATAGATACGTTAGGCGTAGGCGTACCGATATTGCCGCCGAGGATATAGTCTGGTACCCAGCGTACTCTGCACACAAGAGTAATGTATTGGTAAGGGCAGGTAATCCGGGCTACCGAGGATAGTGCATTTTCAGGAGAGACAATTATCGCAATAAGCCAGGAAATTTGGCAATGATTTCTGGCTATGATGACGAATACTAATAAAAATGGAATACTTCTTGACAATACAAATGCCAGTATCTTTATGTTTGACTTATACGCTTTCAGAACAGAATATTAAAGTACATATAATGAAAAGCAATCAAAGCGGCTACCCAACATCTTTTGCAGGTTGAATGTGGTCTCCCACCGGAGGAAGGTGCGTGTACATCTGATGCCGAATGCGCCGCGTCTGAATGTTGCGTTGGATTAGACCGCCGAAGATTCGTATTATCGCATCCAACTTCCGGAATATGCCGACCGTTACGTTCCCAAGGATTCGCTTGTCACGTGTTCATTATTCGAGACCCTTATAATCAACAACTACATGCGAATTATTGTCCATGCGAAGAAGGACTGGAATGTAGAGGGACAACTATCGATAAATTGACCAATCAGACTATACATCATAACCCAAGATGTCTTCCCAAAGAGCAATAGTGACTTATTTGTGTCCATTATCGTAAATATGCGAAATTTTCATTAAAGATTTATGCTTTAGTAAATAGTTCTTATCATTGCATACGTTTCAGCAGGTTGGTAATGTTTTTATTATAAGGACAATTGAGCGCTGCTATGTGATTTACAATCAAGTGACGTCATTTAAACCGCAACATGTGAAGTCACAATTTGCAAGCAGGAAACCAGATTTGCTTCATGTGGTCACTTCGTTTTATATTGCCATACTGGAAAAAAATATTGCTTACTGTCAGTACATTGTGATGTCACATGTGACCTTTTATGAAAATGACGTCAAATACTGAAGGGAGATGGAAATCGTACAGCGGCGCTTATTTTTTCTTTTATACATGCCAGTCAGTTGACCAATCCAGTGTTCCTAGACTTAATTATCAACCGGTATATGACTAATCCAGTGTTCCTAGAATTAATTATCAACCGGTAATAACTTGTGATAACTTCTCCACGTACATGCATCAGAGATGGGGGACAATTAACTGTCGCCAAATGTCACGGGAAAGTATGAACTGTCCCGTCATGGAAAGGACTTTTTATAGTTTAATGTACCGTATTTGCAATACTAAGAATAATTTTCATTTAAACACTTTATACCGGTATGTATTTGCAATCTATTTTCGGAGATGGTTTCACAACAGCTATAGGCCACAAATCTCTCAAGTATAGAACATTCTGCACTCAATCATTTAATTTCGTGTACAATGAATGGTTTGTTACTAACATGAATAGACCACCATTGGGACCCTTGAAAGCTGGTCTTCTTTTTGAGGTGATCTTAATATTGAGGGTGAATAAAGAGTAAAACAGTAAAAGTGGACTTGAAAATGTGTTCTTAATTTTGAGGTGGTCCTATTATTGAGGTGGTCTTTAAGTGAGGTTTTACTGTATGCGTCAAAGCCGTTCTGACGCAGTTTCTTGTCTCTCAAGTCCGTACAATACATCATGGTTCAGACCAGTGAAAAATTCCTCCGTCACCGATCTATCAAAACGTCATAAAGTCAAGTAAATGTCCATAAATGGAAAAGAAGATATTGTCCCATGTAACCAAGTAAACGATTGTTTGTGTCTGGTTTTATTCCGTTTCTTAACAGTATTTCAGTTGAATACGGCGGTGACTTGACTCAATCAGTGCTCCTGGGTTACCAATCTGTACTAACCTGCTCCTCCACAAGCAACTGACAACTTCTCCACATAAATCAGACATCAAAGTTGGAATAAAGTCATGTTTGAAGGAACACGAAAAGTCGGTCAATGGCGCTACCGGGATTCGAAGATATGACTTTGTATAGATATTTAGCCAAATTGTCACGGAAGGACATACGCCACGACATAAGCCACGACCTCGAGATAAGCAGTCGAACGCTCCACCGCCTGAGGTTATCTGGCCGGTGGGCAACAAGTAAACGTATGCATTTATAGTGGAAAGCGATGGCTATTTATAACAGACTACATGTATTAAGATTACCATATAACTATAAAATGCTATCTCATATTCAATGAAATGAGTTTCTTGAAAAATATCGATAAAAATGTTTTTATTATTTGCTTAATGCAATATTCGGGTAAGATGTTTCAAACAAAATTAACAGCGAATGAACACTGACATGTGTATATCATTTTAGTTTCGGTAACAATGCAAATAATGCGATAACTATACAGGAAAACAGAAACATAGGAAGAGAACATGAAAAACTGACTCCAATACGGCTGGTAGAGATATTAATAAGAATAAAATAATCAAAGGACTGGCTGGAATGCTGTGTTATATATGACGTGAAGGGTAATACTATACAAACGCAATCTATACAACTTTTTTGGAATAATGCATTCATCAAGTACATGTAGCCAAACGGATTTTCAAAATGGGTACAGTAAAATCTCAATAATAAGACCACCCTTGGGACCCTGCAAAACTGGTCTCAATATTGAGGTTGAATTAAGAGCAAAACAGTGAAAATGGACTTGAAAAAAAAATCGGGTTCTTATGTATTTTTGAGATGGTCTTATTATTGAGGTAGTCGTTAAGTGAGGTTTAACTGTATATCATCGCGGACATATAAACCATGGTTTACATGTCCGTGATATCATGCATGTTTACTTCATTCAACGAGTCTTCGGGTTTTTATAGTCGGATGGGTGGACGTGGCATTTACAAATACCACACCGAAAGAACTGGTTTGATCTATACAAATATCCAAGTAAAGACTTCACGTAGGTAAGTTTCACAACAAACACGAGTTAACACTGAGACAGTTGGTTATACTTGTCACGTTAACTGAATCCAGCATGCCAGAACAGACAAAGAATCTAGATCGATCAAGTTTTTCAGTACAGTCGGATATCGTTCATTCGAATCATCGGGTCCGAAATTTTATTTCGGATGATATATGGTTTTGAATAGCCCATTCAATTCGACATGTGTAAGATACATCAGGACCTGATATTTATTTCGGATGATACCAAGTATTCGGATTGAAGTTTGCCAAATAAACGAGGTCCGACTGTATTTGATTTGTTGTACTTATACATCAAACCTTCCACAGCGTTTATCTCCTTATTCACCAACTGTATTCAATGTGCATTTATTATTTAAACTTGCTAATTTCTTTAAGTTTGTCTATGAATGATATGTCAATATAAATCGCTTATCACTGTCGAAGAACCTTCAGAACCGTCATGGCGGATTGGTCACGTGATCACAAACATGGCGGCGATCGATTAATTGATTATTGGATCTAAATTCATCACTGTCCACAGGGGATTGGCACGAGTTACCTTCCTTTCTATTTCCCCTTCATAGTATATTTTATATATTTTATACACTGTAAATACTAGAAAAGGAATACGGGAAAGGAGATAACTCGTGACAAACTCCTGTGATCACTGCCTTAACGAATGTCACGTGACGATTGATATTTGAACATTGAAAAACAGGATTTTTTTTCATTTTACCACTTGTATCAGTCTTATTTTTCTGCGATATAACCAGAACAATATCAATATCTACTACATTGTATATAAGATAAAAAGATAAAAAACGAAAATAGTGTTATTTGTTTTGTAATGACAGAGGTTTGTGTACTTTGTAAACGGAGACAATTTGCGTGGGAGATTGCTTTTAGATCCGTTTCAAACCAGTCAGTAGGTACTTATTGCACAACACGGCACTACACACCTGTAAGTGTCTCCTTGATTAGAAAACATTGAATGACCTTATTCACACAAGAGGATCATTATTGCCATATACCGCTCAACTGACCAAAATTTAGCAAGGAAAAACATTCTGACCACTTTCATGATGATCTGATGCCACGCAAACCTAGAGTGTTCATACGGTTCTTCTATTATTTGACCTGGTGACCTATTTATTTTACTCCGTTTGACCCATTTTTAACTTGGCCTAGAGTTCACTAAGACAAATAGTCTGACCTTGAGTGTGGCCTATATCGTGTTCACAAGGTAAACGATGCCAGGCGACGGACATTTGATGATGAGGCATCATTTATATGAAATATTTTGTGTTTTTCGGCGCCAACATGGTTTTGCTATTTGCGTATCAGTGTTGTGTAAACCAATCAAATCTTACGTTAACCTCCAGCGCAATTTCTCTTTAACCGAACAACGTTTGTAACCCTGACGTGGATTGGTTAACCTATCGATAATGAGTACGATACCTTACCGATGAATTTCGGTGAATTTACCGAAATCCATTTTGAATCTGGAGTGAACAGCAATCGTAACATCTCGGCAACTTTTTATGTTGCACAACAAATCTTTACCTTCAAATTGCGGTTATACTTCAACATTACGCACAAACAGTGCACCAAGGACTTGATAACAGAGTTTAAATAATTGCGGTTTATTAATCTTATCTTCATATAATTTGTTTACAAAAACATGTTTACACTCTGACACGCAAAGATAACGCTCGATACTTATGGAACAGGCTTCGTTTAAGTGCTATTACATGTTTTATGTAAGTAAAAAAAGAAGGAAATAATAATATGCCACTTTAATTGTTTCCATTCTGTTCGAGCTATTTCTACGCCCTCGTGGTGAGTACATGCATGAAGCTATATGCCAAAGGAAGACAACTCTTCCATAGAACTTTATAAAAAGAAGCGTAAGGGAAGCAACTAAAGACTACTTTAGCAAACGTCTCGCAGTGTTTATCTCCCTTATCAGTAAGGTTGTCACGAGATGTTGATCATTTTACATCTTCAAAACTCGCTAACAGCCCAACCGTTAAAAGCTTAAAAACGAAAGTATCATCCGTCGTGAGGATGGCTATCAATTTGGATGATATAAATGACGTTCAAGCAAAAACTGAAAATCCAAGATTATAAAAAAAAGAAATATCTGACAGACGTGAGAAATCAAGACTTTCGACATGTCGAGAAATGTCTAAATAACGTGACAAAACGAGACTTTCGATATGTCGAGAGATATCAAACGGACGCAAGGAAGAGACTTTCGACATGGCGAGAATATCCAATTAAGGTGAGAGATTGAGACTTTTGATATTTCGAAAGATATCTATCAGACGTGATAAATCAAGACTTTCGACATGTCGAGAGATATCTATCAGACGTGAGAAAACGAGACTTTCGACATGTCGAGAGATATCTATCAGACGTGAGAAAACGAGACTTTCGACATATCGAGAGATATCTATCAGACGTGAGAAAACGAGACTTTCGACATGTCGAGAGATATCTATCAGACGTGAGAAAACGAGACTTTCGACATATCGAGAGATATCTATCAGATGTGAGAAAACGAGACTTTCGACATGTCGAGAGATATCTATCAGACGTGAGGAAAAGATAATTTCGACATGTCGAGAACATCTGATTAATGTGAGATATCGAAACTTTCGACATGTCGATAGATATCTAACTGACGTTAGAAAACGAGACTTTCGACATTTTCGAGAGATATCTAACTGTTGAGAAATATGGACAGTGATATTCAGCTAAAAGATTGTTAAACGTTTATTTCACAGCGTTTGGAATCTAATAAATAAGCTCCCCTCAAAATGTATCAAAAAAATTAATCTTCTGTTATAAAAACTCAGCGTTGTCGCTTTCTTAAAATGGTATTTTTTCCAGATAATTAAGTAAATCTTTGATACTTAAACACGATGTGTATTATAATAAGTAATGTTACATTTAAAATGAAATTGCATTAACAATTCACGCATGAAAGTGGGCCTTGCAAGCAACTGAACGGTCCATGATATTTAATATGACAAAAATCGATCGTCTTTTGACAAAGTATTTTATCTACATAACGTCAAGAACGAAATACCCTATACATACAAGGAAAATGTAGTTTTCTTTTTAAAATATCCTACATTTTAGTTTTGAAATGACATAAAAGAAGGCGTTAAGCATGAATGGCTAGTCGGTGATGAATGGAAATATAAGGAGGTGTTTATTGAAGTGTTCTGCTTTTATTTTGTATAAATCTGCATGAATAAAATATCATTTTGAACAGAAGAATAACGCAATACATGCTTTCATTAATCATTTGTTTGGTGATCATTTAGTCCGCGTACTTGCGCATTGAGCTGTAGGAAATTCAACAGAGGTGTAAAATTAATGCATACAAATTGTATTTAAATAAAAATGTATTTATAAAAGGGAACGCAAACTAAGAGTGGATTTTATGTCGTAAATATAATTTTAGTGAGTCGAATTGGACGTGTATTGAAATGATATATATGTGTGATATGTGAAAATATACACCGGATTTAAATATAATTTTGCATAACCGGACAGTCGTGTAGTGTGATAAATGTTCAAACCATGCAATAACTGCACGACATCACCGTAAAAATCTTAAGAAACTTGTACTTTTTGTGGATAAATTAATAAATTTATGAACGTGAATCAGAACGATTAATTATGAAATGTTTAAGTCGATGTAATGCGTACTGTACATCGTTTCAAGTATTTGTTCTCTGACAATTTTTAAGAAGGATAAATTAGTTCAAATCGATGGCACATACACAGTTATCAGTCAACGAAATCACCACTCCCGTTGACACAGGGGGTTCAATATCGCGAGCAAATCGAAGAAGCTCGCTCGAAGTTTCTCGTGCACAGATAGCTTCTAGCGATGGACACAGAGGACCTCGAAGACCGTCTATGAACCTCGAAACATCTTCAAGATTACCGGAAGTTCCAACTGAGCATGTGCGAAGGGAAAATGGACAAGCCTGGACTGATGAAAGGACGGTCACGCGTGCAGACAGGGATATTCGTGTATCCGGACATAGACACAGACAACATGAACATAATCATATTCGCACCAGGGGCCACCCTGGGCACGTGCATGGGGCTCAACAGGCGAGGCTAACACCTGAAAGTATTCATGCCAATAATAATCATCATCATGACAACCACCACTACAGTCATCATCATCATCATCATTCTAGTCCAGATGAAGGTCGGAGGAGAGACTTTCGAGGTGTTGGCTCGGCAACTACAAGAGACAGTTACGGTTCGTATATTTAACTTAATATTGACTACAAATTCTGCTGTAATCATTGTACAGTAAAACCTCACTTAAAGACCACCTCAGTAATAAGACCATCTCAATATCAAGAACACAATTTTCAAGTCCATTTTCACTGTTTTGCTCTTTCTGTGACCTCAATATTAAGACCACCTCAATATGAAGACCAGTTTTCAAGAGTCACCCTTGATGACTGCTTCCTGGCTACCAATCAGTTCTCGCGCCAAATTTAGGGATTGTGAAGTTCGTGATTGTTATAGTATTAGTTAACTCTTGAAATGTAAATAACAAATGAAAGTTTCTAGAGTTGTCTCTCTTGTAGTATCATCATGTTTATATATCATATAGTGCTTGTATAACATGTAGATGCATGCCTTATTGTCATGAGTTGCTGTATGACTACCATACTGATAAGTACATATTTAATTATACTATAATGCGTATCCTGGTTAATTATTATGTTATGTATATGGTACAGTCAAATACCAAAAACATGGATCAAACTCCGCTCATCGCGGGCCTCGAACTCACGACCTTCGGATCAGGATTCAGGCGCTCAACCCCTAAACCAGTGTACCTCCCTGTATTATTGTATTTTTGTCATTTCAGATGATATGGAAGACCAGAGATTTGTGGTTCCGGCTTTACCAATGCCTATAGCTGTAATGTGTTGTATACTGAATTTTATATTTCCCGGTCTTGGTAAGCAATTGCATATATAATTGACTTGAAACAAATCTTAAATTGAGAAGTTATTTAGAAATAGGCACCTGGTTGTCACGCCTTGTTTTCCGATCTACGATCTAGTTATTGTAGATTGAATAAATATACTTTAAACTCTGCCTGCATAATAGAAGGTAATCCTGAATAGTTTTCAGTTGACACATGCTTTTTTACAAGTTAAATGTTTTCTATTGTCTGTCTAGCTTAAATAACCGGTCACAAATAATTCCCAAGTGCCAAAATGATCTCATAACCCTAGGACTGATGTGTGTATTTACTTAACTAATATAACCTATTCAAAATTCAAAATGATTATTTCCAAAAGTATAAACATGTACATAATTCCTTTGTGCTCCTCAACACACACCCAGTCATTTGAATTTTATCAAACTGCAGTCCAACATTTAAACCCGAAAATAAAGAAACTAAATCATCACGTTTCTTTTATATCGAGTTCAATTATATAGACATCGGTCTGATTCTTAGCTGTATCAACAAATGTACAATTATTCTTTTGAATATATTCAAATTCAATTTAAATAAAAATCAAATAAAAAATCATTCACCAATGCTCGAATGTAGATCAGAATGATGATGTTGCTTTGTGATTAATTTGGATCATTTTTTTTACTCGTTTCTATGTTTAAACAGTAACAAGTTGTTGTGAATAAATGTATAGCAACAATGAAACCGTACTGGTATATATTTCAACGTGTTTATTCAATGACGAAGATGTAGGGCAAGACCACACTAAATAGGATCTAAGTTTAACGTCCCCAGCATTTTGGTACCAAACTACCGGACAGGAAAACGAAGTGTCGATAAAAATACCATCTGTCCCTGCGATATCTCTCTTCACACGAACGAAAGCATTTAACTTTAAGACATAAAAACAAGTAAAAGCTATTAAGCTTGTCACTATTATTTCTCAGAGATTTTCACAGTATCAGACACATTCGGAAAACCTCGACCAACTACGTCAAGTTATCCGAGTAACGAAGTGGTACGGAAATACCCGAGAGCTGTCGAGAATGTATCAGACATGGCTCAACAATTATTTTGTCTTATATTTATAAATCAAGTTGAACTCATAAGAACTTAAACATTTCATCCTCCATTTTGTAAACATTTAGTTAAAACTAATTTATTTTACATCGACTGTGAAACAAGTCATTACAACTAATATCAATCAATTTCGATGAAGGCTTCCAGTGTTACTAACTGATCCCCGCGCCTAATGAAGTATGAAGTAAGGCCACCATGTCTCTCCATTACCTCAATGTGAAGCTTTCTTGTAAAAATATCAAGAATGATCTCCCTTGATTAGCGACTTTGTTGAAGCCATTTTCTCTAAATTGAGTTGTCTCCCTTCCACGCTAAAATGATACCTGTCAAAAATGGTCAGAGAGATCATTCTTGATATTTATCCAAGAAAGCTGCACACGTAACCAACCGGTCCATGCTCTTATTACTGATCGTTTAATTTATTTTTAGGGTCCATGACAGCAGGGTTCTGTGTTTTGTGCTGTGGAGATACCGAGGGTATGACTTCCGGTGAGAAATGTGGCTCATGCTGTACTGTGTTCGGCATTGGGCTGTTGCAGTTACTTCTAGTCGCTTGTTTTCTCGTAGGTTGGATATGGAGTTGCATATGGGGCATCACTTTCATAGGAATGTCAGGTAAATAGCAGGAAATGTAAAAAAGTAAAACCTCACTTTAAGACCACCACAATAGTAAGACCATCTCAAACTTAAGAACACAACTTTCAAGACATTTTCACTATTTTGTTCTTTATTTAACCTCAATATTAAGATCACATCAATAGTAAGACCAGCTTTCAAGGTCCCAAGGGTGTTCGCATTGTTGATGTTTTACTGTACGGCATGTACGCGCTTTTTGTGTAATAATGAATGCCATGTAAATATTGAGTACCTAGACAGACAGACCGACGGACAGGCAGGCAAACAGACACTATCGTCCAGTGGAATACACTACCATCGCATGTAGTCTGCAACGATTCAGTCTCTGAATTTAGGTATTTACTCCATCAATGTTCAACCTAATATTATGAATATATTATTTCATCCTGTTTTTTTACCATACATACCCTTGTATATATTACAGCTCAGGGATTTAAGGAGTTTTAATCCATTGCACATTTTGACCTTATTGTCATGTTTTCCCAGACAGACGGACGGACAGACAGGCATAGCTCATTTGTTTAGTGTGGTGTGTCAGTACTGATATAACCGACTACACTCATATATCACGTTCGGCTTCCAAATGCACGGCGGACGGAAACTTTCCGGTCGTTAATTTAATTTACGCTGTATATTAACACAATATTCACTTACGGAGTAATGTAAAACGTTGTATTCGATTAGATCGAAGTGATAATAATACAACAGAAATGTCCATTAATTATAGTTGTGCCTCTCCGCCTCTGCAGTTTTTATTTACGCCATGAACCAAAAGGACACAACAACACAGTGTGAGTTGGAAAGGCCCGGCATAGAATCATGCCAGACATTTTATTTTCAAAACATACACAACTAAATCAAAATGAATAACAATTACTAGAAATGACAAAGATATATGTAATTTTGGTATTTTCCGTACATTGAACTAAATATGCGCATGCCTTGCTGACTATCATATTCGTTTGATATATGAAGTATTCCTAGCAAAGTTGTGTTGCTTCTCTTCTTCTTCTTAAAACAAAATTATTTAATACTATTTACAACAATGAAACAAATATGCCCTCTACAGTTGACACATACGTGTTTTACATCTTTTCTAGCCTCATACTACGACAATGATGATGACTATTACAACGAGGAACAATATCATCATCAGCAAATAAGAAGCAACAATCCAGTGTATAGGGACCGAAACCGACAAGGTCAAAGTTCACGACTCCCGACGCCACAAGTAGTCGTGGATCAGCCGTATCCCGGTGTAAATTACGAGGATTTACAAAGAGAACGGCGCAGCCGACGGACCGCTAGCAGACGGACACGATCAAGAATATCATTGACACCCTCTAACCTAATATACCCCATGAGAGCCCCATCAAATATAACATATAATTCCCCACCGCCCCCGTACCATGAGTCACCCCCACCCGTATATACAACTCAAGGTCGAACTGTTCTTCCTTCAGTCATTGAACGCTAAAGTAATCATATTTGAATACATTGTATTACTAGAACATGCATTGTCGTATGTTCATTATATATTTATAATTTAATAAAAATGTATGATCAGCATGTCAAAGTTGTGTATTTGAGGTGATTCGTGTTTTAAGACAACATTAAACCTGTGATCTTCGCCAGTCTCCGGGCACAATCGTCATTCGAGTCGAGCAGGATCATGATACATGTAATCATAGATATGTTAAAGTCGCTCATCTTACCTTGTCGACGATAATTTACGGATTCTTTCGAATATTCACCAGTGCCAGGTAAATATCGTCCACAGGAGATTGTCAGTAGAGATCATGGGAGTGATTCTAGAAAGGATAAAGGGAGAAAACACGTGACAATCGTCTGACTATAACCCAAGGACCACAGTAGATGTCGAATTTAACGGACATTTTTGCTTTTCCTCAGGACATCAGCGGCAGCCAATTGTGTAAACCATTTAGTTTGGCTAAAATTAGGCCAAAACTCGATTTGATTGGTTGAAATGTGGTTTGGCCACGTCATGAGCCAATCAAATTGATTAAAATTACAGGTAACCTCAGGTTAAAGTTAACCTATTTTTATACTGTGATAATTTGCAAAATGCACGAAATAAAAACAACAACGAATTCGTGTAGTATGCTCTCTTCGAGATTTTTAATGAAAACATGTCACATATTTAATACATACAATATATTCCGTGTAAGAAAAGTTATTTACATATACTGTACATTAATTACACAAAAATGTAACTGAACGCAGGACAAGTATAATCTGCAATGGAAATATAAACATCTTCATCCATCGTTGCTAGTGACGATAGACGCCCATTATAAAAATGGATAAATATTCGCAACGATTTGTGATTTTCCACACGGATTGTCTAATTCATCAAGCCAAACCAAGCTCTCCCCGACACAAACGAACTGGCTCCGGAAAAATGAAGTCCTCTTTTGACATACTTGGAAACGAATCGAACCACTTGTAATTGTATCTGTCGTGACCATATCAAAAGACATTGTCTCTTTAAATATCACTGTGTTTTTGCCTTTTGCGCCTTTTGTCTTTTTCTGTTTCATTCCTGATCTAGGCATAATACAAACTTTTACCAATGTTTCCCTCTTCGCTTTGGCGTGTGGCAATTCACACAGGGATTCGATCCTATCTACATCGATTATCAACTTGTTTTGGCTTGGTACACGAATCGTGATATGCATACTGGAGTTTTTGTCAATCCGACAGTTCCTGCAGGGTAATTGTTGCATTTTAAGCAAATGACTTTGTTCATTTTTATTTAACCAACTTGTTTCTTCAAGCTCAGTAGCCGTTTTCTTCCGATAATTTTCGTTTGATAGCTCACTCAGGCAAGTGGACTTATTTGACTCATTTTCTTTGTATTTGTTATTCAACGCAGAAGCCTTCTTCATGCCGTAAACATTTCGCTTCTCGTTATTAGTTATGTTTTCTTGCATGATCATACCGCTGTACTTGCTGTCATACCTTTTATAAAAAGATTCGAAGAATTGCACAACATGTCTCTCCGTAAGCTCTTTGATAGCATTATCTTCATACATTGGACTCTCTGGCACACTGCTTTCTAATTGTGTAGGTGCATTACGTGCCAAATTTGAGTTCATGCTGTTCTTCTGATCCTCTATACAATCGGTTTCATGTTGCCCGATACCGAAATATTTGTAACGGAGATGACGCGGGTTGTATTTTGAATGTTGCTCATATAATTTCTCATGTTTTTCATCAATGTCTTCATTCATTTGCCAATCATTGCATATCGACATCAACATCGAGGGGGATTTTGGCGGTGTAAGCATTTCGGCTACTCGCTCTTCTACAATATTTCGCATTTTCGTCTTTTCCTCTTGCTTCTTCTGTTCCAGGATAGCTTGGATTGATTCTGATATTGTTTTAGTTTTACGACACGAAAAGCCATCATATTTTTCACAGAAAGGAAGGAATTTTACTTTTGGCAGACTCTTTTTTTGTGTAATGACTCTTTTTTCTTCAGCCTCTTCTGCACTTTCATCACAAGGACATGCTTCTTTAGCAAAGTGTGATAAAGATTCGCTCTGTGATTTTGAATTAAGCATCCTACCAAGTCCGGATAACTCGACAGATTTACGTCTGATATCCTCAATACCGCTCGCCGCTTTTAACAGGTTTTTTTTTACAAGTTGCCACCGTGATGATACGGCCGGAGTTCGTTTTTCTGCGCACCTGTCATCCTGTAATGTCGGTTTCATTGTAAAAAAGCTCATCCGTCGTTTGTTTGGAGGGGGAGAAGCATCCTCACCAATATCGGCTATCACTGCGTTTATGTAACTTTCATCGTCTTCCATCGACTCCAGATCATTCTTTTCCATGAAGATGTCAAGTCGCATGATAGACGATTTTCGTTGCCGAGTTTCTTCAATACCAGCTCCGTTTCCAGTTGTTTGATCGTTTAATCCATCTGTACGAGACAAATCAAAACTGGCCGACGTAGGAACCTTTTTACGTCTTAAGTTTGACATCTTGACACACGTCGAGTCGCTGTTCGATCTGATGGTTTTCATCATTTTTATCGGTTAACTCGGTACCAAGCGAAGTTTTACCAGCGAATTACTGCAGCTCAAGACACGAAGTAATGCATGGAGCAGTTAACAATGCCTCTTTTATAGCAATGACAGGAATACACTCCTTGAAAATCTTGAAATTAACACTTTTCTTATTCGATAATTTTTTATGTAAACTGTCATTTATCAGATAACAAGAAACCTACTATAAATTCAGAGAGCAATCCTGTCCCTATCACAATGTATAAGGAGGAAAAAATATTTCCAATTTCCACGTGTGGACGACACCCAGGTGATCTGTTGAATATCTTCTGTTTGAAATAAATATTCCAATAAAGTTATATATACATGTATACGTTCGAACGGTTAATCGTTTACATCCCTACTTAAAATCTAACAACAGTACCAGGTCTATCGGTGGGTGCTTCAACATGCTTGTCGCGTTTCAGTGCGTGCTTGGTATAATTTATTCTTTTTTCTATCTTCTTCGTGCAGCTGTGGATCTCATGGCGGTCTTTTAAAATCTTAATGAATGTAGGACATTAGCCTACTGTCAGGAAGAGGCTTTTGTCCGCCTATGCAAATTTGAGCTTAGGGGCTAATGTCCTAGGGGCTATTGCCGTCTACCAATCCTAACAATCTCAGTTACTTTGTTTTTAAGTGCATAATAGTCCAGAGAAAGTTATTGACATTCTTATCCCAATCCCAATCTGCGATACACTGGTAATTTGTAAATACACCGGAACCTTGATGTTCACTTAATGCACGTGCGCGTTATACACGTGCTCAGTCAACGTCGTACGGTGTAACCTCCCTAAACCGGACTCCTTCGGGACCGGTTGAAAATTCCGGTTTACAGAGGTTTCCGGTTTATAGAGGGTTTTGTCATTTTGATGCCATTTCATACTCTTACCTAGCGACACAGGCTAATCCGGAAATTGAAAAAAGTTTACTTTTTCACTCTTTTCAACATGCCACGCTTGTCTGAAGTTGCAGGCTTTTGGAATGCTTCAGGCGGGAATGACGGCCAGTGCCGTCGCCCGCAGGTTTGGCTGCTGTGGGAAGACCATACAGATGCTTGCTACCCGGTACCAACAGACTGGGACTGTTCGCGATCGTCCCCGCCCTGGTCACCCCCGTGTCACCACCGCCAGAACTGATCGCTACATCACGTTAACGCACTTGCGTCAGCTTAGGTTGCCAGCCACCGTAACGACTAGTAGATACGGTGTGTCATCGCAGACCATCCGTAATCGCTTGCGATGCAACGCTCAGCCAATCAGAGCACGACGCCCATATATCAGTCAAATAATGACGCGACGTCACCGTGGTGCTAGGTTATTGTGGTCACGACATCATTTGAATTGGAGGCGGGCTGATTGGAACCGAGTTCTCTTTACTGACGAATCTCTGTTCACACTCAACCATGCAGATGGTAGGCTACGCATCTACAGGCGTAAAAACGAGAGATTCGCAGATTGTTGTGTTGTTGAGAGGGACAGGTTCAGTGGTGGGGGTGTAATGGTATGGGATGGGATCATGGGTAACCGTAAGACTGAGCTAGTAGTCATACAGGGCAACCTAAATGCACAGCGTTACATTATTGATGTGCTCCTCATGCAATGCCTTTCATTCGCCGCCACGGCCCTGGTGTAACACTGCATCAAGATAATGCCCGCCCGCACACAGCCAGACTCACAACTCAATACCTGGCTCGAAACAATGTCGCCGTACTTCCATGGCCTGCGGTCTCCCCTGATCTCAACCCGATAGAGCACATCTGGGATGAGCTGGGTCGTAAGGCGAGGGCCAACCACCAAATTGACAACATTCGAGATCTGACAGAGGCTTTACAGCAAGAGTGGAGGAATCTGCCTAATGCACTTATTGTGCGTTATGTCACGTCCATGCGCCGTAGAATTATGGCGTGTATTGGTGCAAATGGTGGACACACACGATATTAATCATACTGGATACAACTTGGACTTTTTTAGGGAGAGAAATCTTTAATCCCTAAACATTTTTAAAACACAACTTTTCTTCAGATTTTTTGTTTTGACCCCTACCGACTTCGCCATTATCTCACTCGAAAACTTTTCATCCCAGCAAAATTAGGTCAACTAATATGGATTCACAAATGAATGAACTTCATTTTGTGAATGGGTCTTAGTACCACCAACCTTATATTATTACCTTATCTCCGGCAATCTTTCTTTGAATATGGTGGGACGTTTCTACATTTGCTCAGTATATTTGTAGTATGTATTCTACAGAAAGGGGCAAAGGGAGAGCACGCACGATGTGACGAAGGGAAAAGACCTCGTGACAATCTCATGTGGGGTCAACCCCAAGTGGTGTTTTTGTCACTGACCCTTCCAAAGCAGTACTCCAATTTTCATCCATATGTATGTTTGTATCTTGTCCATTATATCTTAAATTTGTATTTGTTTTACTAATTCATGTATATTTTCATGTCTCCTTTTGTTTTTAGTGGCTGTCAAGTTTGTAAAAGGCATTTTCTGCTAGACTTTTCCATTCATCATAATTTGTAAGAGACACACAACTTTCTTAATATGCATGTACATAATTTGAGACTTCATCTTCCTTATAATGCGTTGGATCCACTCTGGGGTATCGTCACTCATGTGACTGTACAGGGTGATGGGTGGCAAATGTCCATACAAAATAAATCTAAAAGACAAAATTTGATAAAAGCATTCATGCACATGGTTAATGGTATTATTGAGTCCAACCTGAAATCAATATGTTCTGGGAAGCTGGTTTCACAAATTAATACAAGCTGGAAAGAATGAGTGGTGGTACACATGTGTTCCACAGAAGGACCGAAGCCGCGAACAAGCACGTAGTGTACATCTAAACGGACGGTCTTGTGTTTGATATGTGGATTCTAGTGAGCTCAGGTTGTCCCGTCCGAGATGGTAATCCGGAGGTGTTTACCGCTTTTGACAGTCTTGGTCATCGCCGAGGATGCTAATGGTAGCTTCAGTCGGGTTACGTTCGGGTGTAATCCCAACAACTTTACAGTTTATATGGTTAAATATCCTCAGTCATGATTACTCCCACCTCTTAACCATGTCAAGGTCATCTTCATTTCCTCCCCCCACCTCTGTACCATGTCAAGGTCATCTGCCATTCCTTCTCTCACCTCTGTATCATGTCAATGGTATCTGCCATTCCTTCTCCCCCTCTGTACCCTGTCAAGGTCGTCTGCTATTCCTTCTCCCGCCTCTGTACCCCGTCATGGTCATCTGCCATTCTTTTTCCCACCTCTGTACCATGTCAATGTCATCTACCATTCCTTCTCCCCCCTCTGTACCATGTCAAGGGCATCTGGCATTCCTTCTCCCCCCCTCTGTACCCTGTCAATGTCATCTGCTATTCCTTGCCCCACCTCTGTACCCTGTCAAGGTCATCTGCCATTCCTTTTCTCACCTCTGTACCCTGTCAAGGTCATCTGCCATTCCTTCTCTCATCTCTGTACCCTGTCAAGGTCTCCTGCCATTCCTTCTCTCACCTATGTAGCCTGTCAAGGTCATCTGCCATTCCTTCTCTCATCTCTGTAGCCTGTCAAGGTCATCTGCCATTCCTTCTCTCGCCTCTGTACCCTGTCAAGGTCTCCTGCCATTCCTTCTCTCACCTATTTACCCTGTCAATGACATCTGACATTCCTTCTCCAACCTCTTTACCCTGTCAATGTCATCCTGAAGGGCAATGGTGTCCTGCAGAGCGAGGATCTTCCTGTAAAGGAGACAATCATCTGCAAAGAGGAGGATGATAGTAAGAGACACTTTCTGTGGATGGTCATTAATATATATAGATGGTCAGTAATATTCCTACCATGACTACCTTTGTGATGTTTTCTTGCAATTGTGTTGCTTGTTAGACAATATGTGGTGGATATTCTAGTTATTGCATTGCTCGAGTGTGGTCGATGTGTTCCTTTGTTTTCCAGCAGACAGTGGACAGAAACATTTGGATCTTTACAATTTAAAGTCACACAATGGCAAAGTGAGTTTCTTCTTCGGAGCTGCCATTTTGTCCAACCAACCATCATCACGTGACTTTTGTGATGCCAGTGGTTATTGCTGTACTGCAAGGGAAGATAACCGCTGCGTGGAGTTTGGCAGGACCTGGAACACACTATAACACAGGACATATGAACGTAGCCAAATGTCTCAGAAGGACATGACTTGCCCAGTCCAGGAAGTAAACCCAGACCTTCCAGAGGACAGCCTAACCACCGAGCTAACAAGTCCAGCTGTGTAATCATGCTGTGGTGTGTTATGGTAAGGAGGTTATAAAGTTTAAATAAACCAGACGATCTTCATCAAACAATCTCAACCTGGTTAATCAAATAACGCACCAAAATACACAATATTCCACTAGTCATAGTTTATTCAAATTTTACATCAACGAATTATTCGTTATTTTCATATATAAGAATTAGCCTCTCTGCTAAAATAAAACTATGGCATACATAAACTAGTATTCTATGATTTATTACAATAATATTGTCCTTAATAAACCACTTATTTGTAAAATGCCAAACCATAACAATTGACGTGGGTAGGTTTGACAATTCAACTAAAAAAATGATTTGGTACCAATTTTAAACAATGCTTAAAGGCTGTAAAGCAATTTTGAGTAGGTGAAAATTTCGGTGTATCCATCAGAGTACAGTTAACAAACAATTTAATATGATGGCCTTAACATTAATGAAACAATAACATCATTACTTAATACATACAACAAAATAACCAACAGTATCACAGTAACTCAAGTAAAACTGGAATTTTGTACGATTTAAACTGATTCAATATACATTTAATGTCATTTTCAGTTATCGTTCCATCTCCTGGTAAGGGACATTTGTTGACGAAGGGGCCGATGAAGTTGATGACACCTGGTCAAGATTCCGTATAAACACGGTGCTATCAAACAATGTACTGCCTGCACGATACTTGGCTGATGATGCTGTAAAATAAAACATACAAGTATTGAATACAATGAACGAAAGGTGTTGGATCAAGACCTTTGAGAAGAGTCATTTTATAAGGCTGAAATCCTGCTCCTTCTTTGATGGTGTTAACCTTTGTAATTCCTTGACAATTTACTCTTCACCTCAGATTCCATCAGTCAGATGCATTTGATACAATCAGCCTACGGTAGGGGACACTTGTCTATGAAATATTATCAATAATAAAGGAGAAAAGCAGACACCAATATCACTAACAGGAGTCGGCTTCTATAAAAAAATGGAAAATAATACGAAGCAGAAAATAACAGAAGACTGAGTCAATAGTGATCCAAATGTAAAGTTACTCATAGCTGTCATCCTTTATACCCACCAAAAAAGCCACGCTCCACAACATTTTATTGGCCCATGGCAAATAGTATCAATTAAGAGAAATACATATCTAGTTACAAAGCGTTATTTTAAATAACTTGACTAGCTACCTAACACACTTTATAAATTATGTTGGGGGATACAACAAAGACTTTTAAAAGAAGCCAAAGCCAGAACTTTACAAAGATTATGACGCTGCACATCTTAACATGTACGCAATAGGACATAAAAAAAATCTAAATCTGCCATTGTTAAAAACAACATCTAGAGCACAATCTTACCATCAGTTGCTTGACGACGGAATTTTTTGCCATATATTTTTAACCCAACAAACACGAAAATTGCCACAATCACAAGAATGCCAATCACCAATGCTGCAATGGCACCTCGGCTCATTCCTGGCTCACTCTGACGAGGTCTTAAAAAGAGAACAGAAGTCAAGACAGAAAGGTCAGATCTGATTTATTCTACGACTTTCTAACCAAATACTTGGTTATCATTCGAAATAAATATCAGGTAATGATGTATCTTCTTAGGCATGTCAAATTAAATTCTCCAATGGAAACTATGTATGATTTTAAATGAAATTTCAGGCCTGATGAAGTCCAACTGTATATAAAATTTGGCACTATTTTTTAGAACATTGATCATCAAACACAGTTGGATTCATGTTAATTTATTCTCAAGAAACTTATCCATTGAGTGTAATATCTGTTACAGTTCCATTCACTCATGGCGACAGGTTTGTGACTAAATTATATGACAATCATTGGTTCAGAATAAAGTCAGCCCGTTGAAATTATATAGTTAAAATATGGAATAAATAAAAACTGGTCCAAATTGAACCAACAATTTTGTGGTGGTCTTTAAAAAAAAGGTCTTAAGAAACAACAAAAGTTGGCACAAGCAAAAAATGTCTATCATCTAACACGGTAATTACATGTAAATGTATTTACAATCCTCGAAATAAGAAATGATGTGTCATTAGAAAGGATAGGAGTTTTCAAGGAAACTTGTAAATTGCCGTATTATTGGACAATTTTCAGTTTGATTGGCAAACTGACAGAAAGTGTAAAACAATGCATACACATCCTTTTTCGTAATGATACTTGTTAATTTGAAAGTCTAGGAAGGGTCAGTGTTTCTTGTTATATTTGCCACAAAATACCACCCAGGTAGAAATTGTAGAAGTTGTTCACCTTGCAATTATTTGGCTTCACTCATCTGTTGTCTTGATACCAGCATTACACGAACTGGTTAATAACATCAACTACATTTGTAAATGAATGCTTTCACTGCCTTAAGTACAGTTTTTTAGTTAACTGATTTTATTTCATGTGAACAAACATCAGTAGCACTGGTTGCAAACATAAACAGAAATATTTCATGATTAACTCAGTTGTTACAGCACTCAAACTGCTTTTTCATCAGGTTTTATGCCGTTTTTCAACATTTTTCTTGAAATTTATTATCAACAAATACTAACTTGCTCTTCCACAAGCAACTGACAACTTTTCTATATGTGGAGCACACTACCGTAGCCAATGTCACGGAAGAACATAACCTGCCCAATGTTTAACGCGGATCTGCTAGGCGTAGGTCTAGCGCTCTAGATACCGACTGAGCTAGCCTGGCTGGTGGACTCAAACTGCAGATGTGCAAGGAGTAGCTTCCTCATGTTCTCTGAGACAATGTTAGTGAAAATAATTCATCCTTAGTCAGGCATAAAAAATATGTTTGTTTCAGGTATTCCGTCCAACCCTTTTTGCCCTAACCCTAGAAAAAATGTTTGCGAGTTAACATGTTTTTGTGTGTAAAATTCCTTTGTGTGGGTTTTTCATTAGGTTCATATTTCTGCCCAGTTATTAGATGCTTTACGAGTATTCCAGCCACAGAGCATATTATAATCACATTGATTAAACATCATCCATGTTAAAAGGGAAAGGGGTTTTGTCTTTTGCATATATTCATTTAAATCTATGCTAATTTGCTTTGTTTGAAAAGAAATCTAGAAAAACAAAACATTTCGACCTATCTACCCTATTTTATTTGGGCATTCAGGAAACCTGAAACAAACATATTTGTCTAGGCTTCAGTTGACTTTCACATCTGATTCATGTGTGGAAGTTGACAGTTGCTTGCAGAAGAACAGTTGACTGGTTAAGTCGACTGATAAAAGTACAAAATAGAAATACGGTTGATAAATGGCATAAAACGTAATTTACCTGTTATTAGTTAGCTTTGCTGTAGAATGGTGAAAACTTTCTTCAGTTGAATTATCTACGGCTTCTGTTGTCATATCGGGTGTTATATAAATGGGTAAACCCGGTTTTTGGCTTCCAGGCTGGGTTGTAACCTGGGGCACATTGCTTGTATTTTCTGTTGGCTTAGCAGTCTGGTCTTGTGTTGAATCCGTGAATGACTGTGTAGTTGAAATTATGGGAATACCAGTCTCAATACTGCCAGAGGTATTTGTCCATTTCGGCGATGTAATACTCATAAGATGAGAGGATGAGGACTGAGAACCAGTCAATCCATGTATTGGTTTAGTACCTAGGTGAGTGGATGAGTCAGCTCTTTTAGTAGAAATTGAAGTTACAGGATGTGAACCAGTCACTGTTGAGATGTCAGTCACTTTAGATGTAGTCAACGGATGAATGCCAGAACCAGTCGAAATTGGATTCACAGGTGAATTAACTGTGGTGCTAGCTAAAGCAGGTGAACTTTGTGATAATCTGAAGGTATTTATTAAAATAATTATTATTAATAATTTGCATTTTTAAAATTTGGCCACATTTGACCAAAGGAAATCTTAATACACTACTGCCCCTTTTAGTAAAGTTAGATCAAAATCTGCAAATCGGGTAAAATGACATTGCATCATTATAAAATAATATCTCAAAACAGACATGTATCCGGCTCATCTGAGCATAAAATGTTTGAATTGGCTTTATCCAGTATTGTTGCTACATTGGCTAAAACATCTCTAATAAGAGCCATTGCAATGTAAAACCGATTGAAAAAATCTTATTTATCATATTACTTACAGTCAAAACCGGCAAAATAGCCTGATTGTTAAAAAAATGGATTTTTTTTTAAATTTTATGATGTACAAACATCTTTCTTCAACAAATACGGATTAAAACATTATGAGTTCATTCTTTATAAATGTATGTTGAGTGATGTTTTAACCATAGGAAATATATTTTTCAAGTTTGGTTAATTAAACAAATGAACAAAAAACGAGCATGATATAACTTTAATGTATCAATGAATGAAAGTGAGTCTTGTCAATGAACATGCAAGTGTAGCTTTCACTGCTTACAATGGACGAAATATTTATCACAAATCTTATATATTGTATATAACATTATAGCTGATGTGTATTGATGCTGATATGTTAGGCAACAGAGTAACTTCTCTAAAGAATGAGTTAAATCTTGATTATTCATACAGTTATCTTAACAAAGAGTAACATTTCATGGTCTCAATTATCATGCCATACTTGCTACATGCATGAAAATTTCAGATAAATCGTATGAATACCACCAACTTGATTTTTCAAGGGAAAGAATGACATAATACGATCTATCATAAATATTACAACTGAGTGTGGAGATCAACTCCAAGCTCAAGCATCTGATTGGTTGTTTCTGAACTCAGTCGTAGAATTGACCAATGGCTTGGCCGCATTCAAAGACTAAACTCCAAACTAAAATGTTATCATTTCAAGATTATGACGTACCCAAAAGACCCTGGTTAGTGTAGTTATATTGCTGGAATGTACCACAGTTCCTTGTAAAGTTCTATGGTCAATGCAAATTTGAGCTATTTTCGATTCTTATGAAGATTACACAAAATTAAAGCATACGTGAGAGCATTTTGGGGAGATGCAGGTCCTTTTGTAGGCATTACTCCATTTGACTTAGAGGCAATGTGATTGGTGAGCATTGCTGGATCTGTTGCAGTCTTTGTCAAACCTGAAATTGGTTAGAATTGTGTTGTGTCAGATTAATTTATGATTTCACATGTACAGTGCTGTTAGATTGACCGCAAACTGGTGCATGAGCTTTCAGGACTGATCGACATGGATCAGTCCTGAAAGCTTAGGTAAGAAAATGTAGCCATATGTAAAACTATAACAGATGTTTGATTCACTTTTCTATCAATACTGTATTGCAACTTTTCTCCATCAAGCATACTGAAAAGCACAAACACTTTACTGTGTTCACCGATTTTGAAATGATCCTCTGACCTTGGTAAAAAACTAATTACACATGTAATGTAAATAGAAAGTAGAAATGTGTCCATTCACTCAGGTGCCTCCACTTCACTCAATCAAGGGCATAACTCTGCCATACTAAATAAATCCAATGAAAAAGTAAGACTAACCAACCTAGTAACTCCAGTATATAATAAATATATTTACTCTTAAAACAAAGTAATGTCAAGGCCAATTTCAGTGGGTCAGTCAGTTCACCTCAAACAATGTTTTAAGGTGACCTAATTGAAAATATAGAGCTTACCTGGTGGTGTTGGTGGGTGAGGTGGCGATGAGGTTGGAAAGAAACGTGAAACATCACTTATATTCTTCAGTTCTTCATCATTCTTCCAGACACAAGTAGGGTACTTATTCACACTTAGTTTACAGTGCTCTAGTTGGCTACATATATCTAAATCTTCTCTGCAAATAAGAGCATACTAAGGTAAAATAAATAATCTATTCGAAACCATGTATTATTGAGGTTTCATACAGAACTTCCCAAAAACAAAATCAAATACTTATTTTGTGGACTTTTCAACATTTTATGCTTCATGTACTGAAGTTGTATGCATACACTTTAAGGCTCTTATTGTTCAGTAATATCTTTTCCCAAAATTTGCTTAGGAGCTCAAATTTTTTAAATTGTTGATAAAAAGATTCTAAATTTGTTCAAATTTGTTAAATGATTATAATCATTAGTGAACAACATTAGAATCACCATTGCATTGTATCATCATTCTATATATGAATCAAGAAAATTAAAACAATTTTGATTATTTCCCAATTGTGAATCAAAATACCCTCTCATATTCAATTTCGATTATAGATTACATGTAATTGCAATTAAGGGCACACAAATATTGAAACCAAATACCCTTTGAAGATGCAACTTGCTCTTGAATACAAAGCCAGTTGGTTGAATAATTAGAAGCAAGCGTAAGTGAACAAAATGTAATTATTTGTACAAATCTAAAAGCTCAGTAACAGAGCTGTCCAACTTTAAAGTGACAATTTTTTCTCATTTTCTTACAATTAATGACCAAAATCTTGTTATGGAATTATGGATTCGCATATGTTACATACAGTGAATAACAACCTACATAGCTACACATGGTATAGGACATCGATCAAGATGATCCATCGGTCCAGGAGGCTCGGGTATGAATTCGGTAGTGAATGACGGAGGATCTGAAATGAACAAAACGAAACTTCTTACACAATAGTTTACCACAAGCCATCTGTTGTCATGAAAGATTTGGTTGTCCAAAATATGCAGCCTCTTGAAATAAAGTCTCTATTTTTTTTTTATTATTAAAATAAACAAAGATTTGTTCACTTACAGTAGCAGTTAGTGGATGGGAAGTCCTTGAGGTCAGTCCTAAATTGTCCATGACACTGGTCTAAGTCTGTATCACAGTAACACGGACACTGGCACGTAGATGACGTCATATTACTGAGACAGTACTGACATTGTGGTAACGACAGGTCAGACAAATCGCTGTCATCGACCAGGGTCTGACAGCTTGTACATAACTGAAAAACAGAAAGACCGGTCTTATTCTTTCATTTCACTTGCAGAACATGCGTGACCACTTCACACAGTCCAATTTCTATACTCTACAACTAAGCAGAGTTAATTGTATATGGTGTACAACTAATCTTAACCTTCAGTTTGCAAAAATTTGCTTGCTTTAGATGTAATAGATTATGACTGTATGGTATTTTCTGACAAATGTTCAAATGAATGTGTATCCAGTACAGCTAACCTTACAAGAATTTTCTTTCTTTCAGGGGGATTTCAAAAGGCATTAGACAGAAAAACTAATAAAACTCTTAATTTTAGTTAGTGCTTGTACTACCTGAAAAATGTGGTCAAACAGATGCCCTGTGAGTGATGAGTACTGGTTATAATCTGGCTCAGGAAATTTCTTTAAGGCCATCCTAAACAAATTGTCAGTTTGGCATAATCCTACCCAGCAAAATTTAGTTGGGTAGGTAATTCATGTTTTATTTATTTTTGTTTAGTTGGGTAGGTAATTCATGTTTTATTTATTTTTGTTATGGTCATCTTGTAGTGTTAATTATTAATTCACAGCTTAAAAAGATATCACACTTTAAGACCCCTCTAAACATTTGTGAATAGGGGCCATTTTCATAGGTAGGTAGGGTTATACCAAACACAACATTTTTTTATGATGGTCTTAATCACGGATATATAAACCATAACTTCTCTCGATTCCAAAACAAGATGGCAAATGTCACAAAATTTTAATCGTGGGTTTGATCTCGGAAGAAAATCTCACCAGTCGCGAGAGTTCAAACAAATCTAGATACAAATAGTAGGACTCCATTGTTTGTTTGTCCGTGGTTATGCAAAACCAACAATTTTAATATGATGGCCTAATGTATGTAGGAAATCAATAAAAAGCTAACCTGCTTTAGATGATCATCACATTTGAGTTTGTCCCGATCTTCCAACACAAGTATAAACAAGTTTGTGTCTGGAATGTCATGAAGACTAAATCGTAAACACGGGTCACTGTTGTCAAGGTCAGAGGTTACATTTTCTGTTAAGGTGAAGGTCATCTTATGGAAACCATCTGAAAATTCAGTACACCATTCTTGCTGAAGAAAAAATATATAAATGATTTAATCAAACCAGCCTTGTTGACACCTCATTAAACGAAAACGAAATATTTGATGGAAGTTATGCAGGTTTCAACACCACTAAGACAAATTTCAAGGACTTTCCAGGAACTTTTTCTGGTTTTCAGTGACCATTTCTATTACAAATTCACTGTAAAGTTAACAATTGTGACAATAGATTTATGGGCGTTATAGCTGAAAGGGCATTCTGTATAAATCACAATGAATTGCCCTGCCCAAGCAAACAAAGATGAAGTGACATTTTCTTCTAACTAGTTCTTTTTTTCTTAACCGTCTATGACTTTATTCTCACAACACGGCAAATTTAGCAATAACATATTTTTCAAGGAGTTTCAGATGAAATCAGTTATTTTTCAAAATTCAAGTACTTTTCCAGGTTTTTAGCCAATTTCAATGAGTTTTCAAGGACTAGAATCAATTCAAGGAGTTTTCAAGAGCCTATACGAACCCTGTTCTTTAACTGGCAGACAAAATGGTGGTTTTCTCCGGATATTTTTTACATTTGGGTGTGTGACTATAAATCTTAGCAGGAGTCTGTTCTCCATGGTTATGGTACTTAGCACAATTTTGACTTGATAACATACTTTGCATTTTATAAAGAATAAATTTGTAACAGAACATTATCATATGAAACAAACTGCTAGCTGGGCATTATTAAATATATTAAACACCTTTCCTATATCATATCTTACTTATGGTTAGTGAACTGCAATTATCATGAAAAAACTATTGTCAGCATCTCTAACAACACTACCCACTATTTTGAGGAAAGGTCACATGATTGATTGGTCAATTATTGTTCACATTTTTTAGAAGACTTTTATAAGCAGAAAATGTGCCAAAGAAATTTGATTAAGAGCCGATTTCTGCAGTTCCGAAGAACAACACAATATATTCTTAAGGATGGACATTACACACTAATCATTTCTCCTTATAATAAACATTTCAAGTAGAGATATTCAGAAACTACAGTCCAACATGTCCTTATGGTCACCTTGAATACACTGCATGGTTCATACAGAATTTCCGAAAAAATTCAAGTACTTTTTCCCATTTTCAAGGACTAGAAATGACATAGACATATATATATGCTTTATTTTCAAAATCCAATAAGCCTTGCAGCCCATGAGGACAACATATTTACAAATATATACAATCATATGTAAACATATGTGGAGAAGATTATGTTATTACTTAATGTATTTCACAAGTTTACCCCCCCCCCCCCCCAACCAAGATGACCATCACTGCAGCATTAAAATTACACAGTGTGATTATTACTTAAAGAAGGCATAAAACATGTCTAGTGCCATACTGTACTGTATTATCATACTATAAACTTCCCGATGATATTGATTCAGAAAATCGAAAAAGAAACATCAGAGTGACAGTTTAAAAACAGCATTTTCTATAATTGTAAGCGTAGCACATCGGCTTTACTCACAATTCAGGTTAGGTAACTCTTTGTATCACAAGATGAACTTCTGATATTTATGTTGCACAGTGTCAAAACTGTTAACAGGTGTATTTCGGCCACTGAACAGCAAACTATGGCTGCATGTTAATTACATCTGTGCGCAATAGATTCTCCATATCAACAGTATTTTACCAGTTTATAACCAATAATAAGAACTTATGTTTACAAACCCGGAGCGTTCCACCACCTGCCAGTTTCTTTGCAAGCCATGGATACAGACTCGCTACGTGCATTCCTGTACTGGAACCTAGGGTATCTAAAATTTGCCTGAAAGATCAGTTGCAAATCATTAACAACAATACACTCAAATGCTTTTCTAATTGGTCACTTTTTGAATTGTCATATTTTTCCAAACAAATACACAGAAATATAAATTCACTAAATTTGTGTTTCATCACTCATGCACACATCTCAATATTCTAAAAGCACAAGTCCACACACGATTGTACAAAAATATCCTAATAAAAATGTCTATCAAGATTAATAGCTGCAGAAATGTAGGGTGACTAATAAGAAGTGTTTCAGTGTAGTAAATTGTCATGATTCTTCCATTACTTCTCAGATTAAGAGCTTTCATTTAAACAAATCTTTATAATTCTATTACTATACTTGACACAATTAAAAACGCAACTATTTGAACTAGGCGTCATTTTGTAGTACCAACTGTCCGTGCTAGTTGCTGTTTTATTTGAATCCTTTTAGTGTTTTTTGAGAGATGTTCTAGACGAGCAGATACACTAATTACACAAATGTTTACATAAAAGGGGGAGATAATTCTGCAATGACTCAAGGTACAGCCATAATTCCTTTACCCAACACGTCCTTTCACTGATGTCAAACTATAGACCAAGTTTCTTTCATAAACCCTTTATTACTTTTGGAATGATTATCTGGACAATTTATTTACACTCATTGGATTTATTTGAACATACAAATGGGGATAACTCTGCAATGACTAGAGATACAGCTATGATTCTTGTGCTCTGCACTTCCTGTCACTGATATCTATCCATAGTCCAAGTTGCATTTAAATCCTTCCATACTTTCAGAGTTATTCTCCAGACAAGCATGATGTGATGTACAGACGGAAGGATGGACTAAGCGGTGACTGTGCTTTCCATTGTCATAGCCTGATTATCATCTGTATCAATGTCTGTGTACACAAAAATGTTAAATATTGTGTTTAGCTTAGTTTCAAAAGAAGTCCCAATGATAAAGTCCCACAAACGAGGGTCGGCAGCCACGTTCGGTGCTCTTGTTAGTTAATGCTGGTACTCACCCCGATGTGTCCAAGATATGGCACCATTGGTCTGCACACATACCAGTCTGAAAGTTGACAAAGCGAGATTTTAATACAGTTCTTAAATTGCAAGAACATGGTTGCCCTCATCAAGGGCTTTTAAGTTGTGAATGGGCCATAACTCCTCCAAAACTTGATGGATTGTAACCAACATCAAACTTTGCCCAATTTGCATCAAATCCATCCATCCTTTTAAATAATTATTGATCAGAATCAATTTTTCCCATGGACAGGGGTAACCCTTTATGCCACTCACAATTTAAGGAAATGATCATCAAAAATAGACCAGCATGGAATGAATACCAAAAGCAATTTCATCAACATATTTCAAGAAACAAGTCACATTTATTGCCAGGTGACTTTATACTAAAATGGAAATGTTTAGGGGCACGACGCATGACAGTGGGTCAGACAGACTAATGTATGAAGTATCACAGTTTGCCCCAAGTGTCAGACATTGCAATCCGATGATAATTAAGGCTCACAGTGTTCCATTTAAAATGTCCCCATGAATCAGTAGTATACCAAGGGGATTGTGCAAGAACAATGTAATTCAGTTTTGTTTAAGATCAAAGCAGATACTTCAACCTTGTATACCCACAATCATTATGGACTACCGTAAAACCTCAATAATACGACCACCATTGGGACCCTTGAAAACTGGTCTTCTTTTTGTGATGGCCTTTGTTATTGAGGATGAATAAAGTAGTGAATGTAGTGTGAAATGAACTTGAAAATTGTGTTTTTAATTTTGACATGGTCTTATTATTGAGGTGGTGTTTACTTATGCGAGGTTTTACTGTATTTCATTTTCTTCTTTATTCGATAGAAAAGTAAGGAACATTGCCTTTAAGCAGTATGTTAAGCACAAGACAATGTTCAGAAGTCAGTAAGGATTCATTCTCTCTTTTTTCTTAATTCTGAACTCCTTCTTGACCGAAACAGAGTTACAATAGTTTGGCAACTTACTCTGATTGTAAGAAGTTTTTTCATAATACTATGAAAGACTGGTGGTGACATCCACACTCCATTATTTCTCTACTAGGTAATTCTAAATTTGGTCAGTTGAAATACAGTAAAGTTCTGCTACATGTATTAAGACCACCCATGGGTCCGACATAAAGTGGTCTTATTAGCGAGTCGTTCTTAATAGTGAAACCAAGCAGACTGGTTGTGACATTGAACATTAATACATGAAGCACGCATTATACATATGTGTATATTTACAGAATAAGAAAAGCAACAAGCATGGTAATGTTGAAATTGTGACTTCATGGAGTTGAAATCATGAAATTGTAATTGGTTGAAATCGTGCATTCACAAATTCAACTTCACAAATTCATCATCTTGAATTTCAACTTCACAAATTCAGGATTTCAACTTCACAAATTCAGGATTTCAACTTCACAAATTCAGGATTTCAACTTCACAAATTCAGGATTTCAACTTCACAAATCGAATATTTTCTCCAGAGAGAAATACTGAAGTGTGAATGTCACCGCCAGTCTTTCATATAATACAACCAGATATACTTACTGAGTCAACAAGTTGGGATGTGAGAAATCTAGGTGTTACACTTATACCAACAACTCCTTGCAGACGTTTCACTCTGAAAATATAAGATTACAAACACCATTTCCATCAAGTTGTACTATCATTTACTGGGCCATCTTTAAATAACTGCTTGTTTGAAGTAACTTATCCAATAAAGTCTCAAGGAAGGTTGGTAATAAGTAAATTATTTCTACTTCAGTTTAGGTTTTTAGTCACAAAAAACTCCAACAGTCAGAAGAGCAAAAAGCCAATTTTATGCTTCCCAACTTTCCTGATAATGGTCTGGAATCTCCCGATTCAGAATGGTCACAAAACCCACCAACCTCGATTAGCCTTTAAAAATCCAAATTCAGGCTGTCAACTCGTCTCTTTTCAAAAAGTAGGGATAAAGTAGGGCTATTTTTAAAAAAAAGTAGGGATTTCATTGCCTAAATTTAGGGATAGTAGGGAAGATTCCTTAATTTTGGAATATCAAAAATTCACTGCATTGTTCATTCACCATGATAAGACCACTGTGCTTTTTGCAGGTAAAAAAAAACTTTTGAGATAACACCTCAGACTTGAAAACATTAGGGTTAGTAGGGTTCTTTCAAGAAAAAGTAGGGAGCAAGTAAAAAAGTAGGGAAATGTAGGAAAAGTAGGGAAATGAAGGAAAATGTAGGAAAAGTAGGGAAATGTAGGAAAAGTAGGGCCCACTTAATTTGTTGAAGAAATTTCCATATTGTATGCATGGAAATTGAAAATAAAGTAACATTATAAATATCAGCGACGAGCATTTAAGGTAATAAAACATGGTGTTTATTTAAAACACCTCTGTATAATGACAAACTGCCCCTCCCATTAAACAATGTTGATATTTATTCATTGCCCCTCTCTGCCAGGAATGTCATGAAGACAACAGTTAATCCAATTAGCATTACAACCAACAATACATAGTTCTCACATCTACAATATTTACCTCCCTTGTTCTGAATTGTCAGCCATTTTGATAGGCAAATTTCCTTGAAGTTTATGGGGAATATAATGTAAACGATGACAAACTAATCCGATATATACAAAATAACTTATTCATTATGCTCATGTGGGCATTTGGCTCAGTGAGTTGAAGAAAAAATGGTTGTCTCATACAAATTCTCTAGGAATTTTCTTAATTATCAAATATTTGGGAATTACTCCTATAAGGGCTTATCAGTTTTGCCTATTAAAATGGCCGACAGTTAAGAACAAGGGAGGTAAATATTGTAGATGTGGGCACTATGTATTGTTGAGAAAACATCTCTTAATCACTATTTAATGACTATAATCATCTCTTGTCATCCTCAGATTTAGGATAAAATCCGCATCGTACAAACTCACAGTAACATTTTTCTGGCAATGCAAACAAAATAAACTGCAATGCAATTTTCATTAAGTAGATGTCTGTTAATACCTTCTTGAAACAAATAATGCCAACACAATTCGATAAAAGGTTTTTTAACGAATAGTTATCAATGAATGTTGAGTAATATTATATGTTAATAAATAAGTGATTTGATATTGGCCCTGTTATTTGTCCGAGGGCAGTCGTATTGGCACGAGGCCGAAGGCATAGGGCCAATACGACTGTCCCGAGGACAAATAACAGGGCCAATGTCAAATCACTTATTTATTGACAATTTTATTAAATAACTTCATGTACTTTTAAATAAAGGATTCAAAATCGTGTTTTTTTTCTGTATACGCTAAAACTATGAATTAGTTCCGTGGTAAAAACTGTCGACGAACGTTTAAATACTGACTTTAAAATAAAATGGCTGCCATTTCCGAATTTCCAGCTGCGAATCTATATCATTTTTTGGCCCTGTTTAATTAGCCAATCAAATTCTTTAAAATGCGGGCCAATATCAATATCAGTTAGCGGCCCCGGGCCGAAAAGTGATATAGATATTGGCACTGTTATAGAGGAGGCCTTTGTATTATTGGACGAGGCAAATGCTGTGTTTAAAGGCTAATAATTAATAGTTATTTAATAATTGTATATACTAAATTGGGACATTTGTCCAATCACCTGTCCTAAAATCAAAAGTATATGTTTTTGTTAATTACTATTTCGAACTATTAGCTGACCATTGTTGGCCTAAAGCAGTACTTTGTAGTATTACAATCTACAAATATAACCGCTGATAATTAAACTTTGAAAACCTGCTGCATTTGCTGAAATGTCATTGAAGATTAGTTTTAATGTCAAGAAATCAAGAATGTCCTTTTTATCTTGCCTGGGGAAAGAAAACCTACCCAATATTGCTGGTGACAGCTCTACTAATTATAATCACATCTCCTTGCTGGAGGAAGCCTAACTGTCCAAGATGGTACATTGTCATAGAGGGAAATGCTGTACTTCTCTTGTACCTACAAACACAAAACATGGAAAATAGAGATTAGTCAAGCATGCAGTGTGCTTCGTGTTAAAAATGCATTAGATTATGAACTTGAACATACCATTATCTTAACAAGGCCCTGTTCTTCCAAAGCATCTCAATTTGAGCCAAATCTCAGCTCAAATATTGTCTCAAATTGTTGAGATTTTTCTCATCTGAGACTGGACTCATTGGTATTACAACACGACAATTAGATGAGTCTTTTTCTCAGAAATTTTTTCAGATAGGCAAAATGAGATTTGTCTCAAACTCAGACTCTGATTTGAGCAAAATCTCAATATTGAGCTGAGATTTCTATTTGAGATGCTTTGGGAGTTCAGGGCCAGGATATATAGTGTACAATGGTCATTATATCAACAGGCTAGCCTTTAAATGCCATCATATTACCAGTCTGACCTTTGCCTATGAATTCTTGTCAATTAAAATCAGTCCTTATGACAATCTGACAACAGACATTATATTTCATAATTAATGAAATGAATAAAAGGCTGTCAAGTGAACTTCTTTCAAAAAGTAGGAATAAAATTTACCAAAAAGTAGGAGAAAATTAGGAAAATAAGGAATTTGTACTAAACAAGAGGTCCATGATGGCACTATATCGCTCACCTGAATACACTGCCATGTTTTTTACCGAACTTAATAATTTATGCAATCTTTTAAAAAGACAACTAGACAATGCTCAACACCAAATTAATATCAAAGCTCAAGGCCATATGGTTTGGGACAAGAAGATTTTCAAAGTTTACACTTTTAAAATCTATTTTAGCTGCTGTGACCTACTTATGCAACAGACCGGAAGCATTTATATAACTTCGAAAGAGGACCACCTAAGGATCATTCGTATATAGTTTGGTCAAATTCCATGGAGTGGTTTAGAAGGAGATGTTAATTGTTTATAGTTTTCACTATATACATATAGGGAACAAGCCCCGCCTCTGGCGGTCATGTTTTTTACGGAACTTAATAATCTATGCAATCTTGAAAGAGGACCACTAGACAATGCTACACACCAAATATCAAAGCTCTAGACCTTAGGGTTTTTGACAAGAAGATTTTCAAAGTTTACGCTTTTAAAATCTATTTTAATCTCCTGTGACCTACTTATGCAACAGACCGGGACCATTTATTTAACTTCTAAAGAGGACCACCTAAGGATCATTCGTGTGAAATTTGGTCAAAATCCATGGAGTGGTTAAGGAGGAGATGTGTTGTTTATAGTTTCACTATAAACATATAGGGAACAAGCCCCCCCCCCCCCCCCCCTTTGCGGCCATCTTTTTGACGGAACTTAATAATTTATGCAATCTTGTACTTTACTTTTAAAATCTATTTTTAAAAAGGAAAAAAAGGAAAAAGTAGGAAAAATAAGGACCGCTTGACAGCCTTGAATAAACACCAATAATCCCATAATACAATACAATCCAAAATAATAAAACTTATTGCATAAAACATGACACAATGCAAATAATGTAGCAAAATACAAATACCGTGTAGACAAAAAGGGCATGAATTTTAAAAGAATTTTTTTCAAGAAAATTTTTAAACTACAAAATGGCTACTCAAATGTGAATTAATTATTCAAATCTTCTTTTTTTTTCAAATGGAAAGAAAAAAATACCTTAAACATATCAACATTTTCATGTCCATTTAATTCTATAAATCAGAATTAAGCAACCAAAAATGCTTCCAAGAATGAGCGATTCTGACGTCAATTTGGAAATACTCGACGTCAGAACCACTGTCACTAATACAGGTTTTGTCATGAAAGTGTCCATATATCTGACTAAAATATGTTTGAGAATGAAGATATTATTTGATCAATTTGATTGATCTAAAGTTTCATTACTTAGACCCCTAACCCTTACCAGTCAGTGTCTCGGTGATCAAAAGTACTCATCATTGGAGAACCGGGGTAAATTCTAAACACACCATCAGAAGACCCATAAAACCTGAAAATGTCCATCAAAGTTCTAAGGAAACCAAACAAACCTACAAAGGTAGGAAACACTAAGGATGTTTAACGAAATATAGAATAAACAAGAAATGTGTCTATAGGACACAGCCGTGCATTGGGTAAAGGTGTTTGTGGTTAAGGTTTCGTAAGCTTTGCAATTTGGATACTTGCAGCGATACTGTGGATCAGGGATACAAAACAGGGGCTTCCACTTTACTCAATAAAGGGGAGTAACTCTGCTCTTACAAAATAAATACAATAAAAAAAACCCAGGTGCACAATTTCATGTGATTAACAATATTCCAATTAGGTTTTGTAACTCGAGGTCATCTTCTTTTTTGAGAATGACACACATTTTGTGGGGGGGGGGGCACAACAACTACGTCATTATAGAAACTGTTATAACTACTCCATCACAAAAACTGAGTCATGATTCTTTTGCCTTACTCCTTGAAATAGTCATTTCTAGTCTTAAGTGCAAATATAGAGATTTCAATTCAATCTAAATATATCAAATATGGACGGGAAATTTTGCGTCATGGCAAGAAAATTGAAGTAAAGTACACAATTGATACAAATATAGAGCCTGTGGAAGAAATAGACGGTCCGGTCAGTAAAGGTTACACATGAACCTAGATGAAAATAGTATGTGAGAAAATTCTAATGCCAGGCTGAAAATGCAGGTAGGGGGGCCTTACGTCATAACTAAATATCAATTGTTCCATAAATAATATCACATTTAAAAGTACTTCTGGTAATAGTCTTTACTTTGAGTAATACGATAAAAGTGCATTAGTCATATACAGGTATTTACTCATTTTTCAATCGCCATTGAAAATCGTGAAATGTCAAGAAAATTTATTCACATTTCCATATATGGTAAACAACCACCAGAAAGTTAACAAAGACATTGCCAGTGACGACATCACAAGATAGTTCCCCTATAATGTACCACATACCATCAAATAAATTCTTTAAAGATGTATCTGGCTCATCTAAACCTAATTTTTTTTTAATGGGCTTTATCCAGTTTTGTTGCTACATAATGTAAAACATCATTAGTAAGAACCATTGCCATGTATAACTGTTTAAAACAATCTTGTTTAATCATATTACTAACAGACAAAACTAGTAAAAAAACACCCGCTTGTTAAAAACCTGGAAGTTTTTTTAATTTTATGATGATACAAACGTCTTTTTTTGACAAATGCAGAGAAATAAATTATGAATGTATTCTGTGATAATGCATATTAATTGAAGTTATAACGAGATAAAGTATATTTTTCATGATTGTTTATGTAAACAAATGAACAAAAAAATTAGCATAAATACACTGCCCTCCAATTTAAGTTCCTTTACACTTCGACAATTTCCGATTACAATTAATGTATTTTCATATTTGTGTCACATGCAATAAATTGAAAATGCCTTTTGACACAGCAATAATTTTCTGTAGAAGTATTTATAAATTTGTACTGAAATAAATTATCTCATTTTTTGTGTCAGATCAATCAGTTAATACAAATGTTGGTTTGGGATGCAGGCCGATTGATGCTGCTGCTTAGATGTGCAAATTGTTAATTCTACACTATCCATCACAGAAGTGAGATGAATAATTTTACTTTCGAAGGCCTCTTGTTAGATAAGTTTATGTATGTAAGTTTTATGTGTATTAGCTTAAGGAGTTACCTTCAATAAATAAAGTTTATTATTATTATTATTATTATTATTACTTCATGGTCATACATGCTTATTTGAAATTCTGCATGAAAAAGTAATGAAATCCAAAATATTCATGTGTGAAGACACTTATGGAGGGCAGTGTATCTTTAAAATGCATGCATCTTTTTTGCTCATATACATTGCATCCTTCAATTCATTTGTAAATCAACTCAAACCTTTCAATGACATCTTTAGAATGACTTGTCCACAGCATGTCCAGTTTGTCAGTGGCTTCCAGTGTGTGAAGTATCAAATCATGCATGTCTGTTGTAGAAAAATACAGAAGTAATTAAATGCAGTAATCGAATTAGGCCATCTTTAGGAAATTGTGCATTTAAGGTACCTATACTTGCACTTATTGGGACCGATTCGTGTTTGAAGACCAGTCACAAACTCAAGCGTCTGATTGGTTGTTACTTAGCTCAGTAATTTGAAATAGGCCAATAGTGAGACAGCAACCTCGATAATAAGACTACCTCAAATTTAAGAACACAATGTTTAAGTCCATTTTCACTGCTTTGCACTTTATTCAACCTCAATATTAAGACCACCTCAATAAGAAGACCAGTTTTCAAGGGTCCAAATGGTGGTCATATTATTGAAGTTTTACTATAATTGCAATATTATGCAATGCAGACTTACTTGATTTAATGTACTTAGTTTTAACTCCACTTGTTATAAATATGTTGAGTTGACTTGCCATCTCCACACTCTCCTTGGAATATTTGTAGACTTCAGGGTCCGTAAACAAGTCTGGTGCAAACTGCAGAATGACTATGAACATACAGTAACTCAACAACACATAAATGAGCATCGCAGTTAGATTTCCAACCTCTTCTGTAAGTGACATAATTTCCAGAAAAAGCCGAATGTGACATCACCATGTACTGACAGTAAGCAATACTTGCCCCATAAGGCAATATAAAAACAAAGTGACCATAATTATGGAGTAAATATTGTTTCCTGCTCGCAGATAGTGACATCACATGCGACGTTTTCTTGAAATGACGTCACTGACTGAAGAGGTTGGAATTCCCACAGCAGTGCTCAAATAACGATAGATTTTGGATCAGTCAATACAAACTGTATGGTGTGCAAAGTTACATATGTATCAGTATTTTTAAATATTTATTATTATTTCATTCAGAGTATTCAATAGGACAAACATGGGTCTATAAATGTGAAGAAAGAAAAAAAACGGTAATCTTTCATGAAACACAGCTCTTGGTTGGTAGAAAATAAATTTACCTTAATAACCGATTGTTTGAAAGACAGGAAATGGTCGCCATTGAGATGACAGAACGCCTCCTTCCCTGGTAAACCTGGAGCTCCCAGCAACTTGTCTATACGATGATAAATTCCATGTAGAGATATCTGAAAATGTAACAAGGGGTTAATGCCAAAACTGCATTAAAGTGTAATTTTTTCATTTTGATGTTGTAGCCCTTTGACGAATGCAAATTTGCAGTAGGATGTATGTTTAGAGGAGGAAGTAAATGTTGCTTTTGACTACCATTTATTGTATTGTTAAGAGCATTATGAAGGTATGACCCATATTTACATATTTCTAAGATATCATGCAGACAATTATTCTGACCAAGTTTCATGAAGATTGAATAAGAACTGTTGAATTTATTACAGGGAATAAAAGCCCGCCAACCCAGCTTTCGCCAATCTATAAGCCCAAATTTTTCTCTGAAAAATCCACCTAAAAATTTGATTGACTCCCAGGTTGGGCAGGTTGTGTTATTCTGTGACAATGGCTATGGTAATGTCCTCCACATGTGGAGAAGTTGTCAGTTGCTTGCAGAAGAGCAAATTCGTACTGATTGATAATACATTTCAGGAAAAATGGTTTGGTCAGCTGGCCGCCGTATACAACTGAAAAATTGTTGAAAAATGGAATAAAACCCGATTGTAACAGAAACAAAATCATAGATTATAAGTATCACAAACCTTCTCAACAGGTCTACGGAACTTCGGTTCTTCAACATCCGACTTAAATATAACCAGGACTGCAACAAGACTGGTACCAGCAATTCGCTGACAATATATGGTTACTGAACTTAAGTTAACATCTCTAGAGGTCACCAACTCTCCACTAATCTCAGGGTGAAGGTCATTTACCTGGTGAAGTCAAACATACGAATTCATGAATGAATCGAAGCATTGTGTTTGCCCAGAAAATAACCTGAATTGATTCAACAGGATGAAATAATGTATATATACTCAGTACATTTAAAAACGCACAATTTGTTACCAACCATGCTTCTTTAAAGTCCATTTCATTACTTTTGATACTCATTTTTTATGAATATATGGGTTGATTGTCATGAAATTTAGCTAACATGTTACATACACAAGTCAGTCAATGAAAATTAAGAAATCCTTCATTGTGCGTTTTTAAATATACTGAGTATATAAAATAATGAAAATTATATAATGCACCTGTATTGTCCAAACAGGGTCTGACAGGCATATAGGGGACTTGATATAGCTGATGATTCCTAACAGACTGGATCTTGGCAGGTGTTAGACTGGACTTGGTCAACAGTTCAGATGTCATCCCCTCCACCTCAGGACAACAGTTTTAACTGTTACCTAAATAACCATGAAATAACTGTATACATTTGTACTAGGGGATGGCGTAAAATTATTGTAATTGCAAATGCAACAGTACTGTGTCCGTCATTTCTACTCATGTCTAGTTTGTGTAACTGCAAGTAGAAGTCTTAAGATTTAACATAAACACTAAAACAAACATTAAACATAAAATTTAGAGTCATAATCAATATTTTGATAAAATTTATAAGAAGATGCAAAATGAAAACCTAAAGAATAAAACTTGGATTATGTCTTACAACATACTATTGATATATGAATTTTAACAAAGCTGTTTGTATGAAACATATGCCCTGAACAATAGCCAGATAGAGGTCAGTGGGTAGTACTGATGTACCTGATGAACCCTAAAAGAGTTTGGCAATGCCCTGACCACTGGTCATTATCTAATGAAGTTTAGCTACAGTGGATTAAGAGTTATAGACAGAAGATGATTTTCAGCCAAAAGGGCACAGACCTTGACTCCAATAAATTAGAGGTCATGTACTGATTAAAGGTGATCATCCTACAAAGTCACAAGTATTCTCCAATAATTAATCAGACAACAATTGATAGACATGAGCAAAAAAGTACAACCTATTCTTCAAAAGGGGGCAAAATAAAAGAATGGAAAACATGAGGAATAATATTAGTATTTTCAGTTAAAAGATCACTGACTTTGACCTCTGAACCCAATAAATTATAATTACCTGGGCTTCAAAGCTTAGCAGTCTGATTGATGCTGCATTTAATATCCTACTTCTCTGTTCCGATGTAAGATGAGGCTCCAACAGTTCTAGTCTAGGAAAGATATTTTGACCATTCCAAGTCTCAGACGGGTCTCGTAATTTTGGGTGCAACAAAACATGACCTGGTATAGAAAGCGTATTGTCAGTGAGTACTATTTCATTTACAAGATATGTAATAACACCCTTGAGAGGATAATCAAATTGTGGCCTGGTATTGTTTAGATTTTGATAGGATTATAGACAAGACACAATTCATGTTTCAGCTGAGATCTCTAAATGTGTTTGACCACAGAACAGGCAAAGGCTGGCTGTATCTGCTTAACATTGTTTATCACTGTTTGAAAATATCAATGAATTGCTTCATTGCATATGTATAACAAGATGTTTGTAAAACATGTATGCCCCTGACAGGTGCCTTGACGGACGACAGAAATTCATTGGACAAGGGTAGGTGTAATGAAAGACAGCTGGACTGACCGACCCAACATGTGGAAAGCAATATGTCCTATCTTTTTTGAAGGGTGGGGTGAAGGGTGAGTTCAGGGATACATAAATATACTTCACATCCCGTCATAAGCTGGAATACCAATATTCAGACATGCAAACTACTGAAGATGACGACGTGTTCATCATAATTATCAACAGTGTTAACGGCAGCTGCTTATAAGCATCCCTGCATCAATGACACAAACCTGTTCTAGTTCAGTTTCTGTTATAGACTTAAGGTAACAACTTGCCCAAGTGACCCCAACATCAATAGGGTTCCTAAACTACCCTTTGAACCAGTAACCCCAAAATCAAAAGGGTTCCTCTACTACCAGCTATAAATGAATGGACAAAGTTTGAGCATGGTAGGTAGGTCAAGGGGTTCTTGGGTTATTGGCTGGACACATTTCAATTCATTTGATCCCTGTGACCATGACCTTTGATCCCAAATTCAATAGGGTTTTTCTACTACCCGCATTCAATGAGTGGACCAAGTTTGACCGACTGACAGACCGACATGTGTTTCTAACTTTCTTCGAAGGGGGAGGCATAAAAACACACAAACTATTTTTTATCGAACATGTAGTACTATAAAAAGGTCAATAAATGACTGTTGAATGCCTTTTGGCCATAATGGCACGTAAGTTCCATTAACACTGTTCCATTGGCAGTCAGGTACGGAAAAGTATAGCATCTAGTATCAACACAAATGTTCTTTAATAAACAACTGACCATGTGTGAAACAGGTTTGTTTTAGTTTTCCATAGTCATGTAGTTTTGGCCTAATAATACTTCCATTTCTTCAAACATTCAAGAAACCAATTAAACAGCTTACTGTTTCTCGAACTCGTTGGAGAAACTGTTGTTTTACATGGCAACATCTCAGTACTACGAGAAACTTGAAATGATCTGGCTCTCAGCCTTGCTACTTCACTACTTTAGGTACAAGCAATTTCAATACGTATAAACATGTTTACTAAACCCCATCATTGGTTTTCTGTACTTTTGCCATGATATAACATCACTAGGCCCAGTGTATGGCCAATAGGCATGTATACATTAGTGGTATGCCAACTTGTTTATGATATGCATGCCATTAATGTATGTTTATAACACCTATGATAATGTGAGCAGACAATCAGTTGCAAACCATTCCTAAAAATCATTATTTACATGACAACTCCCTTGTTTTTGCGCATGTTTTCATGTAACATCAATTTACGAACATATATCAAAACAAATTCTTCTACTTCGAGACAACAAATAAGTCAGCAATTACAACCCTTCCTAGACTAACAAATAAAGATGCTAACAATGCTAACAAATGGTGGGGTGAAAGCAAAACTAGGCTATCTACATGTAAATTTATCTAAGAAGTAGATAGACTTGTTTAGCTTTCATCCGAGGAATACACTTTTCATTAATACAAGGTGCGGTAGTCATCTACTGTAACTGGTTCTGTATCAAACCTCGGAGTGGCAATATTTAAACACCAAAGGTTCGAAGATCATTTGGATCTGGAGTGTCACCAGCAATTGTAACTTCTCAGCATTTTTTTATGTTGCACAACAAATCTTAACGTTCTAAGAGCGCCGACCATCTTCTTTCAAGATATAACTTGTTCTAAGTGGTGCGTGATTTTTTTATCATTTCATAATATAAATATGTTGTGTTAACAACCATAGGATCGTAAGTATTTCTGCAATAAAACACTAATTTTAGCACTTAAATAAATTCCTCAATGGTCTGCTAAGTACTCACTGTTACATTAAATTGATCTTAAAATTCTGTTATAAGCCATACAATACCTTGATTTTGTATGTTTCCTCACATGCATTGACATGCCAGAATAGTGTGTGGTACTGATAAAAGTAACCTCTGGACTTTGAATCAAATGCATAAACTTACAAGGCTAAAGCGCTACATAAATTGGTTGGAATAATGTCAAGGTTAGAAACACTCAATTTGCAAACTCAAGGTCAAAAGTCGCAACAATCTTTAAGGAGGATTCATGGTGAAGGTCAATGAACTTGCAATTGTGCAGGTCAAGGTTCATGTACTTTCTTGCACTACCTGTATATACTTACCATGATTGTTGTCAACTACATAAGAATAACTGTTCACCCCAACATGCAGATTAATGAGATCAGAGAACACGGTTGCTAGGGAAGCATCCACAGCAACAACCCCAACTGTTCTGTTTGAGTCCGAAACTGGTGCCACAACTGTCAGCCCGAGACCTTTTATAAAAATAATTAACATAGTAAGAGATTTGACCAGGGACCGAGCTAGTATCAGGGGTGTCAAGAGACAAATCCAGAAAACTAGGCAAGGGAATCAAAGAACCCATCAACTGACTTGTCTCGGATGTAATTGTTCGCTGTTTTAAAAATCATACTCAATTCCATTCGTTCAGTAGCAGATTTGCCCCTACCCCCATAAAAACTAATCAGATTTTATCACCCTGTCATATCATATGCTGAAAAACATCAAACAATAACCATCCTTGCTTGGCTACTTATTCAGCTATAGCAATAGCCCCCACAGTTTAACTTGTAGGTAACCTGACAAGGGACTGAACTTGGATCACCCTGGCAACAGTATCAAGCAATAACAAACTTAAACTCATTACAAATTATCAGAACTGTGCTAATACTCCAGATCACTAGATCAACATTGTACCAAACTGTTCTGTTTTATCAACTCTAACGCAATTTGTGACCCTTTTTCCGTGATATATGATAATCAGTTGACCTAACCAGTTGTCTTAAAATTAATTATCAATAGGTACTTATCAAACTTGCCCTTCCGCAAGCAACTGACAACTTCTCCACATGTATCAGAGGTGGAGGACATATATGAATGCAACCTAATGTCATATAAGAACATGACCTGCCTTATCTGGGAGTCAATCACAGGCTTCTCCGGTGACAGCCATTTAGTGCTCTACCAACTGAGCCAAGCAGGTGGAAAATGAATGAGATCAAATGTAAAAAACTCGTATTTATAGTACATGTATGTATTTCTATTTTGAATAAGCAAATTATGCATTCAGGTGGGGGGTTTTCAGCTCTTTTATAGCGGTTATTCGGCTATATTCCCAATGCTGAAAAGTATATATTTTTCCAGATTTGAATGTAAAAATTCTCAATAAATGTGAAGAAATAAATTAAGTTCAATTTAGCCAAATATTGAGAAAGTTAGAGGCTTTTCTCTCATAGGCAGGTTATTATAAAAGCAATTGTTCATTAATTAATCACTACATCTTTTACTTTTATTCCTAATATTTCACCTTAATTCCTAGTCTTTATCCCAATTTCTAACTTAAACATGTAAAAATTCCCAATTTGGAGGGTATCGGTCATCTTCCCAAAACAGTCAAAATAAACCCTGGTATTTAAAATTAAACCAGTCGGCAGTGAAAGTAATAAGTTGAACTACTCACCATATTTTTCATCAAGAACGGGTACTATAGTAGTCAAATCATGATCAACATTCGGTGATGGTGGTAAATGTTGAAAATACAACCCAACCTGTGACGCAAACATGATGTTGTCTTCAATCAATTTCAGTATTCCTTCCGGCCCCACCGGTTGTCCACTCTGTTAAGGAGTTAAAATGACTACATATGATTAGACTTTCCTTAAAAATTGTTTGTTTTCAGTACATTAACTATCCCATCAAAATTAGTCTCTCCTCTAGTATGTTTGGTTTTTTTAGAAAATATTTATTGAGTTTGAGAAGTAAAAAACTAAAAAAACTTAATGCGTCCATAGGACACGGTTGCCTCCACTATTGGCTTTTCATGTGTTGCAGATCAAAAATCAATTTTTAAGTCAAAAAAGGGCTGAAAAACTCCAAAAAAAAAATAGTTAAGAAGTGGTGTCTTTAGACCAAAATCTTACTTGACCTGTATTTCATTTTCCTATGCCTATGTGCCCAATATGAAATAAATCCATTCCTCATTTCAAGAAAAACTATTTTTGCATGGGCCAATGGAAAATTGTATCACTTTTCTCCATTTGAAGAGGTATCTTTGGGTATCATTAAACTCTAAAGAAAAATCAAACTCATAAATTCAGAAAACTTCATTACCTGAGGCCAAGCAGCTACTGATGTTCCATTCAAGTCCTTCAGTTTCAAATTATTCTGGTCCACCACCTGCATTAACTTTGGTAAATCTTCGTCTGATGGTTTTCCAAACATGTACATGAAATGCTGAGCCTTTGGTACCTAACACAGAATAAAGTACAATATTTTAATTTAATTTTTAATCCATTGTTTAGTTTATGTATGGCTTTCTAGATAGGGGTCCAGGGACATGCCTCCCCCCTTGAAAGTTTTGAAATCCTATATTGTCACTGCTGCAATCGGAGGTATTTTGAAATAAATTGTATCAAAAAATAAAGTACAAGTTCAAATGCTTTTATTATGCTGAATCGCCTCACCCTCTAATTTTTTTACCATTTTTGGTCAAAATTATTTTGTCATTTTTCCAACTGATGTTAGGCATTTGCGTATGTACATATTGCTAGCTACACCACAGCACATAGTTAAGTGAGTCCACATAGGACTCAACTGATAAACTTGAGGTTGTAAACTGGCACAGTCCATGAGACAAATAATCTCCAATACAACTCAACTGAAGATCTTACATACAAAGCAATGTGTCCTCTCTGAATCATGTTGGGAAGTTGTGAGATGTTTGCAGAAGAACAGTATGGTACCTAAGGAGATTGTCACAAGTTCTCTCCCTTGATCCCTTCTAGAGTCCAGCGTAGAATGTGATGCATCTTGGATAAAATTCCATATTGGATTTGTGATTTCAGCCATGGAAAGAGGTCAGGTGTGAAAAACGTTGTACTATACTGATATGTACTATGGAAGGGATAAAGGGAGATAACTCTAGAAGAGATAAAGGCAGAATACTCCTGACAATCTCCTGTGGTTAGTACTGGTTGGTCAGACCAGCACACTGATTAGTTTAACTGACTATTGTACATAACTGAAATCTGTTGAAAATTGTGTTACAGTCTATATACTTGCACCAGATATGACTGAATTTTACATTTTGAACATTATTTTATTGCACTGTAAAACCAAAGTGATAAAAATCATTTGGGTGATGTTAAAGGATATGAAAGGCACACAAGCACGTTTAAAAAACAACAACTAAGAATGACAAATCAGATCTTGAAAATAAGTTAAAAATCCCCTTTTTCCTGGACCTTGAAGTGAATGGAAAGGCTTACCAACATTTGTTGATGTTTAGCAATCATCTGGAGAAGTGACAACTCTCCATCAAGAAAAAAGTGGCTTTGTCCCTGCAGTAACATTAATATGAGATTTTTTCTTGATCCAACCAGCTGTAAATGAGAACAAACATTTAATGAACAGAGACTTCTTTGCAAAAAAGATGGTTAGATATGGTATTTGGATTCAAGCTATCATATAATGAGATTTGATGAAATACTTGGTCTGTACAGCAAAACTTTGTCCTTGCAGTGATATTTGGTCCTAGCAATAACACCAAATCCTTGCAGTAACACTTTGTCTATGCAGTAATACTTTGTCTATGCAGTAATACTTTGTCTATGCAGTAATACTTAGTCTATGCAGTAATACTTAGTCTATGCAGTAACACTTTGTCTATGCAGTAATACTTAGTCTATGCAGTAACACTTCGTCTATGCATTAATACTTTGTCTATGCAGTAATACTTTGTCTATGCAGTAATACTTTGTCTATGCATTAATACTTGGTCTATGCATTAATACTTGGTCTATGCAGTAATACTTTGTCTATGCATTAATACTTTGTCTATGCAGTAATACTTTGTCTATGCAGTAATACTTTGTCTATGCATTAATACTTGGTCTATGCAGTAATACTTTGTCTATGCATTAATATTTTGTCTATGCAGTAATACTTTGTCTATGCATTAATACTTTGTCTATGCATTAATACTTGGTCTATGCAGTAATACTTGGTCTATGCAGTAATACTTGGTCTATGCAGTAATACTTGGTCTATGCAGTAATACTTGGTCTATGCAGTAATACTTTGTCTATGCATTAATACTTGGTCTATGCAGTAATACTTGGTCTATGCAGTAATACTTGGTCTATGCATTAATACTTGGTCTATGCATTAATACTTGGTCTATGCAGTTATACTTGGTCTATGCAGTTATACTTGGTCTATGCATTAATACTTCGTCTATGCATTAATACTTGGTCTATGCAGTAATACTTGGTCTATGCATTAATACTTCATCTATGCATTAATACTTGGTCTATGCAGTTATACTTGGTCTATGCAGTAATACTTGGTCTATGCATTAATACTTTGTCTATGCAGTTATACTTGGTCTATGCATTAATACTTGGTCTATGCATTAATACTTGGTCTATGCAGTAATACTTGGTCTATGCATTAATACTTGGTCTATGCAGTAATACTTGGTCTATGCATTAATACTTGGTCTATGCAGTAATACTTGGTCTATGCAGTAATACTTGGTCTATGCAGTTATACTTGGTCTATGCAGTAATACTTGGTCTATGCATTAATACTTTGTCTATGCAGTAATACTTTGTCTATGCATTAATACTTGGTCTATGCAGTTATACTTGGTCTATGCAGTAATACTTTGTCTATGCATTAATACTTGGTCTATGCATTAATACTTCGTCTATGCATTAATACTTGGTCTATGCAGTTATACTTGGTCTATGCAGTAATACTTGGTCTATGCATTAATACTTTGTCTATGCAGTTATACTTGGTCTATGCATTAATACTTGGTCTATGCATTAATACTTGGTCTATGCAGTAATACTTGGTCTATGCATTAATACTTGGTCTATGCAGTAATACTTGGTCTATGCAGTAATACTTGGTCTATGCAGTTATACTTGGTCTATGCAGTAATACTTGGTCTATGCAGTTATACTTGGTCTATGTAGTAATACTTGGTCTATGCATTAATACTTGGTCTATGCAGTAATACTTTGTCTATGCATTAATACTTTGTCTATGCAGTAATACTTTGTCTATGCAGTAATACTTTGTCTATGCAGTAATACTTGGTCTATGCAGTAATACTTTGTCTATGCAGTAATACTTGGTCTATGCAGGTATACTTGGTCTATGCAGTAATACTTGGTCTATGCAGTAATACTTTGTCTATGCAGTAATACTTGGTCTATGCATTAATACTTGGTCTATGCATTAATACTTGGTCTATGCAGTAATACTTGGTCTATGCATTAATACTTGGTCTATGCATTAATACTTTGTCTATGCATTAATACTTGGTCTATGCAGTAATACTTGGTCTATGCATTAATACTTGGTCTATGCATTAATACTTGGTCTATGCATTAATACTTGGTCTATGCATTAATACTTGGTCTATGCATTAATACTTGGTCTATGCAGTAATACTTGGTCTATGCAGTAATACTTGGTCTATGCATTAATACTTTGTCTATGCATTAATACTTGGTCTATGCAGTAATACTTGGTCTATGCATTAATACTTGGTCTATGCAGTAATACTTGGTCTATGCATTAATACTTGGTCTATGCAGTAATACTTGGTCTATGCATTAATACTTGGTCTATGCAGTAATACTTGGTCTATGCATTAATACTTGGTCTATGCATTAATACTTGGTCTATGCATTAATACTTGGTCTATGCAGTTATACTTTGTCTATGCAGTAATACTTGGTCTATGCAGTAATACTTGGTATATGCATTAATACTTGATCTTTGCAGTAACACTAAACGCTTCAGTAATACTTGTTCTATGCAGTATCACTAGGTCCTAGCAGTAAAACTTGGTCTATGCATGAACACTTGGTCTATGCAGTAACAATAAGTGCTTGCAATAAAGCATGGGTCCTTGCAGTAACACAAACCTTATAGACGATTTTGTCCAGACTATTAAAATCTACAATGTAGGACATTGGCCTTTAAGACAATAGCCCCAAAGCTCAAATTTGCCAAGGTGGACAAAAGCCTCTTCACTAGAGGATATTAACCGTTTCATTGTGAATGTTAAGCTTGATACTATACCCTACCCTGTGGTGTTTATTGCTAACACACAAACTGTGGTGTTTGAACATAGAGGCTAATGTCCTACCAATGCAAAGAAACACAGTTGTGTCACTGACACGGCTACTTACAGTAGTTGTATTCCTGTCACCTTCAAGAAGTTCATACACTTTCTGTAGGCTTGTAAGCAGCTTTGTTTCACCTGTGTACAAGAAAAAAGATTACTATCCTCATAGGGTTCCATAAAGCAGCAAAATATGATCACAGAATTATCCATTAAAGCAAGCTAAGGCAAAAAGTATTGTCAATAGTATATTTAAGAGGCAAAAAGTACTAAGGTTCAGTTGGTAAAATGAAGCATGCAGCATTATTCATTACTTAATATTCATAATAGAGCCATTGGCTTTCATTGAAATAAATGGAACTACTTCTAATGTACTTTTTAGGGCAGATTGTTTCAGCCATATTTGGATATTCGAATATTCGTTTGTACGTCCTAATATTCGCATTGAATGACATTTAATGCATGAAAATAATATCTAAGGTGACGACAGTTAGGCCATGAAATGATTAATAATCGTGCAGATTGATCAGTTTAAAACACACATTTGATAAGCATAAATTAAAAGTTAAACTTCTAATTTCAAATGTATTACTATAAATAAGAAGGCTGAATTGAATGTTGCACTGGGGAATGCAATGGGGGGGGGAATGCAGTAAATATTTAAAGGAACACAAAATTTTCCTCCAGAATAGGGGAATGTTGGTACATATTTTTAAGTAAACACTGATAATGCAGAAAATACTTACCTGCAACAGGTGTAATATGTTGTACATATTGTTTCAGGATGTTGATATTGGCCGTAGTAGCAACAAACAAATTATCATCACAACCAGTAGGAACATCTGCACCCATATTACGGTCAAATGTCACAATATTAACCTGTATGTAGTGTAATAAATGCTTGATAAAAATGGTACGATATTAACCTGTATGTAGTGTAATAAATGCTTGATAAAAATGGTACGATATTAACCTGTATGTAGTGTAATAAATGCTTGATAAAAATGGTACGATATTAACCTGTATGTAGTGTAATAAATGCTTGATAAAAATGGTACGATATTAACCTGTATGTAGTGTAATAAATGCTTGATAAAAATGGTATGATATTAACCTGTATGTAGTGTAATAAATGCTTGATAAAAATGGTACGATATTAACCTGTATGTAGTGTAATAAATGCTTGATAAAAATGGTACGATATTAACCTGTATGTAGTGTAATAATAAATGCTTGATAAAAATGGTACGATATTAACCTGTATGTAGTGTAATAAATGCTTGATAAAAATGGTACGATACTAACCTGTATGTAGTGCAATAAATGCTTGATAAAAATGATACGATAAAATGCACGGAATAACAACATTAAGCAAACCTTAAAGTTACAGTTTGTTTTGCAGTATTCCTACCTACAAAATATGAAGCAGGTTGGTGGGCTGATTTTTACAGAATTAGTCAGCATAAATGAAAACAAAAACAAAAAAAGGGGTTAGCAGGGAAATCATCAAAAATAGTAGGGGTCTAGGGGTACTCCCTTAATTATGATGACTTATACAAGAAAAGTAGCAGGGTGATCATGATTAAGTTACCGGGTAATTTTACCAGCTACCGGCTCTTATTGACATCACTGAGAAAAGTCAAAAACAGGAGTTGGAGCCAATTATAAGGGGGTCAGTCAGGGTACCACAAAACAAACAAATTTTAAAGAATGTCTCGGAGAGTGAATCAACATCTCGAGGGTAGCAAGACTATGGCAAATCTTATATAAATACATAGGAGTTACGATAGTCTTGAAGTAGTTGAACCCTCAATCTTATTGTGTTGCAGAGTAAAACAAAACAACATTAACTAAACAGCTCCGTCTGATTCAGGCTTGCTCTCCTCACTGCAAATCTGGAAATTGTGAGTTCAAAACATGGTTGCGGCTCATGTTATACATGATGATTTGATAAAGAGGTAAAGTCAATTGTCAGTCACTTCAAACGCACCCATACACTGTTTTAGCGACATAAAAACGGGCTATTTTATTGTCAATTGTCATGTCTGAATACAATAGAAATGTGTGAAACTTTAATAAACAACTTGGCAAGGGGGGGGTTGTGTCGTATTTTGATCATTTGACTAATGCGGTTAAAAGCGGCAGAGACTGGTTCTCAATGTCTGTATAATTCGCGTATATAAAGGCCCCAATTTATATCCTGTCTATGACACATTCATGTTCATGTATAAGGACATTTGACCGAACACAAAAACCTTGAACCTATCAATGGTTGTGCTTCACTATTTTGTGACAGACAGATGAACAAAGAAATTATGGGAGACATACATGATAGACACATTTGAGAGATTGTTAAGAGTACATTTTTGTCATAAATATACCAATGTAGGTGGAAAATGTCCTCATACAGGTGAACTCTACAACACTGCATTGTCACCTTTCTTAGAAGTTTCCCTAAACTACAAATATAGAGTTCCATACACATATTATCATTCTTGACATATGCGCAGAGTTAGCGGTAGCATAGGAAATATTGTACGAGGTCTGTTCATGCCCTCTGTAGTATACATATAGTATAGAAGGGATAAAGGGAGAGAACTCAAAATTTACTTTTTAGTGTAAAATGTATGATAATGCTAAATGAATGCAGTAAATTTATGCCGATTGTTAAATATTTGTTATAACCGTGGTCCTTATCCGAAGGTGTTTGGTTTGAATCCCGCCCTTGAACTTCACAATCCCTGGTCCACAGGGACATACACAACAGTAACAAATACCCCTATGTAATAGAATAGAGCAAGCAAACAGGTGTTCGTTTCTATATACCTTATCATTAGGTGTAAGAGTATCCAAAGCTTGGAAGACAGCGTCCTTCAGAACCCTGATAGCTGGAGGTAATGACTCACTCAAGCTGTTATCCACTAAAACTATGAGATTTTTATGTTGCATGTTAAGTTTCTCCGCATACCATTTTCTGAAAGATACAAAATGTTTCCCATAGTCAATTAGTTTTAACAGCCCAACCTGCCAGCTCTGTTGATAAGAGCGCCAGACTGTCACCCTACAGTTCCAGGTTCGATTCCCGAGTTGGCAGGTTATGTTCTTCGGTGACATGTTTACATGGCTATGGTCATGTCCTCCAAACTTGGAGAAGTTGTCAGATGCTTGCGGAAGAGCAAGTTAGTACTAGTTGATAATTAATTCCAGGAAAACTAGTTTGGTCAACTAGCCACAGTATATGACTGAAAAATTGTTGAAAAACAGCTTAAAATCCTATGAAAACAAACAAATTTGTTTAGTATCTAGGTTCATACAGAGCTTACCGAAAAAAATTCAAGGACTTTTCCCCCCATTTTCAAGGACTAGAAAAGGTTTTGTCTTATGACCATGTCCCTTATATTCTATAGCATAGGACTTTGTTTTTCATTGTAATCCTTTTTAGTGTTTCTTTGAAATTATTTCAGGCTACAAATCATGTGTAATAGAACTTGTAGGATGATTCATGATAGCACTGTTATTTCATTTCTTGTTAGTAAAGTTAGAATTATTTCATTCTTATTTAAGTTTAACAATACATTTCATTATCAATTATTCAAATATGAACATATAGTGTATAATTCCAAACACAAATCAATCACATGCAAGCAGCAATACATGTTTAAAACGGCTATTTTACTTTCATGAGGTGGAATTTTCAGCGAAAATTGATCCGAGTTCGAGAGAAAAATAATTATTAAATTCCAATATAAAAACTGTCATTGACGAAAGAATTAACTTTTCTGAACAAACTGTAAACTTATTACACACGAAAGTCACCTTTCAAAGTATTAACAGCAGGTCGTGACTTTTGTCAGTCTAACCAAGCGTTAATTTGGCATTTCAAACACTGCAAACCGCTAAATCGCTACTAATTTTTGTTTCACGATCGTACGTCTTAATTTTGCACTCTTGTGATCAGAAATGCTACTTGTGTTGGACAAATGTACTTTTCTTGGGTATTATTATTGCACGCTTCACACGTTGGTTGATGAGTCAGGAACGCGGGACGTGATCTGATTGGCTGAAAGTAGTTTAGGTGACAACCAACAAGCTCCGTCTCCGAAAGTATTTTGACAAGCTTGATTTGAGCCATTTTTATTTTTCTTGAGCCAATTTTTAGTTTCTTGAGCCAATGGCTCAATTGGCAAGCAAGCTCTACTCGGAGGTAGTCCCCGTCGAAGATTGCTCTGTCATTTTTTCGCCTTTTTTGTGATTATTGGTCTGTTTGGTTTTTTTTATTCCTTTTTCTATTTGAAGTAGAAGAATTCATGGGCAATTTACTAAATATTATTCATGTTCTTTTCAAGGACTTTTTGACTGTTACAAATTCAAGTAGTTTTCAAGGAGTAGGCATCAAATTCAAGGACTTTTTGACTGTTACAAATTCAAGTAGTTTTCAAGGAGTAGGCATCAAATTCAAGGACTTTTTGACTGTTACAAATTCAAGTAGTTTTCAAGGAGTAGGCATCAAATTCAAGGACTTTTCAAGACCTGAATCTGATCAAGGCTGAGGTTTCAGAAAAAAATTAATTCAACAAATATTTACTTTAAATCTTGATTTCAGATCTACCTCAATAATGGCATTCACAGCAACCAATAACAGCAGGTTTGTATAAGTATACCAATGTAATTTATATTGCATTCATGAGCTCTCAACTACACTTCGAAATGTTTTGTGATTCCAGAACCTAGCAAACGATTTCAAAACTCAACCAGGTCGTTTCTTCATCATTTTGGAAGCCAACACTGACAAATTTTGGACAAAAATAGCGTTGTAAATCTTCTTAATTGGGAAAAAATCAAGCATTGATTAAAGACATTAAAACTGTCACACTGAGCTTATATCAGAAGATATAATTTTGAAAGTAATTACTACAAGGCCATCCTTTTTAAATTGTTTGTTTGCAGTTAAACGACCGACTCATGAAAAATGCCACAACACAATTTATTTTTTCAGGTTCATCAATGAAAAAAAAATGTTTCATAGAATAAATCTACAATTGAAGATAAGACAACATTAAATGTACCCTTTTTTTCCTTTTTATGAAAATGAGTTCCATGGGTGGAAATACACATAATACATCAAATACACCAACAAACAATTTTTTAAGCATTGCCCAATCATTTCAGACATTATACTACCTCAAAAATGCTAAAAAAGGTAGCAAAACCAGGAAAGGAAAAAATGAATGAAGCCATTTGGGAATTTTAAAGTATGAAATGGAAAAAAAATGCATTGTAAATACAGTGTATCACCATGGAGATAACTTTATAGGGAAAAACGCCTATCAACAGACAGCTGAAAGATATCAACAATTGAAGATTGAGTCAGCATTTGTTTGACAGTTAAGACAGGCTTAATGAGTGTGTGTAAATGACGACAGGAAATGTAAACCGAGTGAAGAATATTCTTGTATTTGGTAATCATGGCATGTTACATGCATTACATTCTTGTATGTTGACTGTCATACTGTATACCCATGGTTGGCATGTTACATGCATTACATTCTTGTATGTTGACTGTCATACTGTATACCCATGGTTGGCATGTTACATGCATTACATTCTTGTATGTTGACAGTCATACTGTATACCCATGGTTGGCATGTTACATGCATTACATTCCTGTATGTTGACAGTCATACTGTATACCCATGGTTGGCATGTTACATGCATTACATTCTTGTATGTTGACAGTCATACTGTGTACCCATGGTTGGCATGTTACATGCAATACATTCTTGTATGTTGACAGTCATACTGTATACCCATGGTTGGCATGTTACATGCAATACATTCCTGTATGTTGACTGTCATACTGTATACCCATGGTTGGCATGTTACATGCAATACATTCTTGTATGTTGACTGTCATACTGTATACCCATGGTTGGCATGTTACATGCAATACATTCTTGTATGTTGACAGTCATACTGTATACCCATGGTTGGCATGTTACATGCATTACATTCTTGTATGTTGACAGTCATACTGTATACCCATGGTTGGCATGTTACATGTAATACATTCTTGTATGTTGACTGTCATACTGTATACCCATGGTTGGCATGTTACATGCATTACATTCTTGTATGTTGACAGTCATACTGTATACCCATGGTTGGCATGTTTACATGCAATACATTCTTGTATGTTGACTGTCATACTGTATACCCATGGTTGGCATGTTACATGCAATACATTCTTGTATGTTGACTGTCATACTGTATACCCATGGTTGGCATGTTACATGCAATACATTCCTGTATGTTGACAGTCATACTGTATACCCATGGTTGGCATGTTACATGCAATACATTCCTGTATGTTGACTGTCATACTGTATACCCATGGTTGGCATGTTACATGCAATACATTCTTGTATGTTGACAGTCATACTGTATACCCATGGTTGGCATGTTACATGCAATACATTCTTGTATGTTGACAGTCATGCTGTATACCCATGGTTGGCATGTTACATGCATTACATTCCTGTATGTTGACTGTCATACTGTATACCCATGGTTGGCATGTTACATGCAATACATTCCTGTATGTTGACAGTTATACTGTATACCCATGGTTGGCATGTTACATGCAATACATTCCTGTATGTTGACTGTCATACTGTATACCCATGGTTGGCATGTTACATGCAATACATTCCTGTATGTTGACTGTCATACTGTATACCCATGGTTCATACAGAGCTTCTGAGACACAATTCAAACACTTTTTAAGGACCTTTCACGAACATTTTTAGGTTTTCAAGGACTACTTCCAATAGCACATTCACTGTATAGTTAACACAGGCTACAACAGGTCAAGCTTTCTGATGCACAGGGGGAACCAAATTGCAAATGTTACGAAACGTTAGCCGCAAACACCTTTACTGAATGCAAAGCTGGTCAAGCTTTCTAGGTTTTATAGTTGAAAGTGGCACTCTGTATAAATCACATTAAAATGCCCTACACAAACAAGCAAAGATTATTAAGTGTCGTGATATCATTTTCATCAAACTACAATAATAACTGATTTATAATGCTATTTTCTTAACTTTTTATAACATTATTCTTTCCACAAAGTAAGCGATAAAAATTTGTTCAAGGAGTTTTAGATGAAATTCAAACAATTGTTTTTCAACGTACTTTTCCAGATTTTTTAGGGGTTTTAGCCATTTTCAAGGAGTTTTCAAGGACTGGCGTCAATTCAAGGACTTTTAAAGGCCCATACAAGCCCCGATACCAGTAAGTTGTAAAGTTTACTTCGTGGAAATGTTTTGAATTTCTGGAATTGAAGACGCTGTGTCAGTTATACAACTTTTCCTTACACTCCTTGGTTTGCTCATTTAAATGAAATCAGGGAGACAATATGAAAGTAGCTAACAAATACAAGCCTTTTTCAGATTTTTTTCTAAAAATTATTAGCACATTTTCACATTGGAAACAAATACCGTATATACTCGCCCATAAGTCTATCTCAACCATAAGTCGAGGGGTATACTTTGCTGCTTAAAACTCGGTATTTTGCTTGCACCCGCCTATAAGTCGATGCCAGATTTTCAAAGAATGAAAAGTTGGTTACAGTCTAGTCATTTATTACATCAGAATTCCCACTCACTTAAAATATTGCGTACCAGTTTAAATCTAAAGACATGAGAATTTACGGTAAATACACCGGCTGGTAGCTCTGTGTGACGTCATTCCCAGACACAACAATCCCACGTGTTCTGTGCTAAAGTTTAACCAGCAGTCGTATTGTGACAGTTTGTTTATAACACCTGCGTGGGCCATGGACATTTAACCTCATTAACACATGTAAGATATTGTCCTATTATTTAACACTTCTGAGGCTTTCGAAAACTGTGAAAAACTTAACCAACAACACATTCATTTTAAAGAATAAAACAAAACATTTTGTTCATAATTGTCGTTTATTGTCATTAACAACAAAAAGCTTAATTGTAAAAAATACTTTACAGGGCAAGTTAAGAATAATTTTTTACTCCGAATATAAATGCGTATGTTATTACTTACGATAGTCAGACACAACAATCGACGATTTTGAACTTCCAGTGCACACTCCTCCCTTTTCTATTTTTTTTTTTTTTTTTTTTTTAATATCTCGCCCATAAGTCGAGTTGACTTTTTAGAGCATTTTCAAAAGCCGTTTTTGGTCGACTTATGGGCGAGTAAATACGGTATGGTGTCTTTAAATGTACAAGTTTCACCACATGCAGAGAAGAATTTTCGCAAAGTCATTCAGTAAAATTAGCAGAGAAATAGCAAAATAATAAATATTTTCATTCACTAAGACCAACGGAAACTTAACTAGATACCAAAATGTTGGCTATATAAGTGAAATTAACTGTTAATTGAGAGTATGTTTGCTATCATATGTATATGAAAAAAATCCCAATCTCACTGTCATTTTGTTCTCCGAAAACAGCAAGAAAAAGCCCCGACATATTCAAAATAGGTAACACTACTGAGTTGGAGTTTATAGTCATTTTTCAATAGTATTGAGAGATTTTTTTCAAATCAAAATTCCCCTCTTTCAGCAATGAAGATATATTCAGTCAGAAAACCAGACACATAGACCAGTAATACCACATATCATATGATACTGATCTGTAATTTACATGTTTGAATCACTGGAATTTAATGTGAATTTAACATTTAAAACAGACATGTAGACAAAAATGTATGAATTATTTTTCCCCAATTTTCTCTTCCCTTTTGTTCTCCTTTCAAAGGTCCAAGCCTATGGCAGGACTTTAGATGGGATAAAGGGAAAGAACGAGTTTAAACAAAACATTATGTGCAACACCCCGTACAACCAGCTGTATTGATGGCTGTTCTGTTCATTGATGGCTGAGCTATGAGCAAGGTGCGATATTGTCGAAGGGTACATATTTACTATTTTTGTTGCATTTTTTGTCGATTTTAAGAGTAAGCACATAAAGGTCTTGTTTTAGCAAAGAACAAGCAATTTCTACATACCGTTTGTGTGCGAGTAAGTGCCATATTTACTGAGAAAACAGGTTATATGTATGCAGTGTTTGTGAAAAGTTCGACATTTTCTTATTTGACATTGTATTCTCTGCGAAAAGCAAATACGTACCCTTCATTGATATCTCACCTTGCACATAGCACAGCCATCAATGAACAGAACAGCCATCAATACAGCTGGTTGTACAGGGTGGTGTAAGACCAGTGAATGCTCCAGGTAGTATGCGATAAGTCATTGCACCGGAACATGCTGACATGTGCATCTCCTCTGAGAAGTGAAGCTTCCCATTAAGTTTCACTGAATTCCGGACAGTGGTTGTTGAGAAAAAGCATGGACATGAATGTGGGACGACAGACACATATACTAATGTACGGACGGACAGGCAGACGAAGAGGCAGCTATATGCACCTCCTTAGGGAACATGAAAATCCCATACTTAACGAACACAAATGTGATATTTTATTGACGTCATAAATTGCAAATACAATACATGTCTTGCCAATAATAATAAACTCTTTTTCCGCATAAATGAAATGATTATCACTGCAGGCAATGGTGATGTCACCTCATTTTACTTGTGAATTATCAAAAATACGATATAAAATGTTATACTCAGAAAGTGGACTGTCCACAGTATCACAAACACCAGGTAAAGGTGGTGATATTTTGTCACATGATCGGTCATTGGCTGGATACTGAATGTAGTGACCATCTGAATCCGCAAAATATTGCCACGCTATTGTCGCATATTTCTGATCATTTTCCTGCAATAAAAATGTTAGCGATTGCAATATTGAATTTTCATAATAGAACTTGATTATATCTTTTCAATCAAAGCAGACATTTTATTTGCTTTCTTTTTAGATAAAATGGTAAAATGAACTGAAAATCAGGGGCCATGGTTCATACAGAAATTCTTGAAAAAATTCAAGTACTTTTCAAGGAATTTTCAGGAACTTTTCCCCCAATTTCAAGGATTAAAATGTTGATATTTTCAGTGTAGAGAAGAAGGGATCCGGTGTATTTTCTAAGTTTATCCCACCTAAATGACCATCACTGCAGCACGGATAAAATTACAGTGTGAGAAATACATTAATAGGGCATAAAATCTGTCCACTACCATACCATACTGTATAACCATACTATCGTCTACTAGGCAGTTGGCCCTGTCGAAAATAGCTCTGTCATTTTTCACACTTTTCATCATTGTTGGTATGTTTGTTCTATTTTGTCCCTTTTCCATTTGCAGCAGAAGAATTCAAGGTTAATTTACCGAATTTTACATTTTTTTTTTTCAAAATTCAAGTACTTTTCAAGGAGTTTATGGCTGTTACAAATTCAAGTACTTTTCACGGAATCGGCATCAAATTCAAGGACTTTTCAAGGTTGTGCGAAGCCTTGGGGCCTTATTCACAAACATTTCAAAACCAAATCTCAGACTTAAACTTTAAATTTGAAAAAGTTCAGTTTACCAGCATTTAATTTCATTAAATGTAAAGGAATGGAATTTTGTAAGGACAATTATATTTACCCACAGTACACGTTTACCAATCTTTATTAAAATCTATATAGTAATAACAACATAGAAGCAAAAAAAACATTTAACATTTTAAAGTCCAAGTCTTTAAGAGTTTCAGTCTTAAAATGTTTGTGAATAGTCCGCCTGGTTCCTTTCCTAAGACTTAAGTAGCACTAGAAGTTTTCAAAGTCTTTACTAAATACATGTATAAGACAAAATATGCCCAATATACAGTTACAATGATCAAGACATTTGCAGAGTCAGTCAACATGAAATAACAGTAAAAAGTCTATACCATACTGGCTAAATTAAATAAAGGACAGCTAAGACTTACCTTCATGGCATCTTTAAAACTAGTCCTTGAAATATATTCCAATACTTTGTCTTGGTTGCCATAGCATTCTTCATCATGTACATTATCTCTAACCTTTTCATTAAACTTACCAGGGTCCAGAGAGCAACAGCATTTCATTGAGGATTGTACAATAGGGGGCACTATTCCATTCATTTGTGGTGGAGGCATCCCAAGGCCAACACTTGTGCTTGTATTTGCTTCAAATACAGCTTTTAAATTTCTTACTGCTAAAACAGCATCATTGTAGTTAACACTTATTGTCTGATATAAATTTTCAAAGATTTCAGAACCATTTATTGGTGCTATCACGAGATCTCCTTCGTGTTCTTCAAGCATTTGTTTAACCTGCTCAGGAGCAAGAACTTTGTCAATATGAGAATCCAAATCCTGTTTGAATTTAGCAACTAACTGATCAACATCTGCCTCAGTTACTGTAGTTGAGACTTCATAAAAATTGTTCAACAAAAGCATGAACATACATAGAAGCTTCATGATGTGAAATCCGGTTAATCTGGTACAATTATTCACAATGATCAAGAAGTTACCATCAACCTGCATTTAACACCAACCAAAATTAAATTTTAATATCAAAGCAAAATACCTGGCAGTACTTCTGCTTTTCAATTAGCAGTTACTTGCTCCTAACAATTTGTCTATAAACAGCCTTTGTGAGCACTACACCGATGTTTTACTATATAACTGCCATACGCTATTCTCTAGACAGAAAATAATATTCCTATGTGACTTCCAAAATATTTTCAAATTTAAGATTTTTCAATAGTCTCAAAAATTCCCATCATTTCCACCAAAGCTGATTTCAATTCAAATCTAGTCAACTGTTTTATTCTTTAAATTCCCAAACTTTGCACGTACATAAATCCTTATCATCACAGGTGGATTTAAACTTGTAAACAAGCCTTGGACAAAAAACAAAACTTATGACGAAAAGAAGGAATTTTACACCTAATGATAGCCGATCAAAGAATTTCTGTATCAGTCGAACCTGGTTTGATCCAATTTGCTGGGGTGTAGCTTGAAACATAGACAATAAGCACTTAACAATGTTTTGTCCTTTAAGGGGGCAAATATAAAGGACGATACACAGCCGATGGCTCCCATCAGATCTCATTTTGACCGTAAGAATGCCACACTGGAAATAGACTTCAGTGATAGTATGGAATTTAAATAGGGGATCATTTATGGTTAAAACTAGGGATGTCAACGAATGGCAATTTTTGTATTCGAATAATCGGTCAACCGTCCGAACGAATATTCGAATATTCGAACATTCAACCTTCTTATTTAATAATGATACATTTGAAATTCGAAGTTTAACATTATACATATTATTTTTTTGTTTTAAACTGATCACTCAAGTTGTAAATATCCACTGATTACTAATAATTTCAGGGCCTAAGTGTCATCACCAGAGTGTTATATCTCTCTTGCCCCCAAATATACAATATGACATGTCAATTCACCTGTAGATATCATTTCCACGCGTAAAATGTCATTCAATGCCATAATGCCCATCATTGAAATTTAATACACTTGCATTCGGTTTTTATATTGAAAACATATATTGTATGGAACATTCAAATGCCGAATCAGTATTCGAATATACAATTGAATATTCAAATATTCGTTGACATCCCTAGTTAAAACACATCTGACCCTTGAGATTTCTCTGAACTCTAACCTTCAGGGCAGGGATTTAGACAACAAATTTCACTGCACAGTACATTCTCCATGATAAGACCTCTGTGCTTCATACAGGTGAAATAAATATTTTGAGTTAATGCCTCAGATTTGAAAAAAGTAGGGTTGGTAGGGCTCTTTCAAGAAAAAGTGGGGAAAGTAGGAAATGAAGGAAAAGTAGGGTTGGTAGGGCTCTTTCAAGAAAAAGTGGGGAAAAGGTAAGGAAAAGTAAGAACTGTAGGAAAAGTAGGGTTGGTAGGGCTCTTTTAAGAAAAAGTAGGGAAAAAGTAAGGAAAAGTAAGAACTGTAGGAAAAGTAGGGTTGGTAGGGCTCTTTCAAGAAAAAGTGGGGAAAAGTAAGGAAAAGTAAGAACTGTAGGAAAAGTAGGGTTGGTAGGGCTCTTTCAAGAAAAAGTGGGGAAAAGGTAAGGAAAAGTAAGAACTGTAGGAAAAGTAGGGTTGGTAGGGCTCTTTCAAGAAAAAGTGGGGAAAAGTAAGGAAAAGTAAGAACTGTAGGAAAAGTAGTGTTGGTAGGGCTCTTTCAAGAAAAAGTGGGGAAAGGTAAGGAAAAGTAAGAACTGTAGGAAAAGTAGTGTTGGTAGGGCTCTTTCAAGAAAAAGTGGGGAAAGGTAAGGAAAAGTAAGAACTGTAGGAAAAGGAGGGTTGGTAGGGCTCTTTCAAGAAAAAGTAGGGAAAAAGTAAGGAAAAAGTAGGGAAAAAGTAAGGAAAAAGTAGGGAAAAAGTAAGGAAAAAGTAGGGAAAAAGTAAGAACTGTAGGAAAAGTAGGGTTGGTAGGGCTCTTTCAAGAAAAAGTGGGGAAAAGGTAAGGAAAAGTAAGAACTGTAGGAAAAGTAGGGTTGGTAGGGCTCTTTCAAGAAAAAGTGGGGAAAAGGTAAGGAAAAGTAAGAACTGTAGGAAAAGTAGTGTTGGTAGGGCTCTTTCAAGAAAAAGTGGGGAAAAGGTAAGGAAAAGTAAGAACTGTAGGAAAAGTAGTGTTGGTAGGGCTCTTTCAAGAAAAAGTGGGGAAAGGTAAGGAAAAGTAAGAACTGTAGGAAAAGTAGGGTTGGTAGGACTCTTTCAAGAAAAAGTGGGGAAAGGTAAGGAAAAGTAAGAACTGTAGGAAAAGGAGGGTTGGTAGGGCTCTTTTAAGAAAAAGTAGGGAAAAAGTAAGGAAAAAGTATGGAAAAAGTAAGGAAAAAGTAGGGGAAAAGTAAGGAAAAAGTAGGGAAAAAGTAAGGAAAAAGTAGGGAAAAAGTAGGGAAAAAGTAGGGGAAAAGTAGGGAAAAAGTAGGGAAAAAGTAAGGAAAAAGTAAGGAAAAAGTAGGGAAAAAGTAGGAAATGTAGGGTCCACTTGACAGCCTGACAATATAAATATACACATTATCTTAGGACATAAATGTGCTTATATGAGAACTTGATGTAAAGTGCAACATCTCCAGTGCAACATCTTATGGGACATGAAAATTTCGGCCGTTTCAGAGAGGCTGGTCATCTAAAGGTTTAATTGGTTGTCAATTTTTATTCAGGAAAATTAATGATATTGTTGAAGAGAGGTTGTTGCTGGATATTGGGGATATTGCAGTGTATATACATGAAGACACCAATGTACATTTAATACACTTAAATTTCAAGCAAGATGTCCTCATTTCACGACACAAGCTACAGCCCAGGTATTCAGTATGATAGTGACAGAATTATGTACCATACAATCAATAGAACCCCTATACAAATGCTATATCTATACTAACTCTAATTGACTGACCTCTGATTTCTCTGATACCATGGCTAGCAATAGTTCAAATTTACGTTTGAATTGTAATTAATTACATAATAATCAGTATAGAATGGCTTTACTTATCAATTTATTTTTATATATCAACAACTCTGAACCATAATGTTTACTGAACCCAAGTGGATACAAAGATATTTCCATCAGGATTTAAGATACAAAAAGCAAAAATATATTACTGACAAATAAACAAATGTTTATAAAATACAAAGCAGAAAAAATACAAAGAGTTACTAGAAATGTAAGCTGCAAATGAAACGGGTGTTAAAATAATTCAGCTTTTTATAGGCAAAGATATGACTACATGCATTCATGTGGGTATTACTTTATTTCAATAAAATGGTCCAAATACAATAAATAAAACAAAATGAAAAATACTTAAGAGTTTTTTACCATATGGTCTGGTGATCTGAACATAAAAGGTTTTTATTGCAGTGCTAAAATATCTCACAATGACTGGTCCCTTGAGTACTGTTAAACTAGAACTTGTGCCTTTTTTAGGGACTGTGAAGTTAGTGGTTTAATGTCACTCCAGACAGTATTCGAACCCTTCAACCTTCTAATCAGGAGTCGGACACTAGACCCCTCGACCACAATGCCTCTCAGCATCGGCTTCTGTCTAAAAACAACACAAATTGAATTCAAACAAATGCAATTTTAGTTATTTCAAACTCAATTCCCCTGCCCTAATCTTCAAACAAGTTGGCAACACTTATATTAATCACACTCACATGAGATTTGAGTGCAATTTATGTGACAACAGAACAATACAGCACTAATGAAATGCCTGACAACAGTTTAAGCATGAATTAAATGTCTCAATATGCTTGAATACACGACTATGCCAAATATGGATAATAAAATACCAAACCCAAGTACGATTTGAATACAGGAATTATCTCGCTGTGAAGATTTATAGCTGAATGTTTTGATACATTTAATGGCAATACAATATAGGGCTCACACTTCCAGCTGAATAGAAATGAAGTTCATAAAAGTGCCTTAGAACCTTTTGACAGAATTTATTACCCTGTGTGACCCCATGGCAATAAAGGATTTCTTAATCTAATACATGCAGAAGTGAACCTCATAATTACGATGAGATATCTATGCTGTAGTTAACCTGATATGCTTTCATTCTAAATTTTGGAAAAATGTTTTGTTTGCTAATGTTTTCATTGGGTTTTACACCCTTTTTCAACAATTGTTCAGTCATATATGGCAGCCGATTGACCAGAAGTTTTCCTGCAATTAAATTATCAACCAGTTCTAACTTGCTCTTCTTAAAAGAAACTGAAAACTTCTCCACATGTGGAGGACATGACAGTAGCCAATGTCCTTGCCCAACCCTGAAATCAAACCCGGATCTGCTGCACTTTACCAACCGAGCTAGCTTGGAAAAAAATAAGGGGCCATGAATTTGTGAATCCAACATCTTGCTATGACAGCATCAGCTGATAAAAATGTCATGCCCTCTTCTCACACAACAAAATGAAAAAAAATTATTGAGCCATCTCATAGAAATTATCAATCATCAAAAATTAGTCTCAACTCAAAATTTTTGCTATTTCATACAAGCTTTTATCATGATAATTTTGTTCAGACCATAATCTAGACTATTTTTTATGAGCCAGTCTTTTAAATGTTTCTAGCTATATCCAGTCGGACCTCGTTCATTCGAATTCACCATTCCAAAATTTTATTTCTAATACATGGTTTCGAATAGCTAATTTCAATTCGATATGCCTAAGAAGATACATCTAGACCTGATATTTATTTCGGATGATACAAAGTATTCAGATAGAAGGTTGTCGCATAAACAAGGTCCGACTGTATTTGAAAGACATTATTATGTATAAAATTTGAAATTTGATGCAAAACTGCTTTAACCTCACTAACATTACAACTGAGTTATAATCATTTTGCACCAAAACCTCCAACATGTAGATCATGTAATACTATCTATTCAAAAACTCAAATAGAATTACTGATCTGTGAACTTTTGTCTTCATTGATTCAGCCTATATTTACAATAAAACTGACAGCTAGTTTAAAATTGGATTAGAAAAGCATTGAAAAATATATGATCGATTCAAACTTATCATTTTAAGCTGTATTGAATTATGACATAAGCATTAAAATTATCATATCAAAATATTAAGCAATACTTTTCTTCAAAATACTGGTGTAAAAAATGTACATCCTCGTGGAATAATTGAATGAAATTTATGGCAAAAGCGACAACAGGTAAACCATTTTCATACTGAAATCACAAGAAAATTGTTAAATCAATTAATTTTAATCAAATTCAAAGCAATTTATTTCAGTATTTGTGTTTTTAAGTACATTTTTGTATTTGTTCGACTTTTACCATTTTTTATAAATACCGAATACTGGAAATTTATTGGGGAACATGATGAGGTTCAAACCCACTACTCCTATGATGGCAGCACCTAGCAATTTGTTAAATTAACGGATAAAAATACAGATACATTAATAATATATTTTATTCTGAACTTCAGAAAATAAACAAAAATTGTTGCAATTAATGGTAAATCTGCCAAAAATTAAATAACTGAAGTGGAATTCAGATTAATTAAGTAAGGCCCAAGCTATTTAAAGAAGCATTATGTAGCATAAAAATATAAAATACCAAATAACAATACATGATGACTTTAGTACAACCATTATAACGAAATCTGGTACTATTTTTTCAAGTATGGACGACTTACAATGGCCGAGATCCGTCAATAAAGTGGTGACTGGGAAATGGAGCCAGCTAAAGAACACTTTGGTAATGAAAGATTTTGTGGACCACTTAATACAGAAACGAGTGGTAACTCTTGATTACTGGATGTGTCTAAAATCCAAATCAATCTCAGAATCAGAGAGAACTGAAGATTTTCTAGCTCTTGTCATGACATTTGATACACGGAAGTATCTTTATTTCCTTGAAGCATTAAATAAAATAGACAGACACGACCTTGTCAAGGAGTTAAGTAAGGCTATTGATATGAAATCACGAAGAACCGAAGAAGTTGACAGAGAGAAGAAAGTGAACCAACCAGGAGCAAAAGATAAAAACACTAAATTAGAAAAGACAAAGGTTAACAATGATAATGACATCAAACCAAAGAGCAGAGAGATGGCAAGAGGCAATACTGAGAGAAACAAACAGCCAAAAGCCAAGAACCAACCTAAAAATATCAGAGGTCAAACTGATGCGGATCAGATGCCAACTGATGTAGTAAATAAAGCTGATGGAACTGGTGATACCTCAGTCGGTGCAAAGCAAGAAATTGACGATAGTGTAAAATCAACTACAGCCAACACCAAGAAGCAGACTGGAAGATATCAATCAATGATAACTAAGAATTTGTATAAAGGAATTGGTAATAAGGAGAAGGTGGAACCTAACCAAGAAGAGATTGAAACAGGTAAGGCTGTTTTTAATAAATGGTTTGCTAGGTGTGGGTTACAGGTAGATCAATGATTTCTTTCAGATTTTCTGTGTATATACCCGTTATAAGCATGGAACATAACACTAAATTTCCGGCATTGAAGAGCCAAGAAATTGAGCATAGACGAATGTCAGTGGGTTGGTCAGGCTTCTGTAAAAAACTATTTTTTTATTAAAAAAGGCATAATATAATTTACATTTGCCTTCATCAAGTTACCTCACATATATTAGTATGTCACACTATATCTTGAATATTTCACAACTGATGAATATTGGTACTTTTTGTAACCAAGAAAAAAAAGGGAAATTCTAAAATGCATACCTAAACATAGCTTGTAACAGATAAACTTTGCAACTAATATTGCGAAATTTACACCACAATCTGGCCATAAAATAACCAGGGAAGTAACATTATACTTTATCTAAAAGAGAAAAAAGTCCCAGCAGGCAATATGCCAGCTGTTTTGCCTAGTTTGGTTATTCAATATGAACTTTCTACATGTAAAGCTACATATATATTGAAAAAAGACAATGTTAAATCAATCGAGAAGTATTATTTTTAGTCAATACTGAAAGTTTAAACCAAAACCAAAATTCATACCATGGACCTATTTCTTGAAAATTGCTCTTGTTCTAAAGTCCATGGCCTTTTAATGAGAATTCATTTCATGAGGAACATGAATACATACAGTTACAGGCATGTTATAAATATAGGAAACATCTCTATAAAGCAGTCATGCAACCATGGTCATGGTAAAAAAGTATTGTATCTCAGTTTTTCTTTAATTTGCACCAAAATCTGACAACATTGTTCAGAGTCATGTTGCAATTTATTTCTCCTCTTAGGGTCTGATGATGACATCCAGTGTTTACCAGATCAAAAATTGTTTCAATCTTTGTTTAAATGTAAAAGATTTCAACGGTCAAACACATTTGTACAACTCTGCTCAGGATCCAGATTTTACCAAGTAACATCAGTTTTATCCTACATGTTTCAGAAAATCAAACACAGAAAGTTACTCCAAACCAGAAGAAAGCAGTCGAGTTCAAAGGCGATGAGAAAAATGCTGGTATCCAACATCAAGAAATAGATGAAATTAGTCGACCAAGTAAGTATAGCTTTAAACAAGGCTGCATCAAAAAATTTAATTCTTGTTTATTCTTGTACTCTATGGTTTTAATGACAAGAATATTTTCTAAATCATTGCAAAGGTCATTTGAGCTCATTTGCCAAATCAGTGTTTATTTTGGCTATTTTGAGATGACCCATACCCTTCAAATTGGGAATTTTTGCGCATTAAACTTCGAAATTGGGAAATAAGTCCAGAAATCACAGTAAAATTTTAGGAATAAAAGTAAAGGATGTAGTGATTAATTAATTAACAATTTCTATTTATATAAACTACCTGTGAGAGAAAAGCCTCTTACTATTTCAATTTTTGGCTAAATTGAACCAAAACTTTTTTATTGTGAATCTTTACATTCAATTTGGAAAAATACATGTTTTTTGGCATTTGGAAAATAGCCGAATAATGGCTATAAAAACAGCTGAAGAAAGACCCTGCAAATGCATAGTATTAGTAAGGACTATTTAGAATTACTTACGAAAATGCTAACAAAAGCAAGAACAACACTGCCAAATACTTGTAATAGGTAAACATTTTTAAAGTCATCTATGTATAGTGTAAAACAATACGCTTAAATATTTTAATACTCGTTCAAAAAGTCAAATAACATTTCAATAGGTACATCAAAGAGCCGAGAGGAAATCTTAGAAGAAAGAGAGAAGATGCTGCAGAGCAAAGAATCAGAACTAAAAAAGAAAGAAATGGAGCTGAATGAACATGAGAAGAGCTTAATTGAGAAAGAAACTAAACTTTTAACTCGAGAAAACACTGGGTTTATTTACAAGACTTCTGAAATTGAAGAGGGTCCACAATCGTTAGCGTTAGACATCCCGCCTCAGCAACTAGATTCAAACAGAACAACTGCATCTACAACATCATCATCAGAATTGCTAGCAGAAGTTAGAGAACAGTTGAAAGAAATGAAAAGAATCAAAGAAATGGAATCTGAACACACACCATATTGCAATACACCGAAAGAAGAATATGTGAGACTGCAAGACTTTCAGAATGTACAACAGCACATAGATAATCTTTCAGAGGAAATAAATACAGAGAGAGAAGGTAGACAAAATGTGCAACAGAAAGTTGAAGATTTGAAAAATGAAATTGAAATTCTACATGCTACTATCAAACATCACGAGGAAAAAAAAGAAAGCAAGGACGTAGAAATTGAAAGAGAAATCAATAGACTGAAAAATGAATTAAAAAATGCAAGACTGAATTACAATGAAGGATTAAACAGGCTGAAAATGGACTCAAAGTCCAAAGAATCTGAAATAGTTGGTCTGAAACAGAATGTAGATACTATGAAGATTTCTGCAGTAGACCTTGAAAAGAGGGTCGAGATGCTAGAAAAGCACAAATTAAGATATGAACATGAACTGCAAAGGTATGATAAGGAAGTTTCTGATTTAAGAAAAGTATTAAAAGAGAAAGAAAATGAACTCTCTGATTTAAGGAATGTTCTAGCTGACACCGAGAGTGAAAAAGAAGATCTAATTGATGAGTTAGCTGCATTAAAATCCGAGATACACAAACTCAAGGAAGACAAAAAGAGACTGGAATCTGAAAAGAAAACTTTATTAGGTCGCTGTGTGAAACCTCAATGGAACCAGACCCCATCTGGACCTTCAAGGAGAACAACCTTTAAATAAGTTTTTCAGACCGAATGAGTAACAGTTTCAATGGCAATGTGTAATCTGTGTGAACTAGAAGTTGGTAGAATAAGCAGTTATAGCAGTGCTCAGTAATACTGCTCTTATGGGCAACAGTGGCAGTAATACGGCTGGGACTTTGCTACAGCAAACACATTGGTATTGTAGTAGCAGGCAATCAGGCATAATGTGTGGTAACGAGAATAACGTCAGCCACATTAAATAATTCCAAAAGTTTGAGTATTTATTCAGCAACATTGACTAGTGTAACCTTACACTTTTTTCAACACAACCAGCAATGGTGCTTCAGTTTCTGTATCTGAAGTTTTTAAAATTAACACAACATGATATACCGATGGCTCAACGCAACAATGTTGTAACTCCTATATAAATACATAGGAGTTACGACAGTGTTGCGTTAAGCCCTCTATTACTGTTTGATGCTGGAACAACAGGCAGCATTACAGCTCTTACTGTTGACAAGAGTAGCAGTAGTACTGCCGCTGCTGCTATTACTGCTATCTTTGTACTGATCTCTGTGAACATATTTCACCTCAGACAGATATTGGAAATGATGGCCTTTCAGGGCCAAATTTTTTTTGTGTTATACAAGATACTTGAGGATGACAAAGTTCTAAAAGTTATGTAAGTTCTATGTTATCTGACATTGCACAGCATCACCCTCTCCATATTAGTTAACATACTGTCCCTCACTTAGCACCTGGTTGAGCGTTTATTGAAAGGGAAAGTCGAAAATTGAACATAAAGGCATGTCAAAGAATTGTTGCTTTTATTGTACTGAATTCATCTTTAAAGATGTGATCTTACCCCATTATTTAGTTATCGAATGGTACCAAGCTTGTGATTGTAGTCATCAATAATTACTTCAGACTCCATTAAACTTTTGCCCTAGCTGTCCACCTAAATTCTCCATAGTTGCTTTTAATGGTCTGCCAGATTCCTTCCACCCGTATTGCCATACATGTTTACCCTTGCACCTCCTCAATGTGTTGTAGACTGTTGTTTCCCTGTGATATGTGTGGGGACGCATTGTCTTATGTATGTGGCATTTCCTGCAACAACTTAATCACTCTTTTAGAATACACAAATGATGTATGAACTATCTAGTGATTATGAATGTTAATGAAAACATTAGATGAGATCATTATTACTTATATTTCAAGTTTTCATACTCACAAGATCACAATTTTTCTGCACAGCCGTACTAACATGGTTTTGCTATTTGCATATCAGAGTTGTATAGACTAATCAATTCTTACGTTAACCACCAAGGCAATTTCTCTTCAACAGAACGACTTTTGTAACCTTGACACGGATTGGTTAACCATTCGATAAAGGGTACGTTACCTTTCCACTGATTTTCCTTGAACTTACCGAAATCCATTTTGGATCTGGAGTGACCAGAAATCGTAACATCTCGGCATTTTTATGTTGAACAACAAATCTCAACCTTCAAATTGCGCCGACCATCCTTTTTCAAGATATTTCTTGTTTTCAAATATTTTAGTCGAACTACAAGTTTTGTACCATCAGACTCAGAACTTCAATGGTGTTTGTATAACTTTTACAATGATTGTTTTCAATGCACCAGGGTCCTTATTCATAACATTTTAAGACAGAAACTGTGACTTGTCTGTCCTGTGGTGTATTCCGTCCATTCAATCCTTTTCCTCCCTTGTTGATCCCCCTTACATTCTGTGGTTTTTTCTTTTTATTATAAGCCAGACAATTCCTCACTTCCTTATTAATCTTACACTTCCTCAATACCTCTATTATATATGCAGGTGTTTCCCTAGGACCTGTGTGGGGAGGCATATGTATTGTCTCGTGTATGTGGCATTCCCTGTATTAAATATATCTTAGTTTGAAATTTGCAATCTATATTTACCAACCATTTGTTGTCATCAAATCCAAACAAATGGAATTTTATTATAATACAAAAATGTAATTGTTGTTACCCACTCTACACTTGTGCCTTTTTTTAATAAAATCAATTTTGCTATAACAACGTAGGAGCAAAAAGAACATTCGACACTAACAAGTCAAAGTCTTAGTTACAGTCTTACAATGTTTATGAATAAGTCCCCTGACATGTATGTATCTACAAATGTTATCTTATATATTTTGTTTGCTTTATTTTATCCATGTTCATGTTTGTCAGCAATAAAGGTTTACATACAAAATGTTTGTTTGGCCGCGATGTACATAAATAGATGTATCAGTAAATGTTGAATAATAAAACTGATAATTAATGGCTACATTTATCAACTGTCTGCACTAACAAACTGACTATTATAGACATGTGGACGCCACCCATGTCTCCCACATGTCCAAAATATTCCACTTCATTCTTAGTTCAATTATGAAACATAGACTGGCATGTATCATATTTGAATTTTTGCAGCCAATTAATATCAGTAGTAAAAAAATATCAAATGTTTAAGTTGTCTTATTGAATGGCAACCATAAATATAAGCAGTTGGTATGATGCTCGAACATTTTGCCAATTAATTTCTACCCATGAGAGAATAACCTGTCTGTTAAATATGAAATCCTCATTAAAAGTTACATTCCATCAATCTGTAGTGATTGTACATTCAACAAGAGCGCGGACCATTGCAAAAGTTGCCCCTTGTAACAGTTATGTCACTCGAGTGTGCAAAAAATGTGTGTAAAAAGGATTATATAAGACAAATTAGGTAATTTCTATAATAAAAGGCAGAGTGATAAGAGCGATATGGTTGTTTATCTAAATTGTCCGAGATATTATACCAGTACACATTCTGACCAAAATTGGTGATGATTGGACAAATGCTTCTAAAGTTATTGATCAGACAAGACAAATTTTAGGCAATTTCTATAATCAAAGGGCAATATTTAACTCTGGAGTGACAAGTCGGATATGGCTGGTTTTCAAACTAGTCCAAGATATTATGCCAGTACACATTCTGACCAAGTCTGGTGAAGATTGGACAAAGAATTCTAAGTTTTTGACTGGACAAGGAATTCCAAAGTTATTGATCGTAAAATTATAATACGTCCGGTTCTTTGAACGGGCGTATAAAAACCAATAGAGGGGAGTAACTCTGCTCTTTCTAAATAATTGCAATCGAAAAATGCAGACCTCCTGCGCACAATTTCATGTGAAGACTAATATAGCTATAAAGTTTTGTTACTGTAGGTCAAATATGTTGTGAAAGAAAACAAGTTTTGTGCGACGGACGGACAGAAAGATGGACAATGATAAAGCTATGTGCCCCCACACACAGGTGTGGGTGTACAAAAATGTGGAGAGCCCATAAATTACCAAGTGAATATTTGTTGCACAATGAAAAATAAACAACAATACACCGAGTTTGTTTCATTGAATTTATTTCCTGATAAACAATAAAAATGCAAAAAAATGTGCAATACTGACTGCTAATAATGGAATGATCACGACCAATGTTTTTTGACACAGGCCCGATAATCCAAGACAATATAGTTTTTACAACATAAATTGAGCACATTTCAACTAAAAGAATGAACTAGATATTTGATAACTTATTGATATGTCATGACTAGAGCGTCACTTAAACTTCTTTATCATTCTTACAACACACAGCACATTTTCAACTCGAAACAATGCAACATACTAAAGACAATGTGACCAAAAAATACTAAAACAAACATGTATAATTTATATCCACCCTACTACCTAAAACAATAAGTCAGGGGCTGAGAAAAAAACAACATAAAATACACATTGGAATTATCAATACAAGCACGAACATATAAACCATGGATTGGAAAGTCTATGTAAGATTTGTTTGAACTCTCGCGAACAGCGATAATGGTTCCAAGATCAAACCTGTGATAAAAAATTTGCGACATCCGCCACCGAGAGAAGTTGACATTTTGATCTACAATAATCGTCATATTTATACATTTCTTCAGTCTTAATTAATACATTTTTAGACAATTTAGAATAACACAGATCAATATAGATAATTACACAGACAATTAAGTGCTAATCAACAGAGCCAGCAACAAACAGAAATGAATTGCCAACTATCGCCGACCGCTAAAGTGGTGGAAATTCACGATACTTACCGAGCGCTCGCTAAGGATTGTGGGTAAACTATTTATTGTTATTATTTCACGGATATCAGCCAGTTTCCTATCCATAGTTTACATGTCCATGATACAATATACATTTTGCTTTCATCAGAAGAAATACAATAAACAAGCCATGGGTTCAACAATAATGAATATTTTAAACAAACTTGTACGAAAATTTGGATGTAATAAATTAATGAAACATATATGCAAGTACAATGGTCCAACATAAATAACATACAATAAATGTTCAAAGTTGCCAAGCAATGTAGAAGGTACGCAATCTCAAATTAAAATCTTACTTATTCAAGATAGTACTTGAGAAATTCAAATACTGTTGATCATTATTTACAGGAGACCGTCTATTTTTTTCTTTATTTTGTGAATTCATTTTGATGTGAATTCGAAGTTGAAAGAGGCATCACAATACCATTGCTATATCCAAACTTGAATTATTATACATTTCCATGCGGAGCATATGAAAGGCTGCACAAATTAATTAAAGGTAAAAATTGGCTGATTTTGTGGAAGATAGTATGCAAATTTGATGTGTTCTACAATATATAAAAGCTTAACCCTCCCAGATACAAGCACTAATATAAAAGTCTCTACTTAAGCTTTCACAGTTAAGATAACAATAGACATTTTTTATTCAGTTTTTCAACCTGTTAACTAGGCTGTCTTCTCTATAGTGTCCACAAATTTTAAGCTTAAATTAAATACAGCCGCTAAAAAGTTTCATCAGGTGAAAAATATTGTAATTTCATTACTCATACAACGCAAATTGCTTCTTGCAAACTGTGTATATCTATAAGGAACTGCTATACATGTATCTGGTAAAAAAAGTTTTTTTCGTCATTATAAGTAAAACAAGAGTTATCACTGACAGTGATTAATACAAGTAAACTCAAGACTGGATCACACATCATAGCACTGTTCTGATACACGAAAGTTTAATGCATGCTAACATCACAATACTTCTATTCGTTTCATGAATTCCACCGCTAAAACATTAACAGAACACACAGGAACTATCAAAACATCATATACCATACATAGCCTTGGTATTCAATCGACACTGTCTTAACACGCGAGCAACAGGCACATCCTGGTATTTTGCAATCTCCTTGGCAACCGTTATAGCTAAACCTGGATTGGATAATGACAAGTCTTCCCTAGGAATCTGAAATTTCAAAGCAAATGGTGAGTGTGTAATATCTTTAGTAACAAGTACATAGAAAACTAGATGGTTGTTTTTTAATAAAAACATGTCTCCAAGATGGCAGTTTGTCAGTAATTGTAATACTGATAGAAGATGTTAGAATAAAATATCAAGCAAACAAGAAAGATAGTGTTTGATCAGTTCACCATGCACTGTATATGTATAAAAACATCAAAGGGCCATAACTCAGTGAAAAATTATCTGAGCGGAAAAACCCCGAAGATGCACAACTTCATTTGATGTTGATCAATCCTATGAAGTTTGGCTGAAATCCAACCAGCAGTAATGCAGATGTAATGCGGACAAACTCCATCTGTATAAAAACATCAAAGGGCCATAACTCAGTGAAAAATTGTCTGAGCGGAACAAAAAACGAAGATGCACATCTACACTTGATGTTGATCAATTCTATGATGTTTGGCTGAAATCCAACCGGCAGTATTGGAGGCAAAGCGCGGACAAGCTAAAAGTGGACGGATGGACAGGCTGACCAACAGACTGACGGATAGACAGACGCCGAAGGCAAAAACAATATGTCTCCCTTGGGGAGAGGGAGTGGAGACATAATTCTGAAAAGACAAGAGGGCGATGTTGTTCATCACTGTAATGTAGCTGACATTAGTGTAGCACAGGTGTAAGTAGTCCGAGATCAAAAACCCAGAACATATTTTTCATGTTTTCAGTTAAAGAACAGCATTTTTCTAGCATTTCATTTATCAAGTGGTCAGTTGCTAAGCTTATTGTCCCAATATCAGGCTTCATTACAGGTTGTTTATGAAAAGGGTATTTAATAACGACCCCAGCACATTTTGGCACATTAAAAACCCAGAATTCGGGGAATACCGAAGACTTCTATTTCTGCATAAGGCAGTCTGATTTTAGATGTATATACCAAACAGTTATAAAAAGCACTCAAATCTCAGAAGTCAAATTCAAGTGAATGTTAAATTGGTAACACTCATCAGTAAATATGTATATTTTGTCAAAGCACAAAATAAAGACTGCAAAATAATTGAAAAGAGACGCGTTAACTTTTTTTGTGAAATAAAGTTCACACAAAAAATGTATACAATACTTACACATCTAGGTATAAAGTAGGGCGCATCAGTTTCTAACAACAATTTGTCCAGAGGTATTTTACGAGCCAAGTCATGAGTTGGCGTTGCCGAACGGTATGTTACAAGGGGGGTAACTCCGATGAAAAGATTGGGAAATTCATCCATCCATAATGTGGCATTACTGTAGGCATTAGTGAAACAGTGACAATGGATTTTCCAGTGTCGAGGCACGATCTAAAAAGCATACAAGAAAATTATTCTAGACCCAAAATGTGGAATCCTATCAATGATACAGAATGGCCTAATAAATGATCTTGATTAACATCAGGATACAGAACAGCTAAATGAAATATCGACATAAACACAAAGACACAGCATGGCTAAATAAATTATCTACACAAAAACAATAACAGCATTGTCAAATAAAATGACAATAAGAGTTCATCCCAATAGATATCAACGTAAACAAAATGACACAGTATGACCAAAGAATATTTCTAGATAAATACAAGAATACAGTTGAATATTTGATTGATAGAGACAATTGTTAATCATGACCTATTATCTAATACTTATTTTCTAAGACAAAAAATTTGTTTAAATCATCTGCGTGTCACTTTTTAGAGAAAACCGTAACTTGAATACAGAAAAACATCACTTAAAGACCACCTCAATAATACGACCACCTAAAAATTAAGAAGACAATGTTCAAGTCCATTATCACCGTTTTGCTCTTTATTCAAACTCAATTTTAGGACCACCTCAATAAGAAGACCTGTTTTCAAGGGTCCCAAGGGTGGTCTTATTATTGAGGTTATACTGTATTAAAAGTGTTTATCTAGAAAAAGAGATGTCAGAATAATAAGCTCAATCCTATTTCAAACAACTACAGATTATGCTATCAGCAATTTTGTCCACCCATGAAATATAATCATACCTCCTTCAAGATTTCTATGCAATCATCCTCAGCATCTCGACTATGTATCACCAGTGGTTTACCAAGATGTACAGCCATCTTTAACTGACAGCGAAATACCCGTTTCTGTACTTCTTCATGTCTGCGAAAACTGAAACATGCAACAAAACACTAGAAATCTAGATTATCAAATTATGTCAGTGAAAGGAAGGTGTATGGTATACTTCACATTAACAAATTAGGCTGCACAATACATAATGGCCATCTTATGTGGTAGCTTACCCTAACTTTAAGGTTGCTTCATCTGTAAATTTTGGATGCAGCTTATCTTTTCAATGTCTAATCATTTTAGCTCACATAAACATCCATAAACTGGCAAAATCTCATAAAAAAGCCGAAAAAATTAGACCGAAATTGAAATCTAAAGCCAAAATCCCTGACAAAGCAAACATCTCATCGCACCACTGTACCAAACACTTGCAGCCCACCTTGATAGGCAAGCTGATACAGCACTGGGCTGTCAAGCCCAGTTTCGATTCCCAGACAGGGCAAGTTATGTCTTTCAATACCAGTTGACTACATTGACCATTTGTTCTCCACATCTGATTTATGTGGGAAGTAGTCAGCTGCTTGTGAAAGGGCAAGTTAGTACCGATTGATAATTAATGTTAGGAAAACTGATGCCATATATAACTGAAATATGGCGTTTAACACAATAAGATCACAAGATTACATCAGAATTATTGGAAGATAAAATGAGGTAAACAAAAACTTACGTTCCTGAATAATCTAGACCGATTTCACCAAGAGCTATACATTTCGTGTGCCGCATACATTTTTCTAAGCCATATTCGGCAGCCGCAGTGAAATCAGTAGCACTCTTTGGATGACATCCCATGGCAATCCATACATTAGATTCCTTAGCAACCTCTAACCAAAGACCAACTGAAGAAGTAACATTAAGATACCAAATCAGAGTGATATAATTATTGACATAAACATAATGAAAAGTATTTGAGGTTCATGAAGCATGGTTTGAATTATATCGAGCTGGTCAGTTGGAGAATATATGAGAAGCATGCATCATAGGGATTCAACAACAGCCTTGAATGTAAGAAATTTCATCATGAATATTGGAAATAGTTCAAGACCTACACAGTGTCGCTAAAGAAACTGCAGTGACTGCACCTATACCAACAATGCCATGAATGCAAACATTTGTAGTTCAAAGATCAATGTCATAGACAACATTACGCCAAGAAACAGAATAGCATGGTAATATTTTCAAGTTAATAATAACTGGATTCTCAAGCAAAACAAATAGTGTATTGAGTGTTATATAAACACTGAAATAATTTTCTTAAACAAATTTAAATGAAAGCTATAACTGTAAGAATTAAGTACGAACCGACTGAGTTCTAAGAAATAAAGGATTTACCTTTTGGGTTGAAAGAAGATGGGTTGCAGAACACGGCCACACAGCCTTCAAACACGTCTGGAAATGTCTCTGAATGTTTATCCATGTAGGCCTGGAATGTGCCTTTGAAGTTTTCACGGTTGAATAGAAAATCAAGATGACAATGTGTGTCTATATACTTCACACCAAAGTTGTGGAAAAGTTTGAAGTTCTTTTTCCAATCACTTCTTGTGGATGTCTTTTCACTGTCAGTTTCTGATGGGGAGTAAAGCCCGCTGCCGGGGGAAACCGAATGTCTATGGAATGGACTGTCATGTGACTTTCTGCGCGGTTGTAATCGGCCAAATCTTGACCTCTCTGAAGATGTTTCAACAGGACTATGGCCACTTAATGCTGATGTTTTCTCCGATGCGTACATACACCAAAATGGACTGTTTGGAAATGGCGGAAGAGGAGGAAAGTCAGGCAACTTCTTTTCCGCTCGATCATTAAAGGGAGATAATTCATTATCATCCCTACTGCTCAATCTTTCCCCATCATTAATCCTACCCTCAGATATAATATCTGCCAATGTCTTTTTCTTGATCACTTGTTTGGTTACATCTGTCTTACAAATAGGATCCGACGTCACTGAATTGATTGTCGCTGATCTGTCTGTGGATTTAAATGTCTTCAATGATTTTTGTTTAAGCTTTCTGGATCTATTTTGCTTAATCGAGGTATTAGGAGTATCCATCTCGCCAACAGCTCCTTCACTATATTCAGGAGACCAATCATAACCCTTATCTTTCTTGAGTTTCTTGTGGGTAGGTTTTTCAACTTCAATTTTTTTCTGCTCCTCGAACTTCGGAATATCTTCAATACTTTTAATGTCAAATGGTCTGATATCTGGTGAGTCATCATTATTGTCATCATCACTAGTGTCGTATGATTCAATCAATTTCAAGGCACATTTAAGACCACAAGTTTTCTGTTGCGGTCTCAATTCTGGAGCCTTCATATTTCCTTCATCCTTTTGTTTACAACCTTCTGGCCCTTCAGACATGTTACTGCAACCGAGTCTAGGCCGAGGATGACCGTCTGCAAATGAATATTTTTCAAAATATGGTCCAACTGGTCTACTCCGCAAGTCCAAATCTGACCATGGGTTATGCATCAATGCAGGGTCACACATGAAAGGTGGTGCAGGCCACTGATATGGCATGGGCAATGGTGTGGGCCTCATTGGGGCACCATTCAAATGTTCCATACGGGGATGATAGAACGGTGGTGGGCGGAAAGGAAATCGGTATTGTAGTGGTAAACTAGAAAACGGTGAAGGAGGAATTCTCTTCGGATTATTATCACTATCCGACATTCTCATTTTATCCGTGCTTTCAGTTTCCATCATTTCGTTTTCAGGAATTTCAAACGGAGGTGTCATCGTTTCATCTTCAGGGGAATAGTTCAGCTTTTTATCACTACCAGGAAGATTCGTCTTTCTCCTTTCAGTCTCGTCAGTTTTATAAAACTTGTCCACATCAACATGCTTCTTATTCAATCCAAATGATCTTTGTTGATCATATTGTTCATAGAAAGATGAAGTTGAACTAGGAAGAGGAATTTCTTTCATATTCATGCCAACTACTTTGCTAGGCATATTGCCCAAACATTCAACATTGCCATTTTCTAAGTCTAAGACTTGCTTTGAATCTGCCTTTAACATTTCAACAGTTACACTTCCAGATCTTTCATTTTTATCAGAATTTATTTCATCAGACTTGTTTTGTTCGTTCATGTTCTTTTGAATATCAAGAATTCTTTTATTCACCACTCTAAGTGCATTCACTAGACTCTTTTCCATCTCCTCAGCACTCCCCATACTCTTAACAGCTTCATCAAGGTGCGCAGCTGATGCAGTGAGACAGTTGGGCATGTCTGAATAATTGTCATTTTTGTCCACATTTTCAGCATCGGATGGACTGTAACTTCCGACAGACAGTTCTAACAAATTCTGTTGTTTAATCAGTTCTTTCAGCGTGAGTGGTTGTCGAGATTTCAATGGCATCGTATTGTTATTGATCTCTGTTTTGTCAACTTTGGCTTCAGAGTTATCCATTTCTGTAGTGAAAATAAATAAAATAGCAAGTATTTTGAGCAGTGAAAGCAAAGCCAGTCTATCCACCTTTATATTTATATACAGATAGATGCAGCGAGTTCCCTGGGGCAGAAATCTCGAGTCCCTGCCTCCCTTTTATTTTCTAGGGAATCCCATTTTCAACTTACTGTGAATCACTGGGACCCCTAGAATAAACTTTTATCATGTATAAACTGCATATCTGGGACCCTACAAATTTACCAAGGACCCTCAATTTGTCAAACACTAGGGTCCAAGGACCCCTAGCTGAAAAATCCGAAGGAAAAGCCTCTAGATGTATTCTGCTTTAACCTCTCTATATCCAACAAATTGATAATTATTTCAGCATTAGTATTGGAACAACAGTTGAGCTCAAGAGGCATCATAATGAAAATAAAGAGAATCTTTGTATGTTTTGGTGTAAGATCGAAAGTTATTTCACCAAGTGAGCAGCGGATGGAATATTTTTTATTCGTTTGTTACAATATTTATCCGTTAAATGTCTAAATTATTTCTACAACGTCATTATCACTCCGATAATTTCAATAGGTCAAGGGGTTCTCCAGGTATTGATCGGGAACGAAAAGGTTACGGACCGACCGTCCGAGGGACTGACGGATGGACCGACCGACATGAGCAAACCCATATGCTCTCTCTTCTTCGAAGGGGGGCATAAACAGGGGAAAAACATACTATTTTAGTAGGGAAATGGTACCCATAAACAACCCCAAATATAGCAAAATGAGTGCCATGCAACATATCAATATCCTGCAGACAAATTAAATATTGATTTAAAGTTTTGAATGCTTAATACTTCAGACAGAATTAAATTTGTACAGTATATGTCAATTACCTCGAAACCATTTGGCAAATTTTAGGCTAAGAAAAAATACCTTTGTTTCTCGATAGAGCAGTATACGGGCAAGCAAATCCTGGTGGAGGTTGTAATCTGTCCTGATCACTTAACAACTTGGCATTTCTTGTTCCTGGATTTCCTATAATATATTAAATAGGATGTGTACAAAGTATATAAATGATTAACAAAAGACAGAATTTTTATTGCTGTTATGAGAACATGATCCATGCCCATAGATTCAGAAGATTGTGTGAAAATGGTCATGACTGGAGAAAAGAGCAAACACCTGGTGCAAGTAAGCGAACTATTAACAGACAATTATTTTAAACACATACTTCTGTGTCCACTTCAGTTTTGGTTGTCCTCTGTGAATAAAAAAGCTTGTATTTGGCTATTTCTTGACAGATTTTTATAAGATTTATTTAGAATAACTTTGGGAATATTCTACATTCAATTTCAGAAAAAATTCTCATTGTCATTGAGGATATGAACTAATAATGGTGTTTAAAAATGCTGAAAAAAATAAATACTATTTTTGATGTTTTCATAAACATTAATTTTAACCTTGAAGTTAAACTTTGTCAGTACCACCAAGACATCAGGGTTGACACTAAGGCACGTCGGAACGACATAACTGGATAAAAGCTGCTTTGGTCTAGTCATTCCCGTGTCTGACAAGCTCGACTGGTTGTGTTAATAATTATTGATACTTATATAATTTGACATATATCATAATTATGTGCATATAAACTAAATCTTAACAAAATTGACCTGTTTTAAGGCATATTGTGTCATTCAAAAGTTTGGTTTAGTTGACATAAGGTCAGGTCTAATAAGATTGAAAGCTAGCCTGTCCACTGGTCTAGTACTAAAAAAAAGATAATGTTGTACCCTGGAAATACAATCCGACCTTTTTCATTTGACAACCTTCTATCTGAATACTCGGTATCATCCGAAATAAATACAGTTGAAATAGGTTATTTGAAACCATGTATTATTTGCAAAATAATATTTAGGACTCGACACTGTCTCATGTATGTGGCGTTCCCTGTAGCTACTTAATCTCTCTCAAATTTGAATAAACAAGGTTTGACTGTGTGTTCAACACCTAGCCAAAGCTATACCATCCTGCCATCTGGCTGACTGCCCAAGAGACAAATATATAAATTGGTGTTACTTCGTACCCTCATCAGCTGTTCCTGTTGACTCAGATTTCTCTGACAAATCCTTTTTGTTTGTCCCACACTTGTTCAAAGGTTGTATCAAAAATCCAGGCGCTCTAGCTGCATTTCTGGCTACTTTTCCTAGCGTTTCATCATGTTCTGCAAGACAAATGAACAAAATATGAAATATCATCAACACTTTAATAATAAATAAAGAATGAAATTGTGCTTCTACTCATGCACATGGAAGGACTTTCATTTTAAACCAGAAATCCATTTTAATATTATGAATGATATACTTTTAATGCGTATCGAAATGAATTATTTAGGTAAACTTCCAAATTTATGTTCTAGAGAATTGACTCATATTTCTAGCAAACAAAGAAAACAAACACATTTTCAGAAAAAACTTTTATTATTTACCTAAAGATTCATACGACTGGTACCCCAAATCGAGGCTGCGATCGTCATGGTTACATGGCAAGATCTGATGCACTTTAGGTGGGTTTCCAGCTGAACATTTACAAGTACGCCATACAATATACAGTACATCCAATGCCTTACAGGAACAATCTTGGGAATCGGACCTAGTACCACTGTCTGTGTTAACTCCTTCCTTAGACTGACCTCTCTTAACGTCCGACGAAGATCTGGCTTTCTTGATATCCGTTTCTGGTTTAATATCCTCTGGCATTGCAGATTCTTCAACAACAGCATCCAAATTCTCTGAGCTCAATGATGCCCCTCCAACAGCATTAGTTTGTCTAGCTGAGAATTTGCTAGAATCCTCTTCTCTGATACTTGGAGGTACCATGCCATTATCTGATTTATTGTCGACAGGGATGTGGCTACCTTGATATTCTTTAGCAATTGAATGCTGCCTTTGAACCCATCTCTCCATTCTATTTGACCAGTATTTTGACAATTTCGGCCCAGAATTGTATGGTGAATCACCACTAATATCTTCTTTACCAATATCCACACTTCCAGAACAAGATTTGGAACCTTCAACCTTTCCAGAGGCTGTAATTGGTGTTGTTGCTGTTTCTACTAATTTCTTAGTTTCTGTTGCATTAACAGCAAAGTGTCCACATGAATTAACACTGCCTGTGTTTTTGCTTGACTCATCATCTCCTTGTGTGCATTTTCTTGGTCTATTAGGTAGATTTTTATATTGGTACTTGTTATCTGCATGGTATTGATTGTAGACATCATAATCAGGTGAACATGAAGAATCACTATACTGTCTGTAATACATCTCCCAACGATATCTCATCTGTTCATACCACATGTTCTGGCACCACTGTCCATAGGCTTCATAGCCATAAGGAAAGTAATCAGACTGTTTACGCTGGAATTTATCACTCCCCAGGTATGCTGGATCAGCCAACTGCTGCTCATACCAGTATCTGGCATGCTGTTCATAACTGGGTGAATGAAACTGACAACTGCTTGAGTGATCTATCGAAGACTGTCTTACACCACTTTCCATGATTTCATTCTCAAAATTTTTTACACCTTGGATAAGTTCACCATCAGAACTCTGGCTAGCCACATTCTCTAAAATTTTGCTATCATCCAAACAGCAATCAGATACATCGGCTTCACTAGTGCTACCAAATACAGAATAAGCACATGGGTCCTCTGTCTTCACAATGGAGCTCACTGAACTGCTGTCCTCATTCACAGTCATCAGAACATCTATTCCTTTCCATTTCTTTAAATCAGCATTCAAAGGCACATTCTGGTTAGCGCACATCTGTTCAGGTTCTTTTGCGAATAACTCGTGCTCAAAAGGTGCTAATCCATGATCTGCACCACTTTCTTGTATGATCTTCTCAAAGGTCTCCTCTATTCCGATACTTGGAACATTCATATCAGAACACGTATTATCTTTGTAGCTGGTTACCAAACTTGAAGGTTCCTCATCAACTGTTACTGTATCAATTATCTTTAAATTATCAATAACATTTAGAGCACCTTCAACATGTGACTGGTCTCCGATTTCATCAAAATCATCATGTTTTTGTTGAATTTCATCAGGAATTGGAGGCAAATAAGGAGCTTTCTCTTCCATTACTTTTTCCTCATCAAGTTGTTCTGAAGTATTCACAGTATCATAACCTTCAGTTTGTTCTGCTATTTTGACATCATCATTATCAAAACCTGGTGGAAGGGGAGGAATATATGGCTTAATATTCATATTTGTCTCGGTGTTTCCTTCATATTCAAGGTCTTCCAGAAGTTCTTGATATTCTTCAGTTGAATTGCTTGGCAATGTTGAAACAATACCTTTATCTGCACTTCCAACTGATCGGCAACTGTTCTCATTACCATAAACTTGAATTCCACTTCCATCATTTTGCCGAGAGTGTGACCTGACCAAATTGTTCTGTCCATCATTAGTCTCAATTTCTTGAATTTCAGACAGCCAGTCTTCTGATACAGGTAAAGTCCATTTTATCTTATTGACTTTACTACCCTCTGCACACATTTCAGGTTGTTTTTTCTTGTAATTTTTTGGTGTTTTAATCTGCAAGTCCATCAAAGGATTAGCTTGAGGTGTTCCTTCATTTTCCTCTTTCCTCCAGCTACTTTGACCTGGCAAGTTTGGTCTAGATGATTGATAGCCTGATACCTGCTGAGAAACACTAAATGTATCTCTACCTTTAACAAATCTTTGATTTGTGAAGTACTTTTCTTCCTTGCTATAATCTGAATGACTGTGTTGACTGTTTTCCATTTCCCCCTTTTCTCTAATTCTAAAACGAGGCGGTAAATCACGGTCGTCGCGTCTTGGGTAGTTTCCATAGTGTCTACCATTACTTTTAAAGTAACTATCACCACCTCTTTGCTTTGTTGAAAACCTGCCAGTATGTTTAGCTTCTTTGTAGCCTGTGTGTCTTGGGTTACTCATTTCTAGTTCATTTCTACCTTTTGACATCACAGAATTACCATCCATAGGACTCACAGCATCCTTGTTCTCTTCCAAAGTCACAAATATCTCTTCAGGTCGGTGCTTTTTGGGAGTACTATGAAATGGCAAGTGTTTATTACCACCATCAGTAAGTTCTTCAGAACATAACTTTGTATCACTTGAAACGCAACCAACTAAATCTTTATCAGCAGAATTCACCTGATTATCTTCAGTATTATCACCATTACCCTCTTTCCAAACATCTAAAAAATCAGATTCAGAATTTTTACCACAATCTGCGTCAAAAACCTCAGTAGAACCATTGCTTGACAAACTTCCAAACAACTTAAATGAACTTCTATTATTATTAAAATCTGAAACACATCCAGAATCTTTCAGTAATTCTTTATCAGTATGTTCATTCACAGCATCAGTAATATCTTTATAATTGTCTACAATCTCTAAACTCCAGTCCTCACCTAATGCTTGAACAATCACTTTGTTTTTGTCATGTTTTTCATTACCTTTAGAGTCACTTACAGCTAAACTGCGAGGAGCATGACATTTCTCATCATGTGATGCAGATCTAGAACCTGCATAACTCTTTATATGACTGCCAGCATTATGAGGCTTGCCTCTACCAGATAATCTTCCTGTACCTCCCGTAGACTTCACTACACTTTTTCTTCGATCTGTAATCTTACAAGCAATTTTAGATTTGTCAGCATTACGTTCATTCAAGTTTCTACCTCTTTTTTCACCATGAGTGGCGTCAGTCTTTTCCTTCACTTCAACTTCCTTACTACTGTCATCAGGAGCTTTTTTACTGCTCAATGTTTCACAAGAGGACTTTGGAATGTTTGAACTTGCAGAAGCAGGACCAACTTTCGTGCTGCGTCCAAGATCTTTCACGGAGCGCATAAAAATGCGTGAAAATCCATGATGAATGGATTTATTTGTAGAAGACTTACCGAGGTCTGACATGGTCCATTAAACGCTTACCTGCAAAATAAATTGTGTGGACCTAAGTTTGCTACTTTTATGTAGAAGATTTTTCCTGTTTTCATGTGAATGATACCAGGGCACTTTTAGAGGAGAAATAGAATCTGGAGGGGTAAGAAGGGAGAAATAATTTACAATACCAAGTTTACAGGTCTGTTGCCACACCTTGTATTTATTGGTTTACACTTACACAAAATGTACATTTACAGACAGGAATCACGAGATATGTGATAATAATGGTCAATGTTTCAGGATGTCTGAATGAAAATATCCGCAATGTTTCAAGTTGGCAACATAACTCCGAATTGGTGGGAAAAATACTTTTCAGTGAGAGGAATAGGAGCCTAATGTTGGCACCAGATGGGTCAGAAAAACACTTGGGGTGTTATAAGTTTTATTTGTTTTCAAAATCATAACATTATTTGGAATCAACAAATACACCATATTACATTGTTGGTCTTTTTGCCAAAAAAATTTAAGTCAATTGTCATAGTGATAAATGGCATTAATTAATGAATTTGTAGATCAAATTTCAGTATAAAATTCTCTAGAGGAAACAAATGTTTAAAACAGTGAGGATTAAAATACATGATCAAAGAAATCCCTGTGTTATTGTATAAAGGCTCAATCACAGCAAGTTTAAAATAAGATCAAAGATATCAGCAACATAAAGCCTACTAGAACTCGAAAAGCTGGCAGTGGATAACAAAACGGTATGTATTTTGGCAGTTTTTGTTTGTTACAAATAGTTTTTAATATAAAAAAAAATTGGAGAGCATTTCGCCTTGCTTAAATTTTGTGGCACGCATTCTGGCAAATCTACAGAGATCTATGTGGAGATATGGGCATCGATGCAACCGGATTTTGGATGACCAGGTTTTAGGCTATTAAAAACTATTTCAAAGAATGTTTGCCCAAAATTTAATGCAAATATATGTATATTATCCAGTTATGGATCCAATTTTAATTATTTCTATAGCAACCTAGCATTAGCTCGAGAGATGTTGCGCATATTGATCAAGGGGTCACAAAAGCTCACCTTAACATTTGGGCCAAGTGAACTAATACATTGATAAGCAGATATGAATTCATCCGGCCATTCTATTTAAAGAAAACGGCATCATTACTACTAAAGTAAGTCGAGGAGAAAAAGTGTGCCCAATGTGGGGCTCGAACCCACGATCCCCTAAAAACTAGTATGGCACTCTCCCCACTGAGCTAACAGGGCGGCCGTCTAACCCCACACAACAACACTCCTCCTCCTTTCGGCATTTGAGCCTCGTGGCTTAACCACTGTGGGCCGCCAAACACCTCTGCCATTATTAGGTTTAGTCACAGGGAAAAAGTGCGCCCGATGTGGGGCTCGAACCCACGACCCCCTTAACACTATTACGGCGCTCTACCAACTGAGCTAACCGGGCGGCTGTCTAACCCCACACCACTACACTACATTAGTAAGCCACTTCACAAGAACGAAATAGAACGAGTTCGAATCCCTTAAATATTTTTTCGGCGCAGCCATACTAACATGGTTTTGCTATTTGCATACCAGTGTTTTGTAAACCAATCAAATCTTACGTTAACCACCAAGGCAATTTCGCACAATTTCTCTAGAACCAAAAAATATTTGTAACCTTGAAGCAGATTGGTTAACATTATACATAGTGTATTTCAAGATTTGTCCAGCAAGTAGTGTTGTTTTTCATCACCACGGGAAATTGTCCGGTGTTGGAATTAAGAAGACTTTCTTGGTTTTATGTACCAGTCGCGAACATTTTATATTGTTTTAATCAGATAAATCGCTTAGTTACAAGTTTATTAACATGGATGAGTGAGTTCTCGACTTATGCAATAAGTAAAGATGAATGCAACTATATTGAAACAGACTATACTGTGTCTATGGCTAATCACACTACGGAGTTATTTGTAACCAGTCACCTACGCAGTGATCTCGGGGTTTCTGTAGTATAGCGTAATTGAATGACACGCAGTCATAACATTAAGCTATTTTATGTTGTACAACAAATTTTCAGATTGGAACAAATTTGCAAACTTCAAGTTGCGCCATCTTTTTTAAGGATATTTCTAGTTTCGTCTAATCTGACGTGATTAATATGAAAGCGTCATGAGCTTTGTTCCGCAAAATACATGTCAAACAACATTCTAGACTACCGTACTCTACGTACAGGACGCTACGCGCCTGTAAAGAGTGGATAAAACGGTTTCATTCTAAAATTGAGATCTTCGTGGGAATTTCTGGAACTCGTCCTAAATCGCGAAAATTGGGGATACTGTATTTTTACAAAGTCGCACCAAAACAACCTAGAAACAAATGGCATAAATAAATGATATCTGCGAAGAACCACATTTTTACAATCACCTGTATTGAATTTGCCATCTAAAATAAGCATAAAAAGACGAATAATGTTCTTCTAACTTTCGTTTTCTTTCACAGTCCGCACGTGTCGTCGTCGTCGAAACCGCGGAACGGATACTCGCTAAATGCCAACTCGGTCAGGCGTTTCAACGTTCCATTTGTGGCTCCGCCCACTTCACAGTCAGTTTTATACAAGAGCACCGCTTGCGCATGTCACGCTCGTCTTGCAGAAACATTTCCGTCTAGCCGGATAAAACAGAAATGCTTTTCAGTGTTTCCCAACTAACATAGTACTGGGTAGATTCCAGGAAAGTACTGGGTAGATTCCAGGAAAGTACTGGGTAGATTCCAGGAAAGTACTTGGTAGATGCCAGGAAAATAGTAACTGTACGATGGGTCTCATTGGCACTGTGCAGTGACCGTATTTGGCTTCAAAAAGTGTCTGTTTGACCTATACTGCTCTACTGGCAGGTAAATTCCCCCCTTCGGTTTCAAAAAGTCTATTTATGGTGTGCGGGGGACATACCGGGTTGACCAAAATACCATAAAGTGCATTATAAAAAATGTGCGCGGCGACGGGCGACCTCATAAACACAGTAATACAAATACATGTACATACAAATACATGTCACGCTCGTCTTGCAGAAACATTTCAAGATACACATAGCTCTCTACCGTACATATGAAATGATGTCTAGACTCTAACGATAAATTAAATTTTGATCACAAAAGAAAACATTTTTGATTTGACAAAGTTTATTTGTTCAATCATAAAGTTCTATAAATGGCGCGTGATACCGAATATACCAATTATGTCAGAATCCACTGTGAACAGCTATAGAGCTACCCAGATTTATTCAAAACAGAATTCGATTTTGAATGATCCTGGTGTATTTATACTAATAATGATTTAGACCTACATAACTTGAAATGCGTATTTTCATGTGCGGACATAAACATGGGACGGCTTGACATTTCCACACTCATTACATTGGTAAATAAGTAATCCAAGTTCAATGAAGAAGCTCTAGCTGACAGTTTTCAAAAAGTTAAACAAAATTTAACTTAAACATAGCAATTTAGAAACATGGTCTATAGACTGGAACTACTTATTTGTTTTGACAAAATGCTTGATAGATTTAAGGTTTTGAGTCTAGTTTTTAGTCATCCCGACAGTCTTTAGTACCGCAAAGCCAAAGCAAGCATAAAAATATCCACTTTTTGAAACTTCCAATCTAACATAGGATGTATAAATGCGCCCAGTGGCGTATCCACGTAAGCGCGGTTAGAATTGCGGTGATCACCAATACGGACGGAAGTCACACAGGCCTTTTAGCCATAAACATTTGACGATATTTTGTCTGTTATATCGGCCGCGACGGACATATGGTTTATATGCCCGTGGTTATATCTGGGACCAATATGTATATATTGGTCCCAGGTTATATGTTGTTTAGTCTTATAAAGACGAACAATCCAAACACTTTCCATTTGCTTGCTCTTGCGATGTTCAAGAATTGTTAAATATGATCAATAACTTACCTAAAACAAGGTATTTAGGTCTTTGCCTAAAACTTATTACCAACTTTCGATTGTATTTCAATCAAACGAATACAAGGGAAGTAACTCGTACTGACAAAATAATATGTTTTAAGAGGTTGTCTCCCTTATGTACTCATTTGCTAGTCATGAATGAGTTTCATTCTCAGATTTTCGAAAATAATCTGTATAATGTAAATAATTAAAAAATACATACGCGTTCATTCACAAATCTTTGTAATACCTCGTATCATCATTTTGGGTGGCGGAGTGAGAGTTTTCCGGAATTGTATAAAGTTATACAATGTAATTGCAACCTCTCCAGAGAGGCTCTATCCAACGCAACAACCTCTCTTCAACAAAATTATCAATGTTCCTGCTGTAAACATTAACTAAAACACATTTAGCCTCTCTAGAGCAACAACCTCTCAACAACTGCCAAAAGTTGAGTCTTTGAAAGGGTGTTGTTTTAAAGAAGTTAAAAGAAGTGTAATAGTCATGGTGATATGAAACGAAATACGCGAATTTCACAGGCTTATAATGTACATCTACCTTTTCGGCGCAGCAGTATTAACATAGCTTACCTATTTGCATATAATAGTTGTGTAAACCAAACAAATCTTACGTTAACCACTAAAGCAACCTCTCTTCAACCGAACAACGTTTGTAACATTGACGCGGATTGGTTAACCTTTCGATAAGCCGGGGGGTACATACGTTACCGTACCGAAATCCACTGAATTTTGGTGCATTTACCGAATTCCAATTTGGATCTGTAGTGATCAGCAGTCGTAACATCTCGGCAATTTTTATGTTGCACAACAAATCTTAACCTTCGAATTGCGCCGACCATCTTTTTTCAAGATATTTATTGTTCTCGTTAGTTCAGTCCATTTGACTACTAATTGTTATAAAGTTCTATCAACATCTGAGCGCTGGTGATATATCCAGTAACGTTTTTAGAGACTATGTGAAATAGAGATGACGAGATAGCACGTTGGACCAGTATAGGGACCATCGTAGAAAGTGCATTTGACCACAAGAGAGTGTCACGAACTCTCTGTTCTATAGTATATACATATACTACAGAAATGATAAAGGGAGAACACTCTAGGAGGGATAATTTGAGATAACTCGTGCCAATCTCATGTGCATTTGACACTGCATGCTAGACGTAATAATCTAATGTGCGAGGAGTCATCGCGGACATACACACAATCCCAAACTGACTATGCATCACCTGTTCAGTTCTCATTACTTTCAATGTAATACGAGATACAAATAGTTTGCACCTATATGTGTAGACTTATCGACTGAATGTTAAAGTAATTTACACAGCATTGACGTAAGACTTTGACGTAAAGCGTCTCGGCTTTACTTTTTTTTAAATTCCCTGACTATTTGTTTCTTACAAAATATTTTTCGTCACATTTGTTATCAGAATCCTAAAAAAATGGATATGCGAATGTGATACTGACTCGTTGCTTTTGGATAGTGGTACATACTGGTCAAAGGAACTAGCCCGTTCGTTTGTATTTTGAGAATCTTCAATACTTTTTGATACAGTAATCTGAAGCAACGAATGTGATTTTGACTGATTTATATGGACGTTTTTGATAGTTTTATTTCATTCGAATCATAATCTGCTATCAAAACCAACAGAAGATTTATCCAACAGCTTTTTAGAAACTGTGTGAAAAAGTACTGGCGGGTCAGCAATTTTGACCAGTATATTAGACGTAATACAGTAAAACCTCAATAATAAGACCACCTTTGTGACCCTTGAAAACTGGTCTTCTTATTGAGGTGGTCGTAATATTGATGTTGAATAAAGAGCAAAACAGTGAACATGGTTTTGCAAATTGTGTTCTTAATTTTGAGGTGGTCTTATTATTGAGTCGGTCTTTAGGTGAGGTTTTACTGTATTGTAAATTCGTCATATGTTAACGGCCTGAAAAATGAAATAAGCAGTTCGATACAGTATATCCACTGATGAAAGTTGAAAATTCGTATGAAAATCTCTTTGCATGACCGAGTCTATAAAATCGTTATTGTTTTGTTATTTTTTGTAACGTCGAATGATCTAGTCTAATTCTAAGCTATAATTTTATAAAGACACTACACATGACATGACGGCACTGTCATTAAAATACTAGTATCAAGTTCTGATTTGTGTTGATATGTCTACGTTGACATGTTATACATTTGTACAACACTACTCACCTGTTCGACACAACATTTGTCTAGAAACATTTCAAGAAAAAGGCGATCAGTTATATGATAAATGATTTCTGTCTTTGATTTTCCGGTACTCTATATACTGAAGCTAGAATGACTGATAAGCTTATAGACCTGTCATCGCAGACTGAATGTTAAATCGAAATGTTGACGTTAAAATTTGTCTGGTAGATCTAAGACTCTTATAAAAAGATTACTTAAAACTTCCAGCAGCAGCGATTCAAAAGTTTTGTTTATTTTCGCGCCAGCTAAATCTCCTATCAGTAAATTCATACTTGAATGATTAAGTCGATCAGGAAATGCCACATTTAAAGGGTACAGCCATCCTGAAAGCATAAAAACATATATATATATACATGCACATACGTGTAAACAATATTACCAAAGCAAAGGGAAAACAATACAGATATAAATGATAGGTGGAGATAGCAGCACCACCTTGGAATGGACAGTGACAAAAAGCCACAACATTCGTTTGTAAATGTACATGTACATACGATGAAAAAATGTGCATGTTAAAGACACTTGATATCACGACAACTGAAACACGAGTCTTACATACATCCTGGAAGCTTACCAATCAAAATGGTTGCATCACATATGCATTTATCATTCTTTTTAATGCACTTATAGCTATCAATGTTTTGTCAGGTGAATATGGATGACTTCAAACAGCCATTTTTTGTCCGACTGCTGGGATTTTGTATTGGCCTGGTGAATCCACTACCCGAGTGGAAACAGGCGCGGATCCAGGATTTTGGGTTAGGGGGGCGTAAAGTGGTCTAGGGGGGTCCGGGGGCATGCTCCCCCGGAAAATTTTGAAAATAATGGATCCATCTGGTGCATTCTGAGGATTCAGAAATACTTTATTTTGTATTGAAAAAGGATAGCTTTCAAGGCAAAATCAATCCAAATAGCACACTTTTATGAAATATCAAAATACACATTTAGTCCTTTTCTCATTCAGAACAAAATAAAATTACGTATGCACGGACGATTTTAGGGGGGGCGTACGCCCCTTCCGCCCCCCCCTGAATCCGCCCTTGGGAAATATAGTCTTGGTCGGGATTTTTATACGGGGTTTAACATTAATTTTTACACCTTGGTCTATCATGAGGATTTTTAAACAGAACTCGATCCCTGCTTCTGGGTGGGATTTTACACCACACTTCAGTATGACTAAATTCCCTGGGTGCGACCCCCTGTCTGCGGCGGGACGCTCATCATGCTCCAATTAAGGTTCAGGATAGTTCATTTTATCACGCACATATATAAATTATCAAACTACTTTCTATTATACGGAAATTATACGTTATATTTATTCAGTAAGTCTTCTTCGAACATATTTAATGTAGAGAGAATATGGCTTGCATGTTCTTTTCACTCTAGTCTATTTTCATCGTGCACGTGCGACAAGCTTCGAAGTTAAAATCCGCTATGAATATTCATAAAAAATAATATTGATTTTGTTATCGAAGTTACTTTTTCCGACCTCTTTGTTATTTTATTTCACATTTTCTGTACAAATTATGTAATAATATGTTAGTCTAACTTAACATAGAAAGTTCAACAAAAAGAGTAGGCTAGTCTTTAAATGGATAGAGAGAAGAACGGACGAATATGGTGGTCAACAGAAGTTACTCCCCCTAGCATATGCCGCCATATATAGGTGGCGCTGTGTGTTATTCTGTTTATGCCTTCGCATGTAGTCGTACAAAAACATGGAATTTTCGGTTCTGCTCGCCGATTTGCGAGATGTCGCCGAAAAATACAAGGGCAAGACGACAGAACCACAAGTTTCTACGAATGCATACGTTGATATGTTCACAAAGGTAATGGAATTTCGCGTGGAATCGATCAACCCCCTTGTCGAGTGACCCATGGTTGAAACTTGCAATTCGTCACGCACGCATGTTAGCATCGTATTTATGTCCATTTCATCGATTGATTCGTAATAACTCATTTTGCGAAGTGATTTTAAGATGCCTCCTTATACATTTGTATACAAATATCATGCTTGGGACGCTGAATTATGTCTTTTCTTAGGCGGAAATGGGACTTGCATTATGCATAGACAACTGTCATGGCTTCCATTTTATTTGTTGACAATCACTGAATCAGTTATACCAGTTAAAAAATGATTAATATGTGAGCAATGGCTCGAAAATAGTCGATTTTGTGTTAAACAATGAATGACAATTGTGTTTTTCACTGTAATGTGCACCAAACCCCTACAAGCAGTTTGTATTCATTCTAAGGGATTTAACTCCATTGCTTAAAAGTTAACTAATAATTTTGTATATTTATTACATAAGTTCTTGCTTTGAATTATTGCCAGCCATGTTGTAATTTTGCAGTGACAATATTTTTATTGCTGTTGCAAATGTTGAAGTTTCTATTGCATGTAGTCGCAGTCAAAATCCCAGTACTTTCAGTTTCAGGTCTCGGTGTAATATTTGGGTCACTAGTACATTAAGGATTGGATTGTCTCAGTCTGTAAAAACGAAAGCAATAAAAAGTAACAAAATTCAGGTCATTTTGTTAGGGTCCGACAGTCAATACCCCTAGGCAACAGTGACCTCAGAAAGCTTGTCTTTCGGTGAATTGTTGCTTTTGACTGTTCTAGATACAGGACACATAGTTTGTCCAACTCCAATGCGGCTTGTCTGCCTGAAAAGGTCTGGTATAAGTTTGGAAAAAGGTGGAAATTTACAGTTGGTGGTTTTTAAAAAATATTGTTTTGGTCTGGTAAAGGTTAGCTATGTTTGGCGAAGTTGGCAGATGGCTTTGCAATTAATGGACCGCTAAATGTAATGAAACATTTAAAACAAACAACCAGTGTACATGGTTCATACTATATACTATAAGTTTATGTCTAAACCTTGCCCTTCCTGCTGGTCGAACGCCCCAGGGTTGGAGGTGTTCTAGGCATCAACCATTTCTCAAGTCCCCTGTATAATTATTTTCCTGCATCAGTGATGCTTGAATTGCAAAGCCTGTTTTTGTTCTTTTCTAAGAAAATACAAAATGTTGGGATAGAATGAAAAATAGGATACGTGCAAAGGTGTTATGAAGCAATTAAGTTATGGTTTTAGGAAATGAAGTATATTTCGTATCTTATACCAAACCGATCTGGTGGCCCAGTGGAAGAGTGTTCACCTCTCATATGCTGAAGGTAATGGGTTCCAGCTCTGGCCATGACATACCAAGGTTGATAAATGGTACCAGCAGCTCTTTTGTCTGGGCTCTGCATTATAAAGTTAGTACTAAGACTGGTTGGCCATGATTTATTGCCATATGACGGGGGTGGTATCATGTCTATAATCGCTGTGTGAAAGGGGGAGAATATAGGCCCCAATTTTTTCAAAAATGTTGCAGCCAAAAAAATTGAAACACTCTGTTTGCAACACTGTACTACTTGTAGCTTTGGCCACATCTTTTTTCTTTCAGATTCTGAAAAGAGCAGAGAAAAGCACAGAAAATTATGATGACAAGATTACTGTTTTATGGGTTGCTCTTAACCAGCTTGCGTCCATATACAAGGATTTGTCTGCATGCCCAGCCAGAGACCAGCTATGCAAATTTATATTTGGGTAACTTTTTTTCATTTTTACAAAACTTAATTGATAGTTTCTTCCTGTGATTAACAGTTTTCTAGATCAGTTCAAAACGATTGCCCTGAGGGAAAGTAGCTTTGATATAACCTTGCATTTGCTCTATTTTTCCTGTATCTGTTAAATAGAATTACGCTTAGTTCATTGAAGATATGTAAATTGTTCGGTTTTTTTATTCAGCAATATTTATCATGTATGACCTATAACTTGTCCTGCTGATTTTCTGAGTAATGCATCATACGGGAAAAGTTTAGGCATTGCTCTATATATTCTTTAAGCAGTTCCTTTTTGTGCACCCTTACACAATTGTGGGGGGGGAGGGCACTCAGATTTAAAACTTGTCTGTATATCAGTCTGTCTGGCCCTCAAAAAGTTGTGTTGTCCACATCTCCTGAACAGATGGACCTACAGTCTTCAAACTTGATATATGTATGTATATCAACATGTGAAGTTGTGTACCTGGGTCCTCGCGTCCCTCTCCACCAAGGGAAAATGTTGTGGGCCTTGAATGGGTGATAAAGTGGGCATTTGTGACACAGTGTACTGGGACACATTTCTAGTTAAAATAAGAAATGAATATGGATAGAAATTCAGGCCTCAGAAATTATACATCTGTTTCATAGAACCCAATTGACCCTAATACCTTACCCCAGTCAAAAATTATATGTTGCTAAAAAATCTGGAAGTGAGATATTGTCATCTCTATGTCAAAACCTTATTCAAATGTATGATAAGTAAAATATTTAATAAAGCCCCTACCGTATTACCTGCTTGATTATTTTTCGCCATGTTTCAGAAAACAGACACATTTTTGGACCTTATGTATAAATCTATTTACTGTGTTGGTGTTTAACTTAATTTGAGTGCCATTTAAATGTTTTGACTTCAGATTGTGTGCAAAAACTGTCCTTAACATTCAATGGTCTCAGCTGGAAGAGGATAGCAAAGTTAGGATCAACTTCTCAACAACTGTGGAAAATGTACATGAGATTCTTTCACAGTTGGGATTTCTCAGATTTCAGCTGATTTTGAACTTGATGGAAAGTCATTGGACACATCCCATACTCAGTAAAATCATGTCTGGAGATGACGAAGATACGGATGATTGTAAGCTGAATAAACTGTTATTTCGTATATAAAAATAGTTTGCTTAATTGTTATAATTGTTCAATGCAACCTTTCCATAGCAACTATCTTAGGAAAATGAACATTTCGGTTGCTGAACAGAAGTTGTTGTTGTTGCTTTTGAGAGATTAAATTGGTAGCTGTTGTTTACTATGGGAAAATCATCATGCTATTGAAGAGAGGTTGTTGATGAAGAACAGCTTGATGTATTTCCTTCCACCTGTACCAAGTGTGTAATTGTACATTCTCGGTACCTGGGCTATTCATAACATATATGATACCCTGGGCAAAACTTATTCGTCAGCATTGCTCAACCAATGAAATGGACAATAACAAAAAAGAAAGAATCTCTTTCGTGAAGAGATATCGCTTAGAATTGCGATTTCATCCATAACTCCTCGGCAATTTCTGTATTGCATGAGATGTGTGTCGTGCGGCCAATCAAGCGGCTGGATTTCATCTACTTTATTATTCATTAGTACAAGATTTTTACAGTCAGTTTGCCCAGGGTATCATATATGTTATGAATAGCCTGGGTACAGAGGATGATAATTGTAATGCAGAATATTTTTTTTATTTAGATTAAACTTTGAACTGTGACTGTCCTGAAATAATGTTCAGTTTATTAAGCAGGGGTGTCAATAAAACTTCGGAGCTGGTAAAATTATTCCAGTAACTGAAGCATCATCACCCGGCTACTTTTCTAGTACATAAATGATCCTTATTAAGGGGAGTACCCCCTAGATATCTGCCTACTTTTGATGATTTCCCTCAATCCCTGCTCATTAAAAAGTTAGTGTTAGTGACACCCCTGATTAAGTACTAACACCTGATTTAGATTAGGCATTGTATTGGTGACATTTACCTACATTGTCTTGAATCTTATTCCATATGCTTCTTGTTTGTACCTTAGTCATGAGTTCCTCTATGATTTTCCAAGTTGTCAGGGCCATTATTTACAAACACTTTAAGTACGAAATGCAGACTTAGACTTTAAATTTGCAAAACTTATATTTAACAGCATTTTATTTTCATTCAACTTAAACGAATGAAATACTGACTGATTAATTGTTGTTTCCATCTGTACACTTTTACTAGTTTTCATTGAAATCTATATTGTTGTAAGCAAAAAGAACATTTAACATTTTAAAGTCTTGAGTTTCAGACTTACAAATTTTGTGAATAATGCTCCTGATGTTTTCCTGTTTAGACAATTTTGCTGTATGAGCCATACCCTTGTTTGGAATTCTATTCAGTGCCAATTCATTTTTCATACATGCAGAGACTTACTTCAACATGATAATAGATAGATCAATTTAATTTTGCAGTTTAGATTGATCAATTTATATAATGTGATCATTAACACAGTAGGAAATAGCATTAAATAAAAAATATTAGAGTGTCAAATTATTTCAGTCGTACAATAGGAAAGGTGACACAGAAAGGGGATAATATGGGGGCAGCCATTTTTTCATAATATTTTAAATAATTTTACTGAAGGGGCATTTTCTTTCTTAGTAGGGGAAAATATATACTTTTTTTCTTTTGGGACCAGTTTTGCTTTCCCCTAGATACCGTTTATTTCCATTGTAGCCTTTGTTAAAGATAGCCCGACATCAGAGTCTGATGTTATTGAGACGCTTAAGCATCTCATTGCTCTCATCGTCAACCAGATGGTCTACTCGAAGTACTGCTATATTCAGCAAAATAGTGCATGTAATGTCCTATGATTTTATTATAGATTTGATGAGTATAATGACTGATTTGTCAGGGATATGGCAATTGAGGAATGGCGGGAGTCTTGATATAAACAGCTTTTCTGGATTATTTGTGTCATTTTTGGCAAACAAGTTTACCTGAATAGTCTCATATTAATTTCTGATACGATAATGTCTTGCCTTGGAAGCGCCTCCCAGGACCTTCAGTCTTTTGTTATATGTTGTTTTATTCTCTCCAGGTCTGGAATACATACAGAAAGAAGATCCTGAAATCCTGAAGTTGAGAATTGAGATAATGATGAATGAGAACTGCGAGGAGTTCGCGTTGAATTTATGTAATTGGTCCCTGAATCATCCAGCACTACAGAATGATCTTAAGATAAAAGAGCAACAAATCTACATTCTCTACAAACAGCAGGAGTATGAGAAGATGCAGGAAGTGGTATGTATGAGGTCTAGGTCTTTCTGGACTGGTCTGGAAATTTAGCTTTTAGCTCATCGGGCCAAATTAAGGCATTTTTAAAAGAATTAATCGAAAATATGAAGCATGTGAATTCTGTGTGGATTTCGAGTTTTTCAGATCCATTTTGCCATTTAATTCATCAATCTATGTTATTAAATTCACAGTATTATATTATATTGCCAACATGTTCTATCCACTAGAGCACTGTTTAACAAGCTGACAACTACAAACCGACATTACTCTATTTTGGCACATTTTTAGACTGTACCCAATCTCTTGTATTTTCCTGACATAATATCAATATTTATAAGTGTGTATCAAATATCGATAGACTGATAAAGTTGTTGATATTTCAGATATCGATTGTATCAATGGCAGTCCTAAAAATTACAGCATTACATACGGATTATTTTTCTTTTTTTCCTGGTCCAAAAAGAAATTGGAATCAGAGAGGTTTCTCTGCCGTTAGTTCTACTTTGTCTTCATCGGGCATGTCAGTATCTATATGCAAACACATCTTTTCAGTGTGAGACGATTGTATGTCATGATGGTATCAAAGTAATGTCGCATCTAGCACAGAATCAAGCCAATCAGAATCTATGTATCAGGCTGGCCCAGGTGTTTCTCATACAGGATTGGATTAACCCAGAGAGGACTTGCTGCACACAGGTACACCTTTATTCACTTCACCTTGTTATTCAGACATTTTATCTAATACTTTAATGTCCAGATCATTGTTTACAATGAATTTACGACTTTACAAAACATCTGCAATATCTTAAGAGACAGTTACCCTAGAGATACTAAGTTTTAACTCTTTAAATGCCAATAATTGTGTGAAAATACTTCTTGATGCATTTCTCTTGCGACTAAAATCCCTTAAACTGTAGAAAAAGCCCTGTGGTAGCCCTCGGATATAAGTTATGATAGTACAGTAAAATTTCAGTTAAAGACCACCTCAATAATAAGACCACCTCAAAATTAAGAACACAATGTTCCAAGTCCATTTTCACAGTGTTTCTCTTTATTCAACCTCATTATTAAGACCATCTCAATAAGAAGACCAGTTTTCAAGGGTCCCAAAGTAGCTCAGATTATTAAGGTTTTACTGTAATTTATTCTCTAAATTTTCCTTGAACATTTTCGTCATTTGTGTATTGTGGCAGCTGTAGAAAGCCTCCCCATGTATAATGGTACAATCTGTGTTGTTTTCAATATATATCTGTCAAAACTGTGAAGTAATAATGATCAAGTTACAGGGATTTCCCTGATGCAGAAATCTTGAGTCCCTGACTCCCTTTTCTTTCTAGGGACTCCTATTTTCAACTTACTGTGCATCTCTGGGACCCCAAATAAACTTTTGTCAAGTATAAACTGCATATCTTGGACCCTACAAATTTACTTAGTTAAACACGGGGGTCCAAGGACCCGTAGCTGAAAAACCCTGAAGTTACCATGATTATTTCCCCATGATTTAAACCAAATAAACATGAAAAAGTGCTGAGTTTTGCACGAAACTCCTTGAAAAAAGGTTTATTAGTAACCTTGCTTTGTGGGGAGAGTAAAGTTTATTGATTTGTGTATGTGTTGTGATGCACATTTTATTGTGATTTACACTGCCCAATTTCTCCTAAAACATGTACGGTATGCATTTTATTTTAAATAGAAAATCACAGGCCATTTTTATTTAGCTTTAGACAAATTGATTTTAAAAGTAGGGATGTCAACGAATATTCGAATATTCGAATATTCGTTTTATCTTCGAATATTCGAATCCTGTTTCAATATTCGAATATTCGGAAAAATATACTTAATAAAAAAATGATGAAAATAAAATTGTTGTTTGTTTATTTATTTGTCGACCCCGATTTGTGTAAGATAGTATGAGAGTAATAAAGGATGTTGTTGGTGTCGAAATATACGCGCTTGTAAAAGTGTCATTGTGTATATTGGGGGCTGCTAATATAATCGATAATCCGTTAATTACTGACCGTTTGTAACAGTTTGATAGTCCATAGTCTCAAATAGAAGAAAGTTGGTGTTTAATTGTCGGTAATTTTGTTGTTGACGAAAGGTTTAAAAGGTAGGCAGTTAAAACCACCGACAGGGACTTGAGTTAATGACTCGCTTTTTAATTAAGAATGATCAAAGATGTAATTGAGAAAAGAAACATGCCGAAAAAATGGGGTGACGGGAAACAACATAATTTACATACTTATTGTTCACGTAGGTCATATCATCCAATTCATGCTTTATTTGCAAAATAATGAACAATTGACGAAAACAGAACATAATATAAACACTTCACAAAGATATTCATAAACACGAATGTTGGCATTCAGAAGATGATTTGTTAACTGCAATAACTTCATTCGTCAGAGTCTTAACTTCCGGTGAAAACAAAAGTAGAATACACATAGCACGTAAGGAACTTTAGTATTTAAAAAATAATTTTTAAATAATTTTGTCTAAGTTGTGTCGATCGAATATTCGAATATTCGTTCGAAATGAAAAACGAATATTCGAATACCTGATTTGCTATTCGTTGACATCCCTATTTAAAAGTGATCCTTGAAAACATGGAAAAGTAGTTGAAAATCCTTGAAAAGTCCTTGAATTATGTGTGAAGTGTTCTGTTTGAACCAGGAACACATTGTTTGGATATATATTTCCAGGAATTGTTACAAGTATGGATTCATCATCAGTATTTAGCAGATAAGGACGAAGAGAGATTCTTGGATAGTATTTGGACTGTGGCAAAAGTCTGCAGAGATACAGAGCAGATTGGTGTACTCATTGATGGTGTCAAAAAAGAGGTAACTGACACTGCATTGTATTAGTATGTTCAATGACAGTAAATTCATTCAGTTCAATCTGATTCATATATGCTCGGTTGAATTGGAATAACTTTTTTTCATGCCTGTCTAATTATTGCTGAATGTGGCATATTCATTTTTTAATAACAAAAATTTCAAATTCTTGTTAAGATTAAGTCCAAGGTGGTGACATTACCACATATGTACAAAATTTTACATACTGATGTAGGAAAGATAAAAGATTTAGCAAAATAATTTAAACAATAAAATTTAGCTACTTTTAGGTGATTAACGGTATATAAATGCTTACTTGAATCTCACCCATGTCTGCTTTCTGGGAAAAAAGCGTACACTGTTGTCTTATTACAAGCCTCAAGCCTGAACTTCTAGGTTGAGTGACTGACAGCTTTTCTACTTCTCTACCACTCTATGTGTGTAGTGTGGAGGGTGTGAACTGATATAATCTGTGTTGTAATCAATATGTATCTGTCAAACTGGTGTTATTATGCCCCCCACCACCATTCTTCAATGGAAAAAGGGGCATAAAGTGTTACAATTGTCCGTCTATGTGAAAAATTGGTTATCTTCGAAGGATGGATAGATTCAATTCATATTTGGCACATAAGTCGAGGATAGTAAAATGCTGGTCAAGTTTGATTTTGGTAGCAATCCACCAATGGATGTTTGGCCCTTTTTCGATTTAAAAGCCCCTAGTGGGGGCATCCATGTTCTATGGACACATCATCCAAATGACTGAGTTCTGGGATTCTCGTATATCCATTTCCATCCCTATGTTTAAAGGTATAATAATATTTTGACAAAAAATATACTTAGTCATAAATATGAGAAACTCATTGGTAATTGCCTTTACTGATGTACTCTATAGCACGGCATTGTCACTTTTCTTACATGTTTCCCAAAACCACAAAAATGAATGTACGATACCAGTATTTTCTATCCTGACCTACGCACCAAGTAAGTGCTAGCATGAGAAATATCTGTATCAAACTTGTGTTTTACTGTTCTAGGAAACTTTTAAGAAACTTTGGAATGCAATGTTTTAGAGTATGTCTGTGTGAAGGCATTAAAATGCCATTTTCTATAAAATTGACATATTTTGATAGAAAATAAGACTATATACCTATAAGCCGAACAAATCAATGATTATTTTCACTTCATTTCTTTGATAGGTAAATAAATAGGATATTTTTATAACTAGAATGTAATATAGCAAAGTAAGCGTTGATAACATGAACTGAATATTGTTTTTGATGTGTTTCAGTGTGGTGACATGTTTATACAGCTGTATACTGAGTTATGCAAGTACGCCATCAACATAGACAAGGGAAATTTGGAAAGAGAGGAGGTCCAAAACGATGAAGAAGAAATGAGTCGGAGGAAACTTGCAATGTCAAAGACATGTGTACGGATGGCTTTCATGTTAAAGGAGTATGATTTCAGAATGTCACGTATATGTGGATTAACTGCTTTTGCTCTAGAACCAACTATGGATAATTTGAATCTAGTGAATAAGTTGTACTGGACACATAAAAACGTTTCTGCTGCATCCAAAAATAGCAAAATCGACATAGCATCTCTGTATGAAATTGAACGTCTGCTCGGACTTATGCGGCATGAATCCCTTAAACCAGAATACAGTTGGAAGCAGTTAATTCCCCTGTGTAAAAAGTTCAAGGCAGACTGTGAAAATGAGAAACTTGGAAAATCTAGTGTCAGTGTTCCCGAGCAAAATTTCCCTGCTGCATCTCCACCAATGCCTCATATTATCCGTACCATTGACAACTCCAATATGGGCAATGTGCAGAGTAAAGTCAGGAATAGACAACCACAGTTGAATACTAAAGACATTGAAAAAGCCCATTTAGTAAAATTGTTAGGCCAGAAAAATATTCCACCTGATCAAATTGAACGAATTCTAAGTAAACATTTTCCAAGGAACACTAACAAAGAATTACATGATGGACCTGCTTTAAACATGAAGCAGCTGGATAAAACAATTGATGATCTTAAAAAGTCTATCTACTTAGAGACGGAATATCGTGAATCCATGAAACAAAGTCTTTCGTCACTGCAGCGATCAAAGAAGGGTGATAGTTCAGTTCATTCCAGTAGTGCTCAGAATCAGCATGTAAGTACGGTGGATCAATTCAGTTCTCAATACAAACATTCTAGTATTCAAAGGCAGCATAGTGCGCCGGACAGTTCTAACACTCAGGGCAATAATGTTATGCACCGGCAGACATCTGTGGGTAGTCGTCAACCACCAACAGCTCATAGTCATCACCGACAGCAACAGTTTTCACCTGTTAGGTTTGGAGGATCACCACCACCAGCCCATAGTTCGGTTAACCGTATGTCATCTCCGGTTGGTGTTGCTGTTGATGGGTCAACAAGGTTAGGTTCTCCATCAGAATTGGGCAATAACCACAAAAATCCATACTTGCATCATTCTAGTCATTCTAAGTCAGTGTCTGAACAATTAAGTAAGAGAATAAAGGAAGAGATGTCCCGGAAACAGCATCAGAAAACTACAGGAAATATACCATTTAATATCCTTCGACCTCCCGGGAATGATAAACAAGAGTGTGCAAAAATTGCTCAGCAAATAGCTGAGCTTCATGAAAGAAAGAGGGCTGAACGAGAAAGACTTGAAAAAATTAGACTCCAGGGACATTTAGATGGAGTTAAGGCCGTGTTGAATTCTAGAAATATAGCCAGTCGCAGTCAAATCTCTGATCTTCTTACTTTGACATTTCAAGGCAATAAACCATTGGAAAAACAGACAAGTTTGCCGAATTCGGATAACCTTCAGGGAAAGAGTTATGGGAAAAAGAAACCTGATAATTCATCAACTGTTTCATCAATGAATCCCATGCAGAAAAGTGTACCTGCTGGGCTGACGAATGTATCAGGCACACCGGGATCTGCTACGGGTAGAAGTATGCAAGGCACTCCAGAGGGAACTGTTACCAAAGCTCCTAGTAAAAAAGCCCACGCCAGTATTTTACGACAAGGAGAAAAGACCTGGGATGCAAAACGTGGTATGATGAAACAGAAGTACTATTTATCCACTGAATGTGTGAAGTCTGCTGACAACAAACTACAGAAAACAACATCTTCAGATTCAAATCTGTCAGTAAAGCCTGTGTATTCCATGATAGTTCCTAAATCTTTGACTAATCCAGAAAGAACAGAAGAGCTGGTAAATGCTGTAACAAATATCATTAAGAATTTTCCACAAGGAGGTGATTCTGTTCCGAGAGTGGCTTTACATGATCCTCAACAAAGTGTTAAACCTCAAAATGTTGCTAGTGTTAGTCATGGTCAGAAAGGGCGGACATCCACAGATCAGAATGTGAATATGTCTACAGCTCAGAATGTATCCAACCAGGGACCAGTTGGAAGTATAATGTCTGGAACATCTATTCCTTTGGTGTCTAACTGCAACAATTCTACTGTAGGGATGATTTCACAAAATGGCCTTTGTATCCCTGTGACGGGACATACTGCTACAGTAGTCAGTGGTAGTGACAATAATCTTCTGAATCTGAACACATTGGCCAGTGCTAGTGTCTCAGTGCTTGGACAAGCAGCTAACCAACAACCTCAGCTTGGGGAGCAGTTTCGAGTGTCATTACAACAGCCTCAACAACTCTTTAGCCCTGTTATCGACTCACAGCAATTGTTTACTACTATTCAGACTGGACAATCAATGCAGCAAGTGTGCCAACAACCTGATCCTATTTTTGCAACTCCTCTGTATTCTCTTGCCCAACCATTGGTTGTAGAACCAAATATAGCAATGACGGGTATTCAAACTCAAATTGATCTGAACCAGACCATAATACCACAAGTCAACACTGTTCAAAATCAACCCATCACATTGGATACAGGTCAGTTTACAGGAGCAGTCAATCAGCAGCAGGCTTCATTTCAGATCAATGTATCCAACACTATGACAAATTGTGTGGGTAATAATCCTCAGCCAGTTCAAGCCACGGAACAGAAACAGTGTCTAGCTGCTCCTGAATTAAGTCCAGCCCTTGTCCAGCAATTACTCACAAGTATTAAGACAAAGACTGCTCAGGTTAAAAATACTGAGAAGATACAAGCCCCTCCTGTCGATAAGAAATCTGACCAGTCAACAGCTAAATCAGCAACTGGCAATGGTGGTAAGCAAACTCCTGAGCATACCAAGGATGAAACTGACAAAGTTTTGCAGAGAGGTGTACTTGAGGCCCAGCAGAAAATTCTCCAGTTGCGTAAACAGTTCGAAAAAGCGTCTGGTGCAACAAGCACAGGCAAGAAGAAGCATTATGCCGGTGGCATTATTGAAGCTTTAGTGGCGGATGATGCTGGCCAAGAAACAGTAAAATCTAAGTCAGACCTTCCAACATTCATGTCACCAGAACAATCACTAACTCGTCCAAATGGAGCTAACACTGCACAGGAGATAGTTCCTGACTTGCCTGATCTCGGTGCCAAAGAATTTCATATTGATGATTTGCTGGCCTTAGATAATGATAATTCAACAAGACAGAATCAGGTTGTTGACTCCACCAGTTCTGTTACTGCTGACGCTTCATCAAAAGGTTCCAATGTTTCTATCAGTAGTACAATTGGCCCTAATAATTCAGGAACTTCAGTCAACACAGACAGAAGACCGGATCGAGCTCAGTCAACCTATTTTAATGCCAACAGACTTGCGAAGGAAAGAGAAAACCGGGAAGCCAAAACACATGATGTTAATAAACCAAGTAAGTCTTGCGCTAAAGAGACTCGAGGGAGAGGGTTTGGCAAATGTATAAACTGTGATTTAAGCTTTTCCACATGGAAACAGTTAGAAGACCACAAAGCCAATACAAATTGCGGGAAACCCTTTAAATGTGATTTCTGTCAAATGGTATTCAAGTCATTGGAGCTTCTAAATACACATGAAAAGAATTACTGTTTGAAGGCTCCTACAACTATTGTGAAATGCCACATATGTGGCGTGTACTTTGAATCTCATGAACAATTGAAGGCCCATCTTGTTCCTCGGACATGCTCACCTCATGTTGATGGCCATAATGCTCTGCAGCAAAATTCAAACGAAATTGTGTGTGGTATTTGTGAACGGAAAGTTGAATCCATGACTGCAATGAAAGAACATGTTAAGAAAGGATGCCTGAAAAAAACAACGGTCAAGAGAGAATTTAATTTGAAGGATTACGAATATGTTATGTTGTTTCAGTGTTCGCATTGCAACTTTACAAATTCAGCAGAGAGAACGGTCTTAAAGCATGTTGAAAAATGTAAAGAAAAGAATTCATTAGCAAGTATGATGAAACTTTACAAATGTCGTATGTGTAATGAAATCTTCACTGTGACTGATGACATTTGCAGACATGTATCAAAACAATGTCCAAAGCTTAGGGTGGCTAATAATCAAAAACATGTGCAAGACACTTACCAGAAATTGAAAACTGCTAATATGCTTCAAAATGATGCAAGTAAATCACCAAAGACAGTTGTTGGTAACAGTAATATGAAAAATCCGAACTGTGATCCTAGAACTTCCTGTGATGATGAACATCTGTCGGAAAAAGTTCCTTATATTTCGGAGGTCTCAGATGATGAAAAGCATTCCAATTTGAAAGATGCCACTGAAAAGTCTGATCTCAATGTTTCTAAGGCGCTGCTTAATCCCAATTCAGGATTGATTGACAGTGTAGGAAATGTTGAAGGTGAGACCCATGAGAAAAAGGAAATAGTGAAATTTGGTGAAGATGTGAAACCAGTTGTAACTGGCAATGATAGTATAGATGAGACAACTATCAAACTTCAGAAGGAAAGGAGAATTTCAGCAGAGAAGAAATTTCTAGCTGAATTTAATGAAATTGAGAGAAGAAAGCAGGAAATACGGATGAGGAAACAAAGAGAGATTGCAATGCGGAAAGAGTCGATGGAAAAAGAAGAAAGGGAAAGGATTGAAAGAGATAATTTAGAAGCTGAAAAAAGAAAATTTATTGAAAATATATTAGGGAAAGTGACATTGCAAGAAAAAATTAAAACAGACGCATCTTCACAGAGGAAAGTGTTTCGTGTGGAACTTAGAAAACAACCTGACGAAGTCAAATATGAAAACAAAAGAATAGTAGAAGAGGTACACACGGATGATAATGAAGATGGTCTTAATGAGCAAAAAAGGCAAGACAAATCTTTAAATGTAAGACGTACAAATCATGTTTCTAGAAAAGATTGGAATGTCAAAGATGAGACAAAAGAATATAGGAAATATTTAGAAGATGTTAGTCCTAGTAAAAGGAGAAGAAAGAGTAGCGAAGAGGTTGAAGATGTGGTCGATAAGGCAACAAAAAGACCCAAAGGAAACAGTGAGCTAAGCACGGGCAGTCGAACTTCAGCTCAGAGGACTGAAACGAAAAAGAAAAGACTATCACCGCAAGATATCAGGAAATTAAAGGGTTTGAGAGCTAAACGACTCATTAAACAAAAGAAATATTACATGGATGAAATGGATCCGGTACGTCCAAACAAGAGGAATGTGGACTCTGTTGAGAAGAAAGTTCCCTGTACAAAAGTAACGAACAAGAGGACTTTAGAACTGGTTGAGAAGAAAGCTTCCACTGTAAAAATGACTGATGAAAAGAGAAAAAGAGCTCCTCGTACTCCTTCAGGTGATCAAGGTTTTGAAAATGAGCTTAAGAAAAATGAGCAAAAGTATCTGAATGAGTGTCGTTTTTGTGAAATACGAAATAAACCCTATTTTGGTAAGAAATTATATGTAATTACACATTATGTTAGGGGCCATAAGTTAGGGTATCGAAATGTGAATTATCAACACCTATGCAACTTCTGTAAACAGAGATACCCCTCTTCTCAAACTACTAAGATAAAACGCCATGTCTACATGTCCCATCCAAGGTCTATACTTCAAAATGTGGCAAGTGGAAAATATGATTATCTTGTTGGACACACGTACAACAGTAGAGTCTCACCTCTTAACAAATCGAAAAACAAATTTGGCATGAGTGGTCATACCCCAAGAAGGAATGACAAAATGAAGAAACACTTGCGTGCATTAGCTCTTCGACAAAAATGTGCAGATAAACTGAAAAGAATTGCCATGCATGCTGATGACTCTGTTGATGATTCTTCTGAAGCAGAGGAAGTTCACCTTGTTTCTACTTCATCAACTGACGGTGAAATGTCAAACAAAGAGGTTGCTAAAACTACTGTCAGTAAATCGGGACGTAAAATTGCTCCCAGGTTAGATAGGCAGTTAGTTCACCATTCAAAACTTAGAAGGCGATCTTCAGGTACAGGAAATGATACTGAAGAGACTGGCCCTAGAAGACTGCTTAGATCTAGATCAAGTTCTGTTAGCAGCAATAGATCCAGTATCATTGTTTCTGCTAAGAAAAGAAAAGCAGCTATGACTACAATTAGACAAAAAAGCTCTTCAAGCGGAGAAAGGATACTGGTAACTAGAAGTGGAAGAGCTGTGCGAAGAGCTGATATAAGATTTAGCCAGTCTACTGAGTCGTCTGGTATGGATGATGATACTTCAGAGTTGGAAGATGCTAGTATCAAAAAGCGAAAGTCAGCAAGAATTCGAAGATTATCAGATAAAGGAAAATCCACAGTTGAGCCATCAGAAAGTGATGATAGTGTGTCTGATGAAGCAACAGCAAGGGTTACACGACGTTCATTGAGAGTTCAGTTGAATGAAACAATAGATAATAAACTTACCAGCAGGACCAGAAGGAGTAGTGGTAGAAATACAGAAAGACCTACAGAAAATGCTGATGACCAAGCTATTGCTAGGAAAGGAAATAGCGCTAGTAGTGCAATGTCACATGGAGAAAAGAGGAAGTTTGTTAGAGAGGAGATGATTGTTACTAGACAGAATTCAAAAAACGAGGAAGAGTCCGATTCCGAGACAGAAGGCAGTTATACAGATACTGAATCTACACTTAAGTCAGTAAATGCCAAAGCAAGAAGAGGTGGTGAAAGAAGTGCTGAATCGGACTCTGAAAGCACTTCATATGATGACAGAAGAAAAAGGTATAGATTTCGTCGAAGAGTAAACAAACATGTTTATCAAGAATCAGAATCTGAGAATGATGATACAGAGAGGAGAACTACTGCTAATGATGATTCAGAGTTTGAATTTTCAGATGAACTTGAGGAGTTTAGATCAACTGATACCAGAAACTCTTTTGAAGATGAATCAAGCATATCTTGCCGATTAGGGCTCCAACAAAAGTCAATGGCGAAAGTTTTTGAGAAACCTAAGAGAGTCCTGATTGGACTAGTTAGTGACGATCAATCAGATACAGCAAATGAACTCCTTGATGATTTTATTTCTGAATCTTCATCTCCTAAAATGACCAAAGGTGGCGTAAAATCAAAACCTGTTATACTTGCTCAGGACTATGATCATGAATTTGCTGGGTTAGAACTTGAACCTGCGAGGGAAATATTGCATACAGGAAAAGATGCTGAATGTGAGTTAATTGAGAAGAGTGTGGAAGAAAGAACAACTGAACACGATGTCGGAAAGACCATGGATGAAATGCTTGAGTTGATTCCAGTTTTGTCTGAGAGAATTTCTAGAAAAACTGGCAAGACAAGATTACTGAAAGATTCCGTGACTAAATCATCTTTTGAAAATTCTTTGACACCTACTAAGTTATTGTCACCACTCAAGAATGCTTATGCTGAATTCATACAAGTCAAAGACACACCAGATCATATGAAATCTGCCATTGTTGTTGTGAAAGACATTGCTCTGGAAGGTGGAACTTCTAAGTGCAAAATGCAAAAGGACAAGCTAATTGAAGCTTGTCTTAAAGAGTCCTGTGTCGTGAAGATTAACAGATTATCGGATAATGATATTGAAAAGCATTACCATGTTGAAAATAAAAACAAGAACAATATATGTGGGATTGATACTATTTCAGTTGATGACAGTGATGAGCGTAGTACAGAGCACAATGTTTCTAACAGTGAGAGCAAGATTGGTAGAAATGCAAAACAACATTCAATGAAGTCTACAATAAAATCAAATATGTCTGACAATGATGTGACCGAAGTTTTAATACAAGATGCTGATATAACTTACTCAATTGATCAGCTTATTGCAGAAGAAAGTATAACAGACTGTTTCAATACTGATATTGGTCAAATTCAAATTAATACTGACATTTATGATAGCAATGTACATTCTGAAAATGATGTTGAACGCAATTCATATAAGGAAAAAAGTACAAACGCTGTTGATGTAAAAAATATTTCTTGCCCAGTTGCGGATAAATGTTCAGCAGATATGCAAGGTGGAGAAGATATGACCAGCATAGCAGGTAAAGCCAACAGTGAGGTTTCTGTCATAAACAACAGCATTGTTAATGAGGAGCCTAATGAAGATATATGGATAGAAAATGCCGAAACTTATGCTGAGTCCACTGATGAAATCAAGAATGATTTCATTGATCAGTTGCATGGATCAGAAAATTTAAATTCGGAAGCTCAAAATTTGGATGACAAGGAAGAAGTGACGAGTGGAACAGATAATAGTGAAAATGGAAACAAGCCTGAAGAGCCAAAACAACTGGTGAATGAACAAGAGATTATTATTGATCCTTCTTTATCTGAAAATATTGTGTGTACCATTGGTAATGGTGAAGATACTGAGGAAACAGTCCTACAAATTCAAGTTGATGGTGACACTGATATTTTACAGTTGGTTGTTGAAAGTAGTAGTGATGGAACAAGTGCTAATATTGTTGTTGCAGAGCATGATGTCTGTATTGAAACTACAACACCAGAAAATGGTCTGGATTGTATTGATGAAAAATCAATTGATATGTCACATAAGGATGACAGTGTAGCTGAAATTATACTAGACAATGATGGCAATGGTGAGATTTTAGAATCTGACACAGGAAATGCTTCTCTTGAAACTGACACGGCAGAAAGTGTTATTGATGATCATGGAGAAGGGTTACAGGTTGAAAACTTGAGTGTTGAGTCAGCATGGAGTAATGAAGTAGAAAACCTACTGGTTTCAAGTGCAGGTTCAGTTAGTCCAAGTAATACTATTTCAGTATCTTCTAAACTTGATGCAGAGCATTCTAACATTGATTCAACAACTGATGTAACTGAAATCGTGCAAGAAGAAGTGAACAGTCCTGTGAAGATTATAAAATGTAGTGAAATTTCTGATGGTTTTGATAGTATTCGAGTGACAAGTGGAACCAATGATGAACAGGAGGATCTTTCTCCTGATTTAAATCTTACAGATATAACAGAAAAAGTGGACGATGACGAAGTGACCGAAAGTAGTAATAACCTGAATGCACACAATGACAACTCGGTGAGCAAATCAGATGTGAACAATCAAAGTAAAAATAATGAAATTAATGTTTTGAACAACACTGACACTGTTGGGATACATACAGCAGTAGCAAGCAATGACAAGTCAGTTGACCATGCTTCAGAAGATGAATTAAAACAAGATATGTTGCCAATAGGAAGTAATCAGAACCTGCTTGTTACCTCTATAAGCAATAATGCCTCCCTTCTTACTCTCCAGTCTTATTCTGATTCTGAAAGTGACATTGAGATATTGAATCTAAACACAAATATGATAGATCAAAAGGTGTTGGAGGACAGTGACATAGAGTTAATTGATCTTAACACAACGATAATAGATAAACAAGCATCAGAGGTTGAAAACGAAATTAGTGTAAATGAAAGTTCAGATCCAGTTATTTCATGTGAAAGGCAGGAGCAAAATCAGAGCGAGGCATTTGCAACAAATAAAGTTGAGGAGAATGATGACAGTATTGACTCTTGCAGCTTTAATGATCTTTCAAATACTATGTCTTCTAAACCTGATAATGTATCAATTGAAGATAGCCATAATGAACAGCTGTTAGTATCAGCAACTGCTAGCTATACTGAAAGCAATGGTGGTGTTGAGACAGAAGAAATTGATGATTCAGTTGAAAAGGAAAGTAGTAGTGAGACAGAACAGCCTGTAAAAACACACTTAGATGCGGTAACCGTAGATACATCAACAAACTTGAATGAAGTTCACAATATCAGTTGTATTCAGGCAAATCTAATTAATGAAATGCCAGCACCTCATGTAAGTTCCAATGATTCAGTCTGTTCTACCAGTGCCATTGATGGTGAATGTAATGATAGAAAGGGACTGTTGGCAAAGATCGAAGACAGCAGTGTTTCTTGTAGCAATTGTGTTGAATTGCTTGAACCGTGCAGTGAAATCCATGAAAGCAGTTCAAATCTCAATTTGAATGAATCAAATCTAAAAAATACTGATTTAAAAGAAGACAGTGTTGAACTACCATTCAAAGATGATGTGAAAAATACTCATAACGATTATACCAATGAGACACTTGTCGATAATGAAGAGCAACCAAATAGTGGGACAAAATCTAGTAGTGTTTGTGATCATAAGGACAAAGGAGTTGAGAAGTTAGAGAAACATGAAGATCCAAAATTAACTGACATAAGTGCTGAAAGCAATATCAAGGTTGATGAAGCCTGTATCAAAAGTGTGACTGTGTTACATGATAGTAATAAGCTTGTGTCTGTTGCTGCTAGCGAAGAGACCAAAGATTCAGGAAAATATGTAACTGACATCAAATGTAATGTAGAGTTCAGAGACAAAAATGAGGTTGTGTTGGGTGCTGAAATTAACGCTTGTGGCGAAAGTTCTGTTGCTATTGAAACTTTAAATGATAAAACGAGTGTCTCAGTTGTTGAATCATTTAAAAGTGAACCTGTTGAAAGTGCCTTAATTGAATCATTGCCTTTTGAAAGTACTGATATAGAATCAAGAATACATAATACAAGTAATATCAATATTTTTCAAAGAAATAGTAGTGAAGAGGTTACTCAGTGTGTGACAATTATTCAGGATAAACAGGTGTCTGTTTGTAAGAAAAATTCTGTAGAATTAGAGAAAATAGCTGCTAATACGATAGACAATGTCGTGGGAGAATTATTGCCTACTGATGATTGTCTAGAAAATGGTGATGTTTGTACTGGAACAAAAGAAACACAATTAGATACTGAACTTGAGAAAGCTGAAGATGATATGAAAAAGAGTTCTCCAGTAAGTTATTTTGATGGTTCTAAAGATGAGAAGTTTGTATGTGAACAGGTTGAATGTGATAATGAAAATTCTGATGATAAAGATGCAGGGATTTCAGTTACAGAATATGCAGAACTATGTGAAGTTAACTGCACCAAAAGTTTGAACACTGATGCTGTTGTAAGCAACTGTGATAAAAACAAAATTATTTCTGAAATTGATGAAGAGGTTAATCTAGGAAATCTGGAAGGAATCAGTGGTGAAACAACTGATGATATTTGTAGCAAAATACCTCAAGAAAGTAACCTCCAAACACTTGAAGAAATAGGTACCGGAAAATATGGAGAAATTTGCAATGTATCTCCTGAAGAAAGAAGCCCAAAAATTCTTACTGAAGTTGGTACAGAGACAGCAGAGAAAATTAGTTGTATAATCCCTGAAAATATAAATAATGAAATCAAACAAGAAACTATTTGTTCTGAAGATCCTATAGAGCTTGTTGCGGAAAACACTATGCTTGACAATTCATCAGTGATACCTCAACCATTCATCCAAAATAAACAAGTGACTACTTCAACTTCTGAATTCAGTTTAGTAACATGTGGATCCCAAAATGAAGGAAGTGTGGAATCTCCAGTGGATAATTCAGGTAAAAAAGAATCTCAAAACGTTGAATGTGCTGCATTATCTGGTGTGCAGTTTGAAAGTAGTTTGAATCAAACTGGATTTGAGAACAATGAAGCTTCTGTGAATGAAATTCCAAAGGATGTGTGTAGTGGAACTTCTGATGATGTTTATAAGACTTCACATGAAAAATTATTTGAAGAAAGTGGGCAGTGTATGTTGGGTAGTGGAAGTATAAAATCAATTGAATCAGGTAAAGAACCTAATTTTGAATTGGAAGAGGGATTAATTGAATATAAACCAGTTATTAGTGGAAATAAATTGGATGTAAATACTTCAGACATTAAAGAAGTCACACAGCAAAATAAAGCAGAAGATAGAATTAGTGTTATTGATGTTCCAATTTCAACTGACGAAGATACCTCTGTAGATGTTGTTAAGGGTGGTTCTGGAACTTGTTCTGTTTTCCCAGTATTTAGACGCAAAGGAATGGTTTGTGTCGAGAAACGTCCTAGGACAAAGTTAAAAGAAAAATCATCAAGTAAGAAAGGTAGTGCAAATGATGGAAATGACCAGAAAGTCCATAGAAATATCAAATCAAAAAGTTCAGGTTCTCCAACGAGAACTTTAAAGTCAACTTCTGCAATTAAAAGTGTAGATGCCTCTAAGGATGTTACCAAAAAATCAGTTTGTTCGAGATCACAATCTGGGGGAAATAAACTGCCTGACAATGACATGGATGCTGTTTGTGAAACAATTCCTGCCGTTACTTCTACAAATCCATCAAGCAAAACTAAATGTGTAACTCATGGCTGTGTTAAACAGGAGGCCAGAGTAAAAACTAGAAGTTTGTCGCCTGTTGAATCTACTAAATATGAAGCAGGTAATGGCAAGAATGCAATGGTTAAACAAAATGACAAATCTCAAGTACAGTTGATCGAACAAACAAATAAAAATTCAGCCAAGAAAATGACCAACCATGCAAATGCAAAAAGAATGTTTACAACTAAGCCTTGTAATAAAAGTTCATCAGGTGATAAAATTAAGATAAATGTGAGAAAAGACAAAACTATGGAAAAAGAAAAACAGCAGTCAGATGATGCTTCAGTTGGTAGTATTTTTAAGCGTGTGAAGTTTCCAGTAGTTGCAACCAACATTACAGATACTATCACATGTCATCAGAGAGAGGATGAAACAGACGAAGAATTCAGAAGAAGAACTGAGAATGTACGACAAGCTCGAAGAAAATCTGCTGCTAAATCGTACGAGTCGGACTTCAACTTCGAAAATTCAAATGCAAAATCGAGTGATACTAGTCCAAAGTTGCAAAGTTCCTCTTTCTGGCCATCTGACTCCGATACAAATGTAGATGCTACTAGTTTCTATAGTAACTCATCTGGTGCTAGTGGTAGTCCTTGTGGAGTTAGGGATGGTAATACCAAGTTAAATAAACGTTTAGCTCGGGATTTTGGACATGAGGATATAGCAAGTTCATTCAAGAATTCTACTGGTGAAAAAGCTCCCATTGTGACTAGACTTACTGTGGTTGCCACTAGCAACCATAAAACACTGCAAGGGAAATCAGATATTGGGAGAATTCATGATGTGAAACCACCTTGCCCGCAAGTTGTGGAAAAGTCATTTCTCTCAGAAAAGATGAATAATGCTTCTGCTGCACTTAAACGGGGATCTAAAAGTATGCACTCAGTTGTACAAGACCTAGCATCTGATCTCAAGGATGAGGTTTCCATGGGAGATGTTCACGATTCTCTAGAGAACGTGGTGTTAGGTAAAGTTAAGGCTTTTCGGGCTCTACGTCAAGAAAGACGCCCATTCAACTGGGAAGAAAGTCCCCACTCGCCCAAGAAAAGAAAGCCACATTCTGTTGGAGAAATAACTACTGAAGTGAGAAACATAATGGGAAAAGATAGAAAAAGCAATATGAAGTCTTTGCAGCGTAGTAACAAAGTGGCAACAACTGGAACACGCACTGACCAGTCTACAACAAGAATCCTAAGAGAGAAAAAGGGAAAAGAAAGTACAAGTGATAAAGCTGCTATTGAAAAGAAAGACGGCTTAGACGTGAAGAAACCCGATGGTGAGACAAGGAGGACTAAAAACGTGAATGAAAATAAATCTGCTGAGAGGCCAGTTGTTAGAACTAGATCCATGAGTGGATCATTAGAAAGACCTAAATCTTGTGCAGGAAAAGCAGTCAATAAGAATGATCAGGATGGTGAGAAGCAAGTAAAGGCTGATACTCCTAAGAAAGTTATATCAGCAAAATTAAGTTCACCAAGTGTCCATGAGGAAAGTATTAAAAGAACTGTAAAGCGTTCAAGATCGGTGCGATCAATGGAGAGTGTTTATGATAACAGTAAACTTCATCTGTCAATGGAAAGTGTGGACGATAAAAGTAAAATTCATCTTGAAATTGGTTTGACTACTTTGGAAGACAGAATGACTCTACAGTCTCTTAATGATGACCATATTAAAAAAGAATGTAAACTGGATGGTACATCAACGTCACCAGAAATCAGAAACCAGTCCCTAAAGAAAGAAATTGAAAGCTCAGATGATGAATCCACTAGACCAGCTTGCAGGCAAGTGATTCATGGTGGAAAAGTATTTGAAATACAAAGAGGACGTGTGCTTGAAACAGACCTTCAAGATTTGACGATGAAAACAACTCTCCAGGTAAATTCTTTGGAGCAGCATCCAACTACAGTTCCTGAATCTGTAGTTATTAAACGATCAAGAAGAATTTCTGATCAGCGAAAGCGTGCACTCTCTCCTGAAGGTATCGTTGACTCAAATATGTGTCTAAATTCGGGTTCCACTGATATTAATAAATATATTCGAGAAACTTTGAAAGACATAAAGAAATTGAGAAAGAATAACTCGCCTTGGACATTCCAAAAATCTGCAGCTAAAAAATCGCAAAGAACATATCCATATGCATTTAAGAAGAGTTGATGTGAGAAGTTGTATTCAAGAGTGATATTTGGGTGTTAATTTTTGTGAATATTGTATTATTTCATGTAAACGTCTGTCTGTTATACTCCAGTATTTGTAAGCATTTGACATGCTTTTCTATAAAGCATAGAGTTAGTTGGTAATTTTTGTGATAAGTTCAATAGAAAATGAATTCATTCAGTTTAATTAATTAGCGTATATTCCTATCAATTTTGATTGGGAAATAAATGAAGCAGTATTGCTGAAGGAGATTGGATGTATATTTTGTTACATATACCACCAAAGTATCCTTACTCTAATATTTACATATATTTGTAGATGATTTTTCTATGCCAAACATGTGAAATCAGTCATTAACTTAACAATGTATGTCTCTTGACTGGTGCTTTAGATAAGTAAAATGTTTGTGATTGTGAGAGGTGCTCTAGTTTAGTTGTAAATTATCTGAATCTTTGTATGTGTTTTTTCAGTTGCTAATTTGTCCTTTTGGAGGTATAGGATAGAGACACTTATCTGAATCTTTGTATGTGTTTTTTCAGTTGCTAATTTGTCCTTTTGGAGGTATAGGATAGAGACACTTATCTGAATCTTTGTATGTGTTTTTTCAGTTGCTAATTTGTCCTTTTGGAGGTATAGGATAGAGACACTTATCTGAATCTTTGTATGTGTTTTTTCAGTTGCTAATTTGTCCTTTTGGAGGTATAGGATAGAGACACTTATCTGAATCTTTGTATGTGTTTTTTCAGTTGCTAATTTGTCCTTTTGGAGGTATAGGATAGAGACACTTATCTGAATCTTTGTATGTGTTTTTTCAGTTGCTAATTTGTCCTTTTGGAGGTATAGGATAGACAACGAAAGGCATTGTCTATAAGATATATACACAAGCGTTATATTGTATAGACAATGCCACGAGACTGTCTATCCGACTTAGACCACGTGAACTTCATGAACATTGTATATACAATATAGACGGTTGAAATATAGGCCGGTGATTGGACAGATTGCGGTGAGCGTGGTCTAAATAATGTTATCATCATGCAAAGTATAATTCAAAATATTAAGCTATTGTACTTTTTTCATCTAAATTATAAAAAAGTATAATTGGAATTGGGTACAAATGGGACATTTTCATTGTTAACTTGTTAACATGGTATTGTTTAAAAAAACATCAACACGACTGTGATGTGTTGTAACCCTATGAGCAGAATTCATGGAGTTGTTAGTGATCGTGAAATGATAGTGATCGTGAAATGATAAGTCTTACTTTTGTGTTATATGTCAACAATTTATAGACCAGTAGTGAGTTTTAGAATTTTAATAAATTGCTTTGTTGATGTGTTCAAATCTTAAATGCTTATAAAAGACTTTGGTCATCATGTAGAAATGTGCACTGCCTATTTTGTATTACTGATTTTCATTTGTAAGTCTACTACATGATCTGAATTATTGTGCAATATGTATATAATTTTAGAATCAATGAATTTAATTTGATATCATCTCTACCTAAATTTCCTCTTGTATCATTGAAGTACATGTACAGAACTTAATGTGATGAATAAAATGAGGCAGGTACTCTTTATCATTACATACCATCCTCATTCATTCAAGTTCCCATTTCTTACGGAGTGGTCTCCCCTGAACGTCTAAAATAGTTGTCTCCTCTGAACATATATTCTAGTTCTGCTCTTCAGTGATCTCCCCTGATCTGCACTGTTAAGAAATCTCTCCAGTCGCATACATTGCAGCATAAATAGGATGAATTTTGATATCGGTATCTTGCATTTATTATGCCACCCTTCGAAGAAGAGAGGGCATATTGGTTTGCACATGTCAGTCGGTCGGTCAGTCCGTCGGTCCGTTACCTTTTCGTTTCCGATCAATAATCAAGAACCCCATGACCTATCATCCTCAAATTTGGTCCACATATTCATCTTGGGTAGCAGAGGAACGCTATTGTTTTTGGTCATGGGGTCAAAGGTCAAGGTTACAGGGGGTTATAATGTTTTACAAACATCTCTTGTTTGCATTGTTCTGAAAATTGAAGTTAATGTTGATGAAAAGGTGAAAAATGAATTCAAAATGTAAATATATGAGTGTTCTTGTGTCAGTTTTACCCTAACAGCCAAGAGGTAATCATCATTGCATGAAATTTATGAATGCAGTGACAACAAGGGGAGGTTACTGTAGGTAGAAGCACTGTAGGTTAAACTTGTCTGTACTAGATTTGTGTGTCCTGAAACTAATAGTTCTTCTTTGAAGGCCTAGTATATGTGATGTAATCAATTCATTACCTTCAATACTTACAAATGAAAAGAATTAAAACCTCTCATGGGCAGTACACTGTCTATAAGAGCTATTAAGAGCAATTATTGACAAGATATTTGAGTAAAGAAAAACAGTATTACATATATTGCTATATCATGTTAAGTGCCATGTTCATTTTGTGCTAGTGCAGTGCTCTGGATGCAAACTAGCAACCTAAGCAAAGTATACACAATACTGCATTCATATAGTAACAAAACTGTATATATACATGTATATAACTTAGTTTGACAATTTCATTTGTATTAACTGAATATTATACCCTACTCAATAATATTCATTATTAGCATACCCTTCTCATTAATATTCATTGTATAAAAATTAACATACCCTTCTCATTAATATTCATTATGTAAAAATTAACATGCCATTCTCATTAATATTCATTGTGTAAAAATTAACATGCCCATCTCATTAATATTCACTGTGTAAAAATTAACATGCCCATCTCATTAATATTCACTGTGTAAATGATACCATGCTAATTTCATTTGTATATATATTAGTTTTCATACATTTTCATACATCCGTATTGTGTAAATACTACCATTTCTTTTTTTCATTCATTTATTTTGTATATATTATAACACAGTCACTGCATGTTCTTTTTTGTTGATAATTCTTGCATTATAATCATTACATTCAAATCTTCTTTGTCAATGAATTGCAGTTGCCATGGTTTTTTCAAACTAAATCAAGGTTTTTGTTGCAAAACTGTTGTATCTATTTACGATTGTGATAGGATGTCGAGATTTCAAGAAGATTATACATAGTTCATTATACTCAGTACTGATGGAGACTGGCTTGAATTGTTCTGAAATTTTGCATAGGTCTCAACTGATGCAACAAGTCAGGTCAAAAGTTTAATCAGCTCATTGACATGTAAACAAACTGGCAGATTTTTTTACAAAGAAAAGTATCTCATGCTTGTAACAGGGTACACAAAAATTAACATAGATACAAATACAAGCTACATAGGTCTTTTCTAGATGCCCAAGAAAGGTTGTATTAAAAAATTGAGATAGTCGACCATTGAAAACAAATATTGAAAAATTAACCATTGCACACAGTATATATGATTCTGTTATTCTCAACTTATTTTGAGTCTTCAATATTTGTTGTTTTTATTATTAGTGACATGTATATTTCGGTTTTCAATGCATTGGTATGATTATTTGTAGACAATTTTGTAATTTTATTGAATTGTTCAAAATCCAGAAGCGAATAATTGAAGTTTCTACCCGGTACTTCCAATAAATAGTCCCACATTTACAATATTTACCTCCCTTGGAGAAAAAGTGGTTTTGCCTATCATAAGAACAAGGGAGGTAAATATTGTAGATGTGAGAATTCACAAAATATCTTATGGTCTCTCATGGTGTTTAGCTATTGAGAGTTTGCTGCCAAACTGTTTTAACTCAAGTAGGTAAAGGAGCAGTTATATCAGTTTTGTGCTAAACCCTGCATATACATTGGTTTACTTGCACCATTTCAACAACATTGTCTGGTCATTAACTGATTCAGTACAGTTATTTCTCCATCCAAGATCAGTCTCACCTGGATAGACTAAGGTTGTTTCATATACAATCTTGTATTAACGATCACGTTTGTTCCTGAGTTTGTTTCATTGAAAAAGTAGTTAAATTGAATTTGATTAGTGAAGCAATGTGTGAATTAAAAATTTGTTTGCACTGACTTTGTGTCTTGAACTAAAGTTTCTGTCGTATAGTGCTGTTTAATTAACCATGAATGCATGAATATATTACCTAGGTCATTACATTTCAAAATGGGTGTATTGAAATGTTCATGTTTTTCCCTGCACTTGTCTGATAAAAGCCGCGAATTGTGTTCTGTTAGAAATGTAAACCTAACTGTTTAATACTATAATACTAACTTTAATTGACATGGAGTGGTCCTGAAAGTTCATGCACCTGTTCGCGGTCAATCTAACAGTACTATAACAAATGTAATGAGAGTTGACTTTATACACGTTAATGTGCTGCGTTCTGTACACCCATATCAAGGCTGTTGTAAATGCTTACATACAAAAACTGAATTACAATAGTTATGATAGCCATCTGTATATATTCATGCAATTCAAAGATTCTTTTGTAAATATGTGAACAGTTGTTTGATGGAACCAAATGACTTTATTGTTTTGTTCATACAAATAAAGCAATTTTGAAAACTGATCATTGGTTGTGTTTTTAATTGATTTTAAATTTTCTAGTTGTTACTAATTATAGTGGTAAGAATTATCGGAGATTACGAGGAATCGGGCATATCAGAGGATACTCAAACACCCTAAAAATACAACTGAGCATGTATCTGTGTCGGAGGTTATAAATGTGAGTATCGAGACCAGATTCAAACTTCAAGCTTCTGGCCTCATGTTCACAAAGGATCAACTGATCGGGATCAAGTTGATCCATAAATAAATGAATCTTCCATTTACTTGAAGCAATCAAACAGTTTCCAGTACTTCTCATAAACTAACACAAAAATACCTTAAAATCTTCTATCAGTATTGTGAAAACATACAAAACTGTTTTGTTGAGCATAAATTATTATTCTTGTAACTGAAATCTGGATCAATTTTCCAGAATTGGTCTTATCTTATTCATGTCCATCTGTTTCGTAATAAGCATGAAAACTGAATTTAATATCTCAAAAGTTCTGCAAAATGTTCAACTATCACATCGTGTAAAAAAGATTTAGCTTGCATAACAAGTTTGAAAGATACTAGATTTAATCTTGATCCTGAAAATTGATTATTTGTGAACACGGGGCCTGCCAATTGGTTGTTTCTGTGCTTAAATCTTGACATGTAGCATGAAAGCATACCGAGGCTGGTATCAGAAGTTCACTGTAGAACTGTATTATTTCATCAACATCCTTGGCCCAGGATTATAATGGATACTTGATTGTCAGTCTTCTGAATACACATCCAGGGCTCTAGAAATCCATTAGCCCGATGTCCCGGACAAGTCGACAAGTCTAATTGCCGATTCGGGCTACGGACAGTTGAGTTGGACTTAGACCAGGACAAGTGAGTGATGCACGCCTATTTAACTGTTAATCCATACCCATTGTTGGACAAGTCAAAATTAACACGTACAACTGTATTTGAAGAAACCTGTACAGCCCTGCATCCATTTATGAAAAGGCTAATCCAGAACTGGGGAACAAAGTTCATAAAAACAAAGTGGAATATTAACTCATTATTTTTTTATTTTGTGATCACTGTCAGTACACTACAATACACAACATGTACACATCTTTAAATCCATAAATACTACATGTAGTTATAAACATGGAATTCACAAAACCTGCTCCAGCATTTAAACAAATAGTTGGTCCGTAACATAAGCACTCTACACAGATATAATCAGAATTGTTCATACAGAATGACAGTGGCACACAAACATATATTATTTGGTATAATTTTAAAAATACTAAATGCCTATAAATGCAACATTCATTTCAATATAGTTCTATAAAGGTCTTTATCAGCTGAAAAATTCACAACCCTAAAACTGGGATGCATCACAAAAAAGCGATATTACTAGAAAAATAATATATCAAAATTGTATACCCAACGATGTGCATTTTCCATGGATGAACATAACCAAATCTTGCCTATAATTACTGTGTACTTTCAACACACTGATGGCAATGCTGAAGTACTAACAAGCAGAATAGAATTGAAATAGCATTAACATTAGAATTATATGACGAAGTTATTTATTAAATGGATACACAAATATTAAGTACTTTGGTACTATTAAAGTATGGATGTTACCAGAATGTTGCATTTTCAGCACTGTTATTGTAAACTAGATGAAATTTCATCCATTTTCTTATACAGATCGTTCCGTTTGTCTGAAATAGCCTTCTCGTTATCTAAGTATTGTTGCTTGCTGAACTTTCCAGACACTAGTTTGTCAGCGCATGTAATTTGCAAGCTGATCTGATCCTTGTATTGATGATCCAGACGATTCAGTTCAGCTACCTGAAAATATGTAAACAAAACTCAATCAGGGGTTCCATTTGACGCTGGAGTTGATGCTTCGACCACTGGAATTTCCAGTCACATTTTGACCATCGCAATTCTGACCAAAGGGTCAATTTTTCCCTAAATTATATATAATTTAGCTATAAAATGGTGAAAACCTTTAAATAATTCAGCACCTATCGGAACCCCTGCTCAAAAGACAGTTTTGGTTTTGATTGGGCCTTCTTCCAGTAGCCGGTCAAATCAGAGTGTTTTGTGCCAAACTACAGTAACCGATACTGTAGCGAAATTGAGTTACAACGAAATTGAGTTACAATAATTTCGTTATGTACCCTGTTCGTCAGTGCAATTATTTTTAGACCTCGGAACACCTGGAATCTTTCTAGTTCAGTAATGCAAGTAACCAAGATGTTGCCGGAAAATTTGATGAAAATATAAATTGAAACCATTCATAAGATAAAAAACTGCTATCATTGATGATGCTTGGGTACAGCACACCATTTCTTATTCCCATACTTACTAAAAGCTACCTTTATATCCTAACCTTATAATATTTGGGTTTGGCCCAAAATCATAGTAACTCATGTTTTGTCGAGAATCTGTCACGATAGTATTGCACCAAACCTACATTATGCAGACTACCATCAATTCAAAATTATCGAGAATACCGCTGCTGTGTACACGAAGTCTATTGGTCAATAATTTGCAAAACATATTTTCATTGGCTAAACACCTCTAAGTTTGCTTATTTAATTAGTTTGAGTAAAGTGTAGTTCTAGTCAACTGGAGTTGTGTTCAGTATATGAATTTTTAAAAAGTTTGTTTACAACCATTTCCAAGTAAATAAAAATGAAATATAACGGTCTTAAATTAAACGACAATCTAAACGATAAATACCTTATCGTTAGTGTCCGATCCCTCCGCTTTCAGCTGACTTTGCAGATTTTGAATCTGGCTGGTCAGTTGCTTATAGTCACCATCTATTTTCTTCCGCTGTGTGACCAAGTTTGCCTGATCCTTTCCAGCTTTGAACTTGTCAATGGCATCATCATAGCTCTGGTAGAGGGCGCTTCGCTTGTCCTGTGCACTCTGAACTTCCTCGAGAAGACTGGAAACTCTCATCTTGCTCTCTTTGGCCTCATCCTACAAAACAGTGGAATACACAAAACATAAAATTGAGCTATAAAAAGCTTATAAAAATACCATTGGTCTATTTAGCTTAGAGGATAATGGTAAGGAGGCAAACTTATATGAACTGTAACTGAATTAAATAAAATACTAAATAATAAAAAAGATAGGATATTAATATTATGAATAAATAGGTTTATTCAACATCGTAAATCAGATAAACTGTTTCTACAGTTCTAATCTTCGAAACTATTTATATATATAATACGAGTATTGAGAAGTCCAGTCTGAATTTTTGAAATGTAAAAGTTGCATCAAGGATCAAGATAAAAGCTTGGCAATTTCCAGCAAATTTTCTATGTGTAGCTTAAGATACAAATTACTGCATAAATTCTTGATTATCATCACTGTACGCCTAATGTATCAAATTTATTCTCTAAAAATGATACAGAGACTCACAATTTTTTAAGAGAATAAGATCCTCCCTCTTGTATTTCAAGACAAATATGGAAGATAATCTGATATAATCAATTAATTCAAAATGATCTTCAAACAATATCAGTTGTTAAGTTACCTTGGTGATAGAGAAGTCCAGTCTAACGTAGATAATGACCAGAACAAAGAGGAGATAGAAAGCCCCAACAACAATAATTGGTTCCTGCAGAAGTCTCATTTTCTGGAAGTTGTAGTGGAGCTGTAAAAGAAAAATAAGTTCAAAATAATCTTGTTATTCATTATCCAGGGGTGTCACAAATTTTTGAATTAGAAGGGAAATCATCAAAAGTAGACGAGTGTCTGGAGGTTCTCCCCTTAATTATGATTATTCATACAAGAAAAATAGCTGGACATGATTACCGGGTAATTTTACAGCTTTCCGGCTCTTATTGACAACCCTGCATATCACTCAGATAATTCAGTGCCATTTCAGTAAATTACTACATACTTCAATTCACTTTACATCATAAAACTGTATTGTGTTGAGTAACTAGAACTATTACTGAAGGTGATTAATACCCCCGCTACAGCTTTGCTCCAAACAAGAAAAAGTAACAAAGGACATTAATTCTGTAATTAGCTTAAAAAGAGTTATGGTTCTTGTACACTGCACTTCCTCTCATTTTGCTCTACCATTGCATGAAGTTTTATTAAATTCCATCCAGCAGTTTTCAAGATATGCATCGGACAAGAAAAATTGCTACGGACCGACTGACTGACCACAGGGTGACTCCTATATACCCCTTTCAAACTTCGTTTGGCGGGGTATAAAAAGTTGGTAACAGATTGAACAAATAAGTTATTTGATAATCTTAAGTAATTTTACCATTAAATTAAATATTTTGAGACTATTTCTTTGGTAAACTTTTGTAGCCAGATTGGAATTTTAATAGCTAATAGCAAGTTGCCTACCTACTAGTGCTAGCTATGTAATTTAGTAATCAAGTACAGAACAAAGTATCCCTTTCAATACAAAAGAAATGACACAATATGGGGCTTATACTTATTTGAATACAAAAATCATATACAGATTCAATAAAAGCAAAATCTCAGACAGGTATATTTGTCAAAAGGCAGCTTATTACTGTCCAACAAAAAGATAGTTTGTGAACAATGTATTGCACAGAGTATAGGCAACTATGGTAACAAACATTGTCTAAAATATTGAAATAACAATAAGTCGGTAATTACCTCGAAGTCTTGAATGTGCTGATCGACCAGATTGTTCTTGTAGGCCACAATTACTGGACGTCCAACAGTATCCAAGTAAGTGTAATGGAGACCACTCTGTCCCTTCTCTACATTGAATGGTGTCTTCAAATCCATATTCCTAAAAGCAGCAGGATAGTTAAGTTCAGATCAATTAATTGCTACACTGGTAAACTTATCAGCGATGCAGATTAATTCCAAAGGGCAAGTTTAAAAATACACAACCAAACCATTTTTTACACTTTAGTCAACATGAGCCTGCCCCTTGTTTGAAATACATAGACATGATTTGAGGTATGTTCACACTCATGATACCCCACCAGCCCAACCCGCTGGCAAGTAACTTGTATGTCAGGACAGTGGAAATACCTGGGTTCTGTCTGGAAAGGGCACATGCATAGTTTTGTTGGTTACATTATGTTTCGAAGCAGAGAAACAATAAATCCATCCATGGTTTTAGCAAATTGTTTCGAAACAAAGTTGTGATTAAATAATGTTAAAAAGGTATGGGCTAATAAGATTGCTTCTCAGCTAGTGGATTATCAAGTACTTGCAAGGACGGGCTATATACTTGTCTATCACAGCAATTCACTCATGAAACTTACGTAGCGCCCTCTGGCAAAATAATCTTGAAGGTCATCTGATCAATCACCAAATCATCAAATACGTGATCAACAAATCTCATCTTCAATGCGTAATTGTCACCTTGGAAAAATAGAACACTATGATGACTGTGGAACAATAGAATGAATGAACATGCATTTACCATACAACAGAGGTTTATAGCCACAATTCCAATCTAACAATTCAAACCATGGTCGCCAATATTATAATACTTTGCATGATTTATAGAACTTAGAATCTATGCTACCAACATATGTTAGGCGGATGAAATATAATTACTTTGAGATAAGCTCATTTTCACTTTTTTTTCAAGTACATGTAGTAAGTACAATGAGTATTCAATGGAAAAATGCACATACCACTGTAGAAAAGATACTGGTAACTAGGAACGTTGTACCCAATGGTGTATTTGGTCTTCCAGCCACCAAACAGAGGGAATCTTGGCCTCAAGTCTAGTTCTACCAAATCTTCCATCTCTCTCATAGCACTGGTGGAGATGTTTCCAATTTCATCACGGTAGTAGACATCACGGGCAGAAGCAGGCAACATAGTCTGAAAACAAAATGTAACAGATTAGAGAAAGTAAAAGAACAAGTTATCTTTTATCTGACACACAGTATACTGCAGCTTTCTTCCAGGCATCAGTGAGAAGTAAAACAATCTCGCAAAGCCAAGCAATACTCATCACATTCATTTACAGACTTATTTTATGAAATTATGAACCCACTACTAGCAAAACAACAATTGAAAACATTAAGACATATATAAATTTCATGCTTGCCTTGAACGATTTGACAGACGATCCTTGGTCAGCCTGTCTCTGGTAATCATAACGAGAGAATGGTCCCTTCAAGTCAGCACCGGAATGTCTGATTTCAATATGTTCTTCCACAGCAATATTTCCCCAGTGAGACACTTCAATCACGCGTTCCATGCTTGTAATTGTGAGGAATGGTGTGTTGTTTTCTGAGTGAACACGGAGTTCAGACTGAAACAAACAGGAACATGATCAAAGAATGAATATGATTAATATGTTTTCCAGTACCAAACAGACCTATAATAAATAAAGTAAAGAATTGGCTAAAAATTGTTAAAACAGCCTAATTTTAGATCCTGTTTGATCACACATTAAATCATATGTTTGTTTGCGATGTGATTCAAGCACGATTTCAATTAAGTTATTTGAACAGCAAAATTAGAGTGAAAACCCAGTGTTGGTCAATAAATAGCCAAACCACAGGCAGAAGAATGACATATTGCTAAAATTTATTTTCCACTTGGGTATCTGCACACTTTCGGACACTGTGCTATTTGCATAATACCAAGTACTGTTACAACTAGACATCTATATGTGAATATGGCTTGTTTTTCAATTATGTTTAATAAAGTAACAAGGATGCCTTTAGAAACCTTTCCAATCAAAGACCAACACATCTTTACTGAACTATTGTAAGACCAATCTAATAATTAGTTAATGTAACTGAAACCATAGATGGTTCCATTGGCAATGTCTCACAAATATTCACAACAACTTAGATAATAATGAACTATTGAATACCTCAGAGAATGCTTCTTTGTTTTCATATGGGCCATAGCTGATGGTGCTCTCAGTCTGTGAGACTGGTTTTGTCTTAGTGTATGATTCAATGGTGCCCGCAGCAGTTGTAACAGTTGTGCTCTGAGTTTTCACCTTGTATGGGGAATATACAAACAAGTTTCCTGAGAATACAACAAATTGCTTTTCAGCCTGTGTGATCTGACGAGGGAATGGGGACAAGGCATGGGCGAAAGTGGTGTCCACATTGACAGTTATGGTCTTTCCAGACTCAAGAGCAGATGGGAAATTCACTCTCCAGAATTGTTTGTTGCTGAAAATAAAATGAAAACAAATTTAAGTTTGAAATTGTATGTCAGCTAGCATTAACGTTTTTGATCAACTTGTATATATACTGAAAGGATAAAGAAAAGCAGAGTAAACTTTTGAGGTGATTTAAAGTGATGTGTTTGATGCACATATTTTTGGCTTTTTATCACTTTCTCTATGTGGCACGGTGCTTTACACGGTTGAATTACTTTAGGCACTGGTTTGAGTGTACAGTGACCAAGATGGTCGTCTGACCGTTTTTCATAATTTTAGGCCAAGCATTTAAATCATTGTTGCATAGTGATATACCCTGCGTTTCTTTATCCTTTCAGTATATATGTTTGGAATCAACATCAGTTTTGACTGTTGTCCAAAAATGAAAAGCCTGGACTTTTACTATTTCTGGATATTTAATTTATTAATTTTGCATGGTTTGACTTTTGTGAAATTCTGCAGATTTGTAATTTTGTAAAGTTTTGCAGAGCGACAATTAGGAGACTGCAATCGATTTGGGAGATGAGACACTTGTGCTGTTGGGAATAAGACCTAATAACAACCATAAAAATTGATAAAAAACCCAGAACTAATCACATGAAAAATATACTTCTTAGACTAATCAAGCCAATTTCTGACTCTCATATCCATTGTGAATATTCTCAATTACGACTGCAAGATAATCTGTAAAACTGCAAGCATTTACCTTTGTCCAGTTACTGTCGTTTGAGCCACTGATAGTGGGCTTCCTTTCTCCTCTTCATCACTTTTAATCTAAAAAAGACATAGATCAATAAACTTTCAATAAATGGACAACACTTTCACTAAAAAAATAACAACATGGGGCATTTTACACTTGAAACACCTCAATTAAGAATGCTAGGCATCAATAAAAAGCAATTCTCAAATAACAACACACTCCTCAGAAAAAGGATTAAAAGAAAATTAAAACTTTTAGGGAAAAATCAACTGACTGGTGATGTCAGGAAAGCTTGCAGGTAAGAGTAAAAAAATGTCTCTGTCTCTGCTGTCACTCTTCCAGTCTGAATGGTGTCGGGAAATACAAGCTTCTGTAGTCCTACAAACAGGACGAAATACATTGACATTAACGTCCTGCCAAATAACCTTAATATACGATAGGAAATCGAGTTGCATGAAGTTAAATTTTAATGCCCAAATCGGACATTTGCTTGGTCTGTACATGTAAAATACGATTAAAGCAGATGAATACCTGGTAATTTCGGCCGTTTCAATCAGTAAATCGATAAACAAATGAGCTAGGAATCATGCTGTAATCTAACGTAAACAACAACTGTGTTTAGAATGTACGCGACAATCGCGTCAATCGCGTCCACTCTAAATACCGTCTCGTCCGTTTTCCCGGATTATGATGGTAATATTTGTGAAACGTTAACTGGGAGTAAAAAATCACACTTCGTCATGTCTTTTTCGTTTTCTTTTAATACAATACACTATAAATAGTTACATTACATGATTATGGCAATTGTAAAGCACAAATAGACAGAAATTCATGAATTATTTGCTAGGCCTACTTGATGTTAACAAATACTCAATGATAGAAGAAAAAAAAACATTGTACATGTTTTCAATTGAATGAAAAATCTTCTTTATTCATTAAAAAAAGAACACGCCTTTTTTTTGAAAACACAATATTCCGAAATGTTACTGAAGATTAATCAAAGCACTGACAATACCATTATTATTATTTACACAACACATGTATACATTAGCAGATATTGTGAAATTAAACGTAAATGTAAATCAACGAATAGTTCGCAGACGATAATTTTAGCCTTGTTTACAAATAAAGATTGGTAAAATAAACACTATACGGTCGAGTAATCGGTAGTTTAAGTGTAATATGCATGTATATATGCTACTTAACGTGCACAGTTAAAAAATTTAGCCATATCAGAAATGTGTTAAACTATCATTTTTGATTTGCAAACAAAGCTAATGTTACCGTCTGCGAACTATACTGACAGACATTATTTATACAAACATATATTGTCTGGTTAAAACACTCCTCTGGTGAAAGGTGTAACTGACATTGAAATGAAAGAATTAACCGCAATGGACAAATGTTTAAGATCGACAGTGTTAATAGCTTTAAAAACAGATGCTATGAAAGAAGATGTGAAATCATCTAGTGTTTGTGTGAATAATGACTGTCGTGTGTGTTTTTGTACCGCTTGTGTGTGTTGCAGTGTTTGTTGGGCTGCCTGTCAGTGCAAAGGCAAAGAGGATAAAAAAAAACTGGTATTCTAAAGACTTAGTGATAACATGTACATAGTGAAAGCAACAAGGAACTATGTATAATGTAGGATGTTAAATATATGTATAAATGTGACATACATCAGGGTTATAAAATTTCCTTTTTTTCTCTATAAAGTGTCTTACTATGACGTACATTTGATCATTTTGACCATTTTCAAACTTCTTTTCAGTTATAACTTTTTGCCATCATATTTTCTCTTTCAACTTCTGTTCATGCATTTCCCATAAAAGCAGAACTTTTTCACAATGTCAAGATGTATATTAATTGTGGAAGTTTATTGTGCGAAATGCTTTACCGGGCACTTAGTAATATTCCGTGCTTTTCCATCGTCCTCTAAGGCGTGCTATTTTAACAAATCAAAACCTCGCGGTACAACATCGAAAACACACGAACATAAACGATAAATGAGTGCCCGGTAAATAATTTCGCGAAATAACTATGCGTCATATGCGTAATAAACAACATAATTTTAATGTAAATGGATCTTGTTTATATATTCGTATAAACACTCCGAGGATGTTCTATCAGATCAGTTTTAATTTCTTCATGCAGACAATCGAAGTATAAATAGGCATGTAAGACAAAATATTTACTGTATATTTTAGTATGAAAAAATACTATTTAAAATTATCATCGTTGTTTGTATATTATCAAATCGCGAGTATACTCTTCTTAGAGTGATGCGAAAATTGCAGATATTGATATTTAATATCTCTAAATTAAGAAGTTTGGTAAAAAAAATAGTTTTTTAAGACCGATAAGTCAGAACATCCTTTCAGTGTCTATTTAATTTACGCTTGCCATAGAGCTCGCTGTCTAATTTACGCGTACAGGTTTCTACAGCTCCCAAATAACTGGATTGTAAAGTGCGCGTATTCTGATTGGTCGATACGAATCAAAACAACCGGCCACTAAAATGTCATGGCGGTCGATTCAGGTCAAATTGCATAGTGACTTTGTATTTATAGTCGGTGTAAGGTAAAGCTGTGTATATAAAGAATGCCATTGGTGTGTATCGCGAGAAAAAGGTTAGTTCTTCGGGGACATGCTATTTATTTCATGGGATTTAGACGTTTTCATTCATCTTTTGTAATCAAAGTTGCGCAAGGATTCCCTGCGGAATCTATTATTGTAAAAGAACATTAGCAGACTAGTCTGTATAGTCGGCAAAAGTCAGAAATTAAAAAAGCCGCCTATCAGACAGTAAACTAGTCTACAAGCTTCTGTAGCCTGTGGTATGATTTTGGTAGAACTAGAGGTTGACACAATTTTGACTGACTCCATTCTTTAAGTCTCCTCTGCCAACAACGCCATTGTCAACGCAGTTGGGCATGGCATGACGGAAATGTTGCAAAGATGCCCATTCCACAGACTACTCAACATTGCAGTTTCTTTTTGTATTGAGAGCTATTTGATGTTGTTTGTTACTCAACTTCAAGCTGATCCCTAGGTTTGCCTAACGCAGGTCAATTAAATTCGATTCAGATAAAACTTAAAATTTCATTTCCTGTTAGTTATTGTCAATATAGCATACCGGCCTAATTCCTTATTGCAAGTACTAGGACCGAAAAGTCTGACGTGTCAATATTTACCAAACGGAAGTTAGTCGATAAAACGAAAACAACTTACAGAAGCCCCGAAGAAAGACAAATAATCTTGAAGAGAAGAATCAATTGGTACTAAAAAGAAACCAGTGGAAGCCTTTCCGGTGTTTTCAAATGTCAGGGATGTAGATGTTTTGACAAGATGAGTTGTCAAATCAATTTTCCTTTCAGCTTCAGTGATCGACAAACCATTGTTTACTGCATCCTGTCTCCCATAAATTCCATTGCAAACAAAAGATAAGAGACATATACTGAGTTTTAACATAGAACTGTAACGCGCCATTCCGTACTCTTGCAGGATTAACCAGATATTCCAGTAAAATTTTCAATAACCGGCTAATAACCGGATCTGGTTGTCAACTCCCGGAAGTTAGCTGTCACGTAGAGCTGAACGCATTAGATTCGAATATATAAAAATAAGCAAAACATTTTATCTAATGCACTTTATAATTTTAAATATTTATTTTCCTCATAATGGTTAAAAAAGATTACAGCTAAATTACAAAAAGAAGTTAAAAACTTCGAAACTAAAATGTAAACATTTCCCGCGGAATAAGCTGTCAAACATGGCCGGAGTCACGCTGTCGGAACATAATCAGACATTGAAAGATGCCCTTATAGAAAGTCTAACGGCTATTCTTTCTCCGGATATAAAAATAAGAAAAAATGGTGAAGACCAAGTGAAAGCTCTCGAAGTAACAGAAGGTACTCGCTTCCTAGACAACAATTGAACCAACTTTTCCCCCTTAGACGGCTACCCCTCCCACTAGCAATAACGTTACTTACGGATAAACTAAGCAGGATTAATATATATATGATTGCAGTGCTGATGGTTTTGTCGGCTACTTCAAATTAATTAGAATATATATGCATTGGTAAAAGACAAATACTGTTAGTGGTACGGTCACTTGGCTGAAAAACGTTACGTCACGTGATAATTAATCAGCATCCATGCCATGGTCCATGCGGTTCTCAGACGTTTCACCCCCAAGTCGTTTCCTCCCAAGACGTTCCCTCCCAAGACGTTTCCTCCCAAGATGTTTCACCCCCATTTTCAAGTAATTTATTACTCTTGAAGACGTTTCACCCCTAATATAAATATTATAAATAAAATATATAATGTAAAATTATTATGATATTAAATTATAATTAAATAAGTTTGATTTAAAGTTTCGTTTAAATTATTATGATAAATATAATAAAATAAGTTTGATTTATAAAATAACTAAGTGTTATTGTTTATTTAGTTTTTGGTATCATTTATTACAATTAATGTTATTTAGTTATTGTTTAATCAATTGTTTAATTCAAATCAGTTATGTTGTTCACACTTACACATTTTTACTTTATAAATTGTTCAAACTTATAAAGTTGATTAAATTATATTTAATTACTTTTAAAATTAGGTTTGATGTTCAGTCATTAATATTTTTTATTTTGCTTTTGATTTTAACTTCAAAAGTAAAAATTTGCATTGTTATTGGTATTAAGACAATATGATTAAACGGTAAACCACACCTTCTAACAAAGTCAAAATTGAATGATTAATAAATCATTAATCGGCGAAAGGGTTTTTAAACTATCAATTAACAATTTAATTTTAAAATAAACACCAAATTAATATGTAAACACACAAATATAATTATATTAAAAAGTGGGGGTGAAACGTCTATGGTCTATTAAAATTGGGGGTGAAACTTCTTGGGAGGAAATGACTTGGGGGGGTGAAACGTCTTGGGGAGGAAACGACTTGGGGGTGAAATGTCTGGAATTTGTCCATGCTGAAACCCGTGCCAGCAGCATAATAGAAAATCAACTTATTTTGCCAGACACAAACCCTTTGAAATCATTCACAAACCACCTCATCGCTTGCATTGTTTGAATTTTAGTACTTATTCTTGAGATCATTTATTAATTTATTAAGAATGTCAAAAATGTTGTTTCTTTCAGAGTTTGGGGTTCATCTTGCAGAACTAACAGTTGATCCAAATGGTCCCCTTGCCATCCGTCAGTTAGCTTCTGTTTTGTTGAAACAGTATGTGGAAGTACATTGGTGCATACATTCTGAAAAGTTTCGTGCACCAGAAACTGCTGCTGTGGTTAGTTAAATTTAATACAGATTTCATAATAATATGCTAAAGGCATTGAAGTGGGCCTCCATGGTTATGATTGCTGACTTCAAATTACTTGCCAATGTTACAGAATTTTGTAACGGAGGAAGCCATCCAGCTGGCTTAAAGAATGTCATTGGTTCTGCCCTGTTGTCCGTCTAACTCTGAGGTTTTCTTCCACCCTAATAGCTGGAATAGTCACTGCATGATTCTGGCTGAATTAATGATAATACATGTATTCCTGTTTTTTATGAAAATGTGAAAAAAAGAGCATTGAAATGGAAAATGTACATGTTAAATCATGGTTTGCAGAAGATTTATCCATGGAAAGTCTTTTGACTGTTGTTTTCATTGCTTTTACAGTTCTAAGTTACTTTTCTTACAGTCCATTGTAAAAACTGTACATGATATTCTTCGAGTGTGATTTCAGCATTTTATTGTATAATTAATTTTTATATGCACATTTGAAAATGTTTGTGGGCATATTAATTATTATCTCAGCCAAGTTCGATAACCAGCCACATCGCCCCAGGCACTTCAGAATTATGGCCCTTGAATTATCAAAAATTGGCCAAATTAGCCTTTCCACTCTCTAAGTCAAAGAGTTTTCATCCGATCATTACCAAACTTGGCGAAAATGTTTGTTGGCATTACATCTCGGCCAAGTTCGATAACCAGCCATATCGCTTAAGTCACTTGGGAGTTATCACCCTTTGATTATAGAAATTACCTCAATTTTGTCCTTTTTTAACTCAGCTCTGACTTATGACAGATGTATTTTGTGACAATTTGCCACTCTTGTTTTTTTTATTTACAGTCAAAGGAACAGATTCGAAAAATCTTACCAATTGGTTTGAAAGAGACTATTAGCAAAGTAAGGTCAAGTGTAGCTTATGCTGTATCAGCTATTGCCCATTGGGACTGGCCGGAGGCATGGCCAGACTTGTTTCAGATCTTGATGCAAGCTCTCACAAGTGGAGATACAAATGCTGTTCACGGTGCCATGCGAGTCTTGGCTGGTATGTATTATAAAAGTTCTAATGCATGATTTGTTGGGGTATGTCTGTTTGTTTTTGAAACCTTTATTTCCAGCTTTACAAAAAAATATGAATGCAGGGGTTCCATTTGACCCTGGAGTTGACCCTTTGACCCTTGGAATTTCCAGAAGCCACATTTTTACTTTCAGGATTCTGGCTGAAGGTTCAATTTTTGTCTAAATTATACAGGTAATTTGGCCATAAAAAGGTAAAATCTAGTAAAAAAATATCAAAATAACCACTGACTTTCAGCATATAGTGGAACCGCTGGAGTGTAGGACAAAGTAGGGGAAATTTTATCTAGGCCTGCAAAATTCTTGGGGGATTTTGTACGACTTGTAAAATTAGTGTATATAAATGAGATCGGAGTAAATATTTTGTGTTTTCCATGTGTTTCTCTTACAATATGCGGGCTTTCCAGCATTCCTAGTTTTAGGAAAATGCTCCTGTATTCCTACTTTTTCATTAGCAGAGTAGTATATTGGATAAGGTATAGAAGTTTTTAAATGTGGTTTTGGAGATTTTCTTGCTGAAGAAGACAAGAGGATGTTTAGTTGACAGACTCCTTTGCTGAAAGTGAGGTCTGGTATCACTGGTGCATAGTCCAACCTTCTCAACTGATGACTGAAAATGTTGGCCTATGCTTCAGTCATACCTGCAAGTGGCTGCGGAAACAAATAACCTGTCAACTAAATGATCCAATTGCCTTGGAGTATTGTAATCAAATAAAAAGCTGCAAAGGTAACATAATTTCCTTTCAATAATTCCTACTTTTTATCATTGACTTCCTATTTTTTTCCTAGTTTTCTGTGACTTTCATTCCTAGTTTTCTCCTAGATTTTTGGTATACATGTATACTGCTGGAAAGTCTGAATGTGTTTGTATTGTTGCTTGTGATTAGAATATGTTCTGTTGAAGTGCTTATGATTATTGCATTATTTTAGAATTTACCCAAGATGTGACAGATACACAGATGGTACATGTGGCCCCTGTAATACTTCCAGAAATGTATAAAATATTCCTGCAACATGAGGTAAATTTAGTAATAGTGTTAGTATTTGATGTTATACTTAAGCTCATCTGATTATTATGCTCAGAGTGTTAGCAAATTGTTCGACCTATATGGAAGTTGACCAAATTGTATCTTAGGCTAGATAGATATAAGTTATGACTGTGAGGCTAGATAGATATAAGTTATGACTGTGAGGCTAGATAGATATAAGTTATGACTGTGAGGCTAGATAGATATAAGTTATGACTGTGAGGCTAGATAGATATAAGTTATGACTGTGAGGCTAGATAGATATAAGTTATGACTGTGAGGCTAGATAGATATAAGTTATGACTGTGAGGCTAGATAGATATAAGTTATGACTGTGAGGCTAGATAGATATAAGTTATGACTGCGAGGCTAGATAGATATAAGTTATGACTGTGAGGCTAGATAGATATAAGTTATGACTGTGAGGCTAGATAGATATAAGTTATGACTGTGAGGCTAGATAGATATAAGTTATGACTGCGAGGCTAGATAGATATAAGTTATGACTGTGAGGCTAGATAGATATAAGTTATGGCTTACAGACTTTTCAACCCCAAGACTTTTCAACCCCACTTTTCAAATGAAGACTTTTCAACCCCAGGACTTTTCAACCCCTGATTTCAAGACTTTTCAACCCCTACCTGTTGAGACTTTTCAACCCCTAGTTTGAATATTTTCAACCCCTACATTTATCTTTTTCAACCCCTACTTTGAAGACTTTTCAACCCCTATTTCTAAGACTTTTCAACCCCTATATCGAAGACTTTTCAACCCCTGTGTTTCAGATAAGTGTATTGTTTGGCATAATATTTTTATTGTTTATAAGTATATTTATATTTCAAACATAACAGATAAAATGATAAAATGTGATAATTCGAAAATTGCATTCCTTTAATTTGTCATTATATTGACATGAGGAAAGGGCAATTATGGAGTTCTAATATAATTTGCATGATAAATGAATTTTGAAAGGTTTATCAATTCAATCTTTGAGTCAGTGCTTAAATAAAGACAATGTATTGTTATGTGTGTTGACTGTATTACGTAATGACGCGTGCTCGCTTAACGAGGTGATTAACAAGGTGAGAAGCCGCTGTAGCAGGTGATTAGATAAGATAAGAGTTTTACAAATATGCAATTTGCCTACAATAATTTGACAGAGAAATGAAGGTCTATTATGTGACACACGTGTTTAAGCAAGGTATTAACATCAAAACGATGCGTATTGACTACACACTCGAATTTATAAACACGAAATCGCGATTTAATGATAATTATTAATATATATATATTCTCTTTTATCACCAATTTTGATTAGAGTAATAAAGGGGGGAACAAATTATATAGAATTTGGAAACACGATGTTCTCATTAATATCAGACTTATCATTTGATATAACAACTACGTAATGACTGCCTATATTTTTAAATTTCAAGTGTTTGACATACTTTTTTGGCAAGAAAACTGATATAAAATTATAAAATATAACTTATATCAATTGGTTTCTACTTTTCTCCAAAGTTTAATAAACATGCTTTGCTTATATTCTGTAACTCTGTAACATCATAAAGTTGTGTCTATTTATATTGACTATTTTCTCTGTTGCTCTTGTAATCTCACTGATATAATATAATATGCCTTGTTGTATTCATTACTACTGTATGATTTTCATACTCATGCTTTCATGTATACATGAACTGAGCTTAGTAAAATATACTTGTAAAATAAAAAATATTAGCCTAGGTGTGACAATTCAATTAATTAATGTTAACGCCTTCGAATAGTGCGATAATAAAATTAGTCGATAGATATGCACATTTGATTTAATCAACACCTATTATATTTATAGGTGTTGTATAAACTGATCAGTTGCGTATATTGCTATTTATTTTTGTCCTGTTCTGTTTCATGCAAAGTCGTAGTGTAAATTATGATAATTTTATAAATCGAGTAATAACAATAATAAATATACATATTTTCATATATTTGATTAAAACGAACTTAATGGATAGTACCGTATTTTCTGTTCTGTTGCTAACTTTTGGACAAATATTGAAAAAAATTGATACGCTTTCAATATAAAATGTTCTTACTATAGCTAGGAGGTTGTCCACTAAGATAGTAAGATATTTTTTTTGATTTCTTACAAAATAAAGAAGTTAAGGGGGTGGCCGTGTTTTCCATTTTGGCCGTAATTTTGATAATAAAACGGTCATATTTTAGACAAATATTTATTATCTTCTAATTCAAATAATTTCATTTTAAAACTTGTTTAAGAAAGCTACGATGGTGCCCTCTAATATGCAAAAAGAATGTTTAAGATATCTTAAAAAATAAAGACACAAGTGTTTAAGCAAGGTATTAACATCAAAACGATGCATATTTTTTTGTGTATATATGTAAGTATATAAGTATTCATTTTGGAATGTAAATAAACTTAAAAAATTAAACTTAAACAACGTGTTTGTCAACATTTTCCAGGTAACAAATGTGATAAATGTCCAATTAAAAACATATTCGAGGGGTTGAAAAGTCTTGGTTTATTAGGGGTTGAAAAGTCTTGATTTTAACAGGGGTTGAAAAGTCTTAGGCTAATTAGGGGTTGAAAATGACAGTGGGGTTGAAAAGTCTTGGATATTTTACATTAGGGGTTGAAAAGTCTTGGGGTTGAAAAGTCTTGGGGTTGAAAAGTCTCGATACCTAAGTTATGACTGCGAGGCTAGATAGATATAAGTTATGACTGTGAGGCTAGATAGATATAAGTTATGACTGCGAGGCTAGATAGATATAAGTTATGACTGTGAGGCTAGATAGATATAAGTTATGACTGCGAGGCTAGATAGATATAAGTTATGACTGTGAGGCTAGATAGATATAAGTTATGACTGTGAGGCTAGATAGATATAAGTTATGACTGCGAGGCTAGATAGATATAAGTTATGACTGTGAGGCTAGATAGATATAAGTTATGACTGCGAGGCTAGATAGATATAAGTTATGACTGTGAGGCTAGATAGATATAAGTTATGACTGCGAGGCTAGATAGATATAAGTTATGACTGTGAGGCTAGATAGATATAAGTTATGACTGCGAGGCTAGATAGATATAAGTTATGACTGTGAGGCTAGATAGATATAAGTTATGACTGCGAGGCTAGATAGATATAAGTTATGACTGCGAGGCTAGATAGATATAAGTTATGACTGTGAGGCTAGATAGATATAAGTTATGACTGCGAGGCTAGATAGATATAAGTTATGACTGCGAGGCTAGATAGATATAAGTTATGACTGCGAGGCTAGATAGATATAAGTTATGACTGTGAGGCTAGATAGATATAAGTTATGACTGTGAGGCTAGATAGATATAAGTTATGACTGTGAGGCTAGATAGATATAAGTTATGACTGTGAGGCTAGATAGATATAAGTTATGACTGTGAGGCTAGATAGATATAAGTTATGACTGTGAGGCTAGATAGATATAAGTTATGACTGTGAGGCTAGATAGATATAAGTTATGACTGTGAGGCTAGATAGATATAAGTTATGACTGTGAGGCTAGATAGATATAAGTTATGACTGTGAGGCTAGATAGATATAAGTTATGACTGTGAGGCTAGATAGATATAAGTTATGACTGTGAGGCTAGATAGGTATAAGTTATGACTGTGAGGCTAGATAGATATAAGTTATGACTGCGAGGCTAGATAGATATAAGTTATGACTGCGAGGCTAGATAGATATAAGTTATGACTGCGAGGCTAGATAGATATAAGTTATGACTGGGAGGCTAGATAGATATAAGTTATGACTGCGAGGCTAGATAGATATAAGTTATGACTGCGAGGCTAGATAGATATAAGTTATGACTGTGAGGCTAGATAGATATAAGTTATGACTGTGAGGCTAGATAGATATAAGTTATGACTGTGAGGCTAGATAGATATAAGTTATGACTGCGAGGCTAGATAGATATAAGTTATGACTGCGAGGCTAGATAGATATAAGTTATGACTGGGAGGCTAGATAGATATAAGTTATGACTGTGAGGCTAGATAGATATAAGTTATGACTGCGAGGCTAGATAGATATAAGTTATGACTGCGAGGCTAGATAGATATAAGTTATGACTGCGAGGCTAGATAGATATAAGTTATGACTGCGAGGCTAGATAGATATAAGTTATGACTGCGAGGCTAGATAGATATAAGTTATGACTGCGAGGCTAGATAGATATAAGTTATGACTGCTCAAGTGGCCCAAGTGATACGGCCCTTAAATAAGATAAAAGGGACATTTTACTCCTGATAGATTGGCTACAGGGTATATTCTTTTATCAATCATCAATAAATTCACATGAATTGTTATCACTGAGTTATAGTCCCTGAGTAAGTTAATATTGCCAATTTGTTTAAATATTTATGTGATTGAAGAAGGACCACAATAGTATAGGGCCTTCTTGCTTCTATGTCATGGTTTAGTTTGTTTGGAAACATTTCCTTAAAACCATTCAGCTTTTTGCAAGCGGAATTGCATTATTATTGTTGATTGATTTATTTTTGTTCCTTTCAGGTGTTTGGGATAAGGACACGCTCGAGAGCTGTCAACATCTTTAACATTTGTGCCAGTATGACCGCTACTATGTCTGAATTTCAGAAGGTAATCCTTCAATGACTTTCTCGTTGATTTTGAAACATAATAAATCTCCAAGAAATTTGGACCCTTTCTCATGAAAATGGTCAAACTGAAAAGAGTAATAGATGGTTAGATGTAACATTTTACATCACAGCTTATCTTTGATTAAACAAATCACTAATCTAAGGACTAGTAATAGACAACTTGGATTGACTGGTATAGAGGGGTATTTTGTACAGACGTCTAATAGATGGTTAGATGCAAAGATTCATATTTTATACAGATGATTATAAACATAGTTGGTATCCATTTCAGTTTTAACTGTTGTCTTACATATCCATTGATGATGCTTCTTGTGCCATTTATTAGACAGATTTTTATCGAAACCACATTTTGAAATTTTAAACTCATTGAAGAAAAATATATTATTTGAAATATGATTGAATAATGACTGTTAAAAAAGGCCAAAAAAGCAGTCCAGACGTTGACATGTCATTTTGTCAAGTACTTTTATTGCCTTTGTCAGTTTACTCAACTTGTGTGATTTCCGTAGATTGTTCTACAAACTATTGTTTCTGGAAATAATGAATCACTATTTCAAACTGAACTCAACTATTCAGTTGTGTAACTTTTAAAGTAGAAAAAAAGAATGTTTCATTGTTGTACAAATTATGTCATGTGCTGATACACTTAAATTAGGATTAAATATATGCGTTTCCTGTAACATGCTGGAAAAAGGTTCATAGACAAAGATTTTTCATTACAAACATTTTTATAGGGACAAAGATCACTTTATCTAATGTTCATGGGAAAATGATACAGTTGATTGTGTAACAGTTGACTGGTATAATATTTTAGGCCAGATGTTCAGTTATCAAGGCCAGATGTTGATAAAAGTTCAGTTATCAAGGCCAGATGTTGATAAATTTCAGTGGTCAAGGCCAGATGTTGATAAATTTCAGTGGTCAATGCCAGATGTTGATAAATTTCAGTGGTCAATGCCAGATGTTGATAAATTTCAGTGGTCAAGGCCAGATGTTGATAAATTTCAGTTATCACGGTCAGATGTTGATAAATTTCAGTGGTCAATGCCAGATGTTGATAAATTTCAGTGGTCAATGCCAGATGTTGATAAATTTCAGTGGTCAAGGCCAGATGTTGATAAATTTCAGTTATCACGGTCAGATGTTGATAAATTTCAGTGGTCAATGCCAGATGTTGATAAATTTCAGTTATCACGGTCAGATGTTGATAAAATTCTGTAATCAAGGTCAGATGTTGAAAAATTTCTGGTATCAAGGCCAGATGTTGAAAAAATTCAGTTTCAGGGCAAGATGCTGATAAATTTCATTTTTACAAAATGAATATTGTGTTTTCAGGGTTTAGCTAAACAAATACTGTTTCCTGTTGTTCCACAATTTACTCAAGCATTTGTCCAGGCTCTCCTGGTTCCTGATGGACCGTCGTCTGATAGTGGACTGAAAATGGAAATCCTCAAAGTAAGTAATGATTTTTTATGCCCCCATTCTAAGAAGAGAGTGCATATTGGTTTGCACATGTCGGTTGGTCGGTCCGTAACCTTTTCGTTTCCGATCAATTACCCCTTGACCTATCATCCTCAAACTTAGTGCGCACATTCGTCTTGGGTAGCAGAGGAACCCTATTGATTTTGGGGTCAAAGGTCAAGGTCACAGAGGGGAATGATGTTTTACTAACATCTTGTTTGAGGTTTTTTCTGTTGGCCTTGAAGGTATTGAATGATTTGTTTATGAAAATCTTCACTATAGATTTCATTTAGAAGTTTTGTGTGCATTTATTATGGGTCAATATTGTCCAATATTTTTAAACGAGAAATGCTGATCAAAATTATAATGTAGCGGTGGGCAAAACTTTGATTAGTATATGAATTAGAGCTGTCATCAAGAAACGACATTGATGTATCATTGATATTTTTCTGTCGATCGATTATCAATACATACATTTTTCTAAATTGATACTTCTAAATAATATATACATGCTTGAAAACGACAAAAAATCGCCCAAAACAAAATTGGATGCTAGTGCGCTGTCAAAACTTATGTTTTATACTTCTCTGTACAAACATGTAAATGGCATTTTAGTAAATGGTACTTGATATGTTGATGCATCCTCGGTATTTCTCATCCGATATATCAATATCGTGGATATGCATTTAGATGAATCAATGACCGCTCTAATATGAATATTTTCAATGGATATTATGAGTAGCTCAGACAGTCTATGCAGATGGACTGTAATTGTTCCTTGAATGATGACGGAATATTGTTGTTACAGGCCATCACAACACTTGTAAAAAGCTTTCCCAAGATGATGTCACAATGGATTGGACAGATATTACAACCTGTATGGAGTATATTCACCCAAAGTTCAGACTTGTATCCTTTTGTTGGCATGGTCAAGAATCTTTAATCCATCAATGTTCTCATACTTTTTTGTATTTTCATTTTTGTATTAAGATTTTATATATTAATCTGACAGTAATATATGACTCTGGAGCATTTCTTCTCTTATAGTAAAGTGTACAATTTGAACCATTCTGTTGGCTGTATGTGAAAATGTTGGGCAAACTCTTGTATTACATACATGTATTGTATGAGCTTCTGCATCATAATTAACCACAGAAAGTCAAATGCTCAAGATTAGGACCAATGTGTTAATCACCTATTTATTGAAATGCTGCGTCACATGCATTTTTTGAATGTTTGAAATCTCGCGCACAAACTTTCCTTGACGAAACTTCAGTTATGTACGAACCGTTGTCAATAATATGGAAGAGGCTGACGACCCTGTGGATTCTGATGGTAAGCTTACTCCTTGCTTGTTTCTGAAGTAGAAATGAGATGTTTGTGACTATAAAGCATAATAATTAGGCTATCCTTAAAAAATGTTTATTTTTTATGGTCATTCTTATGTTAAGTATTAATATGCTGCTAAAATTGCCACTCATGCCCTTAAACAATATTCTTAAGTAGGGGCCATTTTCATGTGTAGGTAGGGTTATGCCCAACAAGCTGTTTTGTTATCATAGCCTTTCTTTTATAGGGTTTGGTAACAAACAGTTGTTACTTTAGCTTTGTTTACAAAGCAGTTTCCATATTTTTGTGCCTAATTTGTGTTTCATTCATTAATTAAATTGATATCTTTTATTTGATATATTTTATTGTGCCGGATAACATGATCATATGTTGGTTGTCATTGCATGGACTGACATATATATTTTGTAGATTCTGACAAAGGTATTAATGTTGGAAATTCAATTGACGTTCGTTTTAATTACTGGTGTTTGTGTGAAGTTTTTTTGTAGTTTTGTTTGTTCGTCCAATTTGATGATAGTGATTTATTTTTGGGGTTTCACATTTTTTGTATACACTGTATCACTAAGGATAGAAAATGAGTTAATTAGACTCATGTTAGTCTTGCCTGTATCATATATTATTTTACTTACTAACTGGAACGCTTGCTTAAATATATTTTCTTTGGCTGAAAAATTCATAACTATATTTGAAGCACTAAATACTATGCAGAGGTTACGGGGGTAAGTCTTAGAATGTAGCCTTGTCATTGGTCGATTTTTAGGCATTGCTTGGAACCAACCAATCAGAGGCTTAAACTGACTGATCTCCAAACACTTGATTTCAGTCAGTGCATTTTACTGTTTGGTGCATTGAGTAAAACTTCATTTAAAGATCACCTCAATAATAAGACCACCTTGAAATTATGAGCAACTTTGAGGTCCATTTGACTGTTTTGCTCCTTATTCAACCTCGTTATTAAAACCACCTCAATAAGAAGACCCGTTTTCAAGGGTCCCAAGAGTGGTCTTATGATTGAGGTTTTACTGTATATTACTGTAGCAGTATTGCATTCTCGGAGTTTATTGTATAGTATTGTTTCATGCTTCAAGTACCAGTGCTTGCTAAAACTGATCTGTATATATTTATTTGCAAAAGTAATCTTCCTTTTAGTACAGTTGTTTAAATTTTTCAGGTGAAGTTCTTGGTTTTGAGAATTTGGTGTACGGCGTATTTGAGTTCATACACGCTTTACTCGACAGTTCTAAGTTCCGAGACCTTGTGAAGAAGTCGATCAATGATATACTATTCTATGTGATTACTTATATGCAAATAACGGAGGATCAGGTATGTTTAGAAGAAATAATGACCATATTTTAAATCAGTGTGTTGATTATCACTATATTAAGCTTGTAAAACAAATTTTATTGCTGGTAAATCAGATAATAGCTACTCTAAGTTGATGTTGTTATGTTTTATTTTAGCCATCTAAATAGAATTTTGTATCATGTATTTGTCAGATAATATTTATTGATGTTTCTTCTCTTATTGACATTAAACAGGGGTTCCATTTGACCCTTGATTTGACTGTTTGACCCCTGGAAGGCTAGTTACATGCTATTGAAGTTTGTGATTTCTGTTTCAGGTCAGAATGTGGGTGACAAATCCAGATCAGTTTGTCGAGGATGAAGATGACGATTCTTTCTCTTACTCTGTGAGAATATCAGCCCAGGATCTTCTGATGGTAAGCAAGCAACGCTGAACACTGAATTTTACAAAGAAGTCATACATTGGATGGATGCTATTACATGTCTGCACTGCCATATATGATGTAAAATGCATTTAATTTGGAGTAAATATGATAGTTAAATGTGTAAGTTAATTACAGTCAAACCTCGTTCATTCGAATAGATCGGGTCCAACATTTTCTTTCAAATAATACATGGTTTGGAATAGGCCGTTTCTATTCAATGTGCACAAGAAGATACAATGGGACCTGATATTTATTTTGGATGATGCCGAGTATTTGGATAGAAGGTTATCGAATAAACAAGATCCGACTGTATCTTATAATTCTAGTGCAGTGTCATTGATTTGCCTTAAGTATTCTGATGCTCATATTTGAGGTGTAAGTTGAATTGGAAGCATAACATTTTTAAATATAACTTACAAGTAAAGATTGTCATTAGAAGTGTATTTTGTGTATAGTTAATAGGACAAGAATTTGAAGATGAGACCGCCCTAGGATTGTGTCAAGCTATTACCAAACATTTACAAGAGGCTGAAGCACAGAAATCTGTTAATGATTGCTGGTAAGTTAATACATATTTTGACTCTTTTTCAATGTGACAGGTCTTCCGATATTCTTGTGATAGATAAGCAGTGTTTAGACATCCTTGAATCAGTGTTTTCCCTAGGATTTTTGTGTTTGACAAATTGGGGGTACTTAGTAAATTTGTAGGGTCTCAGATATGCAGTTTATACTTGACAAAAGTTTATTTTAGCGATCCCAGGGATGCACAGTAGGTTGAAAATGGGAGTCACTCGAAAGAAAAGCGAGTCAGGGACTCAAGATTTCTGCGTCACGGAAATCCCGTTTGAATGCAATGTACTAATTTTAAATTTGTTCATTGGTTTGCAGAATTGGAATAGTAATAATGCATCACCGTTTTGTTATTTAAATTTCTTACAGGTGGAAGATCCACGAATCTTGTATGTACGCCTTGGGTACAGTAAGAAGTTTGGTCATTGACACTGTCAAGTCTGGGAAAGTGCAATTTGATATTTCTGCATTTTTGGAAACTGTTGTATTAACAGATTTAAATCTCACAGGTTAGTTTTTTGTTTGTTTTCCAAGTTTTGAGGTGACATTGAATTTGGTTCTGGCATCTAACTTGAATTTGCATCCTTACAATATCTTGGTTCATATGATTGTCAAAATGAGACAGAATGCAGTGCACAAATTTCAGCTGCAGGGGCCGCTCTCTACTTTGTGGGAAAGGGGTCGTAGCCATTGGTAGAGAATTTCAAGCACATCAGGAATTTTTCGACATCTTTCTGGTCAAAGTCATTCCCAAACCGGTGTTGAAATACAATATTCCTCATATAGTTACATGTAAATAAAACATGAAAATGTATCAGATATTATGTCTGCTTGTCAGAAAATATATATTTCCAGATAAAATAGTATTTTTCTAGGGTTTTTTTTGACTCCCAGGGAGAAATAGTTGGGGATCGGTGCCTATATTCAACATAATAAAGGAGGATTAAGGGCCCCGAGTGTGTAGAGTTTGGTGTCTAATTATCTATAAAACGTTAAGAAACAAATGAATTAATCACACTTCTGACATATCCAAAAGTAGTTCGTAGGGATGACTTGAACAAGAAATAATATTTTCAGGATAACCCAACTCAGTATAAACATGTCTTTGATTTGGTTTACAGTTGTTGTGTATCTGGCAAAATGTAATTTAATTCCATGACTTTCAGTATCACCATTCCTGATTGGAAGATGTTTGTGGACTGCCAGTAGATATTGTGAAGGGATGAATACAGAATTGCTTCAAAGGTAACTTTTAGTTAGTATAATGTGCTATAGTTGTCTGATAAATAGCTTGTTTAAGTAAATAAAATCCCACATGTTGAGGCTTAGCTTAGCTGAAATTGATGTACAGGCCTAGTTTTAAATTTGATTTAATATTTGTGTAGCTAAATCATCAGAGATGCGTTTTCTGGTGTATATTTAGCCCCTACTCCCCACCAACTCCTATTTTTATTGCAGTTTTGGCCATTATATTTTTTCGGAAATAAGAGTAGGTCATGGCCTATAGGAGTCTATGCTCCTGCAAGTTCAAATGGCTAATCTTCTGATAAACACTATGTTTCTTTAAGGTTGCTCACTGTTTAGAAGCCTGATAGTATCGCTAGACTTAATTTGATATTTCAAACTTAAGAGCTTTAGGATTTTATCTACATTTTGCAGTAGTTTGACATGCAGTGGTAATGCTTTATGTTCAATATTGTATTTCATATTACATCTGGTTGCAGTGGAATTATTCATCTGATTCATGTTTGTTTTCCACAGGTGTTTGCAAGCGACTGTTGGTGGAATTCACCCTACACAACCCCCTGTGATAAGAATTTCTGCTATACGAGCAGTGTATGGTTACTGTGATTTCCTTAAGACATCTGATAATACTCAACTGTTGGTTCCATTTTTACCAAATATCACAGAAGGACTGGTTACCGTGGCAACTCAGTTTTCATCTGATGTCTTATCATTATGTTTGGAATGTCTATCTATTGTGTTATCTGTAAGTGGGAGCTCTCGCTATATTTGAATCATTATATAGGGGTTTGTATCTCATTAGTAAATTACAACACCCTTTATGTTATATTGATCTTGTGACTTCAATCTTTCTGGCCGTGGTCCAGTGGATAGGCCGCTGGACTTGAAATCCGGCGATCCGGGTTCGATTCCCGGTAGCGGCAGGTCATACCCTTCCATGAAAATTTGACAAAAATGTCGATTTTCCTCCACATGTGGAGAAGTTGCCGGCTCTTTGTGGAAGGGTAAGTTAGTACTGGTTAGATTTTCAGTCCAGAAAAAATGGTTAGGTGAACCGGCCGCCGTATATAACTGAAAAATTGTTGAGAAACGGCGTTAAACCGATGAAACAAACAATTCAATCTTTCTTGCTAAATGCCGGAAAGAATATCAAGAAAATTTTATGAATTACTGCAAGTTTATTTGCTTGTCAACTACATTTTGGTGTCAAAATGCCCAATATAGGATGCTATACATTGTCAATTCAATTGAACACAATGGATATGAAAACTATAAGTATTCTAGTTGGACAAAATTCCATGGTGATTCCCTGAATTGTACCTTGGCAGAACATGATTAATTTGAATTTAAAGACTCGCAATTAAAAAACAAGTTTTCTCAATTGAATTTTAAAATTGATATAAATGTCTGTAAAGTGGAATTATGCCAGCATTAAAAAATATACTAAATTTTGATACATAAACCAATAAATATGGTTTGAGGAATGTTTGTGTTCAACTATTTCAGGTTGATAAATCATTTACAGCTTCATGTGAATCAAAGGTCACGCCTCTCACTATTGCTGTGTTCCTGAAATTCTCCAGTGGTAAGTGTAACATTTCACTTGTTGAACTTAGTTTTAACAAATCTTAGAATTTTTAGTAGCGAACATCAGAGCAATGGGTTTTTAACTACTTTGTCAATTTCATAAAGATAATTATCTTTAAAGGAGATACATCGGTTGAGTGTAGGGCGCCTTATCCAAAGGTCGTGGGTTGGAATCCCTCTTTCGGGAAGTTTGAGCAGTAAACCTCCCAATCCCTGAAGTAGATGCCAGTACTGGTTAGTAAGGTTGGATGCAGGCATCGAGAGTATAAAAACTATTTCACAATCAATATAAAGTGAATAAATGTTATAGAAGTTCTTAATGGTTTTCAAACTATGACTTGTATGAGAGTTATATGTGATGATTTCAGATCCAGTGGTGACTACAATAGTACAGGAAATATTTAAGGAGTTAGCGATGAACGAAAATTGTATGGCGCCATTACAGCATCGATTGTTACCTACATTAGTCAGTATACTGCAAGCACCGCCAGAGAAAGTGGCTTCAGGACTTCCATCTGTGAGTTCCCTTAGTTATTGTAATTGGGGGTCCTTAGTCAATTTGTAGGATCCCAAATAAACAATTTATACAAATGTTTATTTAAGGGGTCTCGGGGATGCACTGTAAGTTGAAAATGGGAGTCCCTAGAAAGAAAAGGGAGTCAGGGACTCGAGATTACTGTCAGTGAAAATGCTGCACTGGAAACAAAGTTTGAATGGGTTATATTGGAGTCATCTGACAATCATGACATTGCAATGATTGGTCCACTCATTGGGAAAATATTGCTGCATGAACTTCTTCTACACTTACGAATGTATTTAAACGAAACTTCAATCACATGATTGCCATGAAGTGCTCATGTACATGCTAATATTAGTGTTATTGGTCGTAATAGCTCGAGTTTAATTTTTATATGTTTTCTGTTAGCATGTCTACAAAAAAGTCCATTTTGTATTTGTCTAAAAATGAGGAAATTAGATGTATATCTTAATCTGACACATAAGGAAATGTTTTCACAAAGTCTGTAATTAAAAGTTCATTATTTATAGAAGTTGATGCCTCTATTTTTTAACTATCTATTAAGTGATGAAAAATATGTTACCGAATCCTTTGTACTGTATAAGTGGATATAATCACGAGTCAAGAAGTATGCAAATCAGACATTTATGACGTTTTGCTAGCAGCAATATTTGCGAATCGCTGAAATGAGTAGTGTTATATTTAATACTAAAAATGTAAAATGTTTCACTGATTTGTCGCTACTGTCCTGAATTGGAGAAAAATTAGCAAACAGTTTTGCACCGCAAACTTGAACACTTTCACTGTATACTTGGGGTTTGATTAAAACTATTTCAACTCAGTTGTGATAAAGAAGCTGGTACAATTGTTTAGTCAAACCAGTGATATCCTTTGTAACCCATTGCCATTAATTATATTCCTTTTTTATACAGGTAGCATTGGATGTTCTCCAAACAATCGTGCGTTCCAGTAAATCTCCAGTGTCTGACAAATTAGTCAGTGCTTTCCCAGCTGCTGTTCATTGTACATTGAATTCTGATGATAACTCTACCATGCAGGTAAATATACAAATATTGAACTTACAAATTGATGTATATTGTCTTATTAATCTGCGTTTGAGATGAACAAAATTTGAGATTATTTTTCATATTTGAGCCTTATTTTTGTGTTTAAACTTTCTTAGGTCATTTTTGGTACATCCAAAATGAAAGATGCTTGTAACCTGTATTTCTACCTACCTGCAAAAATTGCTGTGTGGGCAAAACATTTATTTACCCACAACAGGAAACAGGTTATAGTTTTGTCAAGAGAAATACTGTTGTACTAGTACTTACAAGCTGTATATTGTCTCATTAATCTGTGTTTGAGATGAACAATATTTGAGATTATTCTCCCTGTTCGAATTTCATTTTTGTGTTTAAATTTTCTATTTGTATTTCGAGGGTACAAACAATGTTTAATATTGCTTCTGTTGTAGTTCAGTGACGCCTTAAATTCTGTCTGTGTTTCCATTGGGATTCATGCAAGGTTTTTACAGTATATTATTACAGTATAGTATTGCCTGTACCACATGATTACACTCCATGTGGTCTTCTTTCCCATTTCTTTAATGGTATGATTGAGAAATCGTGTATGTTAATAAACATTGCTACTGGTGTGTAAAGATTACCTTCTTATATGTTACAGAGTGGAGGTGAATGTATACGCGCCTTTACTTCGGTCGCGTTGGATCAAGTTGCACATTGGCATGATGAACAAGGTAACATATAGATTAGTATGAACCTATTTGTTTGTTATTTTATTTGCTAATTAAGGCTAAGTAAGGCCAAAAAATAAGTTGTAACCAAGCGACCCGTTGAAGGGTATCGACCCAAAAATATTTAATAATCTTTTCACCACTTTTCTGTCTTTTTATTATCTTTTCGTTTTAAACGTATCATCATGCAGTTCTAAGGGCATTTTGTGTTAATATTTCAAGATAATCAAGTAATTTTGGAAACAGTCCCTCTTGTGACGTATGATTATAGCTCTGCCTATCTAAAGAATACATGACTGCTGTCTGCTGAATCACTGCATGAAATTACGAATGGAAATTATCATATAAAGTACATTTAGCACATAGTGTGACTGCCTTTTGTTATTTTAGTAGAAAATTAGAAAAATGAGAGATTTTAAACCTGGTCAGAGAATATTTCTTCAAAATTAACATGCTCATGTGCAAACATAGTTTATGAATGCATACCACGATTTCTTGACATACCACAAAAACACGTTGGTTGAACATATGTGTGTGCATTCATCTGTCCCATATTGTTGTCTGCACTATTTCTCAGCAACTTTGTCTGCATGTTCCAGTTTGATGATCAATCATGTACATACTTAGTGGAGCTGCCATTGGTTCTATTGATCATTTCTTGTCTTAAAATGGATGCAATGTGATATATGACAACTCGTGATATATCCTATATACATGCATATCACTTCTCATATTTTGTTCACAGTATCTGTATTAATAAGCACTAGGTTGTGGTGCTGTTGGACTCGACACATAGAAATATGGTTTTGACCCTTCGCAGTTCAGCCAAGGAATTCATTTATAGCTTATGTATATCACCTTGGTTCTTAACATAACAAACTTGTGCAGTACTTTGTTATGTACCTCATTAGGTGGATGTGTGTGGATAGAAATATCTGGCACTCCAGTAAATGTTTATGTGGTAACTCGGCCGAACCTCATTCGAGCCAGATATTTCTATCCGTACTGAAAAGATTCTTATAATACGTACATCTAACCTAGAAATGGAACTTGGGTAAGAAAATCTATTCACACTTGTTTATTTTTATATGGCAGGTAATTCGGGTTTGACATATGTAATTCAAGTGATATCAAGACTACTTGACCCCAAAACTTCGGAGTACACGGCATCGTTTGTTGGACGTTTAGTCACCGTTGTGCTGACAAAAGTAGGGAACCAACTTGGAGAGCAGATGGATCTGATATTACGAGCTGTTCTCAGTAAAATGCAGCAGACAGAGACATTAAGTGTTATGCAGGTAAATATTTTGGCTTTTCAGCCATTTTTTTCAGATTTTGGCAGATCCTCTTGATAGGGGAAAATTGCATCATGAACCACCAAATAACGCTAAAATTTTAAATAATTTTACTGAAGGGGAATTTTCTTTCTAAGTAGGGGAAAATTATATACATTTTTCTTTGGGTAATGGGGCAATAATAAATAGACAATAAAACTACCCTTGTGACCCTTGGTCTTTATATTGAGGTGGTCTTAACAGTGAGGTTGAATAAAAACAGTGAGGTTGAATATAGAATAAAACTCTGAAAATGAGCTTGAAAATTGTGTTCTTAATTTGACATTGTCTAATTTTTAATTTGTCTTTAAGTGAGGTTTTAATGTACATATAAATGTCTTCCGCTAACGAGTGAACACATTTTTCTTCCAGTCGTTACTGATGATATTTGCTCGATTGATGCACGATCAAATGGAAGCAGTGTTAGAATTCCTGACCAGTGTTCCTGATCCTATGGGAAAGCCAGCGTTAGAATTTGTTCTGAAAGAGTGGTGCTCTAGACAGCATGTTTTCTATGGAGCTTATGAGAGAAAAGTAATGTAAGTATAATATTAAAAATGTTTGTTTGTGGTATCTAGGCAGATCCACTGAAATTGGTCCCGACTCGGGTTGTTTTCCTCTGTTATTTTTTCATGTTTAAAATGTTTAGGCTCCCAAAGGAGGACCTTATAGCAACTGCTTCGTCTGTATGTCCATTCGTATATCTGCGTGTATCCGTCCATTTGGCATTTGTGTCTGCACTATTTCTCAGTAACCACCAGCCTCAATTCAATGAACGTTAATGGAAAGCTTCACTACCTAGAAAAGATGCACATATTGTCAGCAAGTTCTGGTTCAATGATCAATCATGTACATACATTTTCTGAGCGTTAATTTTCTACCGATAATTTCTTGTTTTTAATATATCTTAAGAAAATAATTATCATACTTATCCGCCCCAAAAGTTGTAGATTTGAGTACTTCGGTTTTCCTTTAGTTATTAATTAAGGGCAGCATTTAAATTTGAATGTTTCGTATTATATGCCTTTCCTTTTACATTTCGTTATTTTGTTCTTTGTGTGTCGACAATAGTTGTGTTAATTTGAATATTGGTTGTATAATTTGTGTATTAAAAATTTAGTTGATTATTCCATGTTATATTTGGGCTTCTTTTTTTACAACATAATACGATATGATTTGTTTTTTGTGGTATATTTCTTATGTCATTGAATTGTTGATAAGTATGGTGTGTCTTTTGCAGCCCAGTTATTCTTGCAGTCCTTACGTTATTGTTGTGTTTTCAGGATTGTTGCCCTGAGCAAATTGTTACAACATACAATTACTAACAATGATGCAAGACTGAAAGATATTATAGTGGAGGGTGATGAAGTTGTAACATCATCAGCTGATGGTCCAAGAACTAGATCCAAATGTGAGTTAGATCTAATTATACATATTTTATTAACATATTTTCCAAACTGAATAGAATCATAACTTGTAACTGTCTGGAATAATTGCATTTAGCCTGTCCTTGTCTGAATTTTTTCAAGGTTTTTAGTCTTTTCAGGTCAGGGATTATGGCTGTTAGACTGCCCTTGTCTTGAATAACAGCATTTTTGCCTGCACTTGTTTGGAGTTATGGCTTTAGCCTGCTCTGGTCTGGAACTAGGGCTTTTGTCTTAAATTATGGCTTTTAGCCTGTCCTGATCTGGAATTAATGTTTTCAGACTGCTGTGGTCTGGTATTACAGGTTTTAGTCAGTCCTGTCTGGAATCATGGCTTTGAGTCTGTACTGGTCTGATTTGTCTTTTAGCGATATTGACTGACTAGTTTTAGAGAATTTTTGAATAACTAGATGTATTTGATAAGGGCTATTCCAGTTAAACATATGTCCCACCCCAGGACGGCAAAATAAAGAAATTCTGTAGGGGGTAGGTCTTTTTCTTAATTTGCTACTGTAGGGGGTGGTGAAAAGTCCATTTCGCTACTAAAGGGGGGCATCATTTTCTTTTTTGCTTCTGACCGTATCTGCTCATTTATATTGACTGCCCGATGATGAAATACCGTTTTGTTTTAACCATATAACATTTTTCCCGAACGTCGTGTACAGAATTGGTTTGGAGACAAATTTTCGAGATATGATCGAGTCGGTACGGTACCGGAAATCGAAAAAAAGTTACGTCCCTTGACAACAATATGGCGGACTTTGTAAAATCGTGGTCGAAGACCAACATACACTCGCGGTCGGTTATAGCGCGATATCCATTATAACGCGATGTCGTCGTGGCTCCCGATTATTTTCATGAAAAATCCTAAAATTTGTCACGATTTGCTGTCTGCTCTTTCGCGAAATCACGTGCTGTTAACGAACCGCGATCCCGAATCAACGAGATTACTTAAACTGATTATACGCACCATGAGAGATATATGTCCAATTATGATAACCATCATTATTTACTCAAATGTCACCTTCTAATAGTTTTCAACACATATCATGTAAACATCAACGTAATTTGACCTTGCATTGTGCTGAATCTATGACGTCACGGGAGTAGCTGATGCAGATTTGTCTACACACGCCCATGTTCAATTATTCTCCTTTACTTGACCAATTAGATGATCGCGAAATTTCTTTAATTGAATGAATGACGATCATGGAACAAAGGAGTGTTAATCCTCAATAAACTAAATGACAATGCAAACAGGCAATGCAAACCTGTTTGCGATATCCGGATGCGCTAATTACGATTAATACAGCACTGTTGTTAACACATATCTACTAGATGGGTCGGTCGACTATTTCTCAATTTGTCACAAAAAGTAGCTGTGTATCGGCATGTTTACCTTTTAAGTCGAGGCAAAAGCGGACAAATCGGCACGGGATGTTTGAAGTGCTGCGAGTCAAAAACAATGTTCTAGCAGACTACAAAGGCGCCGCGGATCGACTTTTTAGATCAAGTAGTCGGCCCAATGTTTGATGCGACGCACGTGGAAAATTTTCAGAGTTCAAAGGCGCCGCGTCGTCTTCTAGTTTCAGAGGTCGACCGTCGTGGGTGGTGCTTTTGTCAAATTCACATTTTGATTGACGTGAAATGCTTTATGAGACGTATGTAATATAGATACGACCGGGCGTGGTGCAAAAACTGTAGGCCATCGATTTTTCACGCTTGATTGTTGGTCCAATCAACAGTTTTACGCGATTGATTATTCTTTTTTTCTGGTGAATTTAACGGATAAATATCGATAGGTACGAACATATAATTAGATATAATTATTGAATAAATTTGGCGATGTTCACATGTATTTTGCGAGAGTGTCACAGGGGGTAATTTTCACGGGTGACAAATATTACAAATGCCGCCAAAATATCGCGGTTCCGAAAGAGAAATGACTATATTTTAGCTTTGTTTAAAATCATTAATGAGTTTTGTTTTGAAATAGTTTCAAATAATAATGCAAATATACCAAATTGACGACATTTGTCTAGATATTTATTAGAAATACTTCATAATTTGTACGCGTAAATGTTATCTGAATGTTTCGTCCCCTTAACATTTCGACCACAAGTTAATTTTAGGCTGTTGTTTATAATTACATGGGTGAAAGTTTTTTGCCGTTATCCTAAATCGTACATTCTCGGTCAGTTCCGATCTTCTCTATCAACATCTTTTTTCAAACATAAGGAAAAGATCTGTCAACATGATCTGTTTAGTTTTTCCGACATTTTTTAATGATTTTTCGAAGTTTCTGAAGTTGCTAATAACTATAGAATGACTGAATAACAGAGATTTACACTAGCAGAAAGTTAAAAACGGAGAATGGTGTCTTGCGGACTGTCAATAATGTATATGTCTGGTGAATTTGTAGAGGCATATGCATAGGATGTAAAAAATAAAGCAACAAAAAATATAAACTTCTCAAGGGGGTCCAAATTTGCTCAGAAAATATTCTAAAGGGGGTTCTTTTCTCGTCAAATAAACTTCTGAAGGGGGTTGGTCCATTTTGAAAGTGCCTTCCTGGGGTGGGACATATGTTTTACTGGAATAGCCCTAATTGGTTTAATGTTGGTGTCTGATTTATTCTATGTAGTTTAATGTTGTGTAAATATCTATCCATGCTTTCAATTTTAGCTCAAGTACAGTGGACAACTATTCCAGTAGTTGTGAAGATATATAAATTGTTAATCAATGAATTGTCCAGTCAGATTGAGCAGAGCATGTCTACACAGAAAGATGACGATGTCGAGGATGATGTAAGGCATATAGTGATGTATTCAGTATTTAATTATGTACCTGAATTATATGTGTTTTCTGTTTTGACTAGATAAGCATGGAATATAATTTGGCAGTGCATGACACAACATGGTTTTATTTTGGCGAAAAATTGACAAATCACCAAATCTATATCTCACCAATATAAAACAAGCCAAATTTTACACCCACTGATTTAAAGGCCTGTTATACAGTAAGGCCTTTTCTGCCTGTTAGATGGTGAAATATGCATATAAGGGATTGTGCTGACCTATGATTATGAGTGATTATTGACAAAGATGCTTTTTCTGATTTATACTTGATGCCATTAAAAACGCAACCTATTTGAACTTGGCGTTATTTTGTGGTATCAACTGTCAAACGCGTGTTACAGTTGTCTATGTGAAAATTCTTGTTCAAAACTTTATTAAACTCTGCACCAATTATTTTTTATTTCATTATTGATTAGTTATATGAAACTGTGCTTGAGAAATGAAGAATATTTCTGCCTTTGCTTCACTTCATCTATATGCTTACTTTTTGGTTGCGTTTTTAATGGTGTTAAGTATATTTGCATAGTCTTTAACCCTTTTTCTCCATGTTGATGCTTTTTCATTCTTTACTGGATCTCCGTAAAAATGCCAACACCTCCAATTCGGCAGTAGGATGAGTTTTTTTGGAGAAAATGAGTGCTTTAAACTGTGACCACTTTATCTCCCTTGTTTGCTGGTCCTTTTGGAGAGATTAGGGGCTTCACTTCCCTTGCTATCCCAGAATGCAACAGGATAGAACCACGGACCTTCCATAAGTCGGCTGGATGGCTTCCTCATTTCTTAATACCATATCCCTGGTGGGATTCCAATCTGCAGTGGTAATAGGTTAAACGATTTGGGGTCAGTAACTGTAACCCTTTTCACTCCCCTGACTATCCCAGCATGCACTTGTGTTTCTAGGATGAAGGATGGGCAGATGACGAGGAAGATGCTGCAGATGGTGTACAACTGAGTGGTCAGACATTGTCCAGTCTACTTGATGATTTTGCCAGTGAATATTCTACATTTACCGATGATGCAGAAGAAGAGGAAGATGATCCTGATGCCTTGAGTGATCCAGTTAACCAGATTGAATTGTTGGTGAGTTGATATTTTCACTGATCAGATGGGTCTTTCTCCTGTAAATGTGATTGCCACCTTGTCCATCGATTCTGTTGCAATACGACATTGGTCCCTGCTTTCCTACACCTTGTCCATCGATTCTGATGCAATACGACATTGGTCCTTGCTTTCCTACACCTTGTCCATCGATTCTGTTGCGTTACGACATTGCTCTTTGCTTTCCTACACCTTGTCCATCGATTCTGATGCAATACGACATTGGTCCCTGCTTTCCTACACCTTGTCCATCGATTCTGTTGCAATACGACATTGGTCCCTGCTTTCCTACACCTTGTCCATCGATTCTGTTGCAATACGACATTGGTCCTTGCTTTCCTACACCTTGTCCATCGATTCTGTTGCGTTACGACATTGGTCCCTGCTTTCCTACACCTTGTCCATCGATTCTGATGCAATACGACATTGGTCCCTGCTTTCCTACACCTTGTCCATCGATTCTGTTGCAATACGACATTGGTCCCTGCTTTCCTACACCTTGTCCATCGATTCTGTTGCGTTACGACATTGCTCCTTGCTTTCCTACACCTTGTCCATCGATTCTGATGCAATACGACATTGGTCCCTGCTTTCCTACACCTTGTCCATCGATTCTGATGCAATACGACATTGGTCCTTGCTTTCCTACACCTTGTCCATCGATTCTGACGCAATACGACATTGGTCCTTGCTTTCCTACACCTTGTCCATCGATTCTGTTGCGTTACGACATTGCTCCTTGCTTTCCTACACCTTGTCCATCGATTCTGATGCAATACGACATTGGTCCCTGCTTTCCTACACCTTGTCCATCGATTCTGTTGCGTTACGACATTGCTCCTTGCTTTCCTACACCTTGTCCATCGATTCTGATGCAATACGACATTGGTCCTTGCTTTCCTACACCTTGTCCATCGATTCTGTTGCGTTACGACATTGCTCCTTGCTTTCCTACACCTTGTCCATCGATTCTGATGCAATACGACATTGGTCCTTGCTTTCCTACACCTTGTCCATCGATTCTGTTGCGTTACGACATTGCTCCTTGCTTTCCTACACCTTGTCCATCGATTCTGTTGCGTTACGACATTGCTCCTTGCTTTCCTACACCTTGTCCATCGATTCTGATGCAATACGACATTGGTCCTTGCTTTCCTACACCTTGTCCATCGATTCTGTTGCGTTACGACATTGCTCCTTGCTTTCCTACACCTTGTCCATCGATTCTGATGCAATACGACATTGGTCCTTGCTTTCCTACACCTTGTCCATCGATTCTGTTGCGTTACGACATTGCTCCTTGCTTTCCTACACCTTGTCCATCGATTCTGTTGCGTTACGACATTGCTCCTTGCTTTCCTACACCTTGTCCATCGATTCTGATGCAATACGACATTGGTCCTTGCTTTCCTACACCTTGTCCATCGATTCTGTTGCGTTACGACATTGCTCCTTGCTTTCCTATTTATATGCTAACACAAATTTGTGGACACTCCTTGTTACTTCGAACAAGACGCGTGTTGATAATTGATTCGTGTGTATTGAAAAAATGATAAATTACATGTAGATTGATCTACAGTTAAACTTATTCATTTTACATTGATAATAAGACCACCCTTAGGACCCTTGAAAACTGGGCTTCTTATTGAGGTGATCTCATACATGGGAAACGGCTGATACTTTAAATTGGGATCACACTAGAATAAAAACATTTCTTACTTTCACTTTCCTATGTGTTTATTCTCGTTTCAGCCTTACCTCACAGAATTCCTGCAGTCTTTATCCCATCAACCTTATTACAGTATGTTCACATCACACCACACTGACACTGAGAAACAAGTATTGCGCAATATAAACATAGCCTCTTAGTATTTTATGTTCTTAGTGTTTTATTTATGGTGATCACCAAATATTGTGAATAGTGTTTTATTACAAGTGTGATTTGTTAAATAAATTTGAATATTGTGAAATGAACTGAGAAAAATGTTTTAAATATAATTTTATTTTAGGATCTGAGAATACTGTAAGTCTTTTTTTTTTGTGCTCCAAATCCAATGCCTTCTCTGAATTCTTTGTAAGAAAATCAGTCTATGTTATCCAGGAATGTTTGCTTCTAAGCATAATTGGAAAATACTGGTTGAAATTGGAAATAAGTTTATTTTAAAAATTGTTTTAGAATAATGTGAATTTGATGATTTTATTTTGTTTTACAATTTTAACTTCTTCTCCGACATGACATTGGAACACTTGGTTGAAAATAAATTTTAAAAAATTCCTCTGGCTTTCTGCATGTTGCTGTTAGTACGAGAGCTTTCCATAAGGCGATAATGATTGATTATTTTATTTTGTCATTTATTTATCTCCTGAAAGAAGAGTTTTATACTCAAGTCTGGCCCATTTTTTTCAAAACTTACCAATGATAAATGTTTCAACAGTGCTTAACTGGTAACATCTGCGTCGGAGAATTTTACGACTTTGGAAAGGTAGCGAAATCTCTTAGCTTTATCTCGACGTGTTTATAGGATTGTTAATTGTAAAATATTTGCTTGTTTGAGCTTCTGCTTAAAGTGTGAATTTATTTTGTGTTCAAATCAATGAAAGTGTCTATGAAATGATGGCTTTTCTCATTTGGTCCATTGTTAGATTTCGGTAATAAAATGCGGTTAATGTTTCTTTTTGCCTAATAATTGGAAAGCAAACATTGGTAAAGGGATATAAAATAAATTGAACTTATTATGGCGAGATATTCAAGATATTCATGTATTTAGATTTAAGTATGCTTCTCAGCAGTTCAAGATAAGCCATGAACAGACATTGAATAGTCACTTCCATTTCATTCCTGATTATGTCTATGTTTGGCCATCCTTAAAAAAATGTGTTTGCAGGACTGTAAAATCCCATGAAAAGTGACCCCTGCTGTTTTGAGCTTTTCCATGCCTGATTATTTCCTGTTGTTTTCACTGTCAACTTGTTTGTATAGAAAAAGTCCTTGAAAAGCACAATATATGACCCATCACTAATATTTTTTAGGATGGCCTTTTTTATATCATGTTTTATGGAATTTGTCGTATTGATAGTAAAAGATGAAATCAGTTGTCAAATGTTCTAGATATCTAGTACATGTAGTCGTACCTTTCAAAACGTGTAAAATAAAATGTGTGTAAGAATTGTGCAATATTATATCATTAACTGGTTCGTGGAATTTCTTAGCATATAGTCATTGTATTCATGTTTACTAATAAGTATTAGGGGTATATGAAGGTTTTGCATTATAATATCATATTTCATTCTGTCCATTTTATTTTGATATTGAAACATCTCACTTTTGATTAACCTCATTTTTGTGTCTTGAATTTTTGTTTGATGGAAATACTGGCATTATTTGATTTTTTGATTGAAAAACTGATCTTTAAATTTGTATAAAGCAGGTTTTAGTGAAGAGGCCTGGCATGTTAATTCTGTGAAGTTACCTAAGTATAATAAACACTTGTACAAAAACTAGATCCATACTCTATGTAAATAATTATCTCATAACAGACTTCAAGTATCACTTAATATTGTGGGGGTTTCAAACTGTATAAATATTTTATGTAAATGAACTATATTATGTAAAGGGTTTGTCTTATAAAACAAAAAAATCAACGTAGTTATCAATTCCTTTGCTGGTCTGTTAAGTGTGTGCTGTTTACTTAAATTAAAATTTATTCTGTTATCAAGAATTATAACATTTTATGCTGAATGTATATAGGTGGACACACCAAAATAGTGAGTGCTACTTAAAGCCATTTATAGTTTCAGGATTGCAATAAAAATATTAACATGGCATTTTCTGCACATCTAATAATATTCATTTCTGCTTTTAAAATGTCGGACTTTACATCTTATCTGATTTAAATGTTTACTTGTACCAAGTGATACTTACATTGTTTTAATTGTAACTACTAATAGAAAATAAAAAATGTGTTTAAACTTTGAGTTGTTTTGGATTTTTTCCAATCCTCTATATATATTGAGAAGTCTTAAATGTTAGCTCAGTCGGAAGAGTGCCAAGGTTGCATGTTGGAAACCTTGGAGAATCATATTTTTTGTAGAACTCGACACTATGGCTGTGCTTTTTATCATGTCCCGTATGTCGTGCAAAAAATTGGGTGCCGATCAATAACTCTTGAAAGGATGTATTCAATTCATATTAGGCACATAAGCATAGGATAATAAAATACAGGTCATGTAAGACTTCGGTTACAATCCACCAATCTTTTGAGGAGTTTGGCCCTTTTTCGACTTCAAAAATTGGTTTCCAATCAGCAAGGCTTAAAAGAGTGCTTCAAAATTATAAAGCCTTTTAACTAGTTTTTGACGAGGTTTTTGAAGAAGTTGAGTTCCTTTGATCATATTGTAACCAAACTTGGTGTATAGTAAGAACATGAGAGCTCGCTTGGGTTTGCTTTTGGGTTCATTCCGCCGAAAGTTGTATCTCCACGCCAGGTTTATCTTTAGGTCTATAAACAGTGTGGAGACCAGTCAATATTCCGGTATCGGCTTAGTTAAAATCTTAGCTTGGCATTAAAACTTACCAATGGTTAGGCTGCATTCTTAGACTGGTCTAGACTCGAGTATCCGAGTGTTTCGAATCTCCATAAAAAAATGACCAATGGCAAGGCTTCATTCTGTGACTGGTCTCTTGGAGTTGAGTGTCCGATTGTTTCTAATCCCATCAATTAATGGCAAAGCTGCATTCTGAGACTGATCTAGAAGCCCATCTAGAAGCTCTATAACCTTAGGCACCGATTAACATAGTGGCATATAAATATACAATTGAAAACAAAATTCAACAAAATATATTGGTACAAACTAATAGTTTATTAACTAAAGAGTGCAGCTACAAAGAAAGTAATGCTGAGTAAATTTTCTATCACATGGTTAAATTAATAAACATCTTCGATAAGTTAGAAGTATAAAGGTATAGAATAAAACATCACAGGAATTATAAACCAAATAAACAATAAAATAGGTGACAAACATTTATGCATAAATAAGTCGCCACCAATAGACTATATCACAACTATGTAGGAAATCAATTGTAAAACACAAATATCAAATATACAGTAAAATCCAACTTTAAGACCACCTCAAAATTAAGAACACACTTCAAGCCCATTTTCACTGGTTTGTTCAATATTCAACCTCAACATTAGATCCACCTCGATGTTTAGACCAGTTTTCAAGGGTCACAAAGTAGGTCTTATTATTGAGGTTTTACTGTACCTGTAAACAAACATCTGTCACAATATTAATTACTACATGTATACAGACTGGTGCTAATTACATATCATGTCAAACAAAAAAACATCTGGTAGACAGCCCACTACATACAAGTCAAGTATGACGGACAATTCTTAATTTAAAGAAAAATAAAGTCATTGCAATAGTGCAATGAGACGCAACGCTGGGTTATGTGGTAATGATTTCTGTTTTTCCGTGTTTGGTTGAGGACTTGAACCTGTGACCTCTGCAATTGTAATCGGCAGTGTAAATGAGTAAGGCATGGGCCAACCAAGAATATCTGTCTTAAAGCACAATGTGTGTATCTTCCAGTGTTTGTTAAGTCTGTGCCATTCAAGGAATCGTGAGTAGAAAATAACGAGTTACCCGTGTCTGTCAGTCCATGCGCCCATCTGTGCGATAATTGATATCCGATCAATAACTCTTGAAAGATTAGATGGATTCAATTCATAGTGGGCACATTAGCATAGGACATATAAATATAGGTCAAGTGTAATTATAGTTACAATCTGCCAATTTTTGCAGGAGTTATAGCCCTTTTGCGACTTATACGACTAGTTTACTCCATAACAGTGGATCTCTACTACTGATATAGTACAAACCACGTAAACCACTTTTCTTTTGCCTATTTTTTGGCTTTCTTAGCTCTAGTCTTTGTGGTTGTTTTCAGTGCATTTTTCTTTTCAGATGAAGTGACTTTCCTTTTCCCTTTCATTTGTCCCTTACCATCACCAACTGTACCCTTTGATCTGGTGAAATATTGCTTAGTAGGCACTGGAGATTTTGCAGCATGTTTTCTCTTCGCTGAACTCTTTGACTCGGTTTTGTCAATCTTTAATGGTGGTTCTTTGTCTGTTAATGGCATAGCTTCCTCTTCATTACACAAACATTTCCATACAGATTTCAGTTCAGCTGTGCCAGGTACAATTGCCCGCATTAACATTTCTTCACCATAAGTCTGCAACAAAAATGTAACAGAACAATGACGTCATCCTTAAAAATGGTTCGTTCTCAGTTCCCTATCCACTGTTTTCAAAGATAACAGACAGGCAATCAATAACTATTTTTAATAGGGATGCCAACGAAAGGCAATCCCTATATTTGAATATTCGGTCAAACTTCCAAACAAATATTCGAACATTCGACCTTCTTTAATAGATACATTTGAAATTTGAAGTTTAACTTTATGGTCATCAATTTTGTGTTTTAAACTGATCACTCAAGTTGTAAAATTCCCAGCGATTACTAATAATTTAAGGGCCTAAGTGTAATCAACAGAATGTTATATCTCTCTTGACTCCAATTATACAACATGACAGGTCAATTAACATCATGTAGATATTATTTTCATGCGAAAAATGTCATTCAATGCGAAAATGGCCATCTTTGAAATTTAATATACATGCATTCAGCTGTTATATTGAATATATATATTATATAAAATATTCAATAGCGGAATCAGTATTCGAATATTTGCACGTACGGACGAATATTCGAATATCCGAATAATCATTGACATCCCTAATTTTTAACTGTAATTTCAAAATATATTCTTTAGTTCAATACCTTCTCAGGAAAAATAACATATCTCAAACGATGTACAGATCATTCAATATTAAACTAATACATTGTTTGTTCTGTGTTTACATGGGCATGAAATATTCAGTTTGTTTACATCTAAAGTTATGTGTGTTTTATGCTCCACAAACCAGTAAACCTTCTTGGTCTATGTGGTCAGTGGAAAGACACATTCATTCACTTATTTTAGATTTTTAGACATAAACAATGCTGCACGGAATCCACGGGGTAGCAAAAAATCAGAGAGTCAGGGAAAATGTACTATGATCATATGATAAGTAGGTCATTTTTCAGGGATGGCCTGATATATAGTACAAGAAATCATTTATAATTAGATTTGGAACTGGATGACTGCATGAACCAAAATAACTGGTCTCCACAAAGTTGACCCCTAAAAATAACAAGACCCAGTACTAAATACTGATACCCTTCACTTAAAGTACCATTGGAAAAGTATATACAAGCTTGCATAGAAAAATATCCTTCTTTTCTGCGATACAAGTTTGAAGCAAATCTCCATCGATCAAACATAGTATAATGAAAAATCTTGCCTGTAAATTAAATGGGTTTGATTCACGCAAACAAATCATGACGATCAAGTGAATTAGGCTTCGAAATAATGTAAGGCGAAGATTCAATCCTCCAGTAAGTATTGCCATCTCATAATTCAATGCAGCAGCATCTGAATTCAATCCTATTTGTACTCCATATATCTTCACATCCTGAAATGTATGTAATGTACTACATCCTTATGTGCTGAACACATGTGCCAAGTTATTTTAAAATCTGTCAGTACATGACAAAGTTACAGCCTTGACATGACCACCTATACTCTATCCATATATGCAGCATTCCATAATGATCAAACTCATAAGTGTGACCTTGACCTTTGAGGTAGAGACGTGGGTGTTGCACACGACACATCGCCTTTATATGCAGAACACATGTGCCACCTTTAGGGGCTTAAAAAACTGTTTAATACAATGTATAAAAAGTTCAATGAAATGTAGATTAGAGGGGTCTAGGGGTACCGAAAGTCTTGAGGTAAAAGTCAGATTCCACTGGACTCCCAAGTGTTCACTCCAAACATACCAAAATTCTTAACTATTTTTTGACAAATTGTTTTAACAGTATATCACAAAACTGCATTGTAATACCATCAGGCCATCCTTAGCGCTTGTTGTTTTGTTTGTAATACACCGACTAAAATTTTCATTTTCCCTGTTTGTAAAAGATTTATATAGAAACAAGAAATATCTTGAAAAAAGATGGTCGGGCACAATTTGAAGGTTAAGATTTGTTGTGCAACGTAAAAAACTGCCGAAATGTTACAATTACTGGTCACTCCAGATCCCAAATGGATTTCGGTAAATTCACTGAATTTCAGTGGATTTCGCTACGGTAACGTACCCTTTATCAAGAGGTTAACCAATCCGTGTCAAGGTTACAAACGTTGTTCGGCTGAAGAGAAATTGCCTTGGTGGTTAACGTAAGATTTGATTGGTTTACACAATACTGATATGCAAATAGCAAAACCATGTTGGTACAGCTGCGCCGAAAAACCTTAGAAACAAAAATGGGTAAAAAATGGGTAGGGATACTACAAACAAATAATATATTTCAGGATGGCCTCACTAAAAAAGTAAAACACAGACTAGGACATAGATCCTAGCAGAATATATAAAACATGCACAATATACTTTATATTATTAAATACTCACCATTTGTTCAAGAGCTACACAATTCTGTATCAAGTCCATGGATGCGGATTTTCCAGGGTGTACAGAATTGATGAAGATCAAATGACGTCTACTGTCTGGAGTCCAGGTTACAAAATCTTGCTGAAGCCTTTTTAGAATATCATGAGCATAACATTTCTGTGGTCCACGAGCAAAAGACTTCTGCACAGACTCTAGAAATTCCAATTTTTCAGACAGAGAAGCCCCAAAGCCAATCGACCTTACTCCATCCTTGGAGGCACCAAAAACTATGAATGCTAATCGTATACCTACAAATACAAGTACAGTTTAACCTCACTTAAAGACCACCTCAATAATAAGACCACCTCAATATTAGGACCAGTTTTCAAGGGTCCCATGGGTGGTTGTATCATCGAGGTTTTGTTGTTCATTTCAACACATGTAGACATGAAAGATTTTTTAAAACTTTTTTTACAGCAAGTCATGTTTTAAAAATGAACTGTTCTAAAAACTGTGTAACTTAAAGATAATTAGTTAATCACAGGAGATTGTCACAAGTTCGTTCTCTTCATTTCCCATATAGAGTTATCCCCCTTTGCCCTTTCTACATATGTATGAATAGAATATGCAAAGGGAGAGAACTCTCAATGTGAAATAATAGGAAAGAACTCGTGACAATATCTTATCTTCTGAAATGAAAATGTCATCTGACATATCGAACCGAGTATTCATCTGACAGTACCAAAAATAATCGAACTTTGCTTAATCTTTGCAGCCCTACAGTTAATTATTTTTACAAGAGTATATAGGCCAACTTGCTTTAAAGGACAATTCGAACAGATACAAGCTAATATGTATCTTGTATTGCAAGTACTAATAGCTCTTCTAAGACCCATACTTAACAAGAGATGTTTGTAAAACATTATGCCTCCTGTGACCGTGACCCCAAAATCAATAGGATTCCTCTGCTACCAAAGATAAATGTGTGGACCAAGTTTGGGGATGATAGGTCAAGGGGTTCTTGAGTTATTGATCGGAAACAAAAAGTTTAAGGACCGACCGATGGACAGACATACCGACCGAAATGTGCGAACCAATATGCCCTCTCTTCTTCAAAGGGGGGCATAAAAAGTTGTAAGTCGTGGTCTCTCTACAAAAAAAACATAATTTGGCCAGAACACATAGATTTTGTAAAAAAAGTGAAATATGTCTACTATTTTAATTTACAAGTTTACTGAATTATAGAAGGAATGTCTCTTACCTGCTATATCCCTTTTCAATCGTCTATGCATGACCTGCAAATTGGTGCATACTTCATTTACACAGGACATTAGACGACGTTCTGTCAAATCAAATGCAATTACAACTTCCATATAATCATTCCCATTTAAGACCTCAGAATCTTCCGATTTCTTGAAATTTGAAAATTCAGCTTTTTGGTTTTCTTCATTTGAACTGTCTTCATCCTTGGGTTCATTCATATTTTTCTTACAAGAGCTTCCACGTTGTAAGGATTTAACAGCTTTTATGGACGGAGATTTCGAAGTGGTCGGTTGCTTTTTAACCTTCGATTTCAAGCTCTCAAGAGCTGAAGTAATTTCCGTATCCTCCACATCAGTAATCAAAGAAGACTTTGATATACGCAAGCTGCCACATGTCGTACTGTCTGTCCCAAGAACAAATTTTGTTAAGCCACTAGGTATCCTTGGGACTGAAGAAGAATCAGCTGTTTTTGACTTTGTTTCGGAGCTGCTCGATGCATTGGTATCATCAATTTGACCCACATTCAAATCTTCCAGAGTGAGAGTAGATGCTCTGCGCAAAGATGGCGGTGTTGAAGAACCAGCATCAGTTAGAGGAGGCGAAACTGAATTCTGGAATTACAATAAAGGAAGTTTTGACCCATTTACCATGTATGTAAGACAATCCTGTACAAACTGTTTGTGGTACTCTAACCTTAACTGTTGGCCTTGACTCAAACTTCTTTGGCTGTTCGGTGCATGATGGTTTTCAAGTCAGAGTTCACAACAGCTAGGCGTATAGCACAGGAGATTGTCACCAGTTCTCTTCCCTTCTATATCCCTTCTGTAGTATATATATACTAAAGAGGGTATATAGAAGGGGAGAGAACTCTTTATGTATAGTACATATACTATAGAATTTGATCAAATACTGAATAAGCAGATTCATTCCCACCGAATGTTTGTTGTTAAATGAATATTCCGTTATATAACGAATGTCCGTATAACGAGAGTTGACTGCATAATACAAAACTTCCAAGTAAGAAATGAGAAATACTGGAGTAAAGAATTTCTAGGAAAGATAGCTACAGCTACAGACAATTGTCATCCACTTTGCATCTAAGGCTTAACGAGATAATAAATTGGCACAAGACATACAACTGTATTGAGGGTTTGGCACAAAACTATACTAACTCTGTCTCAGTACAGAAGTGGTTACATTAGTTTTGCATCAACCCCTGACATCTTTCTAACCTCTGTGATCTCATGTGTTCTATGTTCATTCACTGACGGCCATTTGAGTATTGCTAAGGGTTTCTTTGGTGTTGAAGTCTTTTTGGAGAGTGCATTCAGAGTTCCAGAAACTGTCACATCACTACTTTTTTTATTCAGCTTTCTTGGTGGCTCGTAAGGAAATGCGAATGAAGCCTTTCTTTTCGGCATACTGTGATGTTGGAAAGAAAAGATTCTTATGTAAATTATATAAACAATAATGTGCAGACAATCATATCAGAGTAATCTTAATGTTTCTGACAATCTGACTGCCCAGCAATAATTTTATCCATTGAAATGTAAAAGGGTGTAAAAGCATTTTGTCTAAGTCCCTACTATTTCTCGGAACCCAGAATCATTTGGTGTCTCAAATTCCTACCTGTCAGGAATCATTTTCTGTCTAAAGTCCTGTGTATCACTGGAGACCCCCTGGGGCAAAACATTGATAAGTGCGTTACACAAAGGCCAAATTTTAATATTTCTGGTAATGACAAAATTAATCTCTTTGGTGAAGTGTAATTATATTTATTTCATAAAGAAATATTTAAGTAGATAGTATTATAGGAACCAAGCAAACAAGGATAGAGCTTTGTGGTCAAGGGGTACAGCACCAGACTTGAAGGTCGTGAGTTTGAGCACCATTTTGAGTAGGGTTAAATCACCAACTTCACAATTCCTGAATTTGGCACGAGCACTGGTTAGTAACCCAGGAAGGACATACAAACTTATTATATATATTGATATTGTGAAATATTAGGGCGGCGTTGGGGGTGAATGACAGGGTGGGGCTGGTGAGGGAACTTAAAGTTCAGCGGCCAAAGATTACACATTTTTTCTTATTCGATGTATGCTTACCTCAAAAATACGATTTTGTGAACCCAAAAATCTCTATATGGACACTTGGACCATCTATAGGGACACTTCAGACAATGATTTATAATTCTTGTTTACAATTTGTTTCAACATTATCAATATTTTTATAAAAAACTTGTAAATAAATACTTGTTATATCAGATATATATGTAGTTGAAATCTTAGTGTATTTAATACACGGAACAAGAACAGAATTATGTTGTATATTGTTTCTAGTTTCTTATCATGTGTATATTTTGTGTAATATACTTTTTTGTCTCATATAACCCTATTTTAGAGTGGCTTTGTACATTGTAAATTGATTTTACACTTTGGACACTTCGGACCATGATTTTGGGACAATACGGACCATGCTGAAGACAATTATCAGTTATATACAGTTGTTATCTTCGAAGTGTCCATTTAGATGGTCCGAAGAGTCCCTAAATTTGGTCCGAAATGTCCATGGTCCGAAGTGTCCATATTCATATTCATCCATATATAGGATTCATGCCAATCGGGGGTCTGGATTTAAGATCCATAAAATCACGATTTTTACAGTGAAAAGATTTTTTTTGGTTCACAAAATCGTATTTTTGAGGCAAGAATACATCGAATTAGAAAAAATGTGTAATCTTTGGCCGCTGAACTTTAGTTCCCTCACCAGCCCCACCCCGTCACCCCCATCGCCACCCTAATACTCAGCATACTAATACACCACATGCCTGAGTGATCATATAATGAAGTGACAAAGCAGTGATTACCTGACAGTAAAGGTGAAGGTATTGAGACAATCGCCTGTTACCACGGCAATACAACAATAGTTTCGGTTTGACAACAAAATTAGGGTAATGGCAAATTTCCGTCCTGTATTGCGGTCAGGTCGATCTTCGGTGCGGTGTGACTCAATACCGGAAAATATTTGGGTTTTATTGGCATCATTATTGAGCGGCTGAATGATCTGGATGATTTTTGATGATTTCTAATTTCTGTAAACCATTATTTGTAATATTTCTGAATTTCTGTGATGAAAATCGTTAACCTAGAAATGCAAGACAGTTAACTTTACTTCTAGCAACATTGGTACGAAATTGAGGTCCATGCAGGTAAATTCGTACTCGAGTCTTGGCGTACCACTGGCCTTGGCTGTGGATCTTGTCAGTCTTGATTTCACATCTATTTTTTACATTTAGGCACAATTTGGGTCACAGGTGTTAAGTGCTCAGCGTTTTTTTGTAATTGAATATTTGATTAATACATTCTGCATAGTTTTGATGTTATTCTTTACCAAAAGATGAAAATCCAAATTGTTCTATTTAATTGTCATGTAAGTCATAGAACACTCGCCCAAACCATTCTTATTTGTGTCAGTTGCTAACACCAATCAGAACAAATTGTGACTGTGGTATATTGCAGAAACTAGAATTGGCATACATGTAGTCGGGATCAAAGGGGGCCGGTACGTTGAGGAGGCTGCAGGACAACTCGACCCCTGAACAATTCGACCCCATACCAAATCGGCCCCTAAGTCAACTCGACCCCAAAGTCAACTCGACCCCTAATTTTGCTAAGTCAATTCGACCCCTCTGTATTGTTATCGGGTGTAGTGTAAAATATTAATATTTACTATAAATAGATTATAATTATTATTTTGTGTAGCAATGTTTTAATGGATAAATGTAACACATGTAATTGCCTTTGTCTGACCCGATTGGGTTTATGTTTGGTTGATTTATCAATTGTTCTTCATTGGAGGTATTAATTTCTTTTTTATAAGTGTGTGTAATTGTCGAAACATTTTAAGACTGAATCTCAGAGTTATACTTTGAAATTTTAGAACGTAACAAAAGTGTAGAGCGAGTAACAAGAACATTTGGATAAATTTCAAGTTTATGTCTGAATTTCAGTCTTATATTCATTCAAAATGTATTCTAAAAAGATAACAATCCGTTGAAAATGTGTATGTTTTATTACAAATGAAAATGAAATAAACAGAAATTTATATAAATAACAAAACAATTTATAAATTTATACAAGTTATATACATTAATATTCGATAACAAAATATAACAAAAACATTAACAAAAACATAATAAATTTCATAATTTACGTAAAATAATTCAAATATTTTCATATCATCTGAGGGGTCGAATTGACATGCCAAATAATCGGAAAATAGGGGTCGAATTGTACAGGGGTCGAATTGACTAAGTCACTTTGTTTTTTGCGGGGGTCGAATTGTTCCGGGGTTGAGTCGTCCTGATACCGTTGAGGATATGGACTAAAACAATAATCCAAGTCTAAACCAATGATACCATGTAATATCACTTAGGATTGATGTTGGAATAGATACTATTTATTATTTTATGCAATTGATTATCTTTCATAGCCTCTATTTAGATATACAAAGCAACTTTGTTCATGGACCTTAATTATTCGTGTTATCCTCTAAATTGCACCTCTACTATGTTTCCTCCAAATTGCACCTCTACTGTGTTTCCTCTAAATTGCACCTCTACTATGTTTCCTCAAAATTGCACCTCTACTATGTTTCCTCTAAATTGCACCTCTACTATGATTCCTCTAAATTGCACCTCTACTATGATTCCTGTAAATTGCACCTCTACTATGTTTCCTCTAAATTGCACCTCTACTATGATTCCTCTAAATTGCACCTCTGCTATGTTTCCTCTAAATTGCACCTCTACTATGATTCCTCTAAATTGCACCTCTACTATGATTCCTCTAAATTGCACCTCTACTATGTTTCCTCTAAATTGCACCTCTACTATGTTTCCTCAAAATTGCACCTCTACTATGATTCCTTGAAATTGCACCTCTACTATGATTCCTCTAAATTGCACCTCTACTATGTTTCCTCTAAATTGCACCTCTACTATGTTTCCTCAAAATTGCACCTCTACTATGATTCCTCGAAATTGCACCTCTACTATGTTTCCTCAAAATTGCACCTCTACTATGATTCCTCGAAATTGCACCTCTACTATGATTCCTCTAAATTGCACCTCTACTATGTTTCCTCTAAATTGCACCTCTACTATGTTTCCTCAAAATTGCACCTCTACTATGATTCCTCGAAATTGCACCTCTACTATGTTTCCTCTAAATTGCACCTCTACTATGTTTCCTCTAAATTGCACCTCTACTATGTTTCCTCAAAATTGCACCTCTACTATGATTCCTCAAAATTGCACCTCTACTATGTTTCCTCTAAATTGCACCTCTACTATGATTCCTCAAAATTGCACCTCTACTATGATTCCTCAAAATTGCACCTCTACTATGATTCCTCAAAATTGCACCTCTACTATGATTCCTCAAAATTGCACCTCTACTATGATTCCTCTAAATTGCACCTCTACTATGTTTCCTCAAAATTGCACCTCTACTATGATTCCTCAAAATTGCACCTCTACTATGATTCCTCGAAATTGCACCTCTACTATGTTTCCTCTAAATTGCACCTCTACTATGTTAATATGTTATCCATACATTTTCTGATTTATGTATCATTTTTCATGACAAAATTGGAAATACCTTCACTAATATTATCATAGTCATGGACATATAATCCATGGATTTGAAACAGGCTGATATCGGTAAAACAATAAGAATAAATAATTTACCAACAATCCTTAGCAAGCAATTTACCCACAATCCTTAGCACGCGCTTGGTAAGTATCGTGGATTTGAATCGAAATGTCATCCAATTAAACAATGCTCCTTCAGTCATACAACTCAGTATTAAATAAAAAAATGCATACAAGCAAACTACAAGATAAACACAAAATATGAATACCATCCAGAAATATGTAGGTGTTGTAACATGACAATTACGGCTGTTCAAATTCTCTTGATTCAGAAAGAAGATGGCGGACATCGCCAATTTTTTACTGCTAGTTGGAACACCTTGCTCATTATTGCAGATCATTTTAGTAGAATTGTGCGAGGCGTTCCAATGTTTTAATCTCGGAAGAAAATCTCACAGCTACCAAGAGTTCGAACAAGTCTAATACATATACCAGCCTGTTTCGAATCCATGGTTTATATGTCCGTGTCATAGTACATTTAATAGTATAAGAATCATTCTCTGGCTGCCAGCGCAGATAGAAACATAAACCTTAGTTAACATAAGATTTATTTGTTCTATCTATACAGCACTTAACTAGACAACATAAGCTCAAGATTGTGAGTTTTTAAACTGATTATAAAGCTTAAGGCGTGTGGGTTACTGTTTAGTCTGGGCTGCAATGAGGCTCTACCAAATTACCTGCAAAACAGTTGTCTGAAGGCTGCAGGTTTCCATCTGAAGCCAGTGATAGATTTGTTTGCAAAACTTTTGTCAAAAATAAAAGATGAAATGGCATTGAAGGACAAGCATTTTAATAGCTTTTTGATATAGTAGCATCATCAGCTTGACATTCGTCTTGCATGGGGGTGTAATATTTAATTATTCCACTCCTGGTGTAAACAATGGACATTCTGGTCAAGTATGCATGAAATGATGATCTCGTGCAGTCAAGTTGATAATTGTGCACTTTGGCATGAAAGTTAAACATAAGTCAATTGTTTTGGTATGCTTTACATATATATGGTATGTTTCCAGTACTAGGCTTGATCAGTGGTGACTCAAAGGTTCCATACCTGCTTTACCCTATCACTATGTAATATTTAGACACATAACTTCAATTACAATTGTCTACATAATCTTTGCTTAGAGACGTTAGCTCTACATTATTGTACATGTGTTTTCAGATCGTATTCAGATTTGTATCAAATCTAGGATAAAGGATGCCTCCTAAGCCATCTCTGGACAAACAGTGTTGGCTTTGGGCGGAGACAACTGATCCAGAAAATGTCCTCTTAGAAAATGTGAGGACAGCTTACCGTCTTAACCTTCCAACTTGTAAACTTGGAGCATGTAAACGACACTGCAAAGGCAATCCATACTGTGTGAATTGCATTGGTAAGAATTACAATAACTTGTGTTTGTGTTTAATAGGCCAAAGGTGACTTTTTTGCAGCAAACAATTGGGCATGCATATATACACCATTATAGCAATTTTGTAAAAACATGGTGTGTTTAAATTAAAACATTGCTTTTATTAAATATTATCAGAATATGGTCAGAAATGTACATAAAAGCTTGCTTAATTTATTGAGTTGAGACTGAATGATATCTACTGGAGATTAAATTTTTTGCTGTCCGCTGATGCACACCTGTCATAAATGTGGGTCCTTGGTCCGATCTCTGAATTGTCAAACATGCCCTGTATTGTTAACATTGATACTTAGGTGAGAAAGTGTGGTTTGGAAAGATAGAAGACAGTAATTGGCATGACATACAGGATCCTACAGAGGAGAGACGTACACCTGGTATGTTTGTGGGTCTGAGGAATTTAGGAGCAACTTGCTACGTCAATACTTTCTTACAGTTGTGGTATCATAATGAGACAATAAAAAAAGGTAAATGTTTCTTGTTCTAGTATATATGGAGGGAAGAAGTACATGCTTATAAATGCGTCTATATCTGATTAGTACTTTGTTGTCTAGTTGTATCATGTTTATGTTACTTGGTGTTTTGCCTCACATAGGGGAAGCCAACAAGGGCATACCCAGGGGATTTTGGCAATCTACAATTTGTTGTCAGGAAATTTTGCTAATATACCCACGGTTAGAGGTGTTCAAAGCAACAACTATTCCTTATCAAAAATTGCACCCAAGTCTATTTCCTGAGTGACTGTCTCACTGGGGTCGGTCCTATTCTTGCCTGTTGAGATTCATCCATTGTCTAAAGTCCCTACTATAATCACATCCTTTTTGGAGCAAAAGCATTGATAAGTGTTTTTAACAAGCCGAGTATGAAATATGCTGAATGTAGAAATGTATGGAATCCCAGCTGAATACAGAAATAGTGTGTTAAATATCAACAACTTCTTTTACCATGAAAACCTTGAAAGCAAGCCACTGATTGGCTGGAGGAAAGGTCATCTGAACACGCCCTTTTGTAGGTCATATTTGGATTCTCATATTTAGTAATGGCATAATGTTTTTGAGATGGCTTTAACCACATTTGTGGTATTCTGTTTTTATGATCAATCTTGAATGATATATATGTATGTGAGTCATTGTTTTGATACCCATACATTTCTATCTTCAAGGAATTTACCAGTGGAGCGAAACCTGGTCAGATAGCGAGGATGTGTGGAAACCAACATCAGTGTGTGGACATCTACAGGTATATATATATATTCTCGTACCTCGTTCATGTGAATTCATTGGGTCCGAAATTTGATTTCGAATAATACATGGTTTGGAATAGTCCATTTATATTTGACGTGAAGATACATCGCGACCTGATATTTATTTCGGATGATATCAAGTATTCGGATAGAATGTTGTCGAATAAACAAGGTTCAACTGTATATAAATGTTATTCTATGAAAAGCAATACTTAATTTATACATCTTGACAATAAAGCTTGTATTATTTTTTAGCACTATTATTTATAATAATTGAGTATAAATATGAGTTAAAAATCAAAATTTGCTATTTTGAATATTTTGATAGAATGTCTTTGTGGTTTAATCAAAAGTTTCTGAAAAAGTGGTCTACTCACAATCATGCATTTTTTCTTGACTCAAGAAATAATTTTTACAGGAAATCTCTTTAAACTAGATTACAAAGTATGCAAACAAAGCCTTTTAAATCATCCATTTTGTAAGTGAATCTTCTCCGAATTTTTTACAATGCTGTATAACATCCCAACTTACCTACTTACAGGATGATCAAAGACAGTTTCACTGTGTGTGTGTGTTTAGGTACTAGGTTACAATGCTTAACTTATTTTGTGCAATGCTGATTATAAGAATATTTCCATCCGCACACAAAACCAGTGATGGATTCTTTTTCTTGTGTACCATTTTTAAGAAATGAAAGACGAAATTAAATAGAGTGACTAACTCTTCAAGGATAATAGTAACAAATTATTTTACAAATTCAAGTTATTATTTGATGTCATGTGACATCATTATGTGATGTCATCAGCACGAGACTCGTGCTACATGGGGATGTAAGATAGTTTTCCAACTCCGAAGTAAACGTGGGAAATCCAGTCTGGTGTGCAAGAAAATTATTTTCTTGTTCTTTCCAAAATTTGATTTTAATCTTGATATTCTTGATAAATTTCTTATTGTTAATTATTTCAGGTGATATTTGGTTTGCTGCAGTTGTCAAAGAGACGCTTTATAGATCCAAGTGAATTTATTAAACATCTAGGATTGGACGCTGGCCAACAACAGGATGCTCAGGAATTTTCCAAGTTGTTCCTCTCCGTTTTGGAGACAAATTTACTCCAAGGGGGTAGTTACGATGGACGAAATGTGATCAAGGAACAGTTTTGCGGACAGTATGCATATGTGACACGTTGCAGTAATTGTAACAATGCTTCGGAGAGAATGTCCGAGTTTTTTGAATTGGATTTGAACATTCAAGGGCACAAAACCTTGGCTGAATCTTTGCAGGGATTTCTTGGAGTTGAAAAACTGGAAGGAGATAATAAATATATGTGTAGCAATTGTAACAGCAAACAAGACGCTAGCAGAGCCATAGAATTGAAGAGTTTACCTCCTGTACTAAATTTGCAATTATTAAGGTTCGTTTTTGATATAAAGACAGGATGTAAGAAGAAATTAAATAGTTGTATTCAGTTCCCTGATGTTTTAGACATGACTGAATATATACCGAACAAGGAACCAACTGTGTATGATTTAAATGCTGTTCTAATACACAGAGGTCAATCTGCGTACAGCGGTCACTATGTCGCTCATATTAAAGGAAATGACAGTCAAAATTGGTACAAATTTAATGATGAAGATATAGAAAAAATCAAAGGAAAGAACTTACAGCTTGGAAGTGAAGAAGATTTGGATGGAAAGAAGCAGAAAGGATCTCGAGTCCCAAAGGGACATCATTCTTCTAAAAATGCCTACATGTTGGTATATACTCGGCGCTCACCAGTTGAAGAAATGAAGAATGCTAGCGCAGACTCTGAACTCTCTTATTCAAATAACACACCCATAAACACAGAAGCTAAATTAATTAACTTATCAAATAAAGTGGATCCACATGGATCTAGATCAGAAGAGTTAAGTGACACACCAAAGGCTGTTGTACATGAATCAAAGTCAGAACCTGCTTTAAAGGTGGAAGAAACGAACGTGAATCAAGATGATAATGCTAAGGCTGATGACAATCATATATCTCTCATTCCAGGTTATGTTATGAAGTTCGTAGAAAAAGATAACGATGAATTTGAGAAATGGATAACTGACATGAATGAGATGAAAGAAAATAATATCGCAAAAGGTCAAGAGAAACAGGAGACTGTTAAAGCTATCTATCACGATCTGTCCTTCAGCAGAGAAGATGGTAATAATTTTGAATGGATACCAATGAGCTGGATATCAAAGTGGCTCAACGATCCTGCTACAGCTCCTAAAATTGATGTGTCAAAGTTTATTTGTAGTCATGGCAAACTTTGTCCAGACCAGTCGCTAAAAATGAAGTGTGTGTCTGGAAGAGGATCAGATCAATTGTATGGTATTTATGGCGGAGAGTTACGATTACGTGGAGACGAGTTTTTGTGCTTCGGATGCGTGAGACAGAAATGTAACCTGATCAGAAACAAACAACGAATGGTGGAAGATGACAAGTTCATTTCAAGTCGTATGAAAACGGATATTACCACAGAGAAATTGTACTGGATTGGGAAAGGATCGTTCAGAAGTTGGAGGAGGTTAGCTGTAGAAGTATTGATGGAATCATATCCTAAATCAAGTTCCGATGATTCAAACAATGTGTCTGGTAGTGATTTAGATAAAGAGATTGATGATGATAAAGATGAGTCTATTTTAGAAACATCAGCTGATGGTAAAGCTGTAAGTCATAGTGTGTCTGACAGCACTACCAGTGATAATTATAATAATGGAATTGATAAAACTAGAAAAACCAAAAGTGAGTCAGATATTGAAAACAGTGGTGACAATGGCAAAAGTGGTGAACATTTAAATGCAAGAGATAATGATGACGAGACACTACAGTTTAATGAGGATTTGTTATGTGAAGTCCATAAAGGACTAGATCCAGACACAACGTGTAGAAAAGCTGTACCAGAAAGTGTATGGCTTAGACTCAAACATTACTTTCCAAATTGTGCTGAATTTGATACTGACAGTCCTGCATGCCAGATGTGTGCAGCTAATATTGTTGAAGAAATACGATCCAAGGAACATAGTAGGCAAATTGCATCTATTCAGAAATCAGCTTTGATTGATTTGTTCCATGATAGAAAGAGACCAACTGTAATCAACCCAGCGGAAGGAGTATATGTCATCAGTACAGAGTTTGTGAATGCATGGCGACAGTATGTGCGAGACCCTGTGAAGAACGAACCAGTAGCAATGTTATTGAATGCCTTGCTGCTGTGTGAACATAATGGATATTTGTTTCCTGTACCACAGAGTTGCTCATTGAAATCAGATGAAAAGATTACGTACATATCGGCTGAAGAATGGAGACAAATTCAAAAACACTTTCAGTATGACTTTGAAATTGCAATAATTCAGTATGTCGAAAATGAGAAATTAGAGGTTATAACATTGCCCACAGTTTGTGACGACTGTCTACAGAGAAGGTTAAATATGGAAGAATGTGAGCTGTTTGAGTATGAAAAAGGTGTGATTTATATCAGAAAACAATTGAAAATGGACAAAATTGTCGAAAATTCCAATGAAAACAGTGATTCGAACATAGACGATCCAGAGTTTAATGACAAACCAAATGGTGTTAACAGTAAGAAGAGGGAAAGTGATCAAGATTCAAATGGACCACCTGAAAAATTGATGAAAAATATAAATGGTTGTAAAGTAGTGAGAAAAAGTCAACGACACAGAAGAGCCAAAGGAGAAAAGGAAGTAAACATATCGTCGAAACAGACACTGAAGGAACTGAAACTCGAAATCATGAAATTATTCTCAGTGGCTCCATATGACCAGAATCTATTTTTGGACGGTCGACTGCTGCAGGATAATGACAGAAGTTTGAGTGATTTGAGAGTAGCGTCTGGCTCAGTGATTGATCTAATTGCTGACGAACCTCAAGAGGAAACTAGTTTTCTGGATGTAAAAGAATCAGGAATTCCAGAGTCTGGATTTAAGGGAACAAATTTACTTAGTACATGAAACATCGGAACTTGGAATGTTATGGTTTTTGTCATACACTCCATCTGTTTATCATTCAGTGAATGAAGAGAACAGTTCAATGTTTTGATTCATAATCATATAAGTATGGAAAGGTTCCAGTTTAAGCTGTTTTAGGCATTAAAATCCCAGTTTCAATTACATAGAATTCTTTCGTAAGTACTTGTAAAGTCCATCATGGAATATTTAACCTAATATGTTTCAAGGTTCCTTATAGTATTTACTATGACATTTAAATGAAATTGAAATTTGATAACCGATTTAATCGGTTATGTTATTACATCTAGCGATTTTTTATGATATCAAACTTGATCACATGATCCAAGTTATGGATTCTCAGGAGTGCTGGGCTAAAGCAGTATTGACCGTAAGGGCAAGGTTAGAATTAACGAATGTATGAAAGCGTGTTAATCATAATAAAACAACGTGCAAGATTTTGTGTAATTCATTGTACAGAATTGCAACTATAAGGCCTGAAAAAAGTATGATTCCTGTAACATGTCAGACTGGAATATTAATCCTCCAACATCAGCTTTTTTACAGGGATAAATGCTCAAAATCAAAGTGCGCTCTGTCATTGTACAAATATAAAAAAAAAGAAAAATCTCTACCTACCAACTCGTCTTTTTTCAGCATATTACAGAAAACATAGATATTGCAGGTTTTTATTTTCCTTATTAGTTGGGTCCAGTAAAGGAAATCATTTCTAATCGAACATAGTATGGGTTTTTTCGCCAAAAACCTGAAAAATTTCAAAAATCAGCAAAGCTTAAAATGGGAATTTAGTATTGATTATTAATAGGTTTTAGGTTTGACCTTTGAAAAAGTATTATCAAGTTTTGTTTTAGAAAAAGTAAATATTTTGTTCAATAAATATATCCTAAAAATTTTCCCAATTTTCGACAGTCGTGATTCACACCGGTCCTGAACCCATTCCCAAAATGGTAAATGCCCTGTAAAGTGATGTTTGTCCCTATACTTTTAAAAAAATGAATGTAAAAAAGGAAAAAATCCCTGCAAAACTACCCAATCCTTCTCAGCATGTTACAAGGAACATATTTTTTAGATCTGATTGATTTTTATCTGATAAATAGTATACAATGGATTTAAATACTTAATCAGTGAAAGCTGCTAACGTCACCACTGGTGTTTCGATATCCATGTAGTCTATGTTAGTTCATATTGTATATATATACATCATAGTTACATACATTGATAAACATGGCAGCTGATTCCATATGTTTCATTATTATATTTATACATTTATTTATTTGTATCAAGTTGATGTGTGAAAATGTTGTACTTAGATAAATGTTTAAATTTAGATACATATATATATAATTGCTCTATAAGTGTCCTGCATAAATGCTAATGAATTATTTGTACTAATTAAGTATGTGTAACGTATGAGTGTTTTTTTTCTTTTAAAAAATTATCATTGTCATTAGAAATTTGGTATAGTTATTTTGCTTCTCATTATAATGAGTTAATTGGTTATTTCATAGAGTTTTCAATTACTTCCATATGCTACTGTCGAAATGTATACAAATTTCTTGACTAGGGAATTGTTGACAGTTAAAATTTAGCTTCAAATGCATGATTTTTAAAACAAGAAATATCATGAAAAAGAGATAAACGGCGTAGATAGAATGATGTCTTTCGGTAGATTTTAAAAAGCCTGCTTTGAGGACAACATTTGGTTGGCCAAAAATGTAGGTCAAAATCAATGTTATACAGCTACGCCGAAAAAAATATAGATGACTATTTTAGCTGAAATGATTTTATCTTAGTTTTGGACCAATGTTGTGAAATAAGTGTAGATGACTGTTGTATACGCAGACTTGTTTACCTTCATGTTTTTGGGGCATTTTTATAAGTATTTTTCACATGAAATACACCCCACTTACGCTTTATTGTTGATTATATATTCCGAAAAGATGCTGGGGCTGACAATAACGAAAACCCGAAATTTTAAGAAATTATTAGTTTGTTACATGAATTTGTGCTACATTTACTTTGCGCTACATTCTCTTTGGGTTAAATTGTTTATATGATTTGGAACACTTGACAGTATTTATTGTTGGCACGTAAATTATGGCGGCACCCTCGGCGTCCTCCAGCATAGATGAAAATCAGGTTTAAGAACATAAAAGACTACACATTGAACGAAAAAAATACACATTTTTTGACTGATGGACTTAACATATTGACCCTAAGGATTCAGACTGAAGGGTCAATTTTTCTCTAAATTATAGGCATTTTTGCTATAAAATGGTAAAATTCAGTCAAAGATTATCAAAATGAGATTCAGTACCTAGTGGAACACTTGCGGACTACACATGTTGACCCGAAAGGGTTAACAGGTCTGTAAATGTGATGAAATTAGACTTGTATGTGTACTGCATTTTGAAGGTGCAGTGCAAAACTACTGTACATGTATTAGCTTCGTTACCAAAACTGAGTTTACCAAACGCTCTATTTATAATCGTGATTGTATACAACATTGATTTTGTTGGAGAGATTTTTGCATGATTCTATGTAGGTTCTGTCAGTTTCTTGTGTATTTATATGGTCTTACTGTTTATGAATACATCTTTTTATTTTACTTCCCCTTTGTACACATACACTGCCATCCAAAAGTTTCTTCACACTTAAATATTTTGAATTTCATTACTTTTTCTTACAGAGTTTTAAATAAAACATGTATGACCATGAAGTTAAATTATTCATCCCACTTCTGTGATGGATAGCTAAGGATCAACAATTAGCACATCTCAGCAGCAGCATCAATAGACCTACATCTGAAACCAATGTATGTGTAACTGATTGATCTGACACAGAATAAATACTTCTACAGAAAATTATTGCAGTGTTAAAAAGCATTTTCGATTTATTGCATGTGAAACAAATATGAAAATACATTAATTGCAATGGGAAATTGTCACATGTGAAGGAACTTTAGGAGGGCAGTGTATGTATCTGTTTCTCCTCTTAATATGTTTCCTTTCTACTGATATAGTATTCATATTGTTTTATTAATTGTGCTAAGCAGTAATGCAGTGAGGCATGCTTGTCGAGGTGTAGAGTGCCTGTCTCATGATCCGAAGTTGTTGGTTTGAAGCCCATAGTTTGCAAGGGGTTTCAACTGACAGTGTGCATGGGTTCTAATCCCACTGTATCTTCTTATGCACGTCAAATTGAAACAGGATATTCAGGAAATAAATAATTTCGGACCCGATGAATTCAAATGATAGAGGTCCAACTGTACTTATGATATACTTATAGTTATGACTTATGAGCTTACTCTTGTTTGATTGGAAGTTACACTGCCAATCAAATCTCTTGTCTCATTTAGACTTTGGCGTACATAACAAATCGGTGGATGGGAATTTTCAGCTGTTTTCATAAGATATTGCATTCTCATGCATGTATAGTTCCTTTTTTTTGCCATCAAAGGTAATGTACTGTGACTCCATTGTTGAATTTGATGAATTACTGTGTAACAAATTGAGGTTGAAAACAGTACCCAGAACGGTCAAATTCCAATTGTTAATGTATCAGTTTTGAATTGTTAAGACTGAAAGTGACAGCTAGGATATATCAGATTGTTATATGGGTATTCAAATTTTAAGAATGTTTATCTGACATACATATAGTTTGTACAACATAACGTACATGTGTGAATTATGTTAAATGTGCATTGTGTTATGTTACATAAAATATATGTGTAAAAATTCCCCTCTGTACTTGCGTACCAAACTGAATTTTGTGTTGTTATTATGTCTCATTCCTGAGTTTTTTCTTCAGTATTGAATCAGAGTTTTATTTGATAGATGTGTATTAGAAATCATGTTAATTGTATGAAGTCGCTTAAATCTCTTGCACTTTCTGGTTGCAATAATTGTCATATTTATGCATGGAGAAATGAAAATCTTTTGTTGCATGGTGAGAATGTGTGTGGGGGTGTCAAAATTCCAGATTAATACGGAAATTCAGATTCAGAGTACCAGAGATCTATTTTCAGATCAATATAAACAGATGAGTTTTTATGGGGGGTAGGGGCGAATCTGCTACTTAACAAATGGAATTGGAGTACCAATATATTTTTCAAAAAGCGTACGATAACAACCACGGTGTTCCGCGGACAAGTCTGTTGATGAGTTTATTGATTCCGCTCAGTTTTCAGAATTGAGGATTTAATTCTGTTGACACCCCTACATTTGTAATCCGTGTAGAGCTAGCTGTAAAAGCAGTAACAGTGGTAGCAACGTTACTGATTAGTAAACAGTTAAGGGGTATTATTCGAACCCATTGTAAGACTGAATCTCAGACTTTAAATTTGCAAGAGTTATATTTACCAGCCTTTCGTTTTCATTCAATCTAAACAAATGAAATTTTGTTTGAATAATTTTTGTTACCCAGGCTACACTTTTGACAATTTTCATTAATATCTATATTGTTATAACAACATAGGGATAACAAGAACATTAAACATTTTAAAGTCAAAGTCTGAGTTTCAGTATTATAATGTTTATGAATTAGGCCCCTGACATTAATATTGCAGTTACTTCTATACAGCTAACATCTTGTGGGTATAGCAGTAATATGCTGTTACAATCCTTTCATGTTATAATGAAAATAATGTTAGTGTGATCTATTATTTCCAACAGCTTTTGAAAAGAATATAAATCAACAGAATGTAAACATTTACATGTACCTTTTACCATGCTCTATGTAATGTTCCTTCGCTTTCTGTATTTTAGATTTCAGAACTTATGCTATGTTGTATATGTTCACTGCTAACACAAGGAGAGGTGTTACTGTTCTTGCTGCTGACAGTAGTAGACTGCTACTTAGCTGTATTACTCCTAGTACATGTACTACTACTAATCTGCTGACAGTAGTAGACTGCTACTTAGCTGTATTACTCCTAGTACATGTACTACTACTAATCTGCTGACAGTAGTAGACTGCTACTTAGCTGTATTACTTCTAATACATGTACTACTTCTAAGCTGCTGACTGTAGTAGCTTGCTACTTAGCTGTATTACTTCTAGTACATGTACTACTACTAAGCTGCTGACAGTAGTAGCTTGCTACTTAGCTGTTTTACTCCTAGTACATGTACTACTACTAAGCTGCTAACAGTAGTAGCTTGCTACTTAGCTGTATTACTCCTAGTGCATGTACTACTACTAAGCTGCTGACTGTAGTAACTTGGTACTTAGCTGTATTACTCCTTGTACATGTACTACTACTAAGCTGCTGACAGTAATAGCTTGCTACTTAGCTGTATTACTTCTAATACATGTACTACTTCTTAGCTGTTGACAGTAGTAGCTTGCTACTTAGCTGTATTACTTCTAATACATGTACTACTTCTAAGCTGCTGACAGTAGTAACTTGCTACTTAGCTGTATTACTTCTAGTACATGTACTACTTCTAAACGGTGATATTATATAACCTAGAAATAAATGCTTTCTGATTGATCCAGAAGAAATATTTTTCCAGTCCATAATTTGTGATATTAACCAATTTTCAGTGATATTTACTGATTTATTAATAGCGACAAGGGAATCCCAAAATTTTTCCTTATATGGCAGTCGTTTTTTTACAAACACTACGGATATTGCCAAAGTGCATTTCGGATCACCATGACTAGTGTATTCAAGTCGTTCAGTTATCGTATCGTTCAAGAATGATTTTGTCAGTGCATATCACATGTAAAACAGTTGAAGAAGTCATAAATAGCATTATTCCTGTAGTCACTGCTGTGACTTCTACTACTTGTACTTCACATCCATTCATTTGTAATCACATTCTGCAAATATATTGTTAAATGTAGTTCACTTCTACTTCAGTTACTAACTGTCATATAGTAAACAACTTGTGAGTGTGTGTTTGATTATATATGTCTACAGATTCATGATCATGAATACTTTATGATATACGTTTGTTATATTTAAATGAATGACACTACACTATGCATGTTGTATTCACACGGTCTGGACCCCGAATTATAACGGATACTTACACTCAGCACTCAAATCACAAATTTACCTTTTACAAAATCATACACCTACAACAATCAAAATGATTGACTATCAGATTCATTAAGTTAATGAATCTGATAGTCAATCATTTTGATTGTTGTAGGTGTAAGATTTTGTAAAATGAGTACTGAACATTCTTTGTGGTCCATTTTCTTAGAAAATTGAGATATGTGAGTAATTATTTAGTCTGAGTGCGGACCTAAAATCCAGTAATTACTCCCATATCTCATAACTACACTCAAATCTGGAAGAAAACGGACCAAAAATATTCAGCACTCATTTGACATTTTTATGTATTTTCCTCACTTAAAATTGGAATATCAAACCAATGATAGTAAATTTGATATTTGGGCGCCGAGTGTAAGTATCCCTTATAATATTGGGCCCAGGACTCAAAATTTGACCACTACATACTTGTACGGAGTTTGCCATACAGAATTTTGAGTCTATACCCTGTGATGGTCTTGTTCTTTATATGTTTATTTATTGTTTAAGTATTGTTGAATGTAGTATTAATTATGGTTTATTTACTGATTCTCAATTATTTGCATGTGATTTATACTAGTTGTTTCTTTAGTTCAAGTGCTTACTATTTGTTGCAATGTTTGATTAAATTTAGATATATTTCATAATAAATATATACTTGTTGCTTCTGTTCAGGGTCTTGGGACAATAAGAACGATGTGAAATATTGTTGGGCCATTTTGCTTATCAAAACATTGTTTGACATTGCTTTCATTGAAGGACTACTTTTGCCCATCATTTCACAGACATATATTTACAAAATGGCAATATACCCATCATTTCACAGACATATATTTACAAAATGGCAATATACCCATCATTTCACAGACATATGTTTACAAAATGGCAATATACCCATCAGTCCACATACTTATGTTTACAAAATGGCAATATACCCATCAGTCCACAGACTTATGTTTACAAAATGGCAATATACCCATCAGTCCACATACTTATGTTTACAAAATGGCAATATACCCATCAGTCCACATACTTATGTTTACAAAATGGCAATATACCCATCAGTTCACAGACTTATGTTTACAAAATGGCAATATACCCATCAGTTCACAGACTTATGTTTACAAAATGGCAATATACCCATCAGTCCACAGACTTATGTTTACAAAATGGCAATATACCCATCAGTCCACAGACTTATGTTTACAAAATGGCAATTTACCAATCAATTCACAGACATGTGTTTACAAAATGGCAATATACCCATCAGTCCACAGACTTATGTTTACAAAATGGCAATATGCCCATCAGTCCACAGACATATATTTACAAAATGGCAATATACCCATCAGTCCACAGACATATATTTACAAAATGGCAATATGCCCATCAGTCCACAGACATATATTTACAAAATGGCAATATACCCATCAGTCCACAGACATATATTTACAAAATGGCAATTTACCAATCAATTCACAGTAATATGTTTACAAAATGGCAAGATTCACTCAATTCCATGGAAATATATCTACAAAATGGCTCAGTGTATTCCCTTTACCTTAACTTCATGTGCATGCTCTCAGTGAATGTTTCCATCAATAATTATCAAAGGGGAATAATGTAGCAAGGGTTGCTACTGATTCAACAACAGCAAAATCACAGTTATCTCCCTTAGTCAAAGCAATTTATTTATATAATAAAATGATCGTTAGGTGTATCAGTCACAAATAAATCTCACTTGACACAAATTTGTAGATGACGACAAAACATGAGTTTGTCTTTATATAACCACTCTGACATCACCATAGCAACATTCTACTTCATGAAAACATTCTGCAAGTAAAACAAACACAAATGTCCCTCAAATTACACACATTTACGTGTTCACATTTATGTTCGTATGTGTAGTTTTTACTACTCTTTCCCAATTTATATGCTTAAATGAATATTTCATTCTTGGATGGTACAGAAACAACCAATGGAACATACTTAGAAAGTCTTGGAGCTTTGTCAGTTTCAAAGGATGATTGTACCAACATTCGGGCGAATGAAACCAAAATATAGAAGAAGTTGTGTATAGCTTTTTGGTGAACACGAATGCAACTCTATGCTTACATTGTTGTACTGTTCTTAATAGGAGCGGGGCTAGAGTTTCAACGGTATTTCAGTTAGATGCGGTAGTCAGTGGACTTAGTCACAAACCAGTACTAAGCTCTTCTTCCGCTAACAACTGACATCTTCCTCCACGGAGGTGGAGAACATTGGGACTAGACCAGAATTGTATGGTATATCCTCTCAAGAGCGGCTCTCTCTTGAAACAAACGCGCCATTTGGGGTTTAAACTTACGACCGTCAGCTTGGCAATATATTGCACTATCAACTGAGCTATTCTGGTGGACTTTTTCATTGTGACTAGACCAGAGGTGGATGGTCTTTCCACTCAAGGGCAGCTCTTTCTTGAGAAACAAACTCTTCAATAACTGTGCCATTTTCCGGTAGAAAGACTTGACTATTAATCTAACCTCTCTAGAACAACAGCCATAATTTGCATATTGTAAAATGTGTTGATCTGAAGATGATGCACTGCATTGTATATGTACACATTACACGTACATACCTACATTCAGTAGATACATTGTTCGTGGTGACCCTGTCACCGGTCTCAACTGTGCGGCAGAGATGTACGTGTGAGTGATATGAACAGTTTTATCGCATAGATAAAGGGATCTCCCACCCGCTTTGAGATAGAAACTATGTATAGGTTGGGTCGTATGTAATACATATAGCCATTATCTAGGTGATAATCGTGAACTGGTAGCGTATGATAATGAAGATATGCGTGGTGATACAAAGTGCGAGTGTAGAGATATCAACAGGTCAACTTGAGTCTGACAAATCACACTCGTCATGCATATGTATACGTGTCAAAATATTCATTCGAATTGAAATGTTTTGTAGCGCAAAGCTTATCTTGTAGTGCAAAGCTGACCAGTGCCAACCACGAGGTGGCGTGAAGTGTCTATTCATTGCACTATTACATAATTCATGGTATTGATCAATAAGTTGTCAGAGAGCCGGACAATGTTCACCCGGTAAGGCTATACTTACTTGGCTGTTTATTTGCACACACTGTTTTTGGTGGGTCGGTGGGTAGAATATCCCTTTATTTTTGTTATAAATATGTTACTGACGGGGGAATGACACGGACATTCAGTATCCTACACGAAAGCGCCAAAATATTTGAGTCGGGGCCAAATGCGATGGTTGGGTGGATATACCACTAACAAACCCTTTATTAAGGATGATCTTTTGCATTAAGGGATTAAACTATTTCTTAATGATTGTTAGTATACCATATATGGTGGACTGGGTAGATTGAACACTTATCGATTATTTTTACTTCCGATACAAAATTATACTTTAAACAGATGAAGATGCACAAATATATAAAGAGCAGATGAACTTTAATATTTATAAACCAGCGTAAATCAACACGTGGATCTTTGATTAATATCATGTTGATACGAGAACTTTTCGATCCAATATATCCCCCATTTGACTTACTATCCTAAATTTACATGAGAGATATAATTATCTACGGTTCTTTATCTGATCTATCGCCGTCTATCTGGTAAGTTTAATCAAGTTGCATTTGTCCATTTACATGTATGTGCCTCATCGGTGCAGCGGTGAAATGGTCCTAAGACGGTGGATTTCTATCAATTGACGGCATTTAGTCGAGTAACCTTGAGTCTGATAATACCACTACCTGTGAACAGAATTGGTGACATTTTTCGACATGGTACCTTTGATGCCTGAATCGTCGCCGACCCCGGACGGGCATTTTGACAATCGCCTGATTTCTCCTTGAAATAGCAATAGATACTCAGTTGCTGCTGTTTCGTTCCAACGAATCAGAAACCTAACCTTATTTTTGTTCGTGAACATATCGTGGAAACGAAATTATATTTTGGGAGAATAATTATTTTGTTAAAATTTCGGTAAAACGAACTAATACGCTACCTAACAAGAAATATCTCGAAATAAGATGGTCGGCGCAATTTGAAGGTTGAGATGTGTTGTGCAACATAACAAAATGCCGAGAAGTTACGATTGCCAGATATAAATGGATTTCGGTAAATTCACCGTAATTCAGTGGATTTCGGTAAGGTAACATACCCTTTATCGAAAGGTTAACCAATCCGCGTCCAGGTTACAAACGTTGTTCGGTTGAAGAGAAATGATGGTTACGTAAGATCTGATTGGTCTACACAAGACGGGTATGCAAATAGCAAAACCATGTTGGTACTGCTGCGACGAAAAAGAAAACGAAGGAAAACATCGCACCGCTTATCGAAATAAACAAAACAACTCTGAATGTACCATGAAAGGGTTTCGTAGTTGTTCGTACCAGTGCACTGGTTTTTTAATTTTCTGTAGAATGAATATCCTAATACACATAAATACTCCTGGTACATAAGGACTCTAATTTTAATACGTCAAATTAGAGAAAAACAAGAGGTACGAATTGTTACATTGTCTAAGTGGGTGAAAAGGCCACTTAAAAGTTGATAGTGTCACGACCCTACTCACTCTGTCGCCACAATGTTAAGAGAGTGACGTAAAATTAAGAATGAAACTTACAAACTACGCGGAATAACTACGGAATACCAATGTTGACTTCTTTATTTGTTAGTTCATATCGTTAAGACGATATAACTGTATCTTTACGAAAGTGTTAAATAAATAAAAATATATCCCCGTGGATTAACACGCCAACGATCGATATTGTCCGCGATAGAAACACAATAATATTTCGTGCCAATGTAAACAGAGAAGTGACAATGTTTTTATTTCAATATTCAACGATCTGTACATTTTCAGAGTTTTGTTCTTAAATTGCATTTAATCAAATAATGTGTACTAAAATTTTGGGTAAAATAATTGTGCCCGTCTTTTATCCGTTTTCAAAGATAAAACATCCTGAATTCACGAATCAGGAAACCAAGAACTTCCTGATTCATAATTTCGCGTTTTTATGATATGAGTTGATGAATTAAAAAGTCAACGCAGATATTTCGTAAATGACTGCGTGATATGCGATATATCAATTTAACATTAATTATGCAGTTTTCATGTAACATTTAATGTTTATCTACTGGGAATTTAAAATATGTAGATTTATCAATTCTTGATAAAATACAAATATCTACAATCAGTTTCATCTTAAAACTGTAACAGTATACTATTGAAGTACACATATATTGTACTGTATGCAAGTATAGAGGTAGACTGCACTCTATGAAGTCGGATCTCGTTTATTAGACAAAATTCTCGGTATCATCCGATATAAATATCAGGTCAGATGTATCTTCTGAGGCACGTCAAATTGAAATGGTCAATTCAAAAACATGTGTTATTCGAAATAAAATTCGAATGAACAATGTCCGACTGTATATAATTATATACGTCAATTTTGGTATGAACGCTTCCACAGTCTTGCAATGCAACGTAGTGAGAGGTTTTATAGTTGCGTGAGAAGTTCTGTGTTTGATCCTCGAGGAAGAAAATACAATAGATAAGCTCAACATCAATCTTCGAATGTATACAGACTGGACAAACAGTAAAACATCAACTATAAAACCACCCTTGGGACCCTTGAAAACTGGTCTTATGTGGTCTTAGTATTGCGGTTGAATAAAGTGCAAAATAAGGGAAATGGACTTGAAAACGTTTTCTTAATTTTGAGGTGGTCTTATTATTGTGGTGGTCTTTAAATGAGGTTTTTATGTACTTAGGTCCTTGAAATGTATGCCGTAAGATAAATAACGGAAATAAGTTGCGGTTTAGTTGATGCATTGATGTGTAACCGCAAAGTAAAAGTCAATGAAGCGAGGTGGATGCATATATCATGCATTAGCCGTTTAGTCCGTGAGGTCGGGCCATTGAGTTATTCAGTCTATGTTCGAGCACAAAATGTCGACATTCTATGGATAAAAATTGTGGATTATGTAAGGAAGTATGGGAAACACACCAGTTTTATTATCTTAAATAACGTAATGACAAACCATTCAGGTATGCAACTACAAGTCCATGATATAACAAATACATGTACTTTATATGTATTATGTACATTTCAAAACGAAAACTTTTACGGACAGTAAAACCTCACTCAAAGTCCATTTCAAACCTAAGACCACATCATTAATGAGACCGTATTTTCATAGACGAGTGATCCAATTTATCTCCACTTTCGTCTATTTTACTCGATAAACAGACCACCTTACTGGCAAGCAAAATCAACTTTCTCTCGCACCACTGAAAGTCACTTACTATTTAAATTTCATTAGTAATTTCTTAATCTACATTAACTAAGCTTCTGACAATTGATAAACAACCATCTATTGTGCATGTTTACATTGTGCAAATTTATTGAAAAATAAGTGTGACATTATGAAATTTGTAAAAAGTTACATAAACATAAACGTATCTATCTTCATTGAAATACATCATACAACCACAAAAGTATACTAATTATGTTTACAACCGACCAAATTAATGCATTAAATTAAATGATGCATTTTATGTCTAATAATAGTACATTAAAAGCATATTTAAAGACCACCTCAATAATACGACCACCTCGAAATTAAGAACACAATTTCCAAGTCCATTTTCACAGTTTTGCTCTTTATTGAACCTCAATATTAAGACCACCTCAATTAGAAGACTAGGTATTACTAGTGCGAAGATAAGGTTTGTTTAACTACAGTAAAACCTCAATAAGACCACCCTTGGGTGCCTCGAAAACTGGTCTTATTATTGAGATGGTCTTAATATCGAGGTTGAATAAAGAGCAAAACTGTGAAAATGGACTTGGAAATTGTGTTCTTAATTTCGAGGTGGTCTTATTATTGAGATGGCCTTTCAGTGAGGTTTTACTGTACATGTAATAGGTCTGTACTTGGAGAGTATAACTAATAGCATGGATCGTTCAGTGTCCGTGTGATGTAAAGTAATGTTTATATTAAGACGAAATCGTGAGAAGTTTAACTATACAAACAGATCTGATTTTACACCACGTGAAAATTAGTCACTCGATTACGACCCAGGGTCGTTAATGATTCATTCACAAGACTAAAATACTACTGTAGTATTTTCTTCGATTTATCGAACACACAGATTCGTTCACAGTCACTATCGTACCACCATGGCAGGAACCAATAGAAAGCACTGTAAGAAAAGCAGCATTGAATATAATTACATCATCAAGGCTATTTTCGGATATTATCTTTTTTCTCTTAGTGTCGCTATTTTCTTGTTCTGTGACCAATCTACTTCTCAGACGATAAAGGCGGTAGTGATTGAAAAGTCATTTTCTATTAACCGTAGGATGAGGGCATTTTAAGTAAATATATTCTTTGCAATATGTGATATTGATTCGATCAGACGTGGTATACTTGCTAGAAATGTTCGCATTATACCGGAAGCTATTCAATAAAGAACAAACAATTCGCGGTTATCATTTTTTCGTGATTTTTTTGTTTGAACCTTATTGTTGAATACTCATCGCATGATCGCGGACCAATTCGATATCATTATTTATAACCATGCTGAGGCATACTTATTGTGACACTACATGTATATCTTGTTCACGCATTTCAAGCTTACATTTACTTCATATAAAATACTGTCATTTTTTTCGCGTGTAGTAAATGGTTGAATCAACTGGTGCAAATAATATGTATGTACGTAGAAATATCTACTTACCTTGATATGTTATTCACGAATAAGAAATGAGACACATTGTGAAAGTTAAACACAATAAGAAAACGGATTCAAGAGATATTACATCGAATGTGTTTTAATGCAGATTTATGAATTCACGTAAAATAATCGCATTTTTTGTTTAAATGGAATTCATAAACCGGATGCGTTTTAAAGGGATGATATTTGATCTTTACTAAGGTAAGTACACCTGTATGTAATGTATCTGTACTACGAAATATTTGTTTCTGTTTTAAGTAGTTTATGACTTTTAAATAAAACAGTGATGATTAAAATATTGCCTGCGCTATTTGCTATATTGTGCAATGTAGTCATCTATGCTATGTTCTGCTATGCTATGTTCTACAATACTATGTTCTGCTATACTATGTGCTATGTTCTTCTATGCTATGTTCTACAATACTATGTTCTGCTATACTATGTGCTATGTTCTGCTATGCTATGTTCTTCTATGTTTTGTTCTGCAATACTATATTCTCCTATACGATGTGCTATGTTCTACTATGCTATGTTCTTCTATGCTATACTCTGTTATACTTTGGGCTATACTATGTTATGCTATGTGCTATATTCTGATATTATTTATACTATATTCTGCTATGCTATGTGATTTGTTCTGCTATGCTATGTGCTATATCATATTTTGTGATGCTAAACTATGTTGTGTCATACTATCTTATATTGTGCTTTACTATGATATACACGTATTGGGCATCATTATGCTATGTCGTGCTATACGTTGCTACAGGAAGCTACATTACGTAATATCGAGTCGCAATATACGTTATATTACGATTTTCGTAAATGTCTATACTATACTATGTTGTGCCGCACTATACTACGTTGTATTGTGCTATATTACATATGAGTAGCTATGCTATGCGATATTGTAGTATATTATGCTATACACTATATTGTGCTATATTACGCCATGGACCCTCTTACGTGCTATGTTGTTGTATCTACGCAAATTGTGATATACTACGACATGCTGTGCTATGCTTTAGTGTGCTATACCACATCATGATGTGATATGCTATACATGTATTGTGCTATATCACGAAATATTGGGCTATGCGATAACGTGTTTTACCACGCCATGTTGAGTATGTTATATTTTGCTATACCACGAAATGTTATGCTATGCTATATTGTACTAAACCACGTCATGTTGAGCTATGCTATATTATACTAAACCACGTCATGTTGTGCTATGATATAGTTTGCTATACCACGCCATGTAGGGCTATGCTACATATTGTGCCATCCCTTATTGTGTTATGTTTTATTGGGTTATACCACGATATGGTGTGCAATATCATGCTATACCACGTTATGGTGCGCTATGCAATATCATGCTATACCACGTTAAGGTGTGCTATGCAATATCATGCTATACCACGTTATGGTGCGCTATGCAATATCATGCTATACCACGTTATGGTGCGCTATGCAATATCATGCTATACCACGTTATGGTGTGCTATGCAATATCATGCTATACCACGATATGGTGTGCTATGCTATATTGTGATATACCATGCTATGTCGTGCTATGCTATAGTTATGTTATGCTATGCTATACTGCTCAATACCATACATACTCGTTCTAAATATTTTCTATTTTCAGTCCGATGCACCCTTAAATAATACTTGTATGTATGATATATCATACTGTGTTAATGTCCTAGAATACTTTTATCGATGAGTTTGCTACGTCACAGTCATTTACTTACACGTATTTTACAATAAAGCCGGAGGTAGTATCGCTTAAAAATCCATTTTCGTATATATATTGGTTGTGGGAACTCGTGTGATGTGAGATGTCGTTTATAAATGATACATATTTGAATATCAGATCGAAATAATCGAAGTTATAAAACGCTAAGTACTAGTACTGTCAAATAACACTTACTCGTATGTATTGAGCATTCACGTAGTGACCTGAGAAAGGTGAAATTGGGATAAAAATATACATGGACACATACTTAATTGCTGTCTCAAACATACCTGGCGTACATAACTTATCATTTAAGACATTCAACGATAGTTTATTTTCCGGATACGTTTGGCAATTATGCGTCACTAAGTCCCGGATAGAACGTGTCTAAACTTCGCTTATATGTTTGATTCCAAAATAAGCCCTTCTTACGAGAACAGTGTGTTTCGAAGTCATTTTTTTTCACAATGCAGTGTGCTATACAAAGCAGTCTCTTTGTGCTATATAACAACATCTAAATCCCACTTTAGTGTAAGCAAAAAGATAATAAACTTGCTTGCATTGATATTGGGGCATATGTACTGGTCAAAAGAGGTAACCCGTCATTTTGTATATTGAGACAATTCGCTTCAGTTTTATATCCAAATACTAAAAGTATAAGATCATGTTTACATAGAATACAATACTTTAAATGCAGTGATCTGAATCGATGACTCTGATTTGACACTTTGGTATGTTTGCTATAGTTCAATTCATTCGAAATATGATAATACACTGGTAGATTACTGTTAACAGATGAAGTAACCCGCGCAGCTCTGATGAAACTGCTTGAAATACTACAGGCGGGTTTGCACAGTTAACCAGTTGTAATATTATTACCTTGTAAGTGGAAGGTTGAATTGTTACACCGTATATGTAAACTGGGTGACGTATATTACACCCCATTATCAGTTTGTTGATTCAAATTCTATAACCAACGACCAGTAATCGTCAAGTAGCGGATCCGTGGTCAGTGGTAACGCGCTTGACTAGTAATCCAGGGATCGCAGGTTCAATCCACCACTGACAATACTAAATGTCTTCCGGATTTTGAAGAACCGAGGTCCCGCGTACGATGCTTTACATCGGGCACGTAAAATAACCAGGGGTGCTTCTGGAACTGGGGCATCTTCTGTATCAATGGCTATCCTCCAACAATTTAAGATGACAAACATTCTTCTGGAGGCGTCGCCCATATGGGAAACCGGTGGCGACGATAAATAAACACAAATACACACCCTTATCGCCAGTCTCTGCCAGTCGCTGTATATATCCACATATACGCTGAAACGGTGTTCACTATAGCTGTTTACAAATAGTGTTGTTTTTCTCCTGTCATGATTCGCTAAAGTATTTCATTAAGATATGAAAATGAAAACATATGTAAAGTACGCGGACAAGACAATAAATGTCGCTCCGTGATTACGCCATGATTTTTCATCTTCACAAAAATTCACCAAGGATGCATTTATTTATGGTCATGGTTTACGTTGCACCGTTTACTGCTCTCACTAATTAGCATATTGTCATGTGATGAATATTAAAACTCACATATTAACGTGAGTAACTAACTTAACATGAAATTGCAGAATTTCGGAGGAAATATTTGAACATTTCAGTAGTGAAAATCATTGCGCGAAACGAGCTAATTTATTGATAGAATTATTGCATTTTGTGTGTCGTTCGGCTATTTTAAAACGGAGTGTTGGCAGAGGAAAGAATGAAACGGTATGGAAATTATGGAGCTACAAATGTGAGGTTAAATTAATACATTTTCTTTCTCAGTTTGATGATTGATATGTTTTACTAATGTCTGACATAGTAATTATTTGATGTGAGATTTAAAATATTCATGCAGTCAGTATTAAGTAAGTTGATGTGTATTACAATGATCGAGTTTGTCATGTTAGATAACACTTTATACGATATACATGTATATAATATAAAAGTACAAGTAATGTAAATCATGTTTTACTCCTACGGTTAAAGCTTTTAAACAGTCGTCATAATACGTAAAGAGTGATATTGAAGGCCACAGTAAAAGTCTTTGCTTGCAATCTTTGTGAATTTAGGTACATAGGTAGGTAGGTAGGAAGATATGCATTTTTTCGGCGCAGCCGTACTAACATGATTTTGCTATTTGCATATCAGTGTTGTATAAACCAATCAAATCTTACGTTGACCACCAAGGCAATTTCTCTTCAATCGAACAACGTGTGTAACCTTGACGCGGATTGGTTAACCTTCCGATTAAGGGTACGTTACCTTACCGAAATCCACTGAATTTCGGTGAATTTAACGAAATCCATTTTGGATCTGGAGTGACCAGCAATCGTAACATCTCGACATTTTTTATGTTGCACAACGCATCTTAACCTTCAAAGTGCGCCTATTTTTTAAAGATATTCCTTATTTAAATATACATTGTGCTTCGTGTAAGTAATGTTTAAGTATATTTTTATTGACTTAAGACGCAAAAAACTGTAATAGACTTACAAAATATTGTAGGTAGGGATACGGCAATTCAACATTTTTTTGGTTTTGGCCTAAGACTAGGTTTATTTCAACATTCGGTCAAAAAGGAGGACTTGATGTACGATCGCTTGTGTATTGGAGTTACAACCATAATATGAGTATTCATGTACTATATTGATAGTTGAAAGCGGAACTGTTCTATCTACCTATATATAAAGTAGCGAAGTAGGATTGTTTCGCTTTCATCCGTCAATATGTGTTATATTATAGAATAGGCCTACAGGCTGATAATTCAAATCAAATACGCTATTGAAAGCATTTACAAACTGCTTTATGTAATAGGTTAATACCACAGGAGATCGTACCATTCACAGTAAAAGACTCATTCTCTTATACTGTAGAAGGGATATATGAGGGGAGATAACCTTGTTACTATCTCCTGTGGTACAGACACTATCAAATGTCAAACAATACATAGACTGCAAACATGTATACTACAAGACTAATTTTGATGCAAAGCATCAAAACGGCGGCACAAGTTTTAGGAAGCATGATATTGAAGATTTATTATTTTGTTTATCAATAAATAAGAAAGTATGATCATCACCAAGCCATAATTCTGGTAAGAATCATCCACAATTCATGACAATTGCCTAAATAGTCTTGGTACCAATCAATCATTTGTAGTTTAATTGGAATATGACTTGTTTATGTAAAACAAACCGACCAGTTTGTGACATGCATTTATCTAAACAGACAGTGAGACAATACAATAACAACGATTACACGAAACGTAGATAGAACGAAACGGATCTAAAAATATACATGATTATAACTTCTAGTTTTACAGATCTAAAAGAACTATTGGGATATCAAAAGGGAAAAATATCCACTAAAAATGTCAAAACAACGTAATTAAAAGTTCAGTTCAACCATCAGCATTTGATCTCGAATGTACTGAATCCGTTTTACTGCCAATGCGTTATTTGAACAACAAATGCTATGACGTTTTCAACGACAATTTTCATTGGCTGAATTTTGTTTACATATTACCATCAGTACATAACTTATATGGGTCAAGTTAAGGCAATGTATATTGCATAGTTTGGTCACTGTATTTATATTTGTACATTATAAACTGCATTCATGAACTTATTAATATGGATTAACATTTTTTGTTTAACAATTTGCTTTTTTATAAGTACAATTTCAATTTGCGTGCACAGCATTAGGAACCATTTCCTGAACTTTGATGATGAATTGAGCGTAGTTGTGAAACGAAGCTATGTAATACACGATGCCTAACCGTTTTCGTGACTAGCTGTTGTAAATTCTTATAAGCATACGTAAAACATTTTTTAAAGCTTTTTATTAACGGTAAAAATACATTTTAAATATTTTGACATTTTTTTATTATCAATTAGTACACTTTTTTTATCTGTATAATTAGAATCACGTTTTGTAAGAACAATTTAAAAAAGCATAATACCAATGGCTTCTCCCATTTCGATTATGCAACTCCATGTACCTAGATTAAAAATTATTCAAATAGACGACGGCCTGAAGGCCGCCGTCAATAACACAGTGACGACTCATGCCGTGACCTGAAATCCGCTCACATTGCTTTATTTTTACGGTATCGAAATACAGAAATACGTCTTTTAGGCCATACATAAACTATTCGGTGTTCCGAACGACTATCGAAATTGCACCCGAGTCGAATTCCTTCATGTTTTCATTTTTTTCATGTCTCCGAAACTACACTGAAATGTCTAAATAAAACCCTTAAAAAGAAATATTGACATGCCAACCCCCTCCCCATGAGAAAATTACTGTGGGTAGGGGCCCCCAAAGGAACCCCTTTTAAGGACGGCCTAAATATCAGGTTTAAGTGTACTTCGTACTGGTACCTTGTATTAAACTCGTACCGTAAATAAGAAACTGTCACATGATACATCATTTCACGACTTCTTGTGTCAGTGTGTCTATTTACTTTGTTTAGACATTCATTTTACATGTTCAAGGTTATTCAAACGTTGGAAAAGATTTTTTGGCAACGCAATAATATGTAGAAGATTATCATATGATCATTTTGTTTCAACTATTTTGATAAATAATAGTCCGCGCGTATATTTCGGTACCCCTTCTTAAAACTTTTAGGGGTTGGAGTTAATTTGATTTTTAGACCGGAAACAAACCTGTACGATGGAGCTGAACATGATATTTGCCGGAGCCAATTTCAGTTGATCTGTCGGGGACCGCAAACAAGCAAGTTTTTAGGGTGACTGTTTTCAGCCACGTTGAATCAGTGTTCGCAAAATATGTTCAACCCAATAATGAAGTAGCTTTTACTGTATACAACAACAGACAGTCAATCTGAGATCTTGTGAACTGTGTCACGGAATAATTCGATAAATACTGATACAGCATACTTTCATTGGAAAATACCGGTCCTAGCAATGACAAGAAACAACCGATTTATTCTGTAACATTATTGTACAAACTATCGTGAATCAGTTGTTCTTAATCGATCAGATCATGTGTATAACTTGGGCCGAAGGTTAGAAACTGATCTATGCGGCCAGTGTGAGAATGCGGTCATTTCATTGGTCGAATTTAACGCTGTGCTCAAAACTAACCAGTCAAATGCTAGAGTTTTAAGCTTGAGACTGGCCTTCATAGTCAGATTGATTGAAACTAGACTGTTGACGAAGAAAGCGATAAAGAAAACGTTATATCAATCGGATCGCCTCGGCTATATTTGAAAAAATAGACTGTACGGAAATAGCCGAGATGTTGCGAATGGCTTCGTTTTCGATTACAAGCTGTAATTAAAATCACGCTTAAACAATCTTTTATTTATTTTATCTAGAGAGAAACAATAATAGACGGGTTTGTAATCTGTTCTCATCGTAATGAATTACATGGTATGAAACATTATTGCATGGAAAACACCGATTGTTATCAATATTAACAGAATATGTTGTATTTCATTTCTGTCCCGCTGATAAAATGAATAGCCGACATTCTTACGGATAAGCTGTGAAAGTTCGACATTGTATTAGACTTTGCCTGACGTTCGTGTATCATCGATATTTGTCTAAAGGATTAAGATTGACGACAACAACTTCGTGAATTTACGTAATCACCCTCGTAAAGAACTTCGTGATATTACATAACCGTCGTCGTTAATACTTATCAGCAGGAAGTAATTTTTTCAAACATAATCCACACAATAAAGACAAAGTGTACACAACTGAATTGGTTTGAAAATAGAATTGGGAAATGCGGAAGATTGAACACACAGGGAAGATATTATTTGCTCTCTTTACCGATTACACACCCCATGAAGTAATTATAAATAACCACTTTTATATATTTGCAGACGACTGGACTAACTTCTTCTGAGTGAGCACGGCAATGCAGACGTTCTTCCAATGACGATCGTGGTGCACGTGATGCCGAACAAGGTAAAACATTTCTGGTATTCATTCGCAGAGAAACATGATTTTTTTCGTTTCATTACATGTACTGGTTAAAAGTGTCTATTCTACTTAGTAACGTAGTTTCTTAAAGGCTATCAATTCCACTTTTTCTCTTAAATTTAGTTAGCTGTAACATTTATAATTCAAATGAATTGAAATCTCGAAAAAAAGGCGATGAAGAATTGTTAAACGTGTTTATCTATTCCGAACGTTACAGTCAATAATAGGACTTTTACGTCTTTGAATCTAGCCATTACTTTTCTTCGAGAAAGTGAGAATGTACGAAAATCATTGCAAACCAAGCGATTCTATTAATGTGTATGATATCCGACCGTTAGATTTGCAGCAATTAAACTTTTCTCATTTTACGATTCATTATTATCTTTTAACCACAAACAAAATTGATTTGTCAACGTCTGATAAAGTATTGTAGTTGGTATAGTTGCAGCCCCGGCCTACGTGTCTCTGTAATTCGACGTTTAAACGCGTCTTCGTAACAACGTTGTGCGGCGACAGTATATAGAGATGTGACGTCCGTGGGCGGACTAGTATAGTTGGAACGTTTCGCGCTTGACGCATTATGTCGCCCTCAGCGCAAGAACCTGGCTGGTTCCGGGAACAATTCGAATCAAACCGCCAGGGGATGGAATTGTTGCCTGGAGTTTGGACATAAATGTGTCAGTTAATGTTTTTTGTGATTTTTTTTAATACGCGAGATGTGATTGGCTGTGTCCACTCGACATAAGTGTTATTGATCATCCGTTTGTTCTCAATTTTCCATTTATTTTGCTTCCTACCCTGTGCTATTACGGGTTATGAGTGTGTGCACTTAGATTGATGACGTTATCAATGTTACCTTCAGATTTTCTATCATTTTAAATCCGAAAATGATCGTTTCGAGTGTGTTGTATTTTGATTCTATTGTGTCAGAACATTAAATTATCTTCTCAAATCAACGATCACTAAAAAACTCTCATATCAGCTTAATTAACGAAAAAATAATTTTATCAATTAGTATGTTTACAAGCACTTGATCTGTATCTCAAGCTAGTATGTTGCTAGTAAGATAAATTTTATATGTTTAATTAATTAGATATTTATCAATTGACCCATTAATCAAGTTGGAGCTTGTACCAAAGATAATCTTTGCAGTTTGAATTAGATGGGTAATTGGTTAATGTTGTTGTTGTTGTGTTACGATTGGACGATTTAAGTTCACAAACTTTATTCCCCTTCCCTCTCGATAAGGGAATTTTGATAACAACTACGTACCTTGTGATGAAATGAGATTTCCAGTATAAAAGTGCAGCTTCGTCAAGTGACAGTCAAGTGACAGTTGGATAGCATTTGAGCTGCATCCATTTTTAGGATTTTACATATTCTAACAGATATGTTTTTCAACTTTCATTCCATACCAACATTATTAAAATCGGACATAGATCTACCGTGCGTTTTATAGCAATTCCTTTATTAGGAACAAGATGCAAATCGAGCGTTCAGTGCAAGACTATCTTAAAAAATGTATTTATATATGAGTTAGTATAGTCTTGCACTGAACCCTCGAAATGTAAGCTACAAATTGACCACATAATGTCAGAATGTAAATCATTCTTTAAAAAATCTTCTGCTCTCTTCAAATGAAAAATTAACCTACAAATTATGCAATACTTATAAATACGTCCTCGTTCGTTTATTTCTATAAATCACAAATTAAAAGCGTCCACAACATCTTCGGACAAAGCGCTTAATTTCTGACGTCATAACTTTGATTAGGAAATAAATGAACGCAGCTGTACGTCACCATGTACTGACAGTAAGCAATATTTGCCCCATATGTCAATATGAAAACGAAGTGACCATATGGAGTAAAGTGTTTACTGCTTGCAAATAGTGACATCAGCAACATAAAAACGACAAACTTAAAGTTAATATCAATCATTATCGATGACTGTTGCCTTTCATAGGTTTGATTACCAGTTCTCTCATCTAATTCAGGAATTGTGAAGTTTGCGATTCAGCTTCGTCCAAGGTGGGATTCGATCTCACGATGTTTGGATTAATAGTTAGGCAATCTGCCTCTTGACCTATCCTATGTATCTGTGTGGGAGGTCCCTGTTTTGTGAATGTGTCCTTAAATTCCTTGTGCGTCTCCTTTTAAAACTCCTTCGTCGGATGCAAACGTTCTGTCATTACGCTTGACATATTGGAAAGCATACCGAGGGTTCTGACGATGTTGTTGCTAGTTGTAACCGTTATTTATATACACTGTACATCGATAGTGAAATAAGACATTACAGCTTATATTGATCTCTCTCGATGAAAGTTTCCTAAGTTACTGACCTGTACTGGCGTCTAATTCGGGGATTGTGAACTTAGCGGTTCATCCTCGCCCGAGGTGGGATTCCAACCTAAGACCTTCGGATCAAGAGTCAGGCGCTCGACCGCTACGCCTCCCCAAGGGTTTTCTACACGGGGGTCACTGTCCAGACTGTAATATTTTATTCAGCATGTATCGTAAGTTTTAGATTCAGTAATGCATACATTTTTAAGCGAAGGGGTTTCAAGTGATAATGAACATATGCGATGTACGGTGATGGAAAGCCGCTTTGTACTTTTGCGTAGACTAACGAGTTTAATTTGCATATTAATCGAAAATTTATTTCAATGCTAATTAAAACATAGATACATTCAAGTAATTGGTTTAAGAATGTGGCTCGTTTTATGAGACGCAAATGAATGCACGTTAAATGCATTTATAATTATTTACATTTGATGTTTATGTTCTTATGTTTTCATGTAGATATCATTATGCCGTCAGTGGTGTGATGCATACATCAATTGTCTTTTTTGCATAATTATGTTATGTTTCATTGCGTGAGATACTGTTATATTACCATAACGTCATAATGGAGGAATGTATACACCATAATAAGGTGTTTGCCGGGATTAACCTTCCACCCACGATGGTTCAGTTTTATGAATATGGTGTCTACTTGTAGCGGATAGAGTGCTGTCACACAATCATACCACGTGACAGGATACCACACCCAGTCCCATTTACCTGACCCTGGACCAGACAGTCCTAGCACTGCCTTTGCCAATAATGAGTATATGCAAGCGAGCATCTGGTCCCAATTTAACGAATCTGTTATGTAGCGCCGGGGACTCGAACCAGCGACTTTCCGCAACGAAACGGAGGTCTATCACATAGCCACTGGGTTATATCAAGTGATATTATAGGTTTTTCTATGTTGCCTTTTCTGTGAAGTTATATACACTCGGGACCTCATTCATTCAAATCCATCGGGTCCAATTTGTTATTTCGAATAATACCTGGTTTCGGATTTCCCATTTCAATTCGACGATCCTAAGAAGATACATCGGGACCTGATAGTTATTTCGGACGATACCAAATTTTCGGATATAAGGATGTCGAATGAACGAGGTCCGACTGTTTTAGACCACATATTTCGAAAACATTATGTTATAACTTATGAACAATCTGTGTGTGACACGTGCGTCTTTGGCTTTGACTGTCTAATCTGATTCATACGCATATTTCGAATAAATAGTTGTGGTATATCTATATTTGCCCTTAACATTTGCTTAACAAACGCAGCAAAGTGTAACTCATATATGTAGTTAATTCTATAGATACACACACAATAACTAATCTTAACTCGCACTCATGAGTATACACTTAACAAAACGTACAAGTGTGCAGGTATAAATATGATCGTATCTCCGTCAATATTAGCCTGATCTTGCTGATAGTTTCAACAAATATAACGTAGAAACCTGATATAATATTTTATTTGTATCATGTCATAAATCCACAAATTGAACAAATAAAATCAATAAATGTGATGATGCGAAAAAATCAGTACTGCAGCTCTCACTTAAAGATGATCTGGTTGATTGAGAAGAGTCTAATAGCGTGTGTGCCCCCCCCCCCGGACTCGACGCACCGTGTTATTTAAACCAACAAATTCGACCCGAGAATCATGATCTACACGTAGTCAATATCACATATACAAAATCTCGTGTTTAAATGTTAATCAATAAAAAGTTATTCGACATTAAAAAATAGCCAAGTTATATGAGTAAATTTGTCCGAAATAACTTAGCATGTATCTTTCATCAAATACGATATAACCTCAGGATGTAACTGTTAAGATCTGTCAGCTGATTTTATCATGTAATAGTAATGTTTCATTTTCTTCCAGTGTATTCTCTCTGCTTAATTAACCACCATTCATTCGGCGCAGTCGTACTAACATGGCTTTGCTATTTGCATATCAGTGTTGTGTAAACCAACCAAATTTTACGTTTACCACCAAACCAACTTCTCTTCAACCGAACAACGTTTGTAACCTTGACGCTGATTGGCTGATTATGGCTTGAGGCATAATCTTTCGATATGGGGTACATTACCTTACCGAACTCCACTGAATTTCGGTAAAATTACCGACATCCACTTCTAATACAACATCTGCACTATATATTGCTACTTTCTTGTTTAATATTAAATCCAAATTCTGACATCTATATGCAGTCCGTATGCTACTACAGTTGGTTGCTTTGTCAAAGGAACCGGTACCAAGGCCAGTCTTAATAAATTATTTGCTGTTCCCAAACGTACAATGTTTTAAATTTCACATGTTTAGTATACACATGTTACAAAAAGGGAAATGACACGGGAAATCATGTTTGGAAGGGCAACAACATTTGAGTCGGGGTTACTTCCGGTAGTTCGGTTACGGTACCAACAACTAACAATTAGGAGACTAGTCTCAGAATGCCGCCTTGCCATTGGTCAACTTTAAGACCATGCTCAGAACCAACCAATCATAATCCAGAGATTTGAAACGGTTCTCCAAAATGACTATATCATAATTCAGAATTGATCATGAATCGTTGCTTAGAGAATCGTTGCTTAGAGTACACTGTAATATTATGCTCATTGTTTTCTCATTTGTTTACCTAAACAAACATGAAAAATATATTTCCTATAGTTTAAACATCAATTAACATGCATTAACAAAGAATGAACTCATAATGTTTTGATCCGTATTTGTTGAAGAATGATGTGTGTACATCATAAAATTAAAAAAAAACTTCCTGTTTTTTAACAATCAGGGTATTTTATCAGTTTTTACTGTTAGTAATATGGGTTTTTTTTAATTTTCAATCACACATTGCAATGGTTCTTATTAGAGATATTTTAGCCAATGTAACAAAAATACTGGATGAAGCCAATTCCAACATGTTTATGTTCAAATGAGCCAGATACATCTTTAAATACAAGTGGGATATAATGCAAATCATTGTCATTATTGGAATTTTAATCAATGTGAGCGATATAATCAATGGATGAATGATAAGCCACACAAGTTTCCCTCTTTTCAAAAACCTTCCAGTTCTTGACTGTACATGGACACTTGAATACCAAAGGAATATAGATAAATCACCTTTCGTATAACATATTAGCTGTTTTTATCAAAATCTTCCGCTTTGTACAATTATGCGAAAACGAATTAGATACACATTTTTTTATTGCAAATTCACTGCATGGTTACGAACACTGGACTAGTTTCCGTGATCAATATTCCATAAATAGGTTCAACATTCAAAAGAACGCGCCATTTTGCGTCGTTTCCGGTAAAAAATGAACTTAAAAAATTAAAGCTCAATTGATAAATAGTACGTTTAAGAGTGAGAAATGGTGAAAATTGTAGTCAGTATAAATACGAATGTCGTTATCTTTTCACGTGGGAAATAGTGCGCTTAACCTCAACATGTCTATTTAATTGCAATATGTTTACCTCATATAATTAAGAAGTAGTTTTTATATACAACGAAACATTTTACATAAGTATGGCGAAGAAGGATGTTCCGAGGAGATATTATACAGTCAAACCTCACTTAAAGACCATATCAATCATGATTGAGACCACCTCAAAATTAAGAACACAACTTTCAAGTTCATTTTCACTGTTTTGCTCTCTATTCAACCTCAATATAGAGACAACCTCAATACTAAGACCAGTTTTCACGGGTCCCAAGGGTGGTCTTATTATCGAGGTTTTACTGTATATCGAACATGTTCATGTGATATGCACAATACTATACAAACGGAGAATAAGATACTTCAGTTATCCTCTGATTCTGTAACAAACAATAACATATATCGGTGTCACGATTTCTTGCAAAGTCACGGTAGATTCTCTTTTGTGCTCGTGAGGTATGGAATTCTATTCCTGTATTCCTATATACGTTGTCTATCAAATACAGAAACATTTAATCATAATTATAGGAACTATTTAATGCTTAATCAATAATATATCATTCTTGTATGTATGTGTCTTATGTGAGGTGTCTGTTGTTGTTTTATTTTTATTTTTATATCATCTTGTTGTAGTTTTTAGTAATCTCATTTACATCCTGATGTTAATACGTGACTTGTACAATTTATTGTTTGTGCGTGTGGGAATGTTTAGGTGTGTGTGCATGTTTATCTTGTTAATAGAAGGCCATATTGGAAATAAGATGTACAAGTTATTGTTAACCTTATTAAATGTGTTACCTTCTGAAAATAAAGAATTTATTATTATTATAGATATTCGACTAAATGAAAATATGTTCACGATTGAGGACGCGATGATTTCTAAATGTGATAATTGAGTATCCGTTCTTTTCCTATTTAGACAGACTGTTGTAAATGGTTTATTGTTTTAAACGAAATAGTCAATGAGTTAATGCGGACAGTTTCATGAATGAACTTGCCTATAGCCACAAATAAATAAGGGCTAGATAACACATTCAGTGAAGAGAAATTGAGATAGGTTAAATGCAAATGGTACGGACTCTGTACCGTACACTGCGCCCGTCACATGATTGTACTAATTACCTCGATCGGCGTAAGTATCTATCGTAGTTGGATAAGAGACCCCGACTATTGCATACTTGACTGTGAACGCAGCTACTTATATAGTTTCATTGATACACTAAAACAATCAAGTAGTTTTATGTATAGTCAATAATTACAACATCAATTTCTCAATATTTTTGTGTTAATTCATTTCGCCGAAGGGTAACACGCTATTTGGATTGTGAGACTGTCAGTATATTTACGGTACGGATGATTTTTAACGTTTCATCTCAGTAGTTGCAACGCTTTACAATATTTGTTTTAATAGCTCTACTCACTTCATGAAGAAAAATGGCAAGGTATCTAAAATTTGAAATACGCTTTTAACAAAATGGATAAACGCAGGTTTGCATATTTTGTTTGCTTTCATACGTGACGTCAACATTTCGTTGGCTACAGTCTTTTTTAATTAATGACATTTATTTTTTGCTTTCAATTATAAAGCTTATTATAAAGCACAGTAAAACTTTCTTATAACGAATGTAGAACATGTGGATACAAAGTTACTTTAAATCCCCGAATGCAAATTTTACAATAAAATCATTATGGATATAGCGAACTACTGATATAAAGAACCGTTTTTCAAAGTGCAGGAATGTTCTTTATGAATACTTTTTAGTGTAATTTGAAAGTGAATGAATGATGAGTGCTGTGTTTCTTATTAAACCTTTCTCGTTTATTGTTTTTGGCTAGAGGCGGAGTAATTTCATGGAAACGTAAACAACAAAGTCGACATCATATGATTAAATATGTCATCAACGCATGCAATATTTTTTACCCATTTGCGGTATGATTTACAAATTTGTTTATGTCATTTACATAATGAGATTAATGGCGCATCCGCGTCAAAGTTCAATTTGTGGTGTAGAATGACGTCACAACTTTAAACTTATACATCGTCTGCTAAAAAGGTCTCAACTGGTGCAACATGAATGAGGAAAATACCTATATCGCTTGCGTTTATTGCAATTATATTGCATTGTTCAATAATCTCATTTATTGTGTTCCTGTGTCATCTAATTGTGTTACCATGACAATGGCTTAATATCGTCACCATGGCGACAGTTCAACCTCCTTAGTGCAGCTTCCTATATACTTACAGTGTTGCCATGACAACGTATAATTTAATATCACCATAACGATAACTTACGGTATTACTGTGATCTGTACCACAGTGCAATGTCCCCTGGGCGACCCTCTCTTAAGCAGCAACCTCTAAGAAACAACCCCAGGTTGTTGCTCTGTTGCATCGTACACTGTTTATTATATACAATGTATAGTTAAACCTCAATAATACGACCACCATTGGGATCATTGAAAACTGGTATTCTTATTAAAGTGGTCTTAATACTGAGGTTGAATAAAGAACAAAACAGCAGTCAAAAAGAACTTGAAATTGTGTTCTTAATTTAGAGGTGGTCTTTAAGTGAGGTTTTACTGACAGTGTGCTGGCCAACGTATAGTAGCTTATGCTGGTAAAAGGTGTGAACTCGTCATGTCGTACTTGGATAATCTTCACAACATTACGTCAAATTGATCTGAAACAATTAATGTGATTTGGGCAGTTTACTTCAACTGTATTCGATAGTTAAATAAGTAATAACTTACTGCAACTTAAAATCGACAAAGATGTGCCCAGTAGCTTGTTAGAAACTATGTTATATAGAGCAGGCGGGTTAACACTTTTGACCAGTATATCTTAAATGCATTGTCTAAGACTCGTATAATTGATTGCACAGCTGACTTTGATTTCATTTGACAGTAATGTTTCTTGATGAAGAAAAAAATTTCATCTTGACGTTAATGTTCTAAATACACATTTATTCTTGTTTACATAATCAACTACTACAATATTTAACCGACGAAGATTTAGTTATAAAATTCAATCCGATTTAAATTTGCAACTCGACATACTTTCTGTTACCTTGTATAACTCACGCATGAGCAAGATTGTACTACTAGTAATAGTACACTCTTTTTTGAGACTCATTAGCGTCTCATCGTCAACCGGATGGTCTACTCGAAGTACCGCCATATTCATCGTCTCAAGAAAATAGTACATGTAAAGTCCTCTGGATTTATTATAGCTTTGATGAGTATTATGGCTGATTTTCAGGGATTTGTCAATTGTAGAATGGCGGGAGTCTTGATATAAACGGCTTTCCTGGATTATTTGTGGCATTAATGGGGAATGAGTTTAGCCAAATAGTCGCGTTAATAATTTCTAATACGATAATATGGAAAACGTGCAGTCTTGTAAGCGCCTTTAAGGACCTTCTGTCCTTTGATCTTGAAACTAAGGGTTGTGGCGGTATACTGTATAAGTCGATATTTTCGCTGGCAAGCGAAACGTTTTCAATTCAATGAGCATTAATACATTCTAAATTCAATGATGCAACAATATTATTTTGTGAACGAGGACTTTAATTTTTATGTTATCTGATATTTTCGCGACTTACTTGAATTTGCGAAACTCGCAAAATTTCCACATCGCTAACTTTATACAATAACATCTTTCTCAATCGTTCAATCTTTTAAGTTATATGCTTTAAAATGATACTAACTGTATTAGTTGACAAGTGAATGAATGTACTGTATTTAATTAATTTAATACATTTGAGTTACAAAATACTGGTGGAAACTGCCAACCAACCAGTCCTATATCTCGCTGTTTCTAAAAAAAGGCCACTGGATACATCGTATTATAAGCGGTGCTATGGGATTTACAACCTCTTCTGTAAGTGACGTCATTTCAAGAAAACGCAACATGGGGCAACTATTGCTTACTATCAGTACATCGTGACGTCACATGTGACGTTTTCTGGAAATGACGTCATTTAAAGAAGAGGTTGGAAATCATACAGCGGCGCTCTAATATGTTATTTTTCATTACAGTTAGTTATAATATTTATGATTCAAATAAATCGAGCTATTGAAAAATAGCAATGCACACCTGTCAAATAACATTCTTCGTTTCAGATCACTTTGTCATATAATGTAGTGGAGATTATCAAAATACAAAATGGCGGGTTATCTCTTTTGACAAGTATGTGTATGTGTATACCGGTAATTGGGATAAATTTAATCTTCAATCATTTTCATGACGTTGTTTGTGTTAACAGTTTCCTTATGTAAATGCATGCTATGTGAATGTACCATGATAGAAGATAAATACATTTGAACTGCATTATTATGATTTATAAGTACATTTAACCACTGATTACTGATTCGTATTCATTCGAGGGAAACTTTTCAAATTGTTGCTTCAAGAGCAGCATATTAGACATTGATGTATACTGTTAATGTCAACGCCGAACAACAAGTGTTGTCTTTCATTGTTGGATGTCCAAAAGCATTTCACTCCGTTCATCGCCCATGATTTATTGAGGTGTGCATATTTCGGTTGTATACATCAAATGCAACAATTTCGCCGGTTGCTTTATGACTTGGTGAAGGTTTGGAACAATCGCAATTAATATTCGTTTTTTATTCAGTTTGTAAGCAGTATTTTGATTGGACGATATTTGGTGTGGTCTAAAACAGCAACAAGGGAACTAACCCCCACAATTGACCCGATATTATCTCTCATTTTCGTTTTTGTCTTTCAAACTGCGTTTTAATGAAGAAATCGTAATTACATCATCGTCAATATATGTCTTGTAATTTTATTTTGTTTCAGACTGTTTAACTATTGAGAACGTCATTATTTTTATCACCCTGTTATTTCTTCAACCACATCGAAATAACCTCCCTTTTCATGTTTTCCAATGCGAGGCCGAGTTACTAATGAGGGTATCGTATTTACCTTCCTTGACAGTGTCCCGTTTTCAGGCTGAATACTATCTCCATTTTCACTTTCAGGCTGTGTAACTAATAAGAGCATAGTTATTACCTCCCTTGTCGTTTTTCTCTTTCAGACTGTGTAGCTAATAATAGCATTGTAATAACCTCCCTTGACATTTTACACTTTTAGACTGTGTTACTAATAAGAGCATTGTACTTCATCACTTGTCATTGTTCACTTTCAGACTGTGTTACTAACAAGATTACTGTAATTACCTCCCTTGTCGTTTTCCACTTTCAGGCTGTGTTACTAATGAGGGCAGTGAGAATACATGAAAATGAAGTCCCAGTGCAGGAAAGAATGGAAGATTTCCTGCCGTTATGCAGTAGCTTAGAACGGGAACAATTTACACTCCAGCGTCTGAATTCAGCGGGTGATGATACTGACGTCACGATGGAAGATTTAAAAAACCTGAGTCCGTCGTCTAGTGTCCTTGACCTTGACTCTATGGACGATGAAATGTATCTGGAGTACCTGTTCTCTCAAGGACTCGCAGACTCAATTGAAAAACCAAATAGTGTAAACCCAATTTTTGTGAATAAAAATAGCGAACACGTGACATCTTTCTGCGACAATTATTTTAATAATATATTATCCGATAGACCCTCCGATATGCCGAAGGAGACGGTTAGTGACTCCGATTCGGATTCAAGTGACGTATTTCCTCCGGAAAATAAAGACTTCGTTGTGTTAGGTGTCCGTATTCAAAGTTTAATGCATTCCTACGCCTCCAAGGCGACACCAGTCAACAAGACTTCTGTGCAAAACCGGAAGGACCTAATGATAGACCAGCTACCCCGTCCACCACAACTCATCCTGCCGCGCGCTCAAATTCATCCACAATATACGTTTTCGAACGCAAACTCGCTACTGACTCAATCGTCTTTCATTAATGCCGTGAAAGTTAGGACGATAAAAACCCCAGTGTCGCGTAGCAACAGTTGTGCCAAGCCAGCAGCAGACGACAAGATATTCCACTGCACTTACGCGGGATGCACGAAAGTTTACAGCAAGTCCTCGCACCTGAAGGCACATCTACGACGTCACACCGGAGAGAAGCCCTTTAGCTGTACGTGGCCCGGATGTGGGTGGCGCTTTTCAAGGTCAGACGAACTCGCGCGCCATAAACGATCCCATTCAGGCATTAAACCATATCAGTGCAAAATTTGCGAAAAGAAATTTTCGCGATCAGACCATTTATCAAAACATCTTAAAGTCCATAGGAAAAGAAATGGATCATAAAAACCTGTGCAATAATAGCTCTAGTATTTTAGTGAAATTAGGAGAGACAGTTTTAATAAATTTTACATGAAGATTGGGACATGTGTCTATGTCATCAGTCTAGACAGTACTTCATTCATTTGAGCAAAAGCAGCTAGTTCCAGTCATAGCTTATAGACATGAATGATATACCCTATATTTGTGACCCAAAATGTACATGTACCTTGTATATTGTTATCTGCTGAAGGTACAGGGATTGGTTAAGATATCACTTTACTGTTCATACCTGGTACGATAAGATATTTATCTCTTAACTAACTTGATACAGAAACTTGACAAGGGGTATACTCACGTGAATTTTATAAATATCTGAATATATTTACATATACATTGTATGTGTTCAATTTTGCCATATCATAGATTGAGGTCAGCTCGATACCTATTTCGTTAAATCATGGAGCGGACGAAAGTTCGACCCAAATCGGCGCATGTGCTACATTTGTTTCCCCCTTAGAACAGTTTGCTTTGGAAGGAAATCTGCAGGATTATACTAATAACTGAAAGTCATGTTTTGTCTCTATATATTTCAGAGTAATAATTAAGTCCAACGTGTTTTTCAGCAATGTGATAAAAGTACGTCATTGTACACATAAGTATGATAAAACTTTGCAAATTTGCTTACCTTGTTTTATTATGAACCACTTTGAACAACAGTGAGACCTCTCTAGAGCAACAACCTCTCTAGAGCAACAACCTCTCAAGAGCAACAACCTCTCTAGAGCAACAACCTCTCTAGAGCAACAACCTCTCTAGAGCAACACTCTCTCTAGAGCAACACTCTCTCTAGAGCAACACTCTCTCTAGAGCAACACTCTCTCTAGAGCAACAACCTCACTAGAGCAACAACCTCTCTAGAGCAACAATCTCTCTAGAGCAACAACCTCTCTAGAGCAACACTCTCTCTAGAGCAACAACCTCACTAGAGCAACAACCTCTCGAGAGCAACAACCTCTCTAGAGCAACAACCTCTCTAGAGCAACACTCTCTCTAGAGCAACAACCTCTCTAGAGCAACAACCTCACTAGAGCAACAACCTCACTAGAGCGACAACCTCACTAGAGCAACAACCTCTCTAGAGCAACAACCTCTCTAGAGCAACAACCTCTCTAGAGCAACAACCTCTCTAGAGCAACAACCTCTCTAGAGCAACAACCTCTCTAGAGCAACACTCTCTCTAGAGCAACAACCTCACTAGAGCAACAACCTCTCTAGAGCAACAACCTCTCTAGAGCAACACTCTCTCTAGAGCAACAACCTCTCTAGAGCAACAACCTCTCTAGAGCAACAACCTCTCTAGAGCAACAACCTCTCTATAACAAAAACTCTCTAGGATATGCAAATTTTGGCTGTTGTTGAGAGGTTGATGCTAAAGGGATGTTTTATTGATAGTAAATGTTAATTATTAGAAAATTGGTATGGTTGTTGAAGAGAGGTTGTTGCTCAAGAGAGGATCGCTTTAGAGAAAATTGGTATGGTTGTTGAAAAGAGGTTGTTGCTCAAGAGAGGACCGCTTTAGAGAAAATTGGTATGGTTGTTCAAGAGAGGTTGTTGCTCAAGAGAGGACCGCTTTAGAGAAAATTGGTATGGTTGTTGAAAAGAGGTTGTTGCTCAAGAGAGGACCGCTTTAGAGAAAATTGGTATGGTTGTTCAAGAGAGGTTGTTGCTCAAGAGAGGACCGCTTAGAGAGCTGGCACTGTAGTTTATTGGCTGCTAGGTTTTTTTGTTGCAATGCTATGTTTGACACATAATGCTAATCTTGTGAAACTGGCAAATTTGATGATGCATTACATACAATATACATGTACAACATCACATTTCTGGTTCGATTGAATACATCTTTACTGATATCGTGCGTTTGACGTAAAACTATTGTAAATCAGTTTTGATAAAAAGATACATTAGTTATTCACCAAATGATCGAAAAGCGATTCATGTATATATGCTGTCTGGTTACAGTTCAACCCAGATACGATATCATTTACAACAATTAACTGATCTTAACAAGGGTCGCAACGATTTGATATACTGACCTGATTAATTATAGATTGAAACCAATATACTCCGGCCTGTGTACATTTACTTACGGTCAATATAGGTCAATTTATTGCCAATTTATCGCATCAGTGTCGGTTTTTATATGCATTGCATTATGACTCTAGTCTCTAACACATGTTATCTACAAAATGTCGATGGCTCAAATTTCACAACATCATTAAAGCCGAGTGAAGCAGACTCTTCTAATCTGTGCCAATATACTCTGGAGCGCCTTTATTGGAATCACTTGACTCCGCTTGTTTACATGGCGATGAAATTTAAGTATCCTTAAGAGCAAATTTCCTTTTCCGTCTTAATAGTAATAATCTGTATACGCAAAAGTGTATTTAAGAACTACAATGGCAACCCTTTGCTTTTGTCTAGACCCCTCTTAATACAACATTGTTCATGCAATTTTCCATTCATTATTTGACTGATTAAGAAATATTCGCTTCGTATAAAATGTACTCACGTGGATGATTACAGGCGATAAGTTCAATACTCTGACATGAAAGAAGTTTATTTTAACTTATTTATTTTACAATTTAATAACACTTGTATTAATCACTGTCAGTGATTTCTTTCGGGACTACTAACTAGGGGCCTTATTCACAAACATAAGACATAGACTATAAAATTGTTTAATGTTCTTTTTGTTCCAACGTTGTTATAAGAGTACAGATTTTAATAAATATTTGCAAGAGTGTACAAAGGGTAAGGAGAATTATTCAGACAAATTTTCATTCGTTTAGATTTAATGAAAACGAAGGGCTGGATTATATATTGTTTGCAAGTTTAATGTCGAATTCTGAGTTTCAGTCTTGAAATGTTTGTGAATAATGCCCTTGTATGATCACCTAATTCAGGGATTGTGAAGTTCGCGGTGGAATCTCGCACAAGGCGGGACTTGAACCCACGACCCTGGCCGGATCAGAAGTTCTGCCCCTCGGTCACTGTCTCTCCCTTTTAAGTTGTAGTGTATAATTAATAATCTATTAACGACACTGATGCTTAAATTCCAGAACAATATTCTTTTTTTTCTGGAGTTTCTTATTGGTTGAAAAAGAAATAAGTTTTCTTCAACTATTAGACTACATGTGTAAGGTGGAAAACGCGCCACAATGTGTTGACATGTGCTTATTGCAGAAACAATACTGATCAATAATGATGAAGTATAACCATCGAAATTAAAAGAAAAAACAACAGTACATTAACATTAGCTGGACGAATGGTGACCATTTGTAGTACATGTATACTGCTAGTCCATTATTTGACTCCAGTGACAAATGAAAAGGGAACAATCAGATCATCTACACAGTACATTAAAACATTAATTTCGGAGATTTCAGTTTGAAGTAAATGTACATACAAAGGCATTTATATTGTTATGCCTCAAGAGGGAGTCCAGTAGTAATCGCGGTTTCTGTCCGTCCGTTAGATATTCCGTCCGTCCGTCTGTCCGAAGCGAAATTCGTGTCCCAGCTGTAAACTTTAACTTTGCAAAAACATTAAGCATATACTGAGCAGTGTCACGCGCAAGCGTCAATTCTGTCTACATCTTCAAGATCAAGTTCAAAGACATGTTTATTTACTTCAGTGACATCTCTTCTGTTATTTCAAGTCGGCACGATTCAAACTTAACATTTATTTAATTATGTACAGCTATTGGTCAACTTAACGATGATATTGGATCTTAAATACGGTGATCAAACTCGTTCTGATGTTATAATACTAAGTTTGAAGACCGGTCTCAGAATGCAGCCTTGTCATTGGTCAATAATATGATTGAGCTCAGAATCAACCAATCAGAAGCATAACCTTTGAGCGTGGTTTTTGAGGTCAGATTTTTAACCTCTTTGCTTTTTGTACAAACCTAAAGATATATGTATACACAGAATGCAATTCAAGCGCTGTTTTATACCAATTATGTCTCGGCACTGAGAGTTTTATTAAGAGTTATCGAATTCAAGTGTATACTGGAAATAATACAGTCCCACCATGTATAATTACATTCATCAGCATGATTCCACTTATATAGCTGTTTGAGTAAGAACCAAGACATAACGAAAGAACAAATCCATTAACAAATAAATGAACAGTAGCAATTTAAAGTCCACAGGCAGCTTTAAACAATAGACGAGGACAGGAAATGAGTGTGGGGGACGTGTACACTCAAATGCTTTTCTAATTGGTCACTGCTCTATATGAAGTTTTCTAAATGAATGATTACACTCAATTACATTTGCTGCACTTCATACAAACACTTCAAAGTCCAAATGTTCAAAAGTTCGACTGAGTAAAAGCACAACTGCAATAGATAGTTCCCACATCTACGATATTTACCTCCCATGTTCTTAATTATCAGGCATTTTGATAGGCAAAAATGATAAGCACTTCAAGGAGAAATTCCCAAATATGTGATAATTGAGTAAATACCAAGAGAATGTGCATGTGACAACCACTTTTTCTGAGCCATCTGCCCACATGGGCATAATAAATAAGTTACGTTTATATATCTGATTATTTTATCATTGTTTACATTATATTCTCTATAAACTATTAGGAAATTTGCCTATCAAAATGGCCGACAATTCAGAACAAGAGAGGTAAATATTTAAGATGTAGGAACTATGTATTAATTTAAAGGCAAATATGATGTACCGTGAATTTGCCTATCAATATGGCTGTCTATTCAGAACAAGGGAGGTAACTATTGTAAATGTGGTAACTATCTACATGTATAGTGATACGTTTGATAAGAATAAAAAGAAATTGCTCAGAAATAGAAACATCAGAAAGGTGTTTTAGTGTGCACAGTGGTTTTCTGGTCCTAATAGTGTCCATATGGTGAAATGAATGGAAAAACAAACAATGTAGACAGAGACACGTGTACATAATGCTAACTTGAGTTGAGCTATAGTTTCATATCAACAACTCATTTATATGTAATAAAAATAACTAAGCTTAACATGTACCCATGGTAATAGTTGAGGTAAGTATGTGATATCTGGAAGGTTTCTTTCGAAGTTCGTAAATTACAATACATGTCAGAAACCATTTTCCCAACCGATGTTAGGTCATGAGTGACGCAAATTCAGGACCGACTGCAACCGAAATGTTTAATATTATTCTCAAAAATACACATTTAAGATATCATGTAATCTCATTATTTGTGTGACCATGTCAAGAAAGACAACTCTTGATAGAAACTGGTAGAATTTTGGAACGGTAACTCGTAATAGATATTATTGGAACACAAGAACAGCAACTCGTGATAGAAATTAATTGACCACCGGAACTCGTGATAATGATTGTTGGAATACAAGAGCTACCAGAACACAGAATCAACCATTCTGGATATGGAGTGTTATGCTACAGGAACGACAACTCTGGATAAAGATTGTTAGGACACAAGTACAACAACTTGTGATTATAATTGGTAGGATGCAGAATCGACGTCTCTGACTATTGTTAGTATACAGGAACGACAACTCGAGGAAGAAATTGTTAGAATACAGTAACGACAACTCATGACAGAATCTATTAAAACGTTTTTTGCTAGTGAACTTTCAATTAATAACACCAACTGATTTTCGAAATGAAGCTTAAATTGATATCTGAGTTCTGGATCCGGTTTTTAAAAGCTCTGTTAAGTCTAATTTGCCGTTTGTCTTCTTGGCTAAAAGTTTTAAACGCCGCATTATATTTTTGAAACTTTTAAAACGGAGCTTTGAGAAACCGTGTCCTGATTGAATAAAGAATTTATAGTTACGTTTTTTGTCTTATATTTACATGTAGATTTTATTGAATTTATTTGGAGAAACGGAAAGTACAACTCCCACGATGTTCGTAATTTCGACAGTATCTTGTCATACTCTTGGGTCGCACATTTCCATATTCGGTTTTTAGTCTGTCGGTACTGCAGAAACTTGAAATTAAAGAAGTTGTTCGTGGTTTCAATGATCGAATGCCAATGTATACGATAGATGTTGTATTGTATTCCAGTTTATGCATTCAGTGAAAAGTTAATGTAAAGGAAGGTTATATGAAGACATTCAAATTTCCAAAAAGTAATAAACTCATATGGGGGACAACAAAATGTGGATTTTGTTGCAGAGGTATGACCAAACATGTCCACAGATTTCAATAAGATTTCCGTCTTTGAAATGAAACTACCTGCTGGAGAGTTGATGCATTAAGTAAATGAGTCTATCGATTTACTTGCATGTGTGCCGGATCCACAATCCTATTTTCACGCATGTATTCTAAATTATTCAAGCGCATCAAATCCAGTCTCTGTGTTCAGTCATTCACTCATTACTCTTGTACAATAAAACCTCACTTAAAGGCGACCTCGAATGTACGACAACCTCATTAATAAGACCGTAGTGGCATAGACCTCGGGCATTCTTTACTTACATGTTAAAGCAGAAACTCGAAGTTATAATTAATAGCCTTTCGTTTTCATTAAATCTGAACAAATGAAAAGTTTGCCTGAATACTAGTAAGTGTTGTTACCCACTCCAAACATGTCCACAGATTTCAATAAGATTTCCGTCTTTGAAATTGAATCCCGATTTAGTGGAAAAAAAACTGTTTTATTTATAGCCTTTATCTAATAATGTTAGTGACATCAAATTATTCGCCGACGCATTATATTAAGTTCCAAGATCGATCATGAATCAATTAAGCAGAATTAACTCCAAATTTATTTGCAAATAGTTTGATGTTCATTGACATATATACTGGTCAATCAAAATGATCTGAAACGATAGGTGCGATTTTTAGAGGTTTATATCGATGTTTTTCTACAGAAGGGATAAAGGGAGATAACTCGTGACAATCTCCTGTGGATGTATATGGTCGCTTTTTAGAAACTGTGTGAAATATAACACTGGTGACTGTGGTGGGTTAGAACTTTTGACCAGTATATGATAGCGTTGTAGAAGAGAGTACTCCCAGCTTGTACTAAGACGGACAATTAAGCTATCAAGTTCAAAGACCGGTTATCTTAAATGCTACTTTACTAATTACTTGAACTGTTCAAGTACTAATGCAGCAAATGATAAACTCACTTATTTACAATTATTGATCATTATAATTGAATAATCAGCAGCGCGCAAGCGTAACAATTCTGATTAATCAGCAATGCGCATGCGTCATGATTATAACCATGAAAGATTCGTGATGTAAATACTTAGCTACACTTATCACTACTAAGGACAGTGTTTATATGGACTTGTGTGATATGAATGATTATTTAGGTGTGTTGACAGAAAAGCTTAAATAAGGCCGACATCCAATTATGAAGTATGGAGCTCATTAGTGTTTATGAAGTCGTGCAAACATACATGAATCAAATACGTTCAAATTTTAATATACTTAGATATTAATATCACGTCATGTCTGATAAGTACGAGTGCGTGTCCTATAATTACTACTGCACTGTCATTAACTTGGCACACATTTTCGTCTGAGGTTCAAAGCCTGAGTGTAGATACCAGTCTTTAAAATATAACATCTTATTGGTTCTTATCTTCTGAGAACAGTTTTAAAATCAACCTATGGTAAGGCGTCTTATTGGTTCTTTCAGAGCTCAGTTTTAAAAATCACCAATGGTAAGGCTTCTATTGATACGATTTGAGCTCAGTTTTGAAACTGACCAATGGTAAGGCGACTTTTGGCTCGTTTTGAGCTCAGTTTTAAAATTGACCAATGGTAAGGCTACATTCTGAGAATGGTCTCCAAACTCAGTTTTATAAAATTGAGTTCACATCTTGAATTTCCAAATTTATCGAATTTTGTAAAACGCTAGACTGTACGACAATAACATCCCATGTGCAGTCGTCATGTGACTTTTCCAAACGAGGCCGATCGTGATAATAACATGGACGACAGTCCGTGCAAGGTAAACGCAGATAAAGGGAACAGATAACCACATTCCTTTTCATTCAAATATCTTATACGGTCATGTTTATATCACTGTTAATTATTTATTCAACACCGAAGAGTCGATAACAAATCTGTCTCAATGTATTCATTTATTTACTGCCTAGATAACTTTAGATGAACAAGATAACGTTTAAAATAGTCGACCTGCTGACCAATATCTGTTTTTGAGACCCATCTCCACGTCATCTATTATTCCTATATTTGCTTGAATTTTGAAAAAGTAGAAGATTGTGATAGAGAGATATAAAAGGCACGAAAACAAAACTTCATTGATATGCAGATTTAGGGGGTGGGGTCATGCTTAGTGACAAAAAATCCTTTAATTAAGTCTTGAAACATTTTAATCCTGAAACTCAGACTCAGACTCAGACTCAGACTCAGACTCAGACTCAGACTCAGACTCAGACTCAGACTCAGACTCAGACTCAGACTCAGACTCAGACTCAGACTCAGACTCAGACTCAGACTCAGACTCAGACTCAGACTCAGACTCAGACTCAGCCTCAGCCTCAGCCTCAGCCTCAGCCTCAGCCTCAGCCTCAGACTCAGACTCAGACTCAGACTCAGACTCAGACTCAGCCTCAGACTCAGACTCAGACTCAGACTCAGACTCAGACTCAGACTCAGACTCAGACTCAGACTCAGACTCAGACTCAGGCTCAGCCTCAGACTCAGACTCAGTCTCAGACTCAGACTCAGACTCAGCCTCAGACTCAGACTCAGACTCAGACTCAGACTTGCAAAATTTATATTTACCAGCCTTTCGTTTTCATTTAATCTAAACAACGAAATATTGTCTGAATATTTGTTATTACCCACTCTACACGTAAGCCATTTTTTTATTAAAATCTATACTGTAATAAGAACATTAGAGCAAAAAGAACATTTAACATTTCGAAGTCTAAGTCTGAGTGTTTGTGAATAAAAACCCTGGTATTTTCTTCGGTTCGCTTCTCTTTATGTTAAACTGTCCTCATGTATTTAATCTGGGACCAATATATGTATATATTGGTCCCAGATTTAATTTACACTTGAAACAGGAACTTTCGTTTCATTCAAGTTTGTTTCTGCAGTTGTATCCTTATTACAACTTAGGTATAGTCAATATTTTAATATTTCATTATGACTTATTTTCAAAAGCCATGAATGCGTTCAGAGCATGCATTTGATGATTGACCACTCATTACGAACTACGTTTAGTAATCGTACTTCCACAAAAGTAAATTACACATATACGACTGAATTAAGTAGTAAAATTATCTAACAATCATTTAAGTTGTTATTAGAAATATGTTTACTGTTCTTTAATATATAGTTGGCAGATAAAGGACGAGTTTCAGGTTCCATCATTTTCCGTAGATAGATAAGTTTATTAAGAAAACGGCAATGAGCCCATCATTCCACATGAATTAATACAATACAATACAATAATTACAACTTGTCAAGGTGATTTACAATACATATTGTTCTAAGTTCTATGAGTAAAGATTACAAACATAATAACTTACATACATTTATAACATGCACATATATTTACTTTTTAATAAGTAATTACTAAGTAAATTGGTAGTTCAATAAATAAATAAACAACAGAAGATAGTTGATAATGGGAAGAATTTGTATTATTATAAGAAATGTATTTGCGATCTCATTTCAAAGCTTGTATAAACAAACAATGCTAATCTATAATTCGTATATAGCGGTAAACACGCCACGGTTAAACCAAGATCATAGCACGATGAGCGTCCACATTGTGAATTTGTAACTTATCTAAAGCTTATCAGATAACGAACACAGATATTGAAACTTACTTCACTGATCTAAAATTGTAGCTTAAATCCGATAATGATGATTAGTTTAGTATCATACCGAATTATCATTGCTAACAAATGTGTATAATTATATTATCTATTGGTCATGATGGTAAGAATTATCTTAAGTATGGTTCTCTTGTTTGCTTTCGCTTAGACTTGCAAATGTTTATTCCTTACATCTTTGTCATGCAATGTCATTAATGTTTTCGATTCGTTGCATATCGTACACACCTTTTGGGCGGATCATTTCGCTAAGTTGTAAGAACTTGTGGTTTAACACGTTGCCTTTCATAATTTTAATTGTTTTGTAAATGTGTATGTGTATATTTTCCATACTAAGGATGGAAATAAAATATGTTTAATCAAAATGCTATATTAGTTTTTTTTGTAATAGGGTTTTAAGTGACCTAAGTAGCCATTGTCATGTATTGACTATTCCAGCTATTAGGTGGAGGAAAACTCCAGGTGGGCACCTGGGTAGAATCACCGACCTTTCGTAAGCCAGCTGGATTGCTTGCTCACTTACAAATGCTAATACCCGGATGGGATACGAACCCGCAGCGGTGAAGGGCACGTAGTCAGTGACCATAACCACTCGACAACAGAGGCCCCAAAATGTAGGGTAAGTCAGTGAAATTATCGAGAGCAACCGGTAGAAACGACGACAACAAGGATACATGTATTCGACTTTAAAATCTAAAATCATCAACACCCTGAAATAAGCGCATGTACTGGTTAGTAGCCCAGGAAGCTGTTCTTATTCTTCTATAATGGCTAGTAATCCTTTCTGAGTATGGCCATGCGTTGGTTAAAACGAAATATAGTACTAGGTCTTCCAAGCTACTCAGTTCACCCAGTCAATCAAGTAATGTGTACCTATAGTACTAGGTCTTCCAAGCTACTCAGTCCACCCAGACAATCAAGTAATGTGCACTTATAGTACTAGGTCTTCCAAGCTACTCAGTCCACCCAGTCAATCAAGTAATGTGCACCTATAGTACTAGGTCTTCAAAGCTACTCAGTCCACCCAGTCAATCAAGTAATGTGCACCTATAGTACTAGGTCTTCCAAGCTACTCAGTCCACCCAGTCAATCAAGTAGTGTGCACCTAATTTACTTTAGAAGCCCTATACCTTTCAATAAGTTATCGAGTCATTAATAAGTCGTAAGAATTTGTTTCACATTCGATGGAAAATGTTTACTAGTAAAGGGAGGTAATCAAACTTGAAAGTGACCAATAATTTTGCGTAGTTGTGTTACTTCATATTCCATTATTACTATATATATACTATCAACATAAAACAGATGAACAAATGGATATTTCTATAACATGAAGATAAAGGGGTTGATTAACCCCGTGTATTAGATTTTTTCACAAAATATTGTGAGGTATTGTAACAGAGATGTTGGAAATTGATGTTACCTCGGTACCTTGGACTGACTCATTAGCTTTGGTGCAACTTCTTAGTTATAAGTTCGTCAGTGCGGGATTTTACTAGTGTCTGAAAGAATCTAAATCTTAATTTAAAGCGACATGATATTTTTTGTTCCCCTCAAATTGCTGTATGGTATTTCACATCCACCCTAATTCATTTTACAAAAAGATATATGGTCGTGTTTCTTAACCGAAACTGGCCGATTTTAGACATCGAAACGAAAGCAGAGATTTTAACAAATCGATAAGGAAGTTTTAATGTATCGTTTTGATTGCAAACAGGGTATTGCTTATAGGTTTCATGACATCTAAAACGTGTTTTCGTGTCAGAAGTTATCACATTAAACAGTTTATTCCTAAAGTTATTGAATGACAGGGCAATATCATCCCGGTTGGGAGTTAATTAAATGTCTTATTAAAGTAAATTCAAATTATATGTCAAATTTCAGCATATTTTCTTTGACAAGAATATTATTCCATTTTTACAAATATATGCACGTATTAGTAAATATACAAGTTTATCCTGTATGTTTGTGATCAAAAGTCGTTTTGTGGAATTTAATCACGTTCCTATGTAAAAAATATATTTCGACTCAGTTTTTGCACTCCGAATTTTATTTCTTGTGCAGATAAACCTCTATAAAATACTATTTATGACAATTTATGTCATTTTTAATGTGAATATTTACATGTAATACTTAGTGTGTATTAAGTCTGTTTCTAACTATCATTTTACAAGTATAAATAGGTTATGATACATTTGATACTAACGACAATTTCATTGTTGTGTGTTATTTTTGTTCTTTGTGTTGATTCGTGCTTCCTTTGGGGTAGAAAGTAGCTCGGCGATGTAACAGGGCATCTGATTGGTTTAAATTCAAACGTGCTATCGGCGCGGATGCAGGAAGAAAAACAAAATAAAATTATACCAAAATAAATGTTTTGGACACATATTAATAGGTATGAAGCAAATTTAAACTATAAATTAGTATATTCTGAGCATTTATGCATAGTGACCATTACACGTTTGTGCAAATATATTGCGTTCGTCGCCGCACATGACATTCCTAATGCTGATGTTATTCTTATTTTTCATATTCATTCATCGGCATTCCTAAAAAAAATGCGTAGACAATTATTTGAATTATAATACTCCAATAGCTTCGTCTAAAACGTTGTCCTTAATATTTTATAACGAATTGATTCAAAATGTACACGTTCCTGACCAGATCAAACCGTAAAGCATATGACATTATGATTATTTTATCTGTGTAAGCCATTTCTATGCAGCTTCATGTGACATATTGTGTGAACGAATTGGGTATGTTGATAGTAAAGTAAATCAAGGGGGAAAGTGCGCCGGATTTTGGACTCAAACCCACGACCCTCTAAACACTTGTCTGGTGCTCTACGGTCTACCCACTGTGCTAACCGGACGGCCGTCTAACCCCACACAACTACACTCCCCCTTCTGGCATTTGAGGCTCAACCACTGTCGGCCGTCAAACACCGCTGTCACCATTAAAGTTATTCAAGTGCAAAAAGTGCGCCTGATGTAGAGCTCGAACCGATGACCCCTTAAACACTACTAGTATGGTGCTCTACCAAGTAACCAAATGAGCTAATCAGGCGACCGTCCCACACCACTACACTAGTACGAATCGGACAGAATATATGAGCATGTACAGTTTGTTGTTATTTTTGTTTGTAGATTTCCCAGTTAACAGCAGTTCACACAGTGCGCATAGCAACATGTTGAAAAAATGAGTATCTTGGTACTTTACTGTCAAGTGTCGGAGGTTTCTTTGTTGCACATTTGATATTCAATCTATACACTTTCAGAATTTGAAGGTTATATAAAACATGGCCTCCAGAAAGGACTGGAGAGTAACTGCTGATCTTTTCCCTATGGAAATAGCAGAAGAAGAGGATGATGATTTTCAACAGCCGGTTGCAAATCTGAAACGTAATCTACTTGGTAAGCACATTTGCTAGCATGGATGTCAGCATATGATCATATGCAGTATTTTATACTATGTCAATGACGGTACAGCAGTACTAACTTGAGCTCAATGTGATTTTTTTTAAAATCCAGTGAAGTGTTATTTGAAGTTTACAGAACTTTAAAATTGGCGACGAATATCATGGACTTATTAATCTTATCTCTATATATAGTGCTTGCTGGTATTTTCGTGTTACTTTTGGTTTCGTGGTATTTTGACAACAAAACTTGCATTGAAACAATGTGGCATAATAGGAAAAATACAAAAAATGAATGATATTGTTATCATTGATTAACTGTATAACATTACTATTAATTAATAGTTGAAAGAAGAAAATGAACACATAAGAAAATCTAAGTAAGTTTTCTTCCCTTGCAGTACTTCGCTACTACCGTGAAAATACAAAGCAAACGGTATACTTGCTAATTGATGTTGACAGTTGAAATTTAAATGTGTATAATATGTACCTCTATTTTTATCAACCAATGAAATCGTCAAACTTTTAAAATATCATTGTCTGGAAATAAAAAAGTGGCATACGTAAATGATGTCACAAAATTTTTACCAAAGGTTAGCTTGATCAACTGCAGATGGAATGAATGAACAAATAAATCTTTTTGTAACAGTACTACATTTCTTAAACCTACTTTCTTAATTGCTAAATGATTTTTTGCAGGTGACTTCAGCAGACCAAGTATTGTAGAACCACCGGTACCACATGAACATATGAAAGTATATCTCAGAATCAGACCATTTTCAGACAGTGAATTAGAAAGAAAGGAAAATCAGGTAATGCCAAGAATTTGCCAAATACAGACTGGAATTACCAGATTGAAAAAACTATTTCCTCCATTTATTTGAAAATTTCAAAAATATTTTTACTCGACCAAACAAATTTTATCACTACGTGTCAGTCATGTCACATGTTAGGTCTATATTGTCCACAAGTTTAATACAAAAGACTAATAGATATAATTTGCACATAATTGTGCTAACAAAAGAGAAGCTGTTCTTATGATACTTGTATAATGAGTTTGTTTTGTGTTTTTTTGTGTGTGTAATGTTGCCACTATAAATGTTTTCATACTTGTACTGTATTTGTTTGAATGTTTCAGGAATGTTTGACAGTACTGACTGATAGCACTGTGTCCACAAATCCACCTAAAGACTCGCACTTCTTCAAGAACATGTCGAGAGGTTCTTGTAAATCAACTACGAAATATTCATTCTCACATATCTACAATGAAAGCACAACACAGAAAGATTTCTTTAGTTCGACCATGCTTGGTCTTGTTAAAGATTTTATTGATGGACAAAACTGTTTGGTGTTTTCTTACGGAGTTACAAGTTCAGGAAAGACTTATACTATACAAGGTACACACTTCTTGTTAAAAGATATGTTATCAGCAGGGGTTTGCTGAATCTAAAGGGTCATTTCGATAATTTTTTACCAGATTTTACCTTTTTATATCCAAAATACCTATAATTTCGAGAACAAATGACCGTCGGCCAGAATCCTAATGGGTCAGAATGTGGCTTTTTGGAAATTCCAGGGGTCAAATAGAACCCCTTATCAGGGGTCTCGTGATCATTTCATAATATGACGTAGGAGCCTTGAGAAAAGTTTCTTCACATAAGACAGGTGTCCATTTCTGCCATTTGAACAAAAATCAGGGTTTGACATGGCATTATGATAACAATGCCCTTGAATTTTTTGTTAGTCTTTCAAAATTCATTGGATAAGGCCAGAGCCCTATTAGTCCTGCAGATTGGTGAAACAATTGTGGGTTTGATGATAAAAGCATGAGACTTTGCACAACTGTAAACATGTATATGGTAGTCAATATTAGCTATGGACCCATTCTGAAAAATCCAAAATGGCGGACATTTCCAAGATGGCCGACAATCACTGTAAATTACACAAATTTGTAAAAAAAAACAATGAGATTTGAAACCAAACCTTTTCAAAGTAAATAAAATGTAATGCATCATTTCTGGTAAGTTATATCGCTATTTTGGTCTGTTTAATAATTTTCAAATTGGCGGAAAAAATTCAAAATGGCCGCCAAGAAGTGAAATGAACAAAAGCAAAACTTTGCTAAGAACTTTAACTATTTCGTCTGTCAAATTGTACTTTTCAAACACATTTACACACAAAAGTATTTTCACATCAGCAGTTGTCCAAATATATCTCTTATTAATAGGCCATCTAGTCTCTGTCACACTCCCCACCACATTTACACAGCGCCGTACATAACAGCATTGCCCTCCCTCGCGCATTTGCATCTTCCACGACATCCATTGCAGCCACACTTTATCAGCTCGTTACAACAGGCTGAAGCTTGTTGCAAGGATGTCCAATATGGTACCCACATCTGTGATTTGTCTTTCTGCCAGCCCCATTCACTCGGAGAAGCACCCTTGTGAGAAGGTTCTAAACATTTCCCCCAACAAAAGCTTGTCATGTAAACTGCTCGTTTTGTGTGTTCTAGTAAGGCAGATTCTGTTGGAGGAATGTTGTCTATTGCCCTTCCTTTTCTGGTGAATAGATCGTTCTTTGCATCGTTCACCTTCATACATTCACTGGTTATATCATACATCTGTATGACATATCGCTCTATCTGAAGCATGAAGTTGGAAACAACATTGGGTGATGTGGTTCTACTTAATAGTTCAAACACAGGTGAAATCTCTCCATAAGAAGACCATGTATACCATGCAGTTTTCTTTCCCTTGTAAGCAAACGACGATACTTGATCACAACCTGTAAAGGAATGAAAGAACAAAAGTCCCCGTGACCTTAAAGGTCCAAGACTATTGGCGATGTCATGAACGGCCAAATATCTTAAATTTTTGCCAACTCCAAAAACAATCCAAAACTCACGTACATCAATTTCATGAACAACAGAAATAGCAATAACTACAACATCCGTATCAACAGTCCGCAATATAACTCGTTTTAATCCTTATCCTACAGCATCATTAACATGCAGCATCATCCGCGTATCTGCTTCTTCGTGTGTGCACGGTGATAATTGACTAGTATCTTTAGGTTGTCGGCATTGAACATCAATTCCTTTCGTAGTTATTACCTGTTTCTGTTCATCATACCCTGTTGCGGAAGCTATTAAGTGTTCAGCTAAATATGTGAACAACTCAGTTTTATTGTCATTGACCATAAGAAATGCCTCCCTGTTTCCTGGTACTCTCACACCTTTTCCTCTTTTACATCTCGTTGAGGCTTTCAAACTATTTGAGAAGTGCTCATCCCAAACGACATCAAGCCGACTGACAAAAGGCAACTGATCATGTATACAAGGCATAAATGTCTTTGAAATAGTCTTCAAATGTCTTCCACTGGGTTTCTACATATTAATGATTGCTGCGCCATCTATAACCAAAACGTCTGCATTTGGTGCTTCCTCGTGCAGCCCTGTTAATCTTTCCAATGGACCTAACAAGTCAGATCTTGATATGAGACGCATTTCTCCAAACTGTGAGAGAGATGGAGGATATGATTGATTTTCATGCCGAAAGAATTCATCTAAGTCACCATGTCTTACACCAGTTTGAAGATATGCGTCTCGGATCAAGATCTGACCTGTTATGTCCATTGGAAAGATTAACAGAGCTGCACGAGAAAGCAACAAATTGCACCAGACCGTTTGGTTATAGATGGCGCAGCAATCATTAATATGTTGAAACCCAGTGGAAGTAAGACATTTGAAGACTATTTCAAAGACATTTCTATGCCTTGTATACATGATCAGTTGCCTTTTGTCTGTCGGCTTGATGTCGTTTGGGATGAGCACTTCTCAAATAGTTTGAAAGCCTCAACGAGATGTAAAAGAGGAAAAGGTGTGAGAAGACATGTCCTACCAGATTCCAGAGTACCAGGAAACTGGGAGGCATTTCCTAGGGTCAATGACAGTAAAACTGAGTTGTTCACACATTTAGCTGAACAATTAATAGCTTCCGCAACAGGGTATGATGAACAGAAACAGGTAATAACTACGAAAGGAATTGATGTTCTATGCCGACAACCTAAAGATACTAGTAAATTATCACCGTGCACACACGAAGAAGCAGATACACGGATGATGCTGCATGTTTATGATGCTGTAGGATAAGGATTAAAACGAGTTATATTGCGGACTGTTGATACGGGTGTTGTAGTTATTGCTATTTCTGTTGTTCATGAACTTGATGTACGTGAGTTTTGGATTGCTTTTGGAGCTGGCAAAATTTTTAGATATTTGGCCGTTCATGACATCGCCAATAGTCTTGGACCTTTAAGGTCACGGGGACTTTTGTTCTTTCATTCCTTTACAGGTTGTGATCAAGTCTCGTCATTTGCTTACAAGGGAAAGAAAACTGCATGGTATACATGGTCTTCTTATGGAGAGATTTCACCTGTGTTTGAACTATTAAGTAGAACCACATCACCAAATGTTGTTTCCAACTTCATGCTTCAGATAGAGCGATATGTCATACAGATGTATGATAAAACCAGTGAATGTATGAAGGTGAACGATGCAAAGAACGATCTATTCACCAGAAAAGGAAGGGCAATAGACAACATTCCTCCAACAGAATCTGCCTTACTAGAACACACAAAACGAGCAGTTTACATGGCAAGCTTTTGTTGGGGGAAATGTTTAGAACCTTCTCCCAAGGGTGCTTCTCCGAGTGAATGGGGCTGGCAGAAAGACAAATCACAGATGTGGGTACCATATTGGACATCCTTGCAAGAAGCTTCAGTCTGTTGTAACGAGCTGATGAAGTGTGGCTGCAAGATAGAAAATGGATGTCGTGGAAGATGCAAATGCGCGAGGGAGGGCAATGCTGTTATGTACGGCGCAGTGTAAATGTGGTGGGACAGAGACTAGATGGCCTATTAATAAGAGATATATTTGGACAACTGCTAATGTGAAAATATTTTCGTGTGTAAAAGTGTGTGAACAGTACAATTTGATAGACGAAATAGTTAAAGTTAAAAGCAAAACTTTGCTTTTGTTCATTTCACTTCTTGGCGGCCATTTTGAATTTTTTCCGCCATTTTGAATATTATTAAGCAGTCCAAAATAGCGATATAACTTAACAGAAATGATGCATTACATTTTAGTTACTTTGAAAAGATTTGGTTTCAAATCTCTTTGGGTTTTTTTTACAATTTTTTGTAATTTACAGCGACTGTCGGCCATCTTGAAAATTTCCGCCATTTTGGATTTTTCAGAATGGGTCCATAGCTAATATTGACTACCATATACATGTTTACAGTTGTGCAAAGTCTCATGCTTTTATCATCAAACCCACAATTCTTCTACAAATCTGCACGGATCAGCTGGACTATATAAACTGATAACATGTTTGAATTTTGTCCCGACTTCCTGGAAGAATGTTTTGTCAGTTGCTTACAGTTATGAGGATTGAACTGTTTGTGAGGGCATCTCTTGAGTAAGATAATTGAACTGAAGCGTAATACGGTTGACAAAACTCTTCCATCCTTATTAATTGATATTAAAACATTTGATATTATTTTATTTACCATGAACAGGTAATCCTAGGGATGCTGGTGTGCTACCTAGAGCGTTAGATGTGATATTCAACAGTATCAGCAAGCGTCAGTGGGAAGGCATGGATCTTAAACCAAATATGTTTATGGATGTTTCCCGCCTCTCTCCAGATCAGGAAATGGTTGAGAGAAAAGTCAAAGAAAGAGTGTTAAAGCTTAGTTGTGATGATGTAAGTTATGTTATGTATTCATTGGATATGTTGTATTTATAAATATATGTTACCTCAAAGCTGAAAATAACCTTGGGTGTTATTGAAATGATATGAATAACAAAAGGCCATTTGATCAGTTCCAGAAACAAAATGTATTGCGTTGTGCTCTTTTTACCATAAAACTCCAAATGCTGATATAGCCAACTGTTGAACAGAGATTTTAGGATTTTCTTCTAATCAGAATGAACCGTTTTTACATCAGAAATGGCTGATTTATCAATTTTCGTGGGTTTGTATTCAGATTGTTTATAAAAATAACACAATCTGATATTGTTCCAGGATATGGATGTTATGAGCTTGCTTGGTGATGAATCCTCAGATGTTTCCATGGCAACAAACACTACTACATCAAGTGAAAGTTCCAATATGTCACATATTGATGGAAAAGGTCAGCATTGTAAAATCTGTTGAAACTGTTAGTGTAGCATGTGCTCTCGGCATGTATTAAGTTCTGTTACAAAATCTGTTACATGTATGATCATTTCATGCTTCTGATTGGCCTTCAGATTCCCGTAACTGGATCAAGTGCTTTCAGTTGTGAATTTCAGGTCATTCATATATATATATAACAAATGGATATATTAGTTTTGCCAGTTTCTGAAGCACCAACATTGTGTTTTCATTTCGAGAGTTATATTAGTTCCAAAATGTTATTCACATAGATAAGTTACACTTTAGGTGATCAAAATTATGCATCGCATATTGAAATTTGAATGGAAAGACAGGTAAAAACCTGGTTCATCTAAACATTATAACTCAGTATGTAGGGATGAAATCAAATCAAGTCTTATCTGTTTCTTTATTTATGTGCAGAAAGGACTTATTTCTCTTTTACCCCTTGACATTTATTATCACAGATTCCATAGACACTACCTACAGTTTATTTGATGAGCTTGCTACTCGAGTACGAGAGGAAGGAATGGTGAGCGTTGATGAACAGGGACAGGTGAGGTTCTCGTTATGGGTCAGTTTTGCTGAGATCTATAATGAACAGATATATGATCTCCTAGAGCCAATGCCCAAGAAAAAGAACTCGAGACGTCCATGTCTAAAACTCAGTGAGGATAAAAGTGGAAGCCCGTACATTAAAGGTACAATATATAGAAATAAATACATCGAATATCTTGTACTATTTATGACTCTGACCAGTTTAAACTTTTTGTCTGGTTAAACTAAACACATCAGTGGGTTCTGAAGTATGTATTTGCAATGTCATTAAGAGCTCTTCTGCTCTATAAATACTTAAATGGAAGGTACCCATCTAAACTGAACTGCAGTCCTGATTATCAACCATTTAAATGGTACTTATCGTCGGTGAAATTCAAAGACCGCGTAAGTATATCTCATTGATTATTCAGGATTATTCAGGAGAGTAAAAAAACTGATTCAATTTTTTATTCCTCGGCTTATTAAATCGAAATTTCGGTTTCGATAACATTAAGCCATTGTGTATCATATTACGTATACATATTACTGAAACAAGTAATGGGTACATCGTATCAGGACTGACGAGTATTTCTACTTAAATGTTTGCAGGGTAAAATGACATACATGACATACGAAAAATTATCGCGGAACTAAACATTCATAATGTATAATGTACGCGTTTATTGAACTTGAGACTGTTGAAGAACATGTCAAAACTCGATAGATTTGTCGCATTTTGCAGACTGATATCATATTTTCTCATTTCCTTTATAGTTGTCCTGGATTTGGAGTCTAAACTAGTGTAATATAACCACAAGAAACATTCCAATTTCCGTTGCTTTATAAAATAAACTTTTCAACAATGTAACGTGAACATGAACAAGCAAGATGCTACAGCTGACTACAAGACTTGTAGAAATTTATAATTTTAAAATGAAAATCCAAAACAATACAATCATACTGATCAAAAACATGTACAGTATGCAATGTAATTGACTCGAAACACCAAAACACAATACAGCCACCCGAAGTATCATTTACCCTAAAAACACACACACTGGATTGAGTAACTGGTTGGTTTGCCAAATGCAAAGTAGTTTATATGTATCCATGTCATTGACATTAATTTATAGACAACACAAGCTGTGGAGATAACATTCAAACATGTTTATAAAGTCAAAGGCAAACTGTAACTCAAATTAAATACAATAAAAATGAACAACAATCATTTCAATTATGAAGTCGTTACAATAGAAACACGATTTGTTTGAACTTTATACATGTACTAGACTACCAAACACTTCAAACGATTGCTCTTCGATTCTACCTCTATGACAAACGACAATCATGTCTATAAAAAGGGGAATTTCCCAAAACTTTAACAAACCCAAAAGTAACAACATTTTGAACACTTGAAATTACATGAACATTTTTTTCTTAATGTAAACACATCCTATTGCTATTTTTATGTTCAATAAATCAAAACACTTCAGCAAGAAACACAAACAGTCTATATGCAGACACAAACAATGAACAAGCTAGTAGTCTATCCGCCTTTCAAGAGCAGACTTTCATTTTGCTGCTAGCTGGTTTGTTCTATATGCCCTACACATACAGCAAACTGTCATAGAAGGCGTGATAGTCTTGTGGAATACAAGCCTTCAGTTGCTGTAAATGGTCATATTTAGTCTTTTTAATTGCCAAACGACAAGTATATAGTGGTTTTACGGTATCGTGTACAGTGGGTTTCTTTCCGAGCCTTGAATGTGATATAGTTCCATAATTCTCGTCAAAACTAAGTTTATATTGAACTGTTCCATCTGGTAGGTATCTAAGTTCCCTTATATCAGACACTGTTGGGTCACCAACCCTTTTTCCTGGGCGAATTGAATCATAATACTTGAGTGAACTGAAGTCCCTGAAAAAGCTGTAATCAAGGTACTTCACATCATACGGTTGTTGTTGTCTTACCTCTTTTATCTTTTCAACATAGTTGGATGGAGAATAGATAGGTCTTTTGCGGATCTTTTGTTCAATGGAACTGTGAACTGAATCCACTTCCATTTGTGTATGCCCTTTCTCCAGAAACTTTTGTGAGATAATGATACTGTGGTTCACCGCTGCAAGTATTAAAGCATTCGCTAAACAACAATTTCTGTTTTGGTAACCACAGCCGTCAGAAAATAAAATGATTTCTTCTAAATCTGGTTGAATTGAATCTTCAATTAAATTATAAATGCAGGAAGCAAAACTATTTGCGGTCAAACCACTTTCGCCTTCATGCCAGAAGTAACATTTTACATCACGTGATTTTAAATTAAATGTTGTGAAGTTGTGACAAGCCAGTTTCGTTTTAAAATAGACTGCGCTTGCTTGGAGTGAAGGGCAAAGTAATACGGATTGGACATCCATCGTAAATGCTTTGATTTTGTCATTTTCTAATGCTTTCTCTTTATCCTTTGCTTTCTCATTCCTTGCTGAATTCTTCCGTTTAATATGGGCCTGGTATTCTTCATCTGTGACATTGCTAGTTTCGTGGGCAACACACACGTCGCATTGATCCTTTTTTGGTCGAAAAAGCGATATGTTCATCATGCGGAATATCTTTAAAAGAGTCATTTTAGAAACAGATGTTTCGTCATTAGATGAGCAATGATCTTCGTAAACGCGGTAAAGATCTGCAAAAGACCGATGTTCTGGCTCTAGGTATTCTTTATCTGAGGATGCCCTGCAGTAGTGAGATGGCATCTTCGGTAAAGATATGAGAAAGTCCTTAGCTTGTCTGATTTGTGGAGATTCCTCTTTTGGTGACTGAGGTTTAGGATTTTCAGGCATTCCATGATTATTAAGGTTATTCATCCATCCATAAAGCGTGTGTTCACCGATGCCTAGTGTCGCAAGGAACATGTCCTTGCACACGGGTACTTTGACAGTTCCATTGCTCATGCTATATTTAAATGTGGTTTTCCTTCTACTGTTCGCTCCTTGGTTGTATTTAATTTGCGTCGGTGTACATTGTTCTACCAGTGATGTGGCATACGTCCTCTTCTCTGACCAATTCATATTATTCCAAAAAGCATGATGGATTTCCTTTCTTGTGTTTTCTGTTATAAGTTCACACTGCCTACTCTTTCTGCATCTTTTCTTGCACTTTCTATCTCCTATTATTCTGTGCGCTCTGTCTGTTGTGTAGGTTTTATGTCCATCAAGTTGACCAATGCCTTTGTAAGGTTTTCCCTCCATACGAAGCTTTTTGTTTCTGTTTCTTGCCCACGTTTCGGGTTTACCGAGTCCGCGTTTTGCTCTCGTTGATTCACGTTCCAATGTTGTTTCCAATACATAGTCTGTTTCTACCACTTCACTGTGATCAATTGATTCTGGAGGAATGTCATTATCTATATGCACTGGTACATTTCTATTCTGAAGATATGCTTCATTATTATTAATGTCATTAGGCACTTTCTCTTTTATTGTCTTCGATCGTCCTTTCGTTCTGGTTATTTGAATGTCCGTGTCTGAATCAGTATCTTCAGTATCTTTTTTGCTAGGTAACCAGGTTTTATCGACAACCGAATCGTCTGAATCGTAAAACATTTCCTTGTCACGTTTTGAATCCTCACTGTCTGAAGTATCTATTGGAGTTTTACACAAATCTTCCTCGTCATTGTCACTCTCTGGTGTTTCACCACAAACTAATATTTCGTCTAGAATTTCGGGATATGTTATCTGATTTCCTTGAATTCTGCATTGAACGTTTCCAGTCTCACATCCGCTTACATCTGGTTCCATTAATTCACAAGTTGTATTTATACTTGAATGTATTGCCAGTTCTGATTCAGACTGTTCACCAATGCACACGTTGCATATTATATCGCTCGTGTCTTTCATATGATTATCAGTGATTGTTTCAGTAGATTCACACCCTATTTCATTGAAAACAGTATTATCCTTCGGAATTTCTATTGTATTTACTTTTGGTGACACCTTTCGTTTTGTTGAACTACTTTTATTGTCTCCTTTAGCAATATTGTCCAGTGCCATCTGCACCATTAACTTTGCCCGGGAAGTCATTGTCACTCAGTAGACTTAACACTTACTATGAATGAATAAATTTATTCTATATTTTTACGCACTTATCACAAAAGAAGTATGGTCCAAGTTCCTCTTCTGTAATATTATCTGGTATATTTTTCACGCATGTCAAATGGAAGCGCAAATGACAGGTCCAACAAAACAACCAAATGTCATCATTTACATCATGAAGGAATATCTTGTCTCCTGACACTAATTCATACTCGAGTTTTAAACTGTTAAATGGACGCAGCTCACATACTTCACAAATCCATTCATCGTCCGGCGGGCTTCCCGAGGACCCTGACATAGCAATCTGTAAAAAAATATATCACTATAGATATAAAATCCGCCTAAACAAACATCTTTGATGTAAAACATCTTTTGCCTTAATGAATATTCTATTATTTCTGCTGTATGCAGGTAAAACCCAAGACACTAAATGTTATTCCTTTTTTCTATATAACATTAAAACAATCAATTACGTTAGATGACTCTTAATTAATATATTCAAAAAGCTCGTATATCTTTATGTCCTATAAAATAATGTAAACAAAAAGCGCGTAAGTCAAAATGATCAATAAAAACAAGTTGTTTATGTCAGCTATTTCCGTGTATTAAGCAGTGCATTTTACGCAGATGTATATTATTTTACCCTATAGTCAAATAAAAAGATTCAACAACAGGTATAAAGAGTCAACGGGCATAGAAATGACATGGTGGGAAACATGTAAATCGTGAAAACGCATTATTATACTCATAAATGTTCGTAAAAGCACTGTTTGCAGCGTAAAAGTTTATCAAGTTATTTACACATGTCTGATAATATAAATAGTATTACCTGTAATGTGTAGAAGCAACAAGATTCCAATTTTTAAACATTCCCGCAGCGAACTGTTTTGTTTCCAGACATACGCGGATTTCGAATTTCACATTTTCTAACCTATCACCATACGAGATTTTGTCACATGACCAGAACTATCTCTTTTCATTGGACCCTATATACATGGTTTTTGTAGTTCATAGAGTTTGGGATGCTGAATCCAATGGTCGTAAAAACGTTTTAGCGCGAAAATGTACTTACGCGGTTTTTGAATTTCACCGACGTTATGTTTTTAGTTGATTCTCATATGTATACCTGTCTGAGAAATGATAGTAAACTAGTGGTGTTTGTTTCATTTTTTTCCTGCTATTACTTTTGTGTGGTTAGAGTGAAAGTGGTCTGTTTTCATAATATCAGGGGTGTCACTTATTCTTGAATTAGCAAGGAAATTGATGCTTAAATCAATGAGTAAATTTACTGGCCTATCTCTTATTTACAGCCCTGAATTATGATATATTATTTTACCTATATGTCATTTTGTAAGCTTTTCCCCCAAATTCTTACTATAAACAAGCTTCTGTACTAACGGACAGTTGGATCAATTTCAGGTTTGAAGCATATACAAGTGAACTCTGCTGATGAAGCCTACAAGTTGCTCACTATTGGACAGAGAAACTTACAAAAAGCATCTACCAAACTGAATCAAAATTCTTCCAGAAGGTGAGTACACTGTCTTACATGTTGGTATTCACATGTTTTAGTCTATCTTTCTATCCATACTGGAATCCAGTGAAAGATTCTTACAATGTGCACCATATGTCTATTGCAATAAGATCATTATACCACTGCCTGTTGCTAGTATTGCACAGTTGTATGTATAAGCCATTGTTAAACAATATTTCCAGCTTGTGAGAAATGATACTGTAAGATATATCATTCTTCACTGCTGTTAGGTCATTATAAATAAATCAATAGATTGTCATTCATTATTGTCTTATTGAAATAGGGTGTGGGTGGGGTTTTCATGATTAACTGAATAAACGTTTTAATCCACTTTATTGATCAATTGATTGTTTCAGTCACTGTATTTTCAACATAAAAATCCTGAGAGTGATGGACAAGGACAATCCTCATATAGCGAGAGTCAGTATGTAAGTAGGAATAGTTAAATATGCATAGATACGACTTGTTTTTGTTAAAACATTTTGCATACAATTAAATGTCTGCAGTTCTGCTATATTTGTTTGAGCAGATTTTGTATTTATTACCTGTTCGTATGGTGCTGAACATCTCTGAGGTTGCTTATATTAGCTTGCTTTCTATGTGGCCTATTGTATTTTCTTGATATGTATAGTTTACTGAGTGGAAATTCTTGTCTTTTTATTTTTGGTATACTTTATGGTAGACAATTATGCACCTTTGGTCTTGGATTCCTTTAATGTTCCTGCAGACTTCGGGATAATATGATTTCTAAAGGAATTTCTCCCTATACATAATCCTCGGTATAATTGTGTACATTTACTGGATTTTAGGTTGACCCTCTGTGACCTTGCTGGGTCAGAAAGGTATGGTAAAAGTAAGACATCAGGTGAACGTCTCAAAGAAGCTGGCAATATCAACACATCACTACTGACTCTGGGACGATGTATAGAGACGTTACGTTATAACCAGGCACACAAGTAGGTGTTTGTATGGTACTTATAATGAAATAATTCTAAGTACTACTCAGGGATGTCAATAAGAGCCGTGAGCCAGTAATATTACCCAGTAACTTAAGCATCGTAACTCAGCTACATTTCTCATATGAGTGAAGATAATTTAAAGGAGAACCCCCAAGACCCCCGCTTACTTTCGGTTATTTTCCTGCTACTTCAAAAATTGGTGACACACTTGACTACTTAAACACATTTGTTGCAAAAATGTCTTCATTTACTTTAGATTAATGACAGTAGTATACATTTTCTTTTCAGTGTAATATTACAGTAAATCACCATACATATCATTGTCTATAATGTGTTCTATAATGCGTTCTATGTTCCTATTTCATTAATTGTTCATTCACCAATATTACCTTCTTGGTTATTTTATTGTGGTGTTTATGTTTATTATGGTTCTATCCAGGGACAATGCCAAGATCGTACCATTCAGAGAATCAAAACTAACCAGGCTGTTCCAGAACTTCTTTGTTGGCCGGGGTAAAGCTGCAATGATTGTGAATGTGAATCAGCTAGCCAGCATGTTTGATGAGACCATGCATGTTTTCAAATTCTCAGCTCTTGCTAGCAAGGTTTGTTACTCAATTATTTACTTCATTGTGCAGTAATTTTGATTGTTTCTATTTTAATGTATATGATGTGTGCTTGTGCAGTCAGAATAAGGAATTATTATAGTTGGAACTTCAGTAATATTTATTTCATATCACTATGGTACAATGTCTTTGATGCATCTGCATTATTGTATTTATACTGTAAGGTAATGTACTAAATACTGCTAATATTGATCATGCGATTTAGAAAACAACATTTTCATGTGTGATATGTCTTATTTTTTTACCTTTCGCTAACAAATATCTTCTAAATGTTATATTGTGTTTTAACTCTTATATTCTATTAAATACAGGTTGAAGTTCATCAGAAACCAGTGTTTATCAGACCTAAACTGCCAGTGAAATCTATACCAGCAAATTTGCCTAGAGCGTCCATCAGTTGGGCTACGCCTGCTCGTATGTATAAGTTCATTGTTTTAAATTGTCATGGAATTTGGTTAGAAATTCATTCTGCAAATTTAGTCTGAGTTGAGTCTGAACTAAAATTTGTCAAATCAGTTTTGTGTCATCTCTATAGTGAATATCTTAGTTTACTAATAATTTGCTAGGACTTGTATTATGGATTTTCAATCAAGTTGTGTTTTCCTAGCGAAATTTTATTTTTATGCTGTGTCTTTTTCAAAGACAATAAGTGCATATCCTACAGTCCTGTTGAAATTTGACTTATTACATTATGTGACTCATTACAAAACATCGGTGTCTGTCAACTGATACAATGTAACTGCTGCTAATTATCTGAATCTTATTGTCTAGATAACCAAAACTTGAAGCAGACTGACGCTCAGAATGCACCACTGCCGGATACTGATGATGATCTAGAGGAAGAGGAGGAGGACGGAACTACATACACACAAGAAAATATTGATGTAAGCCAGTAATGGTTTTCTTTACTTACTGCTGTTGTGAATTAATACTTTCAAGTGGTTTGATATTTTGCCTAATTTCTGCTTCATTGACGGGTTTAGATGTGCACATACATTGAAACTCAGGATGTTGAGTGGTCCCTAGTGTCAAATATCTTTTGGTAAGAATTATATTGAAGATTTATTACCACGTCGGTTTTATGTTTTCAATCGAAAGCAAAATGACCGTCATTGATTAATCTACCGTATCAGTCCTATGATGAATCCCATCCTTGCTCGCAGATCGTTGCTTATTGTTATGTTCATACATTCACAGTAAGTTACATGCAGTAACACCAGGCTCCCCTTTACTTTGACATGTGGTCTTGTATTGGGGCTGAGGACTGTTAAGTGTTTCATATTGTTTAGTTTTATTGTTCTTGAAATGTAGAGACAGTGGAGAGCTAAACTGTTCACATTGATAGAGCTTTCACTGTTCTGTATTTGACATAAATCAGGAATGGATAAGTTAAACAATTTCATTAACTTGAATACTTTCTTTTATAAAGTGTCTGATTAAAGATGGAATTGTTGATAACAGTTTGTATTGTGTGTGTAATTCTGTTGAGTGTTCCACTGTGCCAAATATCTTGTAAAATGTCAGAATTTCTCATAAATATATCTGAAGACAAAACTGTAAAAGGAAGGCACTCGAATGTCTTTCCCATAAATATATCTGAAGACAAAACTGTAAAAGGAAGGCACTCTTATGTGTGTATAAAATAATTACACACTGTTTGCTTTCTGTTTCAACTCAAACGTGGTATTGATTTAACATAATAATCTTATTCTTTTGGTAAGAATTATATTGAAGATTTATTACCACATCGCATTTATGCAAAATGACTGTCATTGATTAATCTACCGTATCAGTCCTATGATGAATCCCATCCTTGCTCGCAGATCGTAGCTTATTGGTATGTTCATACATTCACAGTAAGTTACATGCAGTAACACCAGGCTCCCCTTTACTTTGACATGTGGTCTTGTATTGGGGCTGAGGACTGTAAAGTGTTTCATATTGTTTAATTTTATCATTCTTGAAGTGTAGAGACAGCGGAGAGCTAAACTGTTTACATTGATTTCAGCTTTCACTGTTCTGTATTTGACATAAATCAGGAATGGACAATGTTAAACAATTTCATTAACTTGAATACTTTCTTTTAAAGTATCGGATTTAAGATGGAACTGTTGATAATAGTTTGTATTGTGTGTGTAATTCTGTTGAGTGTTCCACTATGCCAAATATCTTGTAAAATGTCAGAATTTCTGAAGACAAATATCTGTTAAGGAAGGCACTCTTATGTGTGTATAAAATAATTGAATCCTGTTTGCTTTCTGTTTCAACTCAAACATGGTATTGATTTAACATAATAATCTTATTCTTGTGGTAAGAATTATATTGAAGATTTATTACCACATCGGTTTTATGTTTTCCATCGAAAGCAAAATGACCGTCATTGATTAATCTACCGTATCAGTCCTATGATGAATCCCATCCTTGCTCGCAGATCGTTGCTTATTGTTATGTTGATATATTCACAGTAAGTTACATGCAGTAACACCAGGCTCCCCTTTACTTTGACATGTGGTCTTGTATTGGGGCTGAGGACTGTAAAGTGTTTCATATTATTTAGTTTTATTGTTCTTGAAATGTAGAGACAGCGGAGAGTTAAACTGTTTACATTGATTTCAGCTTCTTTTATAAAGTGTCTGATGAAAGATGGAATTGTTGATAACAGTTTGTATTGTGTGTGTAATTCTGTTGATTTTAGTGTAAGGCAATACTTGTTCTGTTACATAAGCTCGACCATGTTTATGACATTATTTTACAGGAACTGTTAGGAATTATTGAACAGTTACAGTCAGATTTGGAGAATGAAACTCACACAAAAATTAAAATGGAGAAACAAATACGTAAAGAAGTCTGTGATGAGATGATGAAACAGTTCTCAGAAATAGAGGAACAACACAGGTAGGAATTCATGATATTTCTTATTGTTTGGGCTTCGAGACAAGTTTTTCAGTCGAATTTCATTATATTACAGGATTCCGTATCTTAAACAATGTTTCTGTGTTTTCAAGAAGTATTTAGTTATTCTTCCATAAGTTGCTGTTAACTTTTTAACATCATTTAGGGTTGACACACAATTTGCTGTGGATGAATTTCCTAACCATAAAAGTAATTCTTCATTTTAGATTGAGTATTTCAGAAGAACGGGGCAAAAATCATATATGCATGTCTGCATTAATTTAAAAGTAAAACACTAGGAGAAATAATATTTTTGAGAATACTAGCTTTTTTGGACCAAATTATGAATATGATAGCAATAGTTTTTATGCTCCTTCATTTGAAGATTGTTTAAATGTGAAATGCATATCCTGTATGTTTTCCACCAACATTTTATATATCTCTCAGTGAGCGTATCAAATTAAGAGAACAATGGGCAGAGGAACTTGCAGAGAAGCGTATTCAACTTGTACTTAAAGCTGAGCGTGCCAATCGTAAGAATGTTATGAATGATGACGAAGATGAATGGGTGTCAAGTGTGTTGTTGCATCAGGAAAAGGTTAAAGTTGAGGTACAGTCATTCATGTTTATTTTATCTTCTTTCCCATAATCTGTTTTCTTGACAATTTCTGCTGCAGTACTATGTTCATTTTTGTTGTGTTTATTATGAAATCTTTCAAGATCCAGTTTCACAAAATATTTTTGGGGTAATTTTTCTATTCTTCTATAAGGACTATTCTAGGAAAATCTAGGGGGATAGGAATATCAACCTATTAAAATACCTTGATGGGGGTGTTCAAAGGCCATTTTAAATTCTGTTGGTGGTCCCCTTATTTTCAACTGTTGAAGTAGATTTTCCTGTATATCTCAAAAGTTCCTGAAAATTTGAGACAGACCTGTGCAGTTGGGCTCAGACTAAGTTTGTTCTAATTTTGTGACAAATATCACAAAGCTAATTCATTATTTGACAACAAACAGATTTGTATTAAAAACTAATGCAATGCTTATACCAAAAATTTCACTTTGTAATTAATGTTTGTTCCAGAAAAAGGAAGAGACTATTCAGGAATTGCAACATGAGATTGAGGATCTGAAGTCTAAGGTAATGTTTGGATTTATGTCATTCTTATCACTTATACTGACCTCTAAAGGTAATAGACTGGAATCTGAACAAAATTAGAATGATTATTTTTAACTGAAATGTTAGAATCTTAAATTAAATGCCTTATATTATAAGGAAAAGAACACCGAATTACTTATCTCAAAAGATGTTAGGAACGTTAGATATTTAACTAATTCTGTTCTTTGTTTACATGGGTATGAAAAATTCAGTTTGTTTACATGTATCTTAAGTTGTGTGTTTATGCTACATGCACCAGTAACCTATCTTAGTCTGTAAAGTTAATTGTTTACAAATGTTGATGAAACTGACATAGCCAAACAACTCCATCCATTGCTTATTCTTTCATGAATGGTACTTTAAATATATTAATTTTTATTAGATGCTCATTTTCATTCAATGAAAATACAGGTTTATTCACTTTAGTTAGTTTGTACATTTATCTATCTCATACTGGGTGTTTGTAGTACAGAAACACTGTTCATTGTTAAATATATGAAAACTTCCTGTCTGTCGTTCTGGCTTTAATTTGATCCATACTTGTTTATAGGTTGAGTCATTGGAGGAAGATAATGATTCACAACTTGAAACTATGACTAAAAAAGTCACAGACTATGAAGACAAGATCCAAACTCTAGAGGAAGAAGTTGCAAAGGTCTTTACTTGTTTTAAATCAACTTTGGAATATTTTGTGAAATATTTATAATTTCTCTATCATACTATTAGAATATTCAACTATTTGCAAGATGCCAGTGTGTTTTTTCTGTACTGAAGACTGCTCTGGTCAGTTCTGAGCACATGATTTGAATAGTGTTGTCCACTTGCATTGCATATTTAATGGTTCCGGGGATTGCACAAACGTGTTCCCATTGGATCTTGGCATTACAGTTCCTTAAACATGTGAACTTTATAAACTCTCATTAGCATAAGGCATGAATAGAAGATGTAAATATGTTCCCTGTCATATACTGTAACACATTGGGGTAGATAATTAAGGATTTTCTCTTTATGTAATTTTTCCAGTTTCTTGTACCGGGACAGGCAGTCAAAACATTTTTTTCAATAAGGAAAATTTATTCTGGGGTAAATTATTAGGGTTGGTTGGGTTACATACAACAGACATCACATTTATACACCTTATTGTTTACATTCTATTATTTGTCATATCAATTCTGTTTTATTTAAGGAGAATGAGAATTCATCTAAACAGGACGAAATGGCAAAACTAATGTCGCAGTATGAGGAGAAGATAGAATCATTAGAAATAGAATTATCACAGGTTTGTCCCACAACTGTTTCTTACACTATTTCCCTCATAATCATTACCTACTGAAAGGAGATGAGTAAAGAGTAAATTTGTAGGGTATATTAGAAAGATAGACCAGCAGGGATTTCCCTAGGATTTTCAGCTAGCGGTCCTCGGTAAATTTGTAGGGTTCCAGATATGCAGTTTATACCTGAGTTTATTTTAGGGGTCCCATTGATACACTGTAAGTTGAAAATGGGAGTCCCAAGAAAGAAATTTTATTTATTCATTGTAATACTCACTTCAGTTTTTAATAATTTAAACAGTGATTTTGAACATGATCATACATTTAGCTGAAGCTAGGAATTTTATGTCGTATTCTGTGTCTTGGCCTAGGATTGAAAAATAGAAGGTCATGAATTTCTTTTGTCCTAACATGTGCTGTCTTTCATTTTTACCTGAATATACTTTTAGAAACAAGGAGAGATAGAGGAATCAAACAAGGCTGATATTGTGGAGAATTTAACACAACAACTACAGCAGGCTAGACAGCAGATAAAGGAACAGGTAATAAAACTAGAACTGTATGAGTTAAATCAGGTAAATTATATTCAATGACAGTGTTACAGTGTCTGGTATGATTGTAGCCAAATAAGGTAAATAACTGTAAAAATAAACCATCAATAGCTTTCATTAATTCGGTGAAGTTGATGTTGTATTCATATGTAATCTTTCTTGAAACATTATGCAACATGCATGAAACTCGATGCAATTATGACTAACTATTTTCTTAACCAAGCAACATTTGCAGCGTGCATCTTGCTTTGGTAGGTATAACAAGGTTGGAGAAATTGATTTGCCATTGTCATAAAAGAGAGAATAAGTTGCTACAGGGAACGCCACATACATAAGACAATGCCTCTTATTTCTGTTTGATATTATCATTTCTTTTACAAGACGATCTTACTGTGAATGTTTGTGTTTAGGAGAAGGAAGTAAGTGAACTCAATGACATGCTTACTGAAGCTGGTGAAACATTCGAAGCCAAACAGTCTGAGATTGACAAACTGAAGGAACTGACTCTGGAATACGAGAAACGGATGGAAGAACAGGTAGGCTGTTGTTTTATGATACTTTGTTGGAAAGTCAATTCTTGCGTCTTGTACTTTGGTCATTGTCGCGGAGACTGATATGAATGTGGAGATTAATGTGTAAAATTAATACTGCATGGGTGCCATTAAAAGCTCTGAAACATCATCACCCGGCTACTTTTCTTGTGTGAATGATCATAATTAAGGGGAGTACCCCACAGACTATGGTTGATTTTCCTGCTACTTCAAGAATTAGTGACACCTGATACTCTTATACTGAATTGTGTAGACTGAATTCAAATATCCTTGCTTTAGTTAATCATTTCATTAAAAGATGTTACCAAGACTTTTACCATGACACTTTTCTTTCCTGTAGTTTTGTTTTTACGTTGAAGTGGGTAATTCTTGACATTATAAGTTGTGGATTGAATATTGTTTATATGAGTGATTGACTCGGATTATATTCTGAATTACAGGCAGAGACAATAAATGTCCTGGAGAGAGCTGCATCAGACAGTAAAGTTGCCATGGAAACTGCTGATGAATCATTGAGTAAACACAAGGAATGTGTCACCACTCTACAGATGGATATCCGGGATTCAGCATGTAGTGATTGTGACATTGTGCCAGAAACACCAACAAAACCTTCATCAGATACATCTAGTCTTGTTTCTACTGTTGATAAGTTTAGAAATTCAATTTCAGGTCTTGATTTATCTGTTAATCGAGACAGTGGTGTAAAGACAGACAGTCCTAAATCGCGTCGTAAGATTGACAGTTATCTTGGTGATAGTTCGGGAGTTGTTGCAGACTGTGAGAGCGACCTCTCCGACAATGAAGTGAACTTTAAAATTAATGACGAGAATTTCGGACTACCTCAATCTAAGAATTCTGTTGGTACAAATTCTCATTTATCAGTGGATTACTCGGGTTCTGACACGTCAGATGGTGAAAATTCACCACAAATCAAGAAACAAAATAAGCCAGTATCTAAACCATTCAGTTTCAAGGACGCAACACAGGTCATTAATTCCAATTCAAATTATTTCCAATTTCATAAACCATTGAATGATAGCCGAGTTCTGCAGCTTGTTCTCACCCCGGTTAAGAAAAAGAATGTTGTTAATCACACTAAGTCTAGTATGTTGCGTTTGAAAAATTCACCAGTCAAGGATCCTACACGAGGTCGTGAATGTTTGAAAACTGCCCGTAAGTCACTCCATGTTACAAAACCTGACAGTAAACTGAAACGCAAATGCAAAGAAACTGACGAAAATGAACCAGATGAGCTTAACACCAGCAAGCGAAGGAAAGTGACAGTAACTAAAGCAAAGCAATCAACTAAAACAAAGCCTGTACCTACTAACAAGAGTGGTCAGAAATATAATCTAAGGACGAGAAAGTGATCAGGTTGATATTGGTGACGTGTATGCTTTATTGTTGATTTGTGTGTCAGCTTGTTAGTAAAACATATCAACTATTGTAGTATTTTTACACAGGCTGTCAAGTGGACCATACTTTTACTACATTTCCCTACTTTTTTAACTTGCTCCTTACTTTTTCTTGAAAGAGCCCTACTAACCCTACTTTTTCAACTCCGAGGCTAACTCAAAAATATCTATTATTTCACCTGCATGAAGCACAAAGGTTTAATCATGGAGACTGTAGAGTGCTGTGAATTTTAATATTTTTGATAAAAAACTACTATCCCTACATTTAGGCAGTAAAATCCCTATTTTTGTCCTCCTTTTTTGTACAAAAATACCCCTACTTTTTTAATAGAGTTGAATTGACAGCCTGTTTACAGCAGAGTTGAGAATGACTATTGTAAGATGAGAAGCAATGAAATGTTGAGCTTAAAGCTCCAGTCATTGTATATAGTATATTGGTAGACATGTTGGGTTGTGTGGAATAATTGATGGAGAGTTGTTTGAAAGGATGCTATGGTGGTTCTGATTTCACTTGATGTACAGAGAGTTGAATGATTACATATATGTGTGTGATATTCTATACATAATGTTGTATGAAATTCACTTAATGTGTAGTGCTGAAGTGGGCCATTACATAATCTTGAATTCTAGACAATGTAAATTTTGATATGTATATAGAATGTTTTATAGTAGATAAGAGTACTTATATTCATTATGTAGATGTTACACTATAGGTATGACTTGGTGTTAAGTTGGGTTTCTTATGGAATTGTAATTAGTTTTATGAACAAATTTCAGTTTTATTATGGTTAGTTTGTGACCATTGCTTTTATATGCTCAGCTGCTGGGTTTTAGTGCAGATTTTAAATCTATCAACTTCACACTATTTATCTTACTATCCTCCGACATTGATCTTTTTCTTGTTTTAAATCCTAATTTCCTAAATTTTAGAAATGATTTTACGATGGGTATATTTGATTTTTACATGGAATTGTATTTGTGGTTATTTATTTAAATAAAGTTAATAATTATTCTGTAGTTTTATGTTATGTGTGGAATTTTATAGAAACAGCACCTTTCATTGGCAAAAAGAAGTATGGTATTCCAACAAAATGTATTGACATGATTTTGTGAACAAAATTTAAAAACCCAAAATGGTACAAATCATGGTGGCTTGTAGATCTAGCAAGTTAAGCCAGAGTTTTTTGTCCAAGGCATTCGGCGTGTGATAAACACAACACAAATTATACACAAAACACAAAATATTTGTTTTGCATGCAATAAATCGAAAATGCTTTTCTGACACAGCAATAATTTTTTGTAAAGAATTATTTATAAATTTGTACTGAAACAAATTATCTTAATTCTGTTTCAGATCAATCAGTTGCACACATACATTGGTTTCAGATGCAGGCCAAATGATGCTGCTGCCGAGATGTGCAAATTGTTGATTCTTAATTATCCATCACAGAAGTGGGATGAATAATTTTACTTCATGGTCATACATGTTATTGTTTTTTTTAAGAAATAGTAACGAAATTCAAAATATTTTTGTGTGAAGAAACTTTTGGAGGGTAGTGTATATAGTAAAGGTATAGAACTCGGTCCAGAAATTACAAAAACATTTTGAACTTGTGATCCAACAAGCTTCTCTTTCATAAAATTGTTTTGTGTTTATCCTTCGTACATATTTTTCATACTGAGAAAGGGAATTAAGTATGTTTTATGTTTAATTCTTTTTGTAATGGGGTTTTAAGTCGCCTATGCAGCCTATGTATTGACAATTCCGGCTATTTGGGTTGAGGATCCCAGGCGGACACCTGGGTAGAACCACCGACCTTTTGTGAGCCAGCTGGAGTCATTAATAAGTTGTGAGAATATTCGATGGAAAATGTTCACTAATAAAGGGAGGTAATAGAAATTGAAAGAAAACGAAAATGTCGCATAGTTGTGTTACTTTATATTCCATTATTAATATATATATTACATTGTTTGAACGAATATATTAACATATCAACATAAAACAGACAGATTAACAAATTGAACGAATGCATATTTTCTATAACATGAAGACGAACATTCCGGCGTGAGTATGAAACTATAGTGATTGCTTAACCCCGGGTAAATGATGTTTTTTCCCCCACAAAATACAGTAAAACCTCGAATATAAGACCACCCTTGGGACCCATGAAAACTTGTCTTAATATTGAGGTGGTCTTATTATTGAAGTAGGAACAAAACGGTGAAATGGACTGAACATTTTGTTCTTTATTTTGAGGTTGTCTTTAAGTGAGAGTTTACTGTATTGTGAGGTATTGTTACAAAGATCCATGTATTTAATGTGTGATGTAAACAACAAGGTGTGAATAAATGCAAAACAAGTAACATTTGGATATGGTAAATAATAAACAAACGTGTAACAGTGTAGTACCAATCGGATCACCGCAGCTATTTAAAACAAATATTTTTCGAACTGTATGATAACGTGATTCCCGCGCAAATCGTTGGACGAATCCATTTAATGTAAACTGACTCAACACATTTTGTTTGTAAACATGGTGAAAGGGAATACGTGACAGACCATTGCACTATGTCTACTGAATGGAAACAGAAATAAATATTTGGTTTATATTGATACATATTTATTTAAGAAAAACGGCTTACATGCCCTTAGTTTTGACTCGTACAAAACGCACGTAGAGTCATAATTATGTTTGTAAATAAGACGTTTCTGCAGGGGCACTGCACTATACATGTACAATGAACATCACATTACATAATCGGGGTTTTAGGATGCGGCGTTGTTTTAGGTCCTCATTATATTATATATACTTTTTAAGCTGCAAAGTTTAACAACACAAAACACACACAAGGTAAACTAGGATTTATCCAAATGAGCGCCGCTGTACGATTTCAAACCTCTTCTTTAACGTCACCACGTATTGACAGTAAGCAATATTTGCCCCAATCTCGTTAAAATCAGCTCCAGTTTTACGCTCCTATACTATACGCTAACCTAACAGCGGGAAGTAATGGAGCTAAATTTAGGGGATGATTTCAATGAGATTGTATTTTCCCCATACGACAATATGAAAACGAATTGACCATATGGAGAAAATATTGTTTCCTGCTTGCAAATAATGTCATCACATGTTGCGTTTTCTTGAAATGACGTCACATACAGAAGAGGTTGTAAATCCCACAGCAGCGCTCAAATCGGAAGAATCATTTTTGCAGCAAACAGACCAGTAGAAGGACTACATCAACTGTGATAATACATCATTTTTCAAATCTCATAAGAAAATATTTATGATGAAAAAAATTGAAATAATCCAATATTCACAATGAGACAAAAATACCGAAAATATATATTTTGAATATAGTAACAAAACAAAATTCAACAAATATAATTATAGTTATATTGATGACAAAAGATGCATGTAATACTGAGACCATTCTTAATGAAATGTTTGTTTGTGACACTGACTGACCCCCACCAAAATTGGACCAAACTCAACTTGATTTATATTTGGCTCTTACTCGAATTTTTCGGGGTCATATTCCTCATTCAGAGTATATATAAATTACCGAAAAATCAGACTCAAAATCCACCTCCAAATATTGTGGACAGGATTACAGCAAACAACCAATAAATTAAGGTTGGTCTGACGATCAATATACACACTATCTGCCTAATGTAAAACTACCGTATATTTCAGCAATGGCAATAGCAACAGAATGTCATCATAACTCACAAAGTAAACCTTGATTAGAATATATAGAATCTTGATAATATAACAGAAACGGCCATCCTGAAAGAAACATTTATTTGCAGTACCCTGGGTGACCCAGCAGCGTTGTTTTTAGTTGCAGGATTTAACGTGCGTCTCAAAGAATCTAAATTAAAAGTTACATGACATGTTTTCGCTCTTCTCAGATGTTTAAACTACAAAAATTGTTTTTCATTTTACATTCTGTTCGTTTGATAATATCGTATTTCTTAACCGATAGTAGCCGATTGTAGACACCGGAACGATAGAAGAGATTTTGACAAATCGATAAGGAAGTTTGAATTTATTGTGTTGATTACGAACAGGACATTACTTAGATTGCATCACATGTTTTCATGTCAGAAGTCGTCGCATTCAACAGTTTATGCCTCCAGTTCTTCAGTGACAGAGAAGTTTGTTTGAAGAAAGTTATTTAATTCAAAGTATGTCAAATCCAGCGAAATTAAAGATATTTTCTTTGGCAAGAATGTCTTTTCTTACCAGACACGTAAAACAGTTTTTCACATACTAGTACATTAACTACGTACCATGTGCTACGGTGCCCCAAAAATCGTCCCAAAAAAGGTACCACAATCAAAAAAAATTTTAGGAATGACCAACAGGAAGTATTCATTAAGACATTCTAATAGCTTAAGCTTGTGTCAAATGTCGCAAGACTTCTGGGATATGTTAAAGCTTTATCCGTGATAGAACTATGCAATGTACCAGGTAAGGAGTAAGGTCTCTCAAATTGAAAGTCTGTATCTAGTTTGTATCCATTCTCCTTACGTGCACTGTGTTCAGAAACTTCATACTTCAGTCGGGAAATAGCTGTTAACTTAGGCAAATATATCACTACCATCATTGTCAAAGCGTTTGCTAAAATTCCAACAGAACATATGGCTTCTAAATACTGCCTATCTAAAACAAGTAAGGTTACAATAATCGCAACCCAAAACACCAAACACGCCCATGAGCAAATGAGAAGCAGACGAGCTTCCTTCATGTTCTTAGTTTCTTTACGTACACACAGCCCGTATAGGCAACACAACACCAACAACACTATAACGTATGCATGATAAGATATGAAGTCTTCACGGACGAAATCACATGCATAGAATGTAACATCTTGCTTTACCCCGTCTATTTCCCTAAGGACAGTCTCTTGGTACACGACTGGTGTTCGTAACACCCACCATTGGACACCAATCGCTATCTGGACTGACAAAATGAAAAACACAGTTAATAACTGATTTAATCGCGATATTTCCCCGCCAAGGCCGATGTATTTATAATCTCTAAGAGTCATCATCTTCGCTAACATTATGCCAAAGCAAAGGGCGTACGAAATTCCATGAGCAAAGAATCGCATTCTGCAAACGTTTTCACTTGGAGTGAACACAAACGGCAGGACTGATAAAAATAGGAACACCATAGCAACTAGCAGAAGTATTCCAAGTGCTAGATACCTGCGCACCAACGCGCCTGCGCATACCTTGCACATTATATAGATCATTAAAAGCATCGTCATCAAACTTCCGGTTCCGGCGATGATTACAACAATCAACACCCATAGATCTTTCTTGAATTCTGCAGTACTATCTTTAAATCCCATTTCGTAATCAAGCGATTTCATCTCTTCCTCTTCTAATGAACCATCTGTCGAATTAATGTTAGCGCACACACATCGGGTACTGAAACAATATGACTCCCGGAACTCTGGGAGAGAGCTTCCCTTGCTTGAGAAGGATTTCAGTTTTTCTTGATTTAGTATAAGCTGCTGATCCGACCATCGTCCAACCTTAGAAGGGAATAAGAAACAAACTCAATTTTACCAATATAAAACGATATACATTGTATATACAAAGCCATCACTATCACGCCTGAGAATCGTACCGTAGCCGCACCAACGATAACACCGTAAAACCTGACGGACAGTTACTAAAACACTTTTATTTCTAAATTTGTGTCTATCTAACGTCGTACTGGAAGCATATGATGGTGCCGCTGGTGCGGTGACGGATTGATTCCTAGGCTTATTAACGTACATCACAAACAGGCATAGCAACAACACGGCCAGTTACATATTACCCCCGCACATACACATACTATAGTAGCATTGGTTCAGTCGTCGATATAATTATATTAAACTTTGCTTTGTCCGCATATCTGTTGCCCTTTTCGTAATAGCTGAAAGTGTTAACGCATTAATGCGATATCGTTGCTTGAAGAAATCATGTTGACGGAGGAACATATATTACATGTACTTCGCGAGAAAGATAATGAAAAACAAAACGGCGACCTGGAGCCTTGGATGCCATGGTTATTAATGACATATCAAAGAATGATAGGGCTTTATCGAATAAAGCATTCATTTTGTATTGTATGAGATAGCCTACACGTTGAGTAAAACTTTAGCAACAGAAACAAATTTACAATAGATTTTTAAAGCGTGAAATGGTCAATGATTTCTACAAATTTCATAACATGTTTGGTTTCTAAACTATGGTGGACATATTGACCTAGCACTAACAATTAGTTAGGTGATAACAGTAGATATATGCTGCACAGCAAGTATACTTACTTCTACCAGACCGTTTGTTTGTAGATTCGAGATTATGTAGTTCTCGTACATTTCACCATCTGTAGAAATCTTCAATATTTCTTCTTGATATGTAAACCAAACATTGCTCATTTCTGAAATCATCTGGTTAGGACCTCCCTCGAGAAATTCTGGACATAGCGTTGATGTATTGTTGCCACAAACAGCTATTGCGGATCTCCGGAGCGCGTCCAACGTGACATCAACAGCTTTAATTACATCAGACGCTTGCATGCGCGTCAGGGCGTCGGATGGGGGCGAAGCACCTCCACGTGACATTTTAAAATTCTCTAACCAAGAGTTAGATATGGACAAATTTGAAGGTTTGTTCCCCAAAATATTGTCCAAATGTTTATTAAACTTCTTGTTTTGGTTCCCTTGTCGATGGAAAATCACAGAGCCCAAAGGCAGTGGAAACGATGTGATATCCAACCAGTTCTTTCGAGTCTCCATTAAAATCCAGGTTTTGACAAACGTTCTTGATGTTAACGACCTGATGAGTCTATCAACGTCGCCTGGTCTTGCAAACACCAATACAACACTAGCAGACGACTTTTGTATGATATCAATAACATCCACTGAGTTTGCAGACGACAGTTTTTGGTGATATTCTATACAGATATTTTTAGAAGCAGCAAGTTCAAATAGCCGCGATACATCATTAGAGTCATCGATATCGGATGTTACAACACCAACATAAGACAGTGCTGTGTTGTTCAAAAAATGAACCACTGCCTCAAAGTTATATTGAGAACTGTCGTAAAAAGATCCCGAATTTCCGTGTATATTCCCATCGTCATCCACTGCAAGTGTCATTTTATTAAGCTCGAACATATCTTCTGGAATATCTTTATTGTGTCCTGTGATGACGTAGGCCGGTACAATCACAGGAGAGGGCTTCCAGTCGTTTCCATCCACAGCGAAGTCATAATGACAGGACTCGAAGTTCAGCAAAATCTGTGTGGCTCTTTTCAAATCATCGCAAGTATCAAACATAAGCACACCAATGCTTGTGTTCGGAAGCAGATCTGGGTATCTCGAGTGTGCTGTCACCACAGCATATATAAACGCCTCACTCAAGATATCAACATTGCCAGATGGATCAATTCCTGAGCATACATCCCGTCCCCCTACTCGGTTCCACTTTTCTGATACTGGAAACAGCCCAGTGATTAGTACATCGCCAGGAATGAAAATGTATTCCCCATCAAACTGTTCTTGGTTCCCGGCGTTGGGGGTGCACTTCGTTGTCTGACAACTGGGGCACCATGACATACATTTACTAGGTGGTAAAATGTCTGAAATATTACTCAACCAGGTGTCAATAGGTGGCGAGAGGTCAGTAAAATTACTTGTTTGGAAAGCCTGACCCTGTAAAAAAATAAAAGTTCGGCATCACTGTAACACTAGTATACATGTAGTAATAAAAAATAAGAAATAACTTATAATCAGCATAATGATAAAATACTTCAACACGAATGTCATCGACAGGAACGTTTCAGATTTCATTTGAAAGTTTAAGGACAATGGAACTACTGGCAATGAAATGAGGTCAGATTGTATCACTCGAATATAATGATTTGTTGCATTATAGGCTTAAAATAATAATGTACATGTTCATGATGTTGTCGTTTGCATGTAGATATGCCAGCACCTGTGTACGAACGAACCAGCGGTCATAACTTGAGCAACAGTCTCTCTTGAACAGTATAAATATTTTCTTCATTAATACTTGCACGGTTTTACTATAGGATTTAGAGACGTTCGCGCATGTATAAACCCCGATCATCACGCACACACTCGTATAAAGCCTCTTCCGTGAACAATGAAGTTTGGATGTTCATGCGCATGTGCGAACGCCACGGCCTAGCCAATCAGAATGTAGAGATTTTTACTAATTTAACATATCCACAGCAACAACAGCCAAACTTTGCGTCTCACAAAGGGTGTCGCTTTGGAGAGTTTCGCGCTGTTTCATTTGTAAAAGGACTATGTTTGTCTTACCTTTGCATAAGTTGATCCATGAACAAACAAGACTTGTACTTTGTATTGAAGCTCTACTAGTGATGAATTGATTATCTGGAAATTATATCTGGATGGTGTTCCGTCGAGAATTAAACAGCTTTTGTGAAAGCTAGTGCAATTCATTTGGTCTGCCACCTTTTCCAGATAGCGAAATGCATTAATCATCATATGGGTGGTTCTGTATCCGGTGACGTCATAGAAATGATTCTCAATAATACTAGAGGATATGTTATCACACGATATTGCGTCGGAAATTGTTTCGTTCAAGTACGAGCAATTGAACATGGACAGATAATATTCTCTGGTGAGTTTGCCTAGTGACGTCATATTCCACAAGTCTTTGGCAAAATAGCTAGGAATCCTCATATCTCGGTTGTATGTATCTTGGAAAAATAAACCATTAGTAGGATAGTTTTTGTCGTCATACGTTGCTATGGCAACCGTTGGTGCCTTCTGTGATGCATGTTTTTGAAACATGATTACACCGTCAGTTTTAACCTCAGGCAAACGACTGTTGTTGGTTGAGTCGAAACGGTCAAGCATAATGGACGAATGAACGCAAATATCATTGGCGTCGGCGAGTTTACGAAAGAGAGCATTTTTGAGGCGGGAATCCGGATGATCGTCGTATATTGTCGTGACGTAAGTCCAACTAAGTTGATTCAGGAATGGTATCATCATCTGAAATGTACCAAATAATTTTTATGAATAAATAATGAGCAAGAAAGACGTGTTCAGTAAAGAATTGAGTGTGTTCTTCTCAGTGATTTGACCACAATGATGACTCTACGGAAGACAGTAGTTGCCATAGCGGTAACACTTACATTGTTTTAATGTATAAGATTGTCACATTATATCCAACTAAATCAAATTGGTTTCATGAAGAAAGTTAGTAACTTTCTTCATGAAACCAACCAACGTTCGAAACTCCCTGAGGACACAGCCTATGTCTACAAACAGCGCAGTTTTTTTTATGTCTTCTCACAATAATTAAGGAACTATGGGAGTATTTTTATTAAGCATATGATTTTCTTCATATACTGTATAAGTGGATATTTTCGCGAGTAAAAAAAGTCGCGAATCGGCAAATACAAACGTTTCGCGTGTGGAAATCTTTGCGAATCTCCGAAATTAGTATCATTGTTATCTAATAGTAAAGTATATAAAGATATACTTTTGTGAGCGAGGAAAATAAAGCTGGTTGACATTTTCGCGTCCTTCCTGAATTCGCGAAATTCGCAAACATTTCCACGTCGCGAACTTTGCCGTTTTTACAGTATGCGCATACTGCTTTATGCATGCCACACATTATATGATAAACACTTGACACTCAACATGTACATATGATAAGACACAAACCTTAACATTGTGTAGAGAAGACAGTTCTAGATAGAGATCTCCAGTGGATCTGAAGTCCTCATCATCTTCTCGTCCATCACCTATCACTATAAACAGCTGGTCAAAATTGTAAGAAATAATCTCGTTGACTTCTTGCGTAGAATATGACATGATTCCTGAAAAAAATGTGACATAATATTTGATATCATAATGCACATATATCGTTGATTCCCCCACCCGTAGGCGACCGGCTTGCCTTGTGGATTCAGAAAAAAAGTGTTGGTTAAATCCGATCCTTCGTGCGAGGTGCTTTGGAAGTCGGCTATTATTCTGAGGACAAACGAAAGAAACCCGTTGAATGAATGCTTATTTGCTCTCAAAATCATTTGAACAAAAATGATAATAGTAATACATTTTTGTAAACACATTAGACATTGATGTGCACTGTACCTGAAATGTCGGTGAAATTCGACGTGTAGTCACATGACGATGCAGCAAGGCGATAACGTATAATTTCTGCAACCCGCTTCCTAGAACCACAGGTATCGTATATCTCGATTCCTGAAACAAAAAATATCATACTTGTTTATGTGATAAACCAAAAAGTATGTTCAAGTTTTGCTTAATTTCTGGAGGATTTTTTGTTATTTATATGTATTAGATACACTATTATTCTTATGTAACTCGCTGATTTGATTGGTCAAAAGCGCTGCACGCGCGGGTCCGCAAGTACCGATGATGACTAGAGCTACACAATATGACTTTCAGACAAATCAACAAAACTACTTTGTATGCTCAACATAGGTTTATAAATATGTATTATTATTATAAATAAAGACTTTGAAATGACGAATCTTGAAATATTAAACTTTAAAGCCAAGTTGTCAAATCGTGAATACATGGTTTCAGGTTGGCAGGATGGAGACTTATATGAATAGAGAAATCTCCAGTGTTCTTTTGTGTAAATTTGCGGAATTAATCATTCTTTCTAGACATTAGTTCAGACAATTCAGTGAAGCTCGCGATACCTGACTAAGCTAATGATTATAATAACTCGCATTGGATGAGATACAAACGCATATACTACATGTATAATCATATTGATTTACGGAAGTTTGATGACACACCACATTTATATCCAATCTTTCACAGCGTTTTTAACGCTAGCATCGACTGCATTGTCTTGTCCGCACGTATTATTATTCATGTTATTAATCTGAATTCTCCGTGAAGCAGTCATCGAGAGTGATTAATATTAGTTGCAAAACTGATTCACCATCGATGTTAAATAAATACGACTAAAAACCACCGGACTTTCGCATAAAATGTTTGAATTCTTGCTTGAGGTATCAACATACAGTGTACGTACTTACCATTAGTGAGAACAACCCGTTGATCAACTGTGTACTGTAGAATGAGAGCCAATTCATAAATATCCCAGTCTATATCTGAGCAAGTTGTACCATCGTAATGGCGGTGAATATCTAGAAATATCAAGATGGACGAGGTGTTTCCATGTGAAGCTAAGATAGGTTCAAGGTGTGAGCTTTTTGGATTGTTTTGTTGAGCGCATGAGACGGCAACAAGTAGGGTAAGAACCAAATGCCACATCTTGAGTTTTTCTGAGAATATGACTGCTATAGTATGGACCTGTAAAGAGAGAAAATAATGGTTTTAAAGCAACATATATATAGTTCAGATTTTGCTCTTGGGAGTTTAAGCTTTATCACTCATTTACGGATTGGGATAACATGGGGTTTTGCTAAACTAAGTACGAATCATGTGCAATTCTGTTAATGTAAATATTTCCTTGAAATGGTTTGTTTGGATTGAAAAATACAATAGCACCCCTGACCTAGATAACGAACTATGTGGTCAATATTTTGCAAAACATGTTTTCATTGGCTGCCATCTCTGAAGGTTACATAGTTAAGGTTAACAATAAATTGTACATCTTTTTTTCAATATGGCCTTCTATTAACAATATAAACACGCACAAACAAACAAATTAGTTCGAGTAAAGCGTAGTTCTAGTCAACCGAAGTTGTGTTCAGTATATATGAATTTTTAAAACGTATAACGTACACAAGCATACATACAAACATACAGGATAATGACATCAAGGTGATTTCGAAAAGTGGATAAAATATCAACGAATTGTAAGGTAAAACAAAACGAAATACACCATGTAGATAATTAGCATACTAGAACAATCAGTAATACGTACATATTCGGATGAGCAAATACTATTCGCCCACAGCAATTCTTGTGTCAAATCTACCCCGATATCACCAAATTTTATACTAAATATTAAAAAATTCGTACCATATAATTAGATTTGCTGTAGGGATATCGTTGTGACACACATAATTTATTGCATGAATAATCACAAATTACTCCGGCGAGTTTGCATGATTTTATTTTACAAACGAGTTAAATACATTCAGTAATATGTGAACATGGTCATGAAGTACCATTTATACAATAACTTAAACATATGTACACATTTAATCACGATGGTCATCATTGTAAAGCAATTGTGACTTCAACTGCTATTTTAATTGAGTGATATTTATTTAAAAATCACTAAAAATGTGTCAATTGTACACAGGTGCCCCCACTTTATCCCCTATTCAATGCCTATAACTCTACTTTCCATTGGCGGAGAAGGACGCGATACCCCCTAGTTCACAGCTTAACATGCTGATATTATCAAGTTTGAAGATATGAACGGCGCAAATATTATGGGACGGACTGACGGACGGACAAGGGTCAATCTAAGTGCCCCCATAATTGTATGGGGACACACAAACAATACACCAGTGTTATTACAATTCTGCAATACCATTATTGACATTTCGACACTGAAAAGGTAGACATCCGTTTTACCACAGTTCTATATCCTTGATTATTACATAATTTTCTCGCGAAGTTGCGCAGCTTGTTTTGACAAGCAATGTTGTTTTTATCACAGACAATATATTGGATCGTGAATGCAAAGAATGTATAGATGCGTACAATAAATATTTTGCACTTGTTGTGTGAGAGAGATAACTATATCACGTGACTCCAATTTTACCCACGGGAGTCATATGTTTATTTATTCAGTCCGTCCGTCAGTGTTTAGGGCGCTATGCTGTCACCAAGGAGGTCTGGGTTTCAATACTCGGGCTGGGCAAGTCAAGTCCTTTCGTGAAATTTGGCTACGGTCATTTGTCCCCCACCTCGGATACAATAGGAGAAGTTATCAGCAGCTAGTTGAAGGGCAAGTGAGTATTGGTCGGTAAGCAATGACAAGAAAACTGGTTTGGTCAACTGACCGCTTGTATACGTGAAATATGGGTGAAAAGTGTATTAACAGTAACATCTCATTTACAGACCACCTGAAAATTAAGACAACCTCATTAATAAAACCATATTTTCGTGGACACGTTTCATTTATTTTTCTTTCATACGATTATTAACTCGATAATTTGAACACCTAACAACTAAGGCCGAACCAAAGGTGGTCCCATCAGTTAGGTTTAGCTGTAGATATAGAGATAGTTGTTTCTCTTGTGATATATTGTCAAGGCGCCAGAAGCTATAATGTGCCAATACTATATACCGGTAATATATATCTATACAGATGAGCACACATCATCTCAGCAAGAACTGTAAAACTATCAACATATAATCTCGCAAAAATATTTACTTATAGTCCGCCTAGACATTTTGTTCCCTTACACGCAAATATCATTGATTGTATTTGAAGTGCGGAAATGAGACAGAACAACAATATCTACCAGGCGCGTAGCTAGAGCAACAGTGTAACAGAAGCATCTACCAGGCACGTAGCTAGAGCAACAGTGTAACAGAAGCATCTACCAGGCACGTAGCTAGAGCAACAGTGTAACAGAAGCATCTACCAGGCACGTAGCTAGAGCAACAGTGTAACAGAAGCATCTACCAGGCACGTAGCTAGAGCAACAGTGTAACAGAAGCATCTACCAGGCGCGTAGCTAGAGCAACAGTGTAACAGAAGCATCTACCAGACACGTAGCTAGAGCAACAGTGTAACAGAAGCATCTACCAGGCGCGTAGCTAGAGCAACAGTGTAACAGAAGCATCTACCAGGCGCGTAGCTAGAGCAACAGTGTAACAGAAGCATCTACCAGTCACGTAGCTAGAGCAACAGTGTAACAGAAGCATCTACCAGGCGCGTAGCTAGAGCAATAGTGTAACAGAAGCATCTACCAGGCGCGTAGCTAGAGCAACAGTGTAACAGAAGCATCTACCAGACACGTAGCTAGAGCAACAGTGTAACAGAAGCATCTACAAGGCGCGTAGCTAGAGCAACAGTGTAACAGAAGCATCTACCAGGCGCGTAGCTAGAGCAACAGTGTAACAGAAGCATCTACCAGGCGCGTAGCTAGAGCAACAGTGTAACAGAAGCATCTACCAGGCGCGTAGCTAGAGCAACAGTGTAACAGAAGCAACGGGGGGTTGTGGGAGTACCGACGGAAAAACTTACCCCACGGGCGAGATTCTAATAAGGTGTTCACTGTCATTCACAATCGGATCACCTCGGCTATTTTTTAAATAGTATGGAAATTGCCGAGATGTTGCGATTGTAACCCTGAATTAGGCTAAGTACTGGTTAGAAACCAAGACATTAGTCATGACGAGTGATAAATACACGTTGCTACAGGGGGTTCCATTTGACCATTGAGTTGACCCTTTGACCCCTGGAATTTCCTAAAAGTCACATGTTGACCATCAGGATTCTGACTGAAGGGGGTCAATTTCCCCCTTAATTATAGGTAATTTGGCTAAAATGGTAATATCCGGTCAAAAAGTATTAAAATGAGCCTCGAGATTCAGCACCTAGTGGGAGCCCTGTGTTATAACTTGCTATACGATCGTTGTAAAACACAAGATTAAACTATTAAATACAATGTAGGCCTATAGGCAAGAAGTACATGTTAAGCATTTATAAATGTTCAATGGCTAGTTGTATGAAGGTATTATGTCATTCGGAAGCTGTAGAGCGTTGATAACATAGAATGTATGATATATACACGAACACAGGTACAGACTCTAACATATAAATACAGTAAAACCTGAATAATAAGAGCACCCTTTGGACCCTTGAAAACTGGTCTTTATATTGAGGTGGTCTTAATAATGAGGTTGAATAAGGAGCAAAACAGTAAAAATGTCAAAATGGACTTCAAAGTTGTGTTCTTAATTTCGAGGTGGTCTTTTAGGGATGTTTTACTGTATTACAATAAATGTATCGTCAAATTCCAACTTGTTCACACATTTGCATGCAACAACAAAATGTCACATCTTTCAACACCAGAGACAAGTTGATAAAAGTCACATACACAATGTACTTTGTATGTCTGTATGTATATAACGTGATACTGATAGATCAGTGGTGTCTGGTATTTTTCCATGGTGTTGTCATAGCGATATTTGATGACATGTTTCCAACATGAAGTCTTTATTGAATTAAGCTTATTCTACGGAACCTTGTTAGCGACTTCGTTGCTATGTGTCGTCGCCATGGCGTCGCGCGCTAAAAAGTACTGTACGGCGCGAGCACGAATGCAAAACGACACTAAAAGTATACAAGTGTTATAGTAACTGCAGGAATGACTATACATTGATTTTTCATCAAGTTAGACAGTAATATTGTAGTCAAGTGTCTATGTATCTATATCACTATACTGCCGCATGTCTCTTATGAGTGTTATGTGCAGAATATTTCAACACGGTATATCAATGTCTGTACTTTACAAAACGATAATTTTACCATTTTCTTTATTTCCTTTTTATCATCCCCTGATGACCAAATTTGAAAGATAATATATTTAAGTATCCATGTTAAACTGACTGTTGCTTATTATGTTAATAAAAACTGTACATGTGTTTATTTTGAACATGGATCATTACGGACTATTTCAAATTTGTAAATTGTATATAACTATGTTGTGAAATAAAACTTGTTCTTCTTCTATGGGGAGGGTGCACGAGAGATGTTAGTTTAAACGAAAGATAGCATCTAGGAAAAGGTACTTCTAGCAAAAGTGAGATGGGATAAAAACTCGGGTTTATTAAAATGTTCATGGACTTGTGTCAAGAGTAATAATCCGAATATAACGGTAGATGGTCAGTAGCTTAAGTCAGGCCACTGCCTGTTTGAAGGCCTCAATGTCAGGTTGGGTTGATACACTAGCAGACACTTTGGTGCCGTAGAACTGCATTATTATACAAGATTGATTGAAAAATGGTATCTGTCCTACATGGTTATCAATATAATCCGCAATAAACAGTTACGTTAATTCTCAGAATAGAATACAATATACATTGTACTAGTACTATGTACAGTCGGACCTAGTTTATTCGACAACTTTCTATCCAAATACTCGGTATCATCCGAAATAAATATCAGGTGACGATATATCTTCATATGCACGTTGAATTGAAATGGGCTATTCGAAACCATGTATTATTCGAAATAAAATTTCGGACCCGATAAATTCGAATGAACGAGATCCTACCGTATATTTATTCGGTATAAAGTCGAATTTGCCGACAGCTTACAGCAGGTCTCACCATATCTACACGTACAGATAAGAAGCAGAGATAGACATTGCATCTATGATATCATGCTTTAAAATGCAAAACGTCGCTTCAAATTCATGAGATTTTGATTTCAAACCTTTGTGAATTTCAATAGAAATGAACCGTTTTGAAAATAGCGGTTTCAAGAGAAAAACGCTTGAAATTACAACATTCTATAAATTGTAACAATATCTCTACAAAATCAATATAAATACACTGCATGATAGCTTGCATAAGATGATAGATACAGAAAGTGTGAAATCTTTCACAAGAAAATCTTTACAAAACTCACATCAGACCATTATTATAGAATTGTTCGCTTACGGATCATCTACCTACCCAGGTGACCAAACTTTAAGCCGTTCCGAGTCGGATTTTAGAACGGAATTTTCTAACTCTTCCGACCCGAATTTAAGCCCTTCCGAGTCGGATTAATTTTGTGTTATTTTTCTCTTTTCTCAACAGGCGCATACGGGAACATTCTACAGTAAAACCTCACTTAAAGACATCCTCGATAATAAGACAATCTCAAAATTAAGAACACATTTTTGAAGATCATTTTTTGTTCCTAATATTCAACCTCAATATTAAGACCACATCAATATTAAGACCACATCAATATTAAGACCACATCAATATTAAGACCACATCAATATTAAGACCAGTTTCCTAAAGGGTCTCAATGGTGGTCTTATTGTTGAGATTTTACTGGAAATAAAAACTGATCTTAGATCAAAAGATCCATTTTAAGTAGTGTGTTTAGGAACATCACACACAAACAATTTACTTAGGATGACCTAACAGTGAATTAATTGACAAATCAAAGACTCAATTTTCGGTGAATTATGTAGATATTTCTAATACGCCACGGTAGATGAGCTTTTATTATTTACATTACATTATGAATGTTATCTAACGAAAATTGAGAGATGAGCTTTAGGAAATACACGGTTAACAAACGTAAAAACAAACAAAATGGCCTTCAATCACTGAAAAGAACAATAAGGCCATTCTTAGAAATGTTTGTTTGTTGTAGATATATACACAAAGTTGGTGTGTATATATATTCTAAGGTGTAAGTAGCTTATTTTTATATTATTTCTGATTATTACATAATTGGGCACACACTACTGCGCGGATGAGCCAACAAATTTACCGGAGACAATTTCGGCGGATCGGAGTACCGCAAATTAATTTTTAGGGAGGCCTAATCAGAAATGTTCTACACAGCTACATTATCATCGATACACAAATATTTTTTTTGGAAATTAATTCACAGAGAATTGTTAGTATACATTCAATATTTAAGATATCCCCCATAATACTTGAGTATGAACTTTCTGTAGTACAAATTATTTGTACCTTCACTCTTTGTCAATAATACGGCCCCTAAATTGATTCAATCATAAGTAAACTATCAGTCATAATATACAGACATAAAACAGATTATTCATCATATATCATTGATATTTTTTTATTACTGTCAAACATTGTTTTGTATTTGGGCATAGCGTATGCAACAGCGGGATAACAACTCATTGACTGCATTGTATTTAGCACACGTGATACACATATGGATATTTGCCGGGAGGGGGGGGGGGTGCAGCAGACCCTGTGGTTATAGACAAACTACGAACTGCAACATTTGTTCCCAAATACCCATTCCTGGAGCAGAGAGTATTGTCAAAATACCCAGGGTATATGAGATGTTATAGGTTAACAAAACACGGTTACGTTAACTATCCGTTCTTGACAATTCTTTTTACGGGGGGGGGGGGGGGGGGTTGTGAACGGATACGTCAAAAACCAGACCGTCGGGAATATCGTGTCGTCTTAGCCCGCCATATTCCAGAGGACAAAAACATTGGTATGTACTTTACCACAATGACATGTTTACGCTCTCAACAAGCAGTCGTTTGAACTCTGAATAACTGTTTGAGACAGTTTATTGAATTATGTCAATCACATTACCCTAACTGTATCAACACTCGAGACGATCAATTGACTCGAAGCCACATCTTGGTTTACGATGATATCTGAGATTTTTTAATACTAATAGGATTAAGCAACATCGCCACCAATGATAAATAATGTATTAATGTAGCTAACAAGATTGTTTGGCAGACGAATCGAGAAATCTCTGTCTGTTCAAGACAATCGATGTCAGACGCTTGCAAATCTTGCGATATTTCTATCGAGGGCTGACCAAACATTATTGCACGAAAAATAACTTGAAAATAAAGATTTGTAATTGAGAAGTTTTGATTATAAAACGCTTATATACTCGTTTGATGGTTAACATTATTTTTTATTTGATGCGAAAGAGTTTTTTGGACTAAGCCTTGAAGAAATTACAAATGGATGACATTATAAAAGTCGAATGGCGACTTATTTAATGTGAACGTATCGAATATTGTAGTAGTGCATACTTGTTTTATTAAAGTATAGTAAAACTAACCTATTTAATCATTAAATGAGTCATTAAAATTTCAACACTGTTTGACAGTTGACACGCTCTGAAAATTACCGCATAAAATTGTATTTTGATATCTCATGCTACAGAAATGTATTGTTATATGTTTAAAAGCTTACCACACGTAGCATCAAGTGACACATTACAACGGGTTATAAAAATATAACAAATTAAGTTACTTTTTAACCACCCCTCACTCTGTTAATCATTAATGTTGATGCATATAAGTGTCATAGTTACCGCATACACATACATGAATAAAACACCTGTCTGGGTATGAGTACAGGAAACATGCTACAGGAAAACATGAGATATCGAGGCCATCCTACAAAATGTTTGTTTGCATCACCTCGACCGGCACACTGAGATTGACCCGACTCAACGTACGTGTTGGGTCTTTCGTGAAGTATTTTTAGTGTCATTTCTCCCTTTTTGTAACATGCGTGTACAGAAAAGAAATCTAAAGAATGTTATCAGCCTAACAGATCATCTCAAATATGGTGAAATGAGGGGTTCCGAAAACAAATATTTTATTGACGGCCTTAAGTACTTTTATAAATAGACTGCACATTAAACTGAACAGTTCAGCAAAGTGTTTTTCAAATAACTTTCAAAACGGATGCCGACAAAAGACGTAATTCTAAAGAAGCAGTTTAATATGCTCTGTACTAAAACACTATTGTTGTCAGAGTAAAACATGCATGTTAATTTATATATGCATTAATTAATTTAAATTTAGTCATTATGAACATTAATTATCATACTGTTTATCGTTTGCTGTTATTGCGGGAAGTTTATTGGCCAAATCTATGTTGTGATAACATAAATGGGTGTTGTTTGTGCGTTTACTACATGAACAGTAACACCTCACATAAAGACCACCTCAATAATAAGACCACCTCAAAATTAATAACACAATAGACCAATAGACATTGTGTACACATAGCTCGATTTCTAGGTCGGGGTGCTACTCTTTCAATCATTGTATTTCAAGGTAATACAGTGAAACCTCACTTAACGATCACCTCAATAATAAGACCACCTCAAAATTAAGAACACATTTTTCAAGTCCATTTTCACCGTTCTGCTCTATATCCAACCTCAATATTAAGACCTCAATAGTATAACAGGTTTTCTTGGTTCCAAGGGTGGTCTTATTATTGAGGTTTACTGTATTACACACTAATACATAACGTAAGGGTATAAACTGGAGATTAATTCATACCAGCGAGGGGGTAGCTAACTAAACTGATACGCAAGTGAATTCTCACAATCGTCAGAGATACAGTTATGCCTCCATTTTCACACAGGTGTTTGACTCGTCAGCTCTATCACCCCATTCCTTATATAACACATGTACGAATATATATACATTATATCAGGAATGAGGTGATACATTCAAAGAATTATTTTTATTTTCTGACAAAGCATATGAGTCAAACACCTGCGCATTGTCATTGTTCGTCGATCACTTTTAACTAGCTAATAGTTCTAGTTCAAATTAAAAAAAACTGTTCACGTCCTGTTCCGCTGGTATGGTAAATCAACTTTTAATGTGCATACACGCCCTACAACTATGACTAGCTTTCTTCGATATGAGTACATGTATATTTTATAATTTTCTCATTGCCATTTTTCTTTCAAACTTTAGATATATTGCAAGCCTGTCCCATTATATACAACGTTTTGCAGTTCTCACGTATTTAAAATATTTACGATCATATTAAAACGTTAAATGGTTACTTATCATACATGCCATACAGATAGTATAACTATTTCTCCTTGCCATTTGCTTATAAAGTATCTCATATATACTCTTTATTTCCACTTTTCAGTGATTTTACATGTACATAGGTTTATACATAGTTATACAACACAAAGAGAATTACATTATGAAATATATACATGATAATGCAACAAGAAATAGGGAATCACATGATGAAATATTTAGATGATGATGCATAACGAAATATAGGAATCACATATATGTAATAATAATATGTTTAGTTTCCTCCAGATTGAGATTACATATAACAGAAAACTATGAAACATATATACAACAGAATGACAAATAGTCAAAAACATAATTACATGTACATGTATAAACATATGAAAGCGCACATATAATTTATCTACAAACACAAAAGAGTTCCATGTGACTATATACGCTTATTAAGCCAGCCTAGCTCGAAAACGAAACTGCTAGGCTTTAAAACTATACGTAATCTTGATATACCTGTACATGTATAATATTTTCACATGTTTTACCAATAATATCAATAGCTTAAACCGAAATCGAAATGTTTAAGACATTGTTATGGTGAACATGGAGAGAGATGGTGTTTAGTAACTATTGTAAAAACATGAAGTACTAAATACATATATACATTTCAAATAATATTGGGTAATACGAAATAAATATATAAACACTGCGTTTATACCTGTTTAAAACAGATATAAAGTCTTCTATGAATCATGTCATACATTGTTTATTAAACGTAATGTAGAATGTATGAAATTGCATACGTCTAGCGTATATTCAGGGCACATGTTCAAATTGTCACTGTTTATTATACTGAGAAGAAAGTTTTCTCCACTTTGGTGCAGCAAGTTAACACTTAAAGCAGGTGAATAGTAATTAGCTATGGTTTTGACAAAGTGTGTTCGATTTTGTTTCGGTAGAAGGTGTTGGCATTCTGTGATCACATGTCGGTATAAGTCTAAAGTTTGGTTTGAACACAGACTACAACATTGGTCATTTGTTCTGTTATAAGCACACGTAATCACCCGTGCTGTCGTCATCGCATTTATGATATGTTTTCGAGTGGTTGCTGATTGCCATATCGGAGACGGGATTATTTCGAGTTGGGAAGCTCGCAGTCGGATGAAATCTGGATTTTCCCTCGTTCTTTCGGTCCAAGCACTATCGTGGTAATTGTTAATTTGCGTATGTATAATTTTGACCCACATTGATTTTGATGGAAATTCACAAGTGTCAAGATATTTGTCAATGTAATGGGTAAGCGAATATTTATAAAGTAGGATATACATATCCGGAATAAACCCAGTTTGATTTTTGTATCCACGTATGGCAAATAGATGTAAGCGGAAGTCGAATATCTTTCGTGAAAGAAGTTGTGTAGGCATCGTGCACAATTTGTGAAGGAATGTTAATTTTCTTAGGTCAATTAGTGCGATTATAGGTCTCCATCCGAGAATACTCAATGCGTTGTCAGTTCTTGTTCTTGTCGGTAAGTGTTGTATCTTTTTTGCACACAGGCGGATAAATCGTTCTGTACTTTGTATATCTGACAAAGTCATATTATTCCAAAGTTCAGCACCGTATAAAGCGATTGGTAATGACACTTTTTGGATGATTGAGCTTAGTGTCAGAGGATGTATATCACCAGTGTTTGTTTCAATGGTAAGTAATGAGAACAAAGACGCTCGTGCTTTTTTAATTCTAGAATCAATGGCTGATGTGCACTTCAACAGCTCACATACATGCGATATAATTCGGTGTTTAAACAATCACAATAGAAAATTATCCCCTTTTTGTTGTAAGAATATCAAAACAACGAGGCATGAAGGATCAATTTGTCACAAATTACTAACGGTTCGTAAAGTGTGTATATCCTATGCATCCACAGGCGGTAATTTGCTGTGTGTGGAGTTTACGCTCGGTGAAAAGTTTGTCATTAAAACATCTCTGTCCTATGAATCATTTCAACTCTATCATTAACATGATTTTTCTAGCGATATCGTTTTATTGTCAAAACTACCTTTAAGTAACTCTACCGTGTTATTTTTACATTGAACAGCAGAAAGCGTATAGTACTTTCACTGATTTATTAATGCGTTTTTCCCTATCCCATAAATTTTGTAACATATGTCATCACGTAGCGGAAATATTGTGCCGTTCTGTTGAGCTACATTGTTAATAATATCATTCTTTCTTTAATTACAGCATTTAACATGATTTACACATCAATTACATAAAAAGAACCCATTTTCGAGACGTTTACCTTATGTAGACTACGTGCAAATTACACAATAATTGTATGATTTAAGCTGAAACAGTTTAAAACCGATCAAAACATTATTGTAAAAATATTTCTTTTGAAGCCTTGAATCTAATACATGTATAGAAATGCATGTGGAATCTATTAATATTACCATATACAGTAAAACGTCGCTTAAAGACCATCTCAATAATGAGACCACCTCAATATTAAAACTAAAGTTTCAATTCCATGTTCACTGTTTGCTCTTTATTCAACATCAACATTAAGACCACCTCAATATTGAGACCAGCATTCAAGGGTCCCAATGGTGGTCTTATTATCGAGGTTTTACTGTACGTGCTTTTAGCACCAATGCGTAACTGAGTATCACCCACGAATCTATTTGAATGGCTCCATAGCTGAAAATGCATTGAGCACTAACAATTGTAACCAATATTACTACTGATGATATCTCCAGGAACTTGGGTATACAATGTCTACTTGATACTTGTACTACAGTCAAACACGCGTTCTAAGACCATCTATCAATAAAATCAACATGCTTCTTTCGTGTAGAAAACGATCATCTATATAATAGTGTTTATTAAAGATGTATCTGGCTCATCTCAACATAAAATGTTTGAATTGGCTTCATCCAGTATTGTTGTTACATTGACTAAAACATCTCTAGTAAGAACCATTGCAATGTATAACCGATTGAAAATATCTTTCTTTACCATACTACTGTCAGACAAAACTGGTAAAACAGCCCGATTGTTAAAAGAACTGGATTTGTCATACCGAAGAATCTTCATCATCAGATAAACCGATAGTTATCGATGCGAGCGTCGCTAATTAGTGGCCACGGTGGTCGGAAACACCCGAAAACACTCGGAAGCCTTCGTGATTTACCGATTTATGATATGATTTCATGATCTTTACCGTTCACGACTTAATTAGCCACCCCGCTGTGTTTAGCCAGCATAATGAAATTGCCCCGGGCAGTACTAATTTTTCAGAATGTATATATTATACATTCATGATACTTATATTGTAGCCTCTAACGTTAAGTATGATACATGTATTTCTCTGGTTAAGTGCGCGTTTAATGAATAATGTTGTATTGTAATTTTTATGTATGTGAGCGAATTACTTGTTTTTCATATACAAGATTGTCTGTCGTTTAAGTGAAATTAATACTTAAATTAGTTCCTTACTTTTTTATCAATTGAATGATGCGGCTATACTTTTCAATGATTTCGAAAGGTGATTTAACTGATATTAATTCGTGAATCTACAGGGGTAAACCAGTGTATTGTACTTTAAACGGTGATTTAGAATGCAGTATTACTGATTCGGATAGAACAAGCTGACCACCTGCCTAAATAGACAGATAATTAATAAAAAAACACGAAACAAAATTATGTTCTCTTAATATAATTTTATAATGTAATGTCTTACATTCCACTACATTTATGAACTGTAGTTCATGAAAAATAAATGCATCAAATACTATATACATGAAACCCGAAAATTAATTGGTGGAAAACTGATGTATTTAGCAAACAAAGAATCTCTCGTATCACAAGACCATCGAAAATAATACCTACAATTATATTCTGGTGACACTGTTATGGCCCTATATACATGTTTAAGTTACGAAATTAAGGGAAATGTGTTGTTTCAGGGTACCGAGTTTAAAACGAATTTCTCAGAAGCTCTGCGATCTTTTCTTTTTTTCTTAATTTTGTTTTTATTCCCATACGGACCAACATTTCCTTCATTTTTTCCACTGACATAGTATTGAATACAAGGTATTGATACGAAGATATTACTTGTGATCCGAATGTCAACACCTATAGGTCATTTTCGTTTTTTATATGCACAGTATATTGTTCACATATTTGTCACCTTTTATTGTTTTGTCAATTAGGAGTCAGATACTTTATGACACTTAGTTGTAAAAACAAGCAAGGGTTTTTTATTATCACAGGCGATAGAAACCCCATCTAAAATGATGTTTATACAATTTAATGCAAGGTTTCATGACACGATGTATTCCTTAAAACAATAAATTTGCAGTTTTGGCAGCAAGCAACTGAATGTCAAAAATTCATTTTAATTGTAACTACTATGTATAACTATGCAAACGGTCACAAAATACAGTTCTGCGGTAAAAATTATTTTTTATACGATTTCACCAAAAGCCACATTTATTAAATATATAAGTTATGCAACTATTTGTCTAAATAATTGTAACATCTGTATAATTTACAAAATTAATAACATTAATATAATAATATTCACATTTAGATATAAAATTAAACAATATCATATAAAAACATATTTATTGTAATCGAATTATACTGTTTTAAAGTTCACACCTTACTGAATAAAAATTCAATCTAATGAACCAAACCAATATTTCATTTCAAGGCTATTCTATAAAAAGTCACATTTCCCCTAAATTCTTCCCTATAAAGCGCACTAATTTGTTAATTAACAGCTTGTATAATCGCTGCTGGACCCCTAGTGTGCCCGTCCGGAGCTCAAGAGCCATAAAACTTCGGTAATATTCGGTCATACTCGGACGGTCTTCCGAACATTTCCGAACGTGGTAAAAAAACATACCATATAATTTTAAAGTGAAAAAAGACCATTTTCCTCTTTAAATATTTTCACCAAATAAATACCGATTGACAGAGCAATAGTTATAGTTTATGAGTCCATTTGCATTTTGTTAATATCATTAACCGTTTTTAAATGACATTAAGTTAATTTCAGACTAATTTTTTTCCGCCTATATATTCTATAAAGCACTGGTAGCTGTTTTAAAGTTTAAAAAAGACCATTTTACTTTTATTTTAAATAAAAGGTAAAATATTTGAATGAATGGGGAATATTGAAACATTACAAAACCGTTTGCATTTATTTGATATCTTTAACGGATAAAAAGTTATACCAGTTTAAAGTTAAAATCCTTCATATTTCTATATAGGCATTTTTGCGCAGTATCGATTATCGGATGATGAGAATTCTGCCACATGTTTAATTTTATGATGTACAAATATCTTTCCTCAACAAATACGGATCAGTACACTGAGTTCATTCTTTGTTAATGCATGTTTATTGATGTTTTAACAATAGGAAATATTTTTCCATGTTTATTTAGGTAAACAAATAAACAAAAAATGAGCATATAACATTACTTTAATTGCTGAAAACTGTCCAATTGATAATCAATAATTTAATATATGCTTCATTGAACGATATTGATTACAGAATGAAACCTTGTGAACAGAAATTAACTTATAGATTTTTCCGGAATCATTGGGTTCTCGCTTAATACTAAACATACAATATTAACCAGGCGTAACGTTCGAGGGAATAAAGCGCATGACTCTATGCATACCCAGCTTTCCGTGAGTTCGACCCCTGCGTTAAGGGGGTTTAATCACGAACTTCACAATGCTTGAATTTGGCTCGAGTACTGGTTAGTAATACAGGAAGCAATCATCGAGAGTGATTGGTATAACTTGTAAGAACTTGTTTCACAATCGAGGAAACATCGAGATTTAATCAAACATAAAGCTATGCAAGTGATTGTTCTGTTCAGACGAATGGTAATGATCCGGCGGGAAGCTGTACTGAGGCAGACGGAGACACTTGTTATCATCAATATGTCTTCAGGTCCAGAATATAATGCAAGCAATCATAACATCATTTTAGTCCGGCGAAAATAAATTTGTTTGCTCACTTGCTCGTTTTTTTTGTTTGTTTTTGTTAATTCCATCCTTCTTTCGTTCATTCCATCCTCCTCCCTCTTTCGCTCCCTCTCTCTCTCGCGGCTTATTCCTTCCTTTCTTACTAGCCCTCCATCTACCGTTACCTTCTCCCACCTTTTCTTGGTCATTTTCTCACTCCTAATACCCCCTTTCTCTTTCCCGCGTACATTTGTTCGTTCCTTCCATCCTTTCAACTTTCCTTCTCTCCTTCCGATCGCACCATTAACGTTAGATTCCTCACAGTCAATTTTCTCATACATGTTCATTGCATTCATCAAGTTATTTCTGACTTGTCGACTGAGATACAATATAAATTCACGTAAGACATTATCAATATAGTTGGTAAAATACATACATACATACTTCTATATAATCACAATATGGTCATTGTACCATAGCCAAGTATACTCACAAAATGATGAGCACTTATTGTTCAAAAAGTAGAATATTTACCTGAGAATAATAATCCGCATTTGTATTTATGAATGAATCGAAATAAACACAATACTACCGATAGATATGTGCATATTACTCCCCATTCAAAACAGTTATGTCTTCTTTAGTACAGATAATAATAGTATGTAAATCGCTATATACTGTCATCAGCGGTGGGAGATATAATGCAGAGAAATTCCATTCTCGTGTTACATCAATAAAATACTCAAATACCAGTCTGCATTTACGTAAGGAACATAATCCAGTATGGCATCGTCAAAACTATTTCTTTCCGTTTTACGGTGAAGAAATACTGAACCTTGAGTATTCTACTGCATTATTAACTAGTTGTGTAGCATTAAGGAATAAATTAACAATATACAACTCACGTTGGCAGGTTGCAGCGTTAACTAATAGCAAGTCAACTGTGAGATCGATACTAGCAATAGAAATCTCATGTAATAAGTTTTCCGTCTCATTTATTAGAGATGCTAGATTTGTCTACAAGTCTGTGTATTTTGATGCGTTATTGTCTGAACCAGAGACAATCTTCCCGTATCTGTCGTATATGCTAAGCAAGTATCACAGTACGGTGATTGAAACGAGCTGTGTTATGTTTTTATTGAGTTTAACGCTATTTTTCAACACTGTATTTCAGTTACACTTGGCGGGCAGTTTTCTTAACCAGATTTCCTGAAAATCTTTATCAACCAGTATACCTATTAGCCATTCAGCAAGCAGTTGATCACTTCTCCAAATGAATCAGAGGTGGAGGACAAAATGACTGTAGCTAAATGTCACGGAAGTACGTGACCTGCCCCGCCCTGGAATTTAACCCGGTCCTTCCGGGTGACAGCCCAGCGATCTACCAAATGAGCTAATTTGATGGGCTTGAAACCAACCACGATCAACGAGGGATGGTCATAAAGTTATTAGAAACGCGTTGTAATAACGTTAAACATTTTAAAATCTGACATGTACTTGTGTTATTACGGCCTATGTACGCGGACTTAATGGTTGTCCCTCGTCAAATATCACCAAGAAATAACGTGATAAAACTCTACTTGGTCCCAGCTTGAAAACTTGAGATCGGTCTTAATGCTCAAAACTGATCCTTGTTCATCCTCAACTTATTTCTGTCGAAAACATATTGTTGCTATCTCGGTCAGATTAAAATCATTTCCACCAAAACGCTTCGCCTTACTGTGAGGAAGATCATGAACTTTAGACAGATTGTTCCTACATGCTTTAGTACAAGTTCAGATTACTTATGTCACATACAGAATGCTTCATGACTACAAGTAGTTTCATACTATAAATACAATTAATTTGTAGAAAACTGAAAACAATGAGACACCAAGGATATTGCATCCAAAAATTGGACTATGTAAAAGTCATATGATACCCCTATATGTCCATAAACATAATTACCATATTTGCAAACATGAGACCGAATCGGTTACCTTTCAAAAACCGAGGAAAATAGCTAAAAAGACGACGGTTCTCACTCGTGTATTTTGTAAACCTATCTTCAAATCATACGTTTTCTCTCTTAAGTATTTTTTATCTATATATCGACATTCCATGAGATTACGAAGCGTACAAAGTCAACCTTTACGTTCCGCTTAATTACGATAATAATTTCATCAAATTAATTTACAACCATAACGTCTAGCATCTGACGATTTTTTGTTGATTGATGTGAACATACCTCATCACATTGACAAATCTACACTTGTGTAGTTACATACGTAAAGACATACACTGAGGGTCGCTTGTTGATTTTTTCTGTATACATGTACGAGGTAATTTCCTCTCGTCACCTGGGTTATATTTCAAGTCTTTGATTAACGATGTAATCTTTGAAGTCGGTCATAAGTTTGTTAATTTACAGAAGAACTGAACGTAAAGTGCAACGCCTTATGGGAGCGCACATTGTGGCTGTTGTAGAAAGGTTGTTGCTCTGTACAGGTTAAATGGATAGGAAAGTCTTATATTACTGCAGAAAACATATATACAATAAAACCTCATTTATAAGACCACCCTTGGGACCTTTGAAAATTGGACTTAATATTGAGATGGTCTTAATATTGAGGTTGACTAAAGAGCAAAACAGTGAATAATGACTTGAGAATAATGTTCTTCATTTGAGAGGGTCTTATTATTGAGGTTGTCTTTAAGTGAGGTTTTACTGTAGTAACTGTGTTTTGTTTGAAGAGAGGTTGTTACTCTTCTTACTAAGAAGTAAAGTACACGGTTGTTGAAGAAAGGTTGTTACTCAAGACAGGGCGGCGCTCCTTGGTTGCACTGTAAGTTATTTAATAATACAAGATCGTCTAATATTAAATAATGTCTATATGCATATACGTACAGTGCGATTCTTTTATGTCTCCCGTCGGGGTATACAAGTCTGGCCTACCACTCGTATCTTATGTGTGTCAGTGAATACTCGTACATGAAGTTCAATCTTAAACTGGGGAAATTGACACACAACTGTCTATCCGAAACTAATTACAGGTTTGCTATTTCTAAATCTTGAACCAAATATCCATTTAATTTGAGCGTACAAAGTGAGAATCCCTTTGATTATACCGAAACAGTATGAAATGTATTACAAAAACCAAACTACGTGAAATTTAACACATGTGCAATCAATTTTTGGGTTGGATAAATTCTCTGTGTTGAGGAATGTTGATCATAGCCTGCCCGGTGGGCTCTGTCAGTGATACACTCGACGGCCAATCTAGAGGTCATAGTAGTGGGTTCGGGCCCCGGGAAAGTCTTGCGCTCTCCGTGGCGATTTGACTGAAGATTCAACATCCAAAGTCATTTGTCCGACTCTGATTCATTTAGGGAAGCTGTCAGTTGCTTGTGGCAGAACATGTTAGTTCTAGTAGGTAACTATGTCGTTAACTAGATACTTAACTCGTTAACCACTTAATTAACTAGATAAGTATGTAGTTAACTAGATATTTATCGCGTTAACTACCTAACACTCATCTAAAATATATTGGTGGGTAAGTGGTGGCAGTTGCGGGCACTATCAGACAATGTTTCGTGTTACTGAGATATTTATCTGGTATGAAAATTTATCACGATAATTATCTAGTTAATTAAGTAGTTAACTGGTGGCAGAAATATGCCATCATAGGTAACCAAGGATTTCTAATTCAGTCAACTTCCCGCCGTTCCTTACAGTTGAAAAACGTTGTCAAAGCTTCGACTGATACACGCCAATGCTGGTCATATACAGTACAAGGTCACTCCGACCTTTCTGTTATATGATCGTATAATATAACAATAATACACAGCTATTTCAGTTAGTATATTTAAAGATTATCCTTGTGTTTAGTAAATGTTTAAATTAATGTTGCCAAGGGATGGACAATTGTCCTCAACTTTATTTGAACTCATGAATTTCGTACATGAGCGCATACTTATTACGATGTAGCTCTTCATGCTGACACACATAATGAATACTACATTACTGGTAAGTAAATAATGATTTTTTTATACAAAGTCTTTTTTAGAAAACGACGAGTTTTTATCGTTAAATTTTGAAAAACGAATTGCGATGCAATGGTGACGTAGTATATTTCATATAATGAAGTGTATTTATACACACTTTAATGGTGAAATCACTATAAAGAAATTGTGACGTAAGGTCATTCATTGTTTTACTACACGTATACACGGGCGATATGACTTGTACGTATGTCACGTCATTTATGAAATTACAAGTACTTGTATAATATAGTTTCATTGACTCCATTGAGTCCACACCCTATGTACTCCCGAGTTTAAATTTCATAACTTATGTGGGAGTATATTGCGATGTATACCGTTCCTATATACATAGTTTATCGGTTGCGTCTTTTTCTTTGTAAAATATCTGAATAATAATTGTATAAAAACGCTCAGTGTGATAACACCGATTTCATTCAAATATAAACGATCAAGTGACACGGTATTTGTTACTTATACATACCCTGGGATTTCTCATAATACGTGGTAACTGTCACACTTGTGGCTACAGAAAAAAGTAACACTTATATATACTCAATGCATTTAAAAACGCACAAAACAGATTTTCTCAAGTTTTGTGGAGTTACATAGGAACACGGACATATAAACCATTATATGTCCGTGATAGGGATACTAGAAAAGAACTGTACATTGTATAGTTTCACGTTTCTTCGCAACATACGATATAGTTCAAATATTGGGTATTTTCATATAAAATAAGTTTCAACATGGAATAAAATGAAGCTTTACAAACTTTTCGCAGGTATCAAACAGTGCGTTCTTAAATGTAATGAGAGTATAAGGAACGCCCTTAATACCTTGGAAACGGTTCTTTTACATCAGCTGTTCACCATAGTCATGATGATTTGAAAGCAATACGTACATTTACGGATTTAAAGTACGTTCCATAGATAGCTTTTTTCTATTAATGTCATCCTCATACACCGTGCTTAATGTATACTATCTTTCTGTTATGGTGTTACATAAACATCCAGGTCATATAGTAACTGCCACAGCTATTAGGGTGTGGGAAGACCCCCCAGGCAGACACCTGGGTACAACCGCCGATCTTTCGCAAGCCAGCTGAATGACTTCCTTACTTACACATTATATATCCCGAGTGCGATTCGAACCCGCAGAGGTAAGTGATTTGAAGTCGGTTACCCTTTCTGTAGCTAAACATTAGAACTTTGTTCATGTTGTAACTAATATCAAGACAATATAACACTCACAACTCATGTCTCAGTCAGAATCTCCACAATGAGGAGCTAATGAAGAGTTCACAGATTATGTGATTTGATAAAAATACACCTTAAATAGATAGATACACACTGTAGACTATTCACAAAGAACAGACACAAAAAATGCTTTATATTCATGTAGTCAGGAATAAGTATTTGAATAGAAACAGTTAATATGTAAATTAATAACGAGGCATCTTCGTTAATCGTTTTCTAATACATTTACGTGTATATACAATACCCACATTGTCACCAATCAAGGTAATTTAGATATCAAATAAAACATAGATTCGGTATAATCTCACTAAAAGGCCACCTCGAAATTAACGTCACCTCATTAATTTGACCGTTTTTTTTATAGACCAGTTTTCAATTTTTCCCCACATTTTACTCGATGGTCAGACCATCTCACAACATAAACCGATTGTGTTGGTCGTGATCGTTGGTTAGCCTTAGTACATGTACATATGTTTTGCTATATACCAAAAAAGGTAAAATTCTGTATACAGTATACGGTTTTACAAATCAATCAAAGTATACATGTATTTTGACAGAACCGCGTTTAGAATTGACACACACAAAACTGTTTACACAGTTATAGTATAGAGAATGTAAGAGACGCGATTATCCGTTATGAAAATATCGGAAAAGAATACAGTAAATCATATAACTATGAATGATTTGATAATAGTTTTGAATGAAAGCTTTACTTACCGATACCATATGCTAGAAAAGTCCGTCCAGTTGGTTGGTTTTACTATCGAAAATGAATGAAGTTTGTTATAAAATATCCATCTCACATAAACTCCGAAAAATCCCCATAAAATGATGTAAGTATACCGGCATATGCGACCGTGATGTCCATTTGATATCTGCACTGATATATGAAGGGTAGGTATTTTGTCACGGTTCGCTGGCCCTAATTGTTGGCTTTAATACCGACCGAAATCCACATGATCATCGTTTATTTAAGACTGGATTTAAGCTGGGTGAATCTAATTAAATCGTCTAAAAGTTTTACTATATACTGAACACTTTATCGTAGCTTTATTGTGTATACATATGTGATTTCTAAACGTCCAAGTGCATGTGTTTTTTACAATCACGGGCGTATACAAATCGTGTTTTGTCAAATAAAGTACGAGTATATTAAATTCAGGGGCGTAACATCTGAGGGATAATAATGCGTAAATAGAGTGTAAAATTCTTTAGCTTTTCATAATATGCCAGATCGGTTTCACGTCGTTTACAAATATCTTAAACACCGCCTGTCATTAAGTTCCAATAAGTTAATATAAATGTGCACTTCAATATGAAGCGCCGAGGTGTGGGGAAGAGGAAAATGAGTGGTGAAAATCGTCTCCCTTATTCGTGAGTGGGAGATCATGTGATATCAAAATTCACATACATGTCATACGCCATTCCGTTGAATGTCACGTTGCATTCTAAGGGATTTCATGCAGCATTCTTGAAACTGCCACGTGGCATTCCATTTGAGGTCATGTGGCATTATATGAGAGTACATGTGGCATTCTGTGAGAGGTCATGTGGCATTCTGTGAGAAGTCATGTGCCATTTTGCGAGAGGTCATGAGGCATTTTGTGAGAGGTCATGAGGCATTCTGTGAGAGGTCATGTGGCATTTAATGAGACGTCATGTGGCATTCTGTGAGAGGTCATGTGGAATTCTGTGAGAGGTCATGTGGCATTCTGTGAGAGGTCATGTGGCATTCTGTGAGAGGTCATGAGGCATTCTGTGAGAGGTCATGTGGCATTCTGTGATAGGTCATGTGGCATATTGTGAGAGTTCATGAGGCATTCGGTGAGAGGTCATGTGGCATTCTGTGAGAGGTCATGTGGCATTCTGTGAGAGGTCATGTGGCATTTTGTGGGAGGTCATGTGGCATTTTGTGAGAGGTCATAAGGCATATTGTGAGAGTTCATGAGGCATTCTGTGAGAGGTCATGTGGCATTCTGTGAGAGGTCATAAGGCATATTGTGAGAGTTCATGAGGCATTCTGTGAGAGGTCATGTGGCATTCTGTGAGAGGTCATGTGGCATTTTGTGGGAGGTCATGTGGCATTTTGTGAGAGGTCATGTGGCATTATGTAAGAGATCATGTGGCATTCTGTGGGAGATGATATGGCATACTGTTGAGAGGTGATGTTGCATACTGTGTGAAGACATGTGGCATGCTGTGTGTGAAGACGAGTGGCATGCTGTGTCTAAAGACGGGTGACATGCTGTGTTTGAATACATGTGGCATGCTGTGTGTGAAGACGAGTGGCATGCTGTGTCTAAAGACGCGTGACATGCTGTGTTTGAATACATGCGGCATACTGTTGGAAGACACGTGGCATACTGTGTAAAGACATGTGGCGTGCTGTGTGAAGACATGTGGCATACTGTGTTTGAATACATGCGTCATACTGTGAAAAGAAATGTGGCATACTGTGTGAAGACATGTGGCATACTGTGTGAAGACATGTGGCATACTGTGTAAAGACATGTGGCATACTGTGTGAAGACATGTGGCATACTGTGTGAAGACATGTGGCATACTGTGTGAAGACATGTGGCATACTGTGTGAAGTCATGTGGCATGCTGTGGGAAGACATGTGGCATGCTGTGGGAAAGCATGTGGCATGCTGTGGGAATACATGTGGCATTCTGTAGAAAGACATATGGCATACTGTGTGAAGACATGTGGCATAATGTGTGAAGTCATGTGGCATGCTGTGGGAAGTCATGTGGCATGCTGTGGGAAGACATGTGGCATGATGTGGGAAGACATGTGGCATACTGTGGGAAGACATGTGGCATGATGTGTGATGGCATGTGGCATGCTGTGTATGAAGACATATGACATGCTGTGTGTGAAGGCATGTGGCATGCTGTGTGTGAAGGCATGTGGCATGCTGTGTGTGAAGGCATGTGGCATGCTGTGTGTGAAGGCATGTGGCATGCTGTGTGTGAAGGCATGTGGCATGCTGTGTGTGAAGGCATGTGGAATGCTGTGTATGAAGACATATGACATGCTGTGTGTGAAGGCATGTGGCATGATGTGTGAAGGCATGTGGCATGCTGTGTATGAAGACATATGACATGCTGTGTGTGAAGGCATGTGGCATGATGTGTGAGCAAGTGGCATGCTGTGTATGAAGACATATGACATGCTGTGTGTGAAGGCATGTGGCATGCTGTGTGTGAAGGCATGAGGCATGCTGTGTATGAAGACATATGACATGCTGTGTGTGAAGGCATGTGTCATGCTGTGGGAATACATGTGGCATACTGTTTGAAGACATGTGGCATTATGTAGAAAGACATATGGCATACTGTGGGAAGACATGTGGCATACTGTGTGAAGACATGTGGCATAATGTGTGAAGTCATGTGGCATGCTGTGGGAAGTCATTGGCATGCTGTGGGAAGACATGTGGCATGGTGTGGGAAGACATGTGGCATACTGTGGGAAGACATGTGGCATGCTGTGTGTGAAGGCATGTGGCATGCTGTGTATGAAGACATATGACATGCTGTGTGTGAAGGCATGTGGCATGCTGTGTGTGAAGGCATGTGGCATGCTGTGTGTGAAGGCATGTGGCATGCTGTGTGTGAAGGCAGGTGGCATGCTGTGTATGAAGACATATGACATGCTGTGTGTGAAGGCATGTGGCATGATGTGTGTGAAGGCATGAGGCATGCTGTGGATGAAGACATATGACATGCTGTGTGTGAAGGCATGTGGCATGCTGTGTGTGAAGGCATGTGGCATGCTGTGTGTGAAGGCATGTGGCATGCTGTGTGTGAAGGCATGTGGCATGCTGTGTGTGAAGGCATGTGGCATGCTGTGTATGAAGACATATGACATGCTGTGTGTGAAGGCATGTGGCATGCTGTGTGTGAAGGCATGTGGCATGCTGTGTATGAAGACATATGACATGCTGTGTGTGAAGGCATGTGGCATGCTGTGTGTGAAGGCATGTGGCATGCTGTGTGTGAAGACATGTGGCATGCTGTGTGTGAAGGCATGTGGCATGATGTGTGTGAAGACATGCGGCATGCTGTGTATGAAGACATATGACATGCTGTGTGTGAAGGCATGTGGCATGCTGTGTGTGAAGGCATGTGGCATGCTGTGTGTGAAGACATGTGGCATGCTGTGTGTGAAGGCATGTGGCATGCTGTGTGTGAAGGCATGTGGCATGATGTGTGTGAAGACATGCGGCATGCTGTGTATGAAGACATATGACATGCTGTGTGTGAAGACATGTGGCATGCTGTGTGTGAAGACATATGACATGCTGTGTGTGAAGGCATGTGGCATGCTGTGTATGAAGGCATGTGGCATGCTGTGTATGAAGACATGTGACATGATATGTGTGAAGGCATGTGTCATGCTGTGGGAATACATGTGGCATTCTGTAGAAAGACATGTGGCATACTGTGGCAATACATGTGGCATATTGTTTGAAGACATGTGGCATTCTGTAGAAAGACATGTGGCATACTGTGGGAATACATGTGGCATATTGTTGGAAGACATGTGGCATTCTGTAGAAAGACATGTTGCATACTGTGGGAATACATGTGGCATACTGTTTGAAGACATGTGGCATTCTGTAGAAAGACATGTGGCATACTGTGGGAATACATGTGGCATACTGTTGGAAGACATGTGGCATACTGTTTGAAGACATGTGGCATACTGTGGGAATACATGTGGCATACTGTTTGAAGACATGTGGCATGCTGTAGAAAGACATTTGGCATACTGTGGCAACACATGTGGCATACTGTTTGAAGACATGTGGCATGCTGTAGAAAGACATTTGGCATACTGTGGCAATACATGTGGCATACTGTTTGAAGACATGTGGCATGCTGTAGAAAGACATGTGGCATACTGTGGCAATACATGTGGCATACTGTTTGAAGACACGTGGCATGCTGTAGAAAGACATTTGGCATACTGTGGCAATACATGTGGCATACTGTTTGAAGACATGTGGCATTCTGTAGAAAGACATGTGGCATACTGTGGGAATACATGTGACATACTGTTTGAAGACATGTGGCATTCTGTAGAAAGATATATGGCATACTGTGTGAAGACATGTGGCATACTGTGGGAAGACATGTGGCATACTGTGGAAAGACATGTGGCATAATGTGTGAAGACATGTGGCATAATGTGTGAAGACATGTGGTATACTGTGGGAAGATATATGGTATACTGTGGGAAGTCATGTGGCATACTGTGGGAAGATATATGGTATACTGTGGGAAGACATGTGGCATACTGTGGGAAGACATGTGGCATAATGTGTGAAGACATGTGGCATAATGTGTGAAGACATGTGGTATACTGTGGGAAGATATATGGTATACTGTGGGAAGTCATGTGGCATACTGTGGGAAGATATATGGTATACTGTGGGAAGACATGTGGCATACTGTGGGAAGACATGTGGCATAATGTGTGAAGACATGTGGTATACTGTGGGAATATATATGGTATACTGTGGGAAGTCATGTGGCATACTGTGGGAAGATATGTGGTATACTGTGGGAAGACATGTGGCATACTGTGGGAAGACATGTGGCATACTGTGGGAAGATATATGATATACTGTGGGAAGACATGTGGTATACTGTGGGAAGACATGTGGTATACTGTGGGAAGACATGTGGCATACTGTGGGAAGATATATGGTATACTGTGGGAAGACATGTGGCATACTGTGGGAAGACATGTGGTATACTGTGGGAAGACATGTGGTATACTGTGGGAAGACATGTGGTATACTGTGGGAAGACATATGGCATACTGTGGGAAGACATATGGCATACTGTGGGAAGACATGTGGCATACTGTGTGAAGACATATGGCATACTGTGGGAAGACATGTGGTATACTGTGGGAAGACATGTGGTATACTATGGGAAGACATGTGGCATACTGTTTGAAGACATGTGGCATTCTGTAGAAAGACATATGGCATACTGTGGGAAGACATATGGCATACTGTTTGAAGACATGTGGCATACTGTGGGAAGACATATGGCATACTGTTTGAAGACATATGGCATACTGTGGGAAGACATATGGCATACTGTTTGAAGACATGTGGTATACTGTGGGAAGACATGTGGCATACTGTTTGAAGACATGTGGCATTCTGTAGAAAGACATATGGCATACTGTGGGAAGACATGTGGTATACTGTGGGAAGACATATGGCATACTGTAGAAAGACATATTGCATACTGTGTGATGATGTGTATTCTTCTGCTAGTGTTAAACATGGAAACCTGTATTATGACATCTAGCTTTATATCCATATACTATGTCAGGTCATGTGGCATACTATGGGAGCTAACGTATCAACAATTATATAAGGTAACCAGCATGCATCCGAGATCAATTACAGGTTTCTTTTTGAGGTTTTTACCTACCAATCATGTCTAGTTATTATTATTCTTAAGACAGTTATGACCAACACTTGTTTCCTAATTTAAATCAGGAAAAAACCTTAACCTTAAGTAGCCATGAGCCGTCTTTGAAGATATTCTGTGTAACCGGTAATGAAAAACATGGTAAAATACGGTGAAACCTCATCTATAAGACCATTATTGGTTCTGAAGGATCAGTCCTAGTTGAGAGCTGCTCTGATAATCAAGCTCAAAACTGGAAGGAAAAACAAAAACTGGACCTTGAAAATATGGTCTTATTAATTTCGAGGTGGTCTTTAAGTGAGGTTTTACTGAATGAATCTTAAATCTGATTTTATGTTTATCCTTAGTTTTTGATTGGGACATGATTTACATGTTGTGCATACATGTCATTTCTAACGTCATGCAATATCCTACACGTATTTCTCAACTGGGCTGATATCACTTTCAACATTTATGAACTTCAAGAAAATTAGATGATACAATTTATAATAACAATGTTTTTGATCTGTGTTAAGGAAGTGGATGGGCAGGCTCTGACACCTACAGTGTCAAGTAACGAGATATTCAGGAAGAAAAACAACAAACCACAATATTTCTAAAATCACATCTGTTATAATCATGAAAAAAGAAACTTAAGACACGAGTATGTAATATGACACAGGAATGAGAATGCTCTATGGCAAAGATTAGCAAAACTTAACAAGGCTAATTTGGTCAATATTGACAATCAAAGGGCCATAACTCAAGAGTGACTAGTGTGATGTGATTCGTTTTATAACTTGGTCGAGATATTATGCCAATAAACATTTGCTGCATTTTTTCATGAGTCGGTCACGTAACTGCAAACAAATAATTTTTAAGGATGGCCTAAGCAAGAGAGCAGACAACTTTGTGGACGTCCCTGCCTGTCCGCCCACCACAGGGTAAAACTATATAATATAACTTGTTTTTCACGGGCATATAAAAAGTCAGAGGATATCCCCATACCCACAAAATTACTATTTTTGCACATATCTGACCAAATCGGACAATTTTCATTTCACAATGTTATGTCCAAAACAGAGGAAATCATCTGAAAAGAGAGATTCTCGGCCTGGGCAATATTTTAAATCTTACAATGTCACTGATACTGTCACATAATCACATTCATGCTGTATTCATGCAGCTAATGAGCTATACAAATTTACAATGTTCATTTGGCTTTTAAAAAGCAAATAACAAAAAAGTGGAAATATAATCAACATGAAGAATGAAACATTTTAGGAAACTATAAAGGAAATGATAACTGGATAAAGTATGACCATATAAAACAAGTAAAATTAAGGCAACTTGCCCAAATTTTTAGGGCAGGCAGGTTGAAAAATATTTCAATTTATTATCTTTTTATATTCAAAATTGAAGTTAATGAGATTTGTAAGGGCTTGGTATGATGCAGATTAATGATTAAACAAACATTTTACAGGCTAAAATGAACACTTTTACTTCTTTCTTCCTTTCAATAAATTTGAAATCAGTTCACAAAATATCAGTTATCAGTTGTAGTAACAATATTTGAGCGCTGCTGTGCGATTTACAACCTCTTTTGTAAGTAATGCCTTTTCAAGCAAACGCAACATGTGATGTCACTATTTGCAAGCATGAAACATTATTCACTCCATATGGTTACTTCGTTTTCATACTGCCTTATGGGGCAAATATTGCTTACTGTCAGTACGCCGTAAGGTCACATGTGACGTTTTCTGGAAATGACGTCACTTAAAGCAGAGGTTGGAAGTCATACAGCGGCGCTTATCTTCATATTTCATGAATTTATGGGTAGGCATGAAAAATATTAAGAGTTGCTACTGTTACCTGCATCTCAAATTTTAACAGACATTAGTAAGTAACAATTAATGTACATGTACTCTTTAAAACCAAACCACCATCAATGATTTCTTAATGATATAAATATTCATCTGTGAAATAATGATAAAAATTGTAACTGCAAAAACTAAGACATTTTGAAACCATCAAATAATATTTAAAATGACATTGGCTGAATGTACTCATTAACAAAAAAGGGAAAATATGCAAAATCATAGAGCACCCCACACGCCCCTGAACAAACTGACAATTTTTTGAACATAATTGATCAAACCAAACAAGTTTTATTTCATACATTTTAGTCTCAAGAAGAATTCAGCTGAAAAGATGAAGAATTATGTCATCACTTTATTCACAAAGGGAGGTTATACTGTTAATAACCCGACATCAAGGAACAGATATTAGTTGATCAGAAAACTCTCTCAAAATGCTGGTCCATGTTCGGTTGATGTCTAGCCTGTTGAGGCATGGCGGGCCGAGCCTGTTGCCGACGTGGTGGAGCCAGAAACTCGAACATGGATGTGGAATGCTGGGACAACATCCTGCTCAAGTCCTGCGGTGCAGGATCTTCCCAGAAAAAGTCATGATTTAATGCAGTGTCTGAATCGATTCTCTTAGAGGGATCAAGACACAACAACTTGTCTAGTAAATCAAGGGCATATTGGTCCTTTACATATGGCTTGAGCCTTTCTTTCACTTTTCTCTTATGTCCATCGGGTATCTCTAGCTTTGAATACAGCTCAAGTTTATCACAACATGGCCAAACTTCAGGCTTGATCGATCCACATAACTGACTTATCAATGTCAGCTGATGTTGCTCAGTTTTCCCTTGCATGATCGGCGAACGCGTCCACATCTCCGCAAGAATACAACCAGCTCCCCATATATCAATGGGAGGCCCATAATTTCGTTCTCCCAACAACAATTCTGGAGGACGATACCACAGAGTAACCACACGATTTGTGTATTTTGTTATATGACTTAAAGCACGAGCAAGACCGAAGTCAGCCATTTTAAGAACACCACCTTTGGTAATGAGAATATTGGCAGCTTTCATGTCTCTGTGAAGTATCTTATTTGTATGAATGTAATACAATCCATTCAGCAGCTGCTGCATAACTTTCTTTATTTCTCCTAATGAAAACTTGACATTAACATTACTCAGCAATCCAGCTAAGTCATGCTCACAGAACTCAAATATCAGGTAGAAGGTACTTTTGAATCTGTTGTAGGGAGTGGCTGAAATAGAAAGAAGGAACTGAGTTCAGATAAATGTTCTGTATTATGATTAATTGTCATAATACAATCTGTCATCTTCACATGTAATGGACACCTGCCTCCTAAGCTCAGTCTGTAAAGTGCACAGTTGCTTATCTACAACATGTGGGTTCGAAACCCAAGCAAGCTGTATGTCTTCTGTGACAGTTTGACTGAACATAATGCAAGTGATTTGTCCTCCACCTCTGAAATCTGATTTATTTGGAGAAGTTGTCAGTTGCTTGTAGAGGAGCACAGTTAATACTCTGTAAGAATTATATGTCTACTGCAAATAATAATGCAAAATATGACACATATGTACTTAGCAAAACAATTATGTGTACATGCATAAGGCCACAACGTAAGTCGACATCTTGAAGGATTTTTATGGAAGATCTCTCAACATTGACAAGCAATGCTTGAGTAAATTGAATTATGATCCTACCTTTTGTGCGACAAATTTCAATAAGGTCGACAACATTCTCATTTTTCAACAATTGAAGAATTTTGATTTCCCTCAAAGCTGTGATAGGGAACTGAAATCAAAGTGACAGTAGTGAGCAAAATGGAACAACTTAACAGTTTTGCTGCAAAACACAGAGCATTGAATGTGTGATCAAATCCAAATGATTTCAATCCAAGATAAACTCAGTTTGTGAATATTTTTAATAACTCTATGGCATTTCTGTTAAAAATGAAGAATTCACATAAAATAATCTAAAATTGATGTAAAATTTATACTAGACATATTAATTTTGTAACAAATAATTGCCTGTTAAAAAACTTTATAGCACATTTAAAAGATCTATGAAGTTAGTAACTATTTATGTGTGAACTGAAATCATGCGATTTTTTGTTAAAATAGTGCTTGATGTGTTAAATTTAAATGTAAATCAGGAGAAATAGTTTATACCCCTTCTTTTTCATTTTCCATAAGAACTTTTTTCATGGCAACAACTTGTTTGGTTTTCCTGTCTCTCGCCTTGAATACTTCCCTGAAAAAATAACCGAAGAAACTTGGTGTTAAAGAGAAACTCTGTGTTTCAATTAGTAACATACAAATTATATCAGATCAAAGGCTTTTGTTAATTCAACTTAGATGTTAGAACATGAAAATAAATTTGGAGTAACTGGATGAAAACTAGCATTGCACTGAAACTAACTTTATATGATTACATATGTCACAATATACCGGTATATTGTAATATGCAGCTAAACAGTATTGTACTACGATATATAATCAACACGTCGGGATATAACGATACGGATATAACGATACACGTGTTTTGCTTTGTTTCAGAATGTTACTGGCTACAAATGTTAAATATGTGAATTTAGTAATGAAAACCTATTAGTCTGTCAAAAAAATTAAATGAGATAATTGATAACTGTTTTCGTTTTTTGATAGTGTATACATGTCTATTATTGTAAAACAACTTAAGTATTGTCATAACTTAGGTAAAGGAAGCAATGTATTGTGGTACATATCGCAATACATTGATAAAATATTGCAATATATTGTGGTATGGTTCAGGTGTATAGTGACACCATATAAAACAAGATTATTTGATCAGTTATTCATTTTCAAAGTTAGCATCGTAAGATTTTGTTATGGGGTATTTCTTAGTTCATTCACTACTGGTTCACTGAAATTACATGTAAAATGGATAACCTGAAGCAGAATTTTAAATTAAAAGCTGCACATTTATAAGTCCGAAAATTGTAAATACCACGTTTTAGGGTTATATAGATGCTTTCAATTATGGATTTAAGCCCTTGGCGACACTGATCAAGATACAACTCAATCCTTACTTTATTACACATTTTCAATTGTATTCAGACATAGGGACGAGTGACTCCAGGGGACAGCCCCAGATCATAAGTTAATTCGCAGAATATTGCCATTTAAACCTTTATTTTAATATGGTTATAGACATATGGACTAAATTTCATCAACGGAAAAAAGCTACCACTTTTGTGTCTCAATCTCCTGATTTTCGAGGAGCAATCTCCAGATTTGCCTTCTGAAAAAGTTCACACGTATGGCATTCCGATTTTCTAGTAATTCAATATATTGTCTTTCCAAAGAACATTTCAAAATAAAAATAACATAAACTGGTGATCTGAAACTTCCTATCCTCTAAACTAAAAATTTCAAAGTGGAAAGACAATAGGGTAAAGGGTCAACTCGGCCCACTTACAATCTCGGCCCAGTCCTACTCGGCCCGGTCCAACTCGGCCCCCTTTTGAAGCGCAATGAAAATGTTAATCACACCTTCGGCATACTAAAGAAGGCGATAGTAGTCGTCCTTTTAAGCGCAATGAAAAGGCTGGTTTATTATTTATACCAACATTATGAAATAAATATTAAAGGTTTTCGTATCGTCTACTTTGTTTCAAATCTATAAAGAACAAAATAATGATACAATTTGAAAGAAATACCTCTCATAAAAACAGCGTGACAAGCATGTTCAAATTATAACAGATACCAAAATACAATTGACAGGGAAATTTCCTCTCCATTGAGCTGGAAATTTCCACTGCACCGCGAATCTTCAATGCACAGGGAATATTCAAAAATGCTTTCAAATTACATTTAATTGGTTTTAACTTAAAAATTAATGATCAAGGTATCAAAATTCAACACATAAAAGGTTCATATATATCGCCTCAAATATTGGGCCGAGTTGGTAAGTGGGCCGAGTAGGACCGGGGCGAGATTGTAGGTGGGCCGAGTTGACCCTGAATCAGACAATAGATCTTTTACCCAAATGTTCCCTGTCCAATTTTTGCAAGTTTCTCATATTTGTTGGAATCTGGACAGTACGGGAATTCTAGATCTTCGTGTCGATTGGGTTGTCTGATGGGCCCGCCACCTGCGTGCGAAGTAGATGGCTGAGCATGGTGCATCGTTTCACGATAAATGAGAAAGTAGAAAATTTACAAATCGTAGTCTAAGCCGGAAGTGTTAAAAACGTCATCAAATCCGTGGTACTAGGATAAAATTCCAGTCAGTTCCGAACTATACCGTACTTTTTTTAATACTTTCTGTATTATTACAGTTTAAGGAAACTATTTAAACGTCATGTGAATGCAAATAAGCGTTATTTCAATTAATTAATGTTTGGTTTATGACTAAAAAATCATAACGTTCAAGAAAGCGACAAATATTAAGCTCTGTTTGCGTATAGTATTATGGTCCGGGCGCTACCGGCTGATATACAAATCCGGAAGTAACTTGCATGCTGGGACATATTTCCTGTCGCCGATGTAAACAATTTGGCATTTTAGAGTAAAGTACACATTTGGCCACTGTTCGTTGTTTGTCAAAACAACTTAGTCTGTCAGTGTGCCATAAAAAACGGGTTAATATTTTACCCCGGAAAAAAATCATCTGGAACATTTTTAAATATACAAATCGCATAAATAATTGAATTTGGCCGAGTCAACTTGTTCACACTGGTTTGACGATGGGATTTTTGAGTGCGCTAGCCAGATGGTTCGGAATTAACAAAGAGGAAGCCAATATCTTAGTCGTAGGTTTAGATAATAGCGGAAAGACTACAATTCTTAACCATTTGAAAAGTGCTGAAAGCAAATCTATGGACATTGTTCCTACTATTGGTTTCAATGTAGAAAAGTTTAAATCCTCATCCTTATCAATCACAGCATTTGATATGTCTGGACAAGGACGCTATAGAACTCTTTGGGAACAATATTATAAGGAGTGTCAAGGCATCATATTTGTTGTGGACAGTAGTGATAAAATCAGAATGGTTGTTGCCAAGGATGAGCTGGAAAGCATGATACAACACCCAGATCTTGGAAACAGGAATGTTCCTATACTATTCTATGCCAACAAGATGGACAAACGAGAGTCTTTATCCAGTGTAAAGGTGTCAGAACTTATGGTACTTGACAGAATAAGAGACAAAGCATGGCATATATGTGCCAGTAATGCTTTGACAGGTGAAGGACTGCATGAGGGGATTGAATGGCTCGGCGATCAGCTGAAAAGTGCTCTACAGGCCAGGAAGAAATAATGAAAGATAACTCTAGTTGACTTTTAATGGGACCTAATTTAGAAAAAATCAGATCTGATATACTATTCATTTTAATGTTAAGTCATTAACAGGAATGATAGGTGAAGTGTCGGATGGAAATTTGTTATCCTTTTCTTTGCCAACATTCCGTACACTGTTAAACTTTGCACACAACAAAATACAGACCTACGGTTTTGTAGCAATCACTAGTTTTTATTTACTGACAAGTAATGGTTCTGTTTAATCATATTAATCAGTCTGAAGGAGATTTCAGTTGAGGTACACTTGTCATCGAACAGGTCCTTTGATTTTCACGATTGGTGTAGTATATATAATCTATAGGAGTTGTGATGATACAAAATTTTATTTATAGTCTGTCAAACATTATTTCTGTGTAGTTGTTGTCGGTCTATTTTATGTAAGTAACAGTATGTTCAGGAAATTTTAAACATATCAAAGGTTCATGGTGCAAATCGCATCTATATTTAATACAAGTTTTGTGTTCTCAAGTCAGTTAAGTGCTTATCAATAACTGTTTTGTTGTTTAGTCAAACTTGTCTGTCTCTGTATTCTGAAGCTCTTAATTTGTTCTCATTTTACTGTAACTTTTTATGACTAATAATTTTCCGTGCAAATACATTATTTGAAGGCAATTGTTTTGTTCCTTAAGTGTTGTGCATTACATGTTTGTTACTCTGTATGATTGCTTGTTTCTTGCAAGTTGCATGTACTATACATATTTGTTGTGGAAATATTTTCCTTTGAAAATTAAATTATGTATTATGTGAATATATACATTCTGTATAAAAGCTGATTTACCAGTTAATTGCAGCTTGAAAAACCTTGGATTGATTAAAACACTATGTCAAATTGATATGTTACAAAATACACAATTGTTATAGCAAGATGTATTTTGTTATTTCTAAGCTTTTGCCTGCAACTTGCTACGACACCTCTTGCCTAGATACAGTGTATATCATAAATGATAGCACTACAATGATGAAAACCCTTTATTTTTATATAAGGTCATCCTTAAGAAATTGTATGTTTGCAGTTACACGACCGACTCATGAAAAATGCTGCAACTGTTTATTTTTTCAGGTTCATTGATGAATTTTTTCCCCTGTCTTTTAGCCATTACAGTACTAAACTCAAAATAAAACGCTATCTGACTACCCTATGTTAAAATTCCAGGTCGTATAACCGCAAACAAACTAAGGATGGCCAAAGTTAAATATTTGGATAAATTCCTTATCTCCTTTAAATGTGTACATGTAGTCATTATTGAAATGTTTCACAAATCTGGACAAAACTATGGTATTCACACAAAGAAGTCTTTTAAAGAAGTCTTTTAAAGAAGTCACTAAATAAAGAATACCATCATGTACAAAGTTCCAGCTGGAGTAACTGTCCTGATTGTGAATTCATGTACACAGAAACGTAAGAAAGACTCCGAATTACACCATGACTGGCAAGGAGGGAAGATTTTGTCATGAAACATAAACTACAATCAACACTTTAACATATATTTACTGCATGATATTCACAATTACATGTACAAAAAGAATTTGCATAACTTTTTTTCTACAATATGCTTGATTAGTAAGAACTAATGCATTTAACGATAATAAACTATTGCTTTATACAAACATCCATGATAACATAGTACATGTAGTTTATACAACATTCAAACACATTTTTATCACTAACAAAACTAATAGCACAGGTACCATACATGTCAATTCAATATAAACTCATAAAAATGATAGCGAAAGTATAAAGCAATATGAAAAGTATGTTAAGTAAGGCCTACAAATATGCCTGGGTTCAGTAACTCCACTGACCATGATTTCCCCCCAACCTCAATTTTTTTACAACTTAAAATCTCTGAAATTCAGATATATTGACCTCTGTTGCCTTACAAATACAGTAAAACCTCAATTATAAGACCACCATTGGGATCTTTGAAAACTGGTCTTATTGAGTCGGTCTTAATACCAATATTGAATAAACAGCAAAACAGTGAAAATGGACATAAAAATAGTTTTCTTAATTTTAAGGTGGTCTTATTATTGAGGTGGTCTTTAAGTGAAGTTTTACTGTATATGAAGTTATTTATTCAACAGAAAGTCCCTTTATACTGACCTGACTATTTCCAGCATGTTTCCAGAAATAGACATATTCATAGGCCTTAGGATTTTTTTCACATCTTCAGGCCTTGAGTCAAAACCAGGATATAAACAGTGATGACATTTATCTTTCAACTAACAGACCAAAGATAAGAAATTACAAAAAAAACTTTAAAAACACAGCCCAATTTAAATGTGAAGCCACAGAGATTAAAATCAGGAAGACACTGTACACACAAAGAAATAATTTTTAGGAGTACATCAGAATCTATGTGCATAAAACTCGGGCCCAATTTCACGAAAATAGCAAAGTTAAGGCTTCAGAAAATTCCTAGCAGTATGCTTGTAAATGTCTGTCAACGTATTATTGTCCGTTGCAGATCTGTGGTCACACGCTGGACTAGTTATCCAGGGATCGCAGGTTCGATCCCTGCTCCACCAATGACAGTACTAACAGTCTTTTGGACGAGACTTTGAAAAACTGAGGTCTCATGTATGAAGCTTTACATCTTTCAAAATCTACAATGACTAACATTCTTCCGGGGGCGTCGCCCATATGGGAACCGGTGGTGATGATAAATAAACGCAAATACTCATTATTGTCATACATAATCAAACCCTACTGTTAATTGTGTTTACGCGTAGTTGAAGGCATGCAGATAGTGTGGAAACATAGCAGGTGATATGACAGTACAGTAGACATTATACGTTCAGAAAACAATAATAAATACTACAAAAAATGAAATACTACATCATAATAGAGAAAAAAATACAATATGAAGAAATGACAAAATTATAACCAATCATCCAAACATTTGACACTATTATATTTCAGGTTACACATGAAGACAGACAAAGGTGGGTACCATATGGGAGAGCAATATTGACCAGTTGAAATCGGCAAATTTACAATGCCAGAATTGTTTAAAGCAAGAATGATAAAGCTACAATCCATTCGGCCAATTATTGGCTTTAATATTATAAAAGCAGTTGACGGTTATATATCGCTAAAGCAACATGTGAAATCATTCACTGGCATGTCTGACAAAGTGAATATATTTCACCACAAAGTATTAGGCAAAGCGTCGTATGTTCTTTTTTACTACATGAATAAACTTAGTATATTAAACAAGTAAACTTCATTGTGTAAACCATATTTCAATTCCATGTCCAATAGGCTTTCTACAATAGGTTATCTATGTGGTAAATAAAATGAACACGATGTGAATAAATACATGCAAATGATTTTCTACAAGAGATACAATATGCAATTAATGAAAATGAGGTAAAACAACCCTTGAAAGAAACGGTTTGTTGCCATGGCTACCAATAAAATGTCATATTTTCTGTACTATGAAGAAGTTTTATTGCTTAATAAACGGAAACAATACATATTCGACAGAAAAGTGAATACAATAATCCATCTTACATCAAAATTCACATATTTTCGACCCAGACAATATTATGTCAATACAATTCTGTCTAGAAGCAATTTGATTGATCATGGATGGAATAGCCTGAGAAATATGTCATAACGCAATGTATAATTGTATTGAAGCACATGTAACATGAATGAGTATTACTTTACTGGATTTACGAACAGCTGATTAATAGAAAAAAGCAGCCAATGAGACGAACACCAGCGATATGGGCGAGAAATTAAGACATCTTTAGTCCAATATTTACTATTATGTTATCTGTTATGTATCACACACCTCGATCAAAATAATACATTAAAGTTTCAAGGGGTTGAGTTAATTAAGTAGAAGCTTTAATTTAAATGAAACGTTTCTATGGCAAATTCCACAGGATTCATAAATATGAACGGCCTAATACATTAGGTCTATCAATATTCATAGAGTAACACATCAGACTGACAGTATAGCAATAACATATTTATTTAAAGAGTTGTAAATACATGAAACATGTTCCCTAACAAACTTTCATCTCGTACCAAGCATGACAATTCAATATGACAACCTTTTGGTCAACCCTTTCTATGTTCGTAGTACTTATTCTACATTGCTGCTCAATATTATGAATTAGAGGAAAATTCATTAAATGGTTCAAGTAGAAAATAGGAGACAATTAATAAAAGCTGACCAAGAGTGGTGGCCCTTGCACACTATGATCCATGCCGACTACAGCGCTTTCAGCATCACTAAAACACTATAGCCCTTGCACACTACAGTTTTTTTAAGCCGCATACCAAGCACACTACCATCCATGCTGACTTCAGCCCTCAAATGTGGCATCACTAACACACTACAGCCCTTTTTTAGCCGCATCCCTAGCACACTATAGCCCTTGCACACTACAGCCCTTTTAAGCAGCATCCCTAGCACACTACAGCCCTTTTTTTTTAGCTGCATCCCTAGCACACTACAGCCCTTTTAAGCAGCATCCCTAGCACACTACCATCCATGCCGACTACAGCCCTCACATGCAGCAATCCTAACACACTACAGCCCTTCCAAGCAGCATTTGTAACTCACTATGATCCAAACAAACTACAGTCTTGGCACTCGCCATTCCAAGCATTCTTAACTACAAGTAGTCATGATCATTTTTATTGCTAAAGAATTATTTAAAACGTCATAGTTTTGAGCTTTGCTCTTGAAATAAAGCAGGAAAATGAATTCCAGGAAAATAATAGTAACACAAAATTACAAATATTGCTGTCTACAGAAACATGCTAATTACTATACAACTAAAATGGTGCCAACCTGAAGTCATTGACTTTCATCAATACAACATATTCAGACAAGTATAACTGATGAATCCATCAATAATTTGCCAAACTGTGGGGACAGAGGGTATTTGGAGGTATTCAGACAGGTAATGATCCGAGACAGGAAAGACTTCGACAACGTCAGTGACACCGTCATATGGGAATTTTTGAAGCACAGAAATCTCCTCCACTACAAAGTTTGACAAAAATCCCTTCCCCAGTCATGCGATTTGAACAACCAATTTATCCTTGTATAGACCCTTAGTTGTCCCTGCAGCAAGGCAAAGCATTGATAGGTGCCTAAAAGGGCTTCATAAGCAATGACCTAATAAATTTCACAACGTAGAAATAACTGTAACAAATATATACATATTGACAGCCATCTAAATACATGTAGAGTGACTTGGAACTCTGAGATTTTTTACATTCGATTGAGGTAAAGCCAATAAAAATATACAACAAAAGTAACAACATTTGATTAGTTTGAATCAATAAGTAATGCATAAACTCATGAAAAGATCCCTTGAAGTGACATATTCAATTATTTTAATTTCATTAGAATGAAATATAAATTTCTGACGAATAAATACTCAATCGTGTTTTGTATGTAAACATTTTGTTACACCGAGATTTGATTCCAATATAAATACAGACGGACTTGGTTAATTTGAATTCATCAGGTCTGAATAATGCATGGTTTTGAATAGCCCATTTTCAATTTGATGAGTCTAAGACGATACATCGAGACCTGATATTATTTCGGATCGAAGGTTGTTCAATAAAAGAGGTCCCACAGTATTTACAATTTCGTAATAAATTTTATTTCATTCAACATTATAAGAAACACTGAATAGGTCACTAAAGGTGTTTTGTACTAAATGTTCATGTAGTTCATATGAACAGACATACCCAATGTATCATTCATGATAAATCAACAAGATGTCCAAGATTTTATAATATGTTATGAACAGAGCAACATGTAATGAATGGCAGTTATTTTGATTGATACAACAGTTTCATGCAGTTTGCATTTATAATGAATAATCAATATACATTTGTAATAATAATTTTGATGGTTCAAAGGGAAAAGAAGCCGACATCAATTTTCTTCTAAAGGAAACGGCTCCTTTCACTTTTGAATCCTTCATACAATGGTAAAATGGAGACACAAGTTGGGCAACACAAGCACAGATTTCATGTAAATTTTCATGTAAATTTTCATGTAAATTTTCAAAAGCAGATAACATTTCCATAACTCAAGTACATTAGTCTGCAGTACTTCTGAATGTAAACAACTAAAATATTGTGCAATGGGTTTAAGATTAAAATTTGTTCTTGAAGACCTTCAAAGATCTGTTGGAATTCCATATAGCATTACATTGCATCCTGTATATTTCTATTCATAGTTGTTGTAGTTTACAAATTCTTCAGTTAGTTATTGAGGTTGCCAACTCATTGATGATATGTGTGTTACATATGTTATAAATGAGGGGTGTTAAAAATATACTGGAAATAGATCTCTACATTAGAAATATCAGAAGTACTTTTGTTATTACTTTTTGAACACCCCAGACACTTTTATCTTGAAGACAAGCCAGGAAGAATGTATTTTTCTATTGATCATAAACTACCGGTACTTGATAGTGTTTTACCGAGAAAAAACAATGAACAAATTTTCTAGATATACATGCGGAGGGTTTTATGCAATACACTACCTAAGTTTTCTTAAAGAAGCATTTGCAATACTTAAGCGCTGAATTCGCCAGATATAGCCTATATGTACCTAAAGTCATGGGCAAATAGTTTTTACTATCAGTCCTAGCAAATGCAATGACGTCACATCATATTTATAGAATGGATAAAAGACTAAACAGCGTGCAACAATATTTATAATACATATCTTAGATTGATTAATTTCTTTTTTTTTGGGTATAATAAATAAATATCACATAGCTTTCATCAGACAGAAATAATGTCATCATTTGGAGATATACCATCACTCTTGGCAGCACCTAGAGTAACAGTACATTCCTCAGCGTGACAATGTTACTGTTTCACTCATACTACGTGATATTTATGTAGTATAGCATAAAAATAACAATATGGTGAAAGATTTGGTAATTAACAGTTCCAATGATATACAATATATGTGACTGTATACAGGTACATGTATCTTTTAAGACTTAAAATAAATCATAGAAATGTTATTGTTCAGAGAATAATCAGTAATCAAAAATCAATTAAATATCATATCAATAAAACAGCACATGTTTGCACTGTTACAATAAATTCAGGAAGAGAACATGAAATTTCAATGCAAATAAAAACACACCAACAGTAAATCCTTTCATAATCTAACAACAAAATTAATCCAACAGCGGAATAAACCTAACGGTAATATGCAACTTGTCGATCTCCAATAGAGCAATATAATTCTGAAACAATTTGTCATATCAATAGTTTAACATAAAACCATTGCAACTCTTTTTGGGTGAAGAAGCATAAGAACGCTTCCACAACGAGTATTTCCAAATGGAAGTTTTGATATTACAAATTTAGAACTTTCTTGGATGCCATTTGGAGGCTTAATTTTGATTTATAGAACTAAATGAACATGAACAATTAGGATTTTCTAATTGGTAGATACTTTTTAATCTTGTTTTTAATATTGAAAGTAAACGTCCGATTTTCATATTTTTGGTATTAAATGAAACTAGAAAAATATGCTTATTAGAAAATGTAAAAATCTGAAAACGCAGCGAAGTTACAAAAATTATCAGTGGACGATTCCTGCACGTAAGACACATGGGTTATACAAGTTATGGAACATCTAGGCTAACATTAAAATCAGGAGGTGAACAGCACATAGATCATCAAAATAAATAGTTTTTTTTTTATCAAAATATGTTTTGAACACTTTTTCTACCGGTCACTCATCACTTATTTATTGCCTTCATTAATCAATTAATAGATTATCATCAAAGAAATACCAATACTTAGTATGCTCACCAAACAATTTATATGCAAGTGCAATAAAACATTCACCAAATATTCATCCTCCGTACCCAGGCTATTTATAACATATATGATACCCTGGGCAAACTGACTGTAAAAATCGTACTCATGAATAAATAATGAGGTGAAATCCAGCCGCTTGATTGGCCGCATGACACACACCTCATGTGATATAGTAATTGTCGAGGAGTTCTGAGCGATAGCTCTTCACGAAGGAGATTCCTTCTGTTTTGTTATCGTCCATTTCATTGGTCGAGAAATTCTAATGAACATTCATGCATTACGAAGTTTTGCCAGCCAATTTGCCCAGGGTATTATATATGTTATGAATAGCCAAGGTACCGAGGATGCACATATTATGACCAGTTCACAGGTAAGCACAACAAAGTATTGCTTGCAATATTTACAGTCTGTCCTATATTTTAATAAATTAAAGCCAACATAAACAACAGCCTTCCACAATTCCCCTTTTTTCAGAGGAATAAGAACAGTCCTCATTTTGTGCGAGTGTTAGGACACTTAACCCTGTTCTACTAGACAGACAAGGAAAAACGTTACCAACATCTGCACTTATTTGTGATCTTGTGTATAATGTGTGACTGGAATTTAAGAATCTTACGTATACTTCCAGTATGGATAGAAATATCTGGGGCATGGGTTACTGTTTTTGCGGGAATGTGTGTAAGAAAGAGATGTCCAACACCGATGTAAATGTGGGCAATCCCAGTGTGGTATGCAGGAAAGCCATGTTCAAACCTTTGGAATAGTGTACATGACACAACATTGTTCAAATGAATCAGTTGTCCAACCATGTGACAGATGGATGATTTTCAATTTATTGCCTTCATAACCACTTTTGCGGGGGGGGGTATTATAGATGTCACATAAACCGGTTTTGCTTCAATTTTCTTAAGCTTAGCGAACATGTAAGTACAAGAAGGTTTAACTTTAAGAAAATGTTTGATGAGAATCTATCAATTCATTATCATCAGCAAGAAGTTAGCTTCATGCAATTAGCTAACAGAGAATGAAGGATGACAGTTTATGAGATGAGCTTGAGATGACTTCTGCTATATTATGGTACATCAGTCCATCTCTTCCTCTTGTGCAACAAACGACATCACTTCCTCATAAACCAACTCTGAAATAAATAAATAAATCATACAAAATAAAATCAAACAAACGATAACAAAATAACAAGCAAGCTGTGTCAATTATGGTTAACCTAGAAAATTTTCACTGCTTTTAAGTTATCTCTTTTCGCAGTTGGTATCTTTTAATTATTTAATAGATGCTAAAAACTGGCTTTCTTATGTTATAGCAAGTATGGAAGTGAAAAAGGTTACACAGGAGGAACTGCCCTCATTTTAAAAAGTTTTTATTTTAGCCTTATAAAGGTAATACATGTAGCGTTTATATAGACATCACATACAGAAAGAAGAGTCATCGTTTAAATGCGGACATCAGAACGCGTCTTCATAGAAATCTGGCAGTTGTGTTAAAAGCGTCTGCATGGAGTAAGGGGTTAAAAAATATATACTCAGTAGATTTAATAATGCACAATATGGGATTTCTAAATTTTCATTGACAGACTATTTGGATACAAGAAAAGAACATGACACAATATTATTGCATGCGTACGCAACATGTGTACTAGAATTCATGACAATTGACAAGTATTTTCATAAAAAAATGAGTTTCAAAGTAATAAATTCATTTTAATGAAGTATGGTTGGTAAAAAAGTGTACGTTCTTAAATGTACTGAGTATACAAAATGTAGGTCTCATACTTCTCCATTCTGGAATACTCAAATCCAGATCTTCGAATGATTGATCATATTTGCCTGCTGTAGGTTCGTCGGAGGGATCAGCATACTGTCTGAGGTAAGGATGTGCCAAGGCTTGCTCTGCTGTTATACGAGTATCAGCATCTAAATCTAGCATTCTTTCCAATAGATCTATTGCTGTAAAGTAAACATACATTTACTTAATTTTCATTCTCCAAAGCAGTTGTCTCCCTTTATAAAGAACAGCGGCAGTGGTCTCCCTTTATAAAGAACAGCGGCAGTGGTCTCCTTTATAAAGAACATAATTATACAGTGGTCTGTCTTCACAAAGAACATATACAGTGGCCTGTCTTTACAAAGAACATATACAGTGGTCTGTCTTTATAAAATGCAGATACAGTGGTCTCCCTTTACAAAATGCAGATACAGTGGTCTCCCTTTACAAAGCACAGATACAGTGGTCTCTCTTTACAAAGCACAGATACAGTGGTATCCCTTTACAAAATGCAGATACAGTGGTCTCCTTTTACAAAATGCAGATACAGTTGTCTCCCTTTACAAAGCACAGATACAGTTGTCTCCCTTTACAAAGAACAGATACAGTGGTCTCCCTTTACAAAGCACAGATACAGTGGTCTCCCTTTACAAAGAACAGATACAGTGGTCTTCATTTACAAAGCACAGATACAGTGGTCTCCCTTTACAAAGCACAGATACAGTTGTCTCCCTTTACAAAGAACAGATACAGTGGTCTCCCTTTACAAAGCACAGATACAGTGGTCTCCCTTTACAAAGAACAGATACAGTGGTCTTCATTTACAAAGCACCGATACAGTGGTCTCCCTTTACAAAATGCAGATACAGTGGTCTCCCTTTACAAAGCACATATACAGTGGTCTCCCTTTACAAAGCACAGATACAGTGGTATCCCTTTCCAAAGAACAGATACAGTGGTCTTCATTTACAAAGGACAGATACAGTGGTATCCCTTTACATAGCACAGATACAGCGGTATCCCTTTACAAAGAACAGATACAGTGGTCTTCATTTACAAAGGACAGACCTTAGACACCAACCACAAGTATCAGTACCTGAATGCAATATATTAGAAGGTTGATTTTTATATCTTGATTTAGTATGCTTAAGTTGTTGACATTTTCTGGTTATATTACATTTCAGAGACCTATGCTAGGTTAGGTGTCCAAGCGAAAACATAATTTAAGAAAAAAAATGTACAACTGAGTGTTCAAGGTGTTACTGTCATTTAATTGAAAACTGATCATCACATGATATTTTGTGAAGGCAGAGATTAACGTGCAACTAGGGGAGATAATCATTGCTAGAAGTAAGTTAAACCTTAAAACATTTACAAGAGAGCCATGATGGCAATGTATTGCTCACCTGGGTACACTGACATGTTGGCTTAATCAGTCAGACTAATTGTGCCAATAAATTTGTCTAGGTTCAGTCAAAATCCTCTCAAAAATTTAGTAGTAGAATGTTGTTTATATTTGATACAGTTATTTGCCAGTTTCATTTAAGAAATGATTTTCAGTGCCATTTTTTGGGTATTTATTCTCCAAAATGACATTGATATATCATCGAATTGACCCAATTGTCGATACAAAAACAAACAAGGTAGTTTACCATATGGATTAGCTCCAGAAAAGACTGTTCGGAAATCTTTCTTCTCCCATTTCGGCAACTGTTTAATGTAGTTCCTTGCCTAAAATAAAGTAAATAAAATTACTCAAAAGTGAAAAAGCACAAAGAAAAAGCATCAAATGTTGCAAAAGACTTCCCTATTACTGCTTAATAACTAAAAAAACCGCTCCAGTTTAAAACATAAGACATAGATGAAAATGATCAATTGCAAGGCATAAAAAAGACAATAATAATGGCATTATTGTGCATAAAATGTATCTTATCAACACAAATAAACAGATGTTATGTTTAAACAAGCCATACACAAATGCTTAATCCTGTACAGAAATTAGTACATCTTAGAATAACGTCTTGTTATATAAATAGAGGATCTTACATGAGGGCTTATTTGATATTGTTTTTATGAAACGAGTCAACTGAATATGACGCGAGGCTCTGCCGAGCGTCATATTCATTTCAGTCGACGAGTTTCATAAAAACCATATCAAATAAGCACTCATGTAAGATTCTATTTATCACATAACACCATAAATAGATTGTGTTCAGTCTTTAAATAGACTTTAAATAGTGCTGTCATTCGGCTATTTATGTAACTAGTTACATATGATATTTATGTCACTGCTTTATGCCACTCCTGGAGTGCAAGTTATGTGATAAAGTCATGTTTGCGCATCTTTTTCTGATGAAACACTTTTCTGTTCCCGATGTCAGAAAAAACTATTTCTGATGTTCTCTTCACGGAAAACAGATTACAGAAAAAACCCAGATGCACAACTTCACATGCTGATATATGTTTGAAGACTGAAGCTCCAACAGTTCAAGAGATATGAATGACACAAGTTTTGTGCTCCCCCTCACGAAATTGAACATTTGTAAAGAATCATACATACACTGATCCAGGCATTTGGTTAGTATTATAGGACTACAGGAATGCCACAGAAATCATAATTCAATAGAATACAACAATAATGTTACCCAAGCATCAGTATTCTAATTTATGATAATTCTTAACATTTAAAACCTATACCATACCTCTTCACTGCTAATTTTTGTCAGCAGTTTATCATTCGGAGAGCCAACTAAAGATAATATTTTTGTTAGTTGATCTATATCTGTTGATAGTTAAGGATAAACACAACATGTATGCGTAAATTGAACAATAAATGAATAAACATAAATGTAAACCCATGAAGCTAGTGAAACATATTACTTTGCGTTAGCATCAGTGTGAAACATCGGCTCATACAGGAGTTTGTTTTCAACAAATTTGCAAGAAAGTAAGGTCAAAGAATAGTGAATAAGTTGTGTATGTACACATAAAAGAAATAGCCAAAAGGTTTGAGTTGGACAGTAATGCATATAGAAATTGAAGTAACATAAACCAACTTTAATGACGTCAACTTCAGCAAGTAAAATATTTGTGTGAAGTTCCATTGGAAAACTTCAATTTATATTCATGTCATAGCTAAAACTCCAAGTGTTTTGGACTGAAAACACCAACAAGCATATAACAGACAGACAGTGAGATTCTGTTTGTTATGCGGCTGTCCGTCAAATTAACAGCTGAGGTCAAATAATGACTATTTCAGCTATTAGGGTGGAGGAAAACCTCAGACAAGTATCTGAGTACAACCATTGACCTTTCATAAGCAATCTGAATTACTTCCTCACAAATACTACATCCAAGGTGGGATTCAAACCTGCAGCAGTGAGGGGCCGTGGTTTGAAGTCAGTGACCATAACCACACAACCACCGAGGCCCCCTTAACCAAAGGGAGGTAATTAATAATTAAAATATGAACCAAAGGGAGGTAATTAATAATTAAATATGAACATTGGATGGACAGTCAAATTGTGATTAGCTAAAACTCAGAAAGTTCTAAAAAATATCTTGCTTTTTATTTGGTTTCCACAACAATCACAGTCTACAATAGAAAATGTGTTAAGACCGTCACAGGAAGCCACAGAAGTTTACAGAATCTAATGTACAGTTTGCTTACATTTTAACAAAACATAGCTCAGCTAAAACATACTCAGTAATAAACTTGCACGAGCATTCCTAGGTATTTAATAAACAATGTATCACAGGTTTGGCCTAATACTATTGACACTCAGTTTAGAAACAGTTACAGTAGTATTCCAGCAAATGGTCAATAGTCTAAGTATCAGAGCAAATGGACAATAGTCTAAGATTCTGAGCAAATGGCCAATAGTAAAAGTATCAAAGCAAATGGCCAATAGTCTCAGATTCAGAGCAAATGGTCAATAGTCTAAGATTCAGAGCAAATGGCCAATAGTCTAAGATTCAGAGCAAATGGCCAATAGTCTAAGATTCAGAGCAAATGGTCAATAGTCTAAGATTCAGAGCAAATGGTCAATAGTCTCTAAGTATCAGAGCAAATCACAAATAGTCTAAAATTCAAAGAAAATCACCAATAGTCTAGGATTCAGAGCAACATGCTACTACATGTACTACACATTGACAGCCATATGAATAAAAACTTACTATAATCTTGCATATACAGTCAACTCTGGTTATAAAGACCGTGTTTGTTCCCGGGAAATAGGTTGTTGTATTGCATATCAATTTTATCAACGGCACAATGTTTCCATTGGAATTGCATCATTTAATGAAATTCTGTAGTAACTAGGGCTGTCGATGATTCAAATTTTAGCATAATGACGATATTGATATATAGAAAGAAACGATATATCAATATATCAATAATATCTTTTAATTCCTTCAATAGGCTATTTACTCCTATCTTTCTGTATGTTTATGTGTGTATGCCCTACATATTTAAATATTCAACTGGTACAATTTGGAATGCACTATCCACTAGAGTACTGTTTAACAAGCATCCGACAACAAAGTAGTGTTATGCCAAGGTATATTTTGGCTATTTTGGCAAGATGACCCATACCATTCATATTGGGATTATTTTCCTGTTTATCTTAGAAATTGGAGGAAAAGTAAAAAAATTACAGCAAAGTTTTAGGAATAAAATTAGAGGATGTAGTGATTAATTAATCAATAATTGCTATATATAAACTGCATGTGAGAGAAAAGCCTCTGAGTCAATTTTTTACTTCATTGAACCAAAACTTTTTCTTCAGATTTATTGGGAATTTTTCCATTGAAATTTGGAAAAATATACACTTTTTGTCATTGGGAATATACCCGAATTCCACAATTTGTAAGTGTTTATCGTATATCGACTGACAGAAAAATCCTTGACATATCTAAAACGATTGTAAAAATGACGGCCCTAGTTGTAACAAATGTAAGTTTAAAGAGAGTTGACTGTACTACACAAGATAGCATTCAGTACAGATGACTGCATTGATTTACCTCCTTGCTAGTGATCCTTAATAAAAGATCATCGCTTGGGGTACCGACTAATGACAGAATTCTAGTCAATTGATCTATGTCTGGTTATATTAAGGAATCAAGTAACAAATTGTTCAAATTGTAACCATAACTGAATGTAAATCAGCAAACATCCAGCGTTTTCTTCCACATTCAGTGAACTTATGGCACGATCCTTTGAGAGCAAATAGTGTTGCGAGGGATAAGAAAATAGTTTTAAGCACTTCACATTTCTGTTTCACAGCCATGTATTCCTTACCTTCCAGTGGTTCAAACATGAAACTATAATAGATCAGCATCACGAGATATGACATTACACGCCGATGTTAGTGAATTTCTGACTAAAATATCAACAACGCTGTGAGAGGGAATCTATTACTAAAATCCTATGTCACCCCACACACCTAGGTTATTTAAATATTTGAATAATATCATAATAATACATTCCAATAATACACAAATATAACATAATACGGGTACCAGTTCATAAGAAGGAGAAGCAACTGCTACATTATGTCCTAATAGCAGACGATATTAGCATATCATACGATCTAACACCTGCTCGGCCTATGAGAATATTGTGACATCATATGAGGTAAAATAAAACAATTCCCAGCATTATGTACGGCAGCCACAGTTTGGTTCTCAACGCATTTGTATAGGAGCACAGACCACGACATATTACTTCCAAAATTTTAAGACATATATAATATGCTATCAGCGATACAATATTGGGTTCCGTCAGGTTAAAGGAGGCAGACATCCTTTTTAGGACTAACTGAATATAAGATAACAAAGGATACGGTCAGTTCCAGGAAATAACGGTCTGCCGGTCAACATTTCTGCCATTATACATCCTATAGACCATACATCAACTGAAATGAAATTAAACGTCATTGTAGGCAAAACTAAAAAGTTAGGATTACCTGAAGCGCAGACTGATTTACTTAAAGTCCCAAATTTAGGGTCATAAAACAATTTTGCTTCAAACTATCTGCATTATTGAAAATATTCCCACACACTTTATTATAAGAATATCCTAATATTTATTTATTCTCATACGTATGTTGTCATATTAAATTTAGGGAAATTTAATAGGGAAATTTAATATTGATACAAAAACCAGTATATCTGATCTTGATGACTGGTACAATTAACATCCTCTTGCCTTTGTATACACTTGCTGTCAGCTAATTGAACAGAAATCTGAGATGTCTCACCACATGATCATTGTTTTGAACATAAATAAGTTGTATTTTCATAGTGGAGATTGCAGTTGAGTTAGGGTTTTCCAATGAATTCTGTTTTTTTATGTAACAAGCAAATAACACTGTCAACATGTGAATCAGAACTAATGACTTAAAACAAATATTACATCAGGTTCAACTATCACATAAAGAGTATTGTCAAGAGATCAAACATGCGACCTCTGGATAAGCAGTTCTGTTTTGAACCTGGAGAGTCAACCAGACAGGCTATCCAAAATGGAAGTTTGTTACGTATAAGCTGTAATGCCTTAGCATCACCAAATATAGGAGAAATAAATAGTGGTGTATACCTGTCTGATTGTAATGCATCCAATTTAACATGATTTCTGGAGCCCTGTACCACCTAGTTGCCACATATCCTGTCATCTGGTCGTCTGTGTGTCTTGCTAGACCAAAATCTAATATCTGTAACAGAGTACATTGAAAGTTTAACTACATATGTTTAGAAACAGATGGTTTGGTGTAAAACACATTTTGGGTAAAAATGAACCATTTAAAACAGTTATGCTTCAAACTGACGGAAAAAAAGAACTCGCGATCGCGTAAAATATCTGAAGACATATTAACCATAGAGAAGGAATACCAACTTATCCCACCCACCTAATATAGCGTTGTGCATACTACGTTTTCATAAATTTCGTATTTGTTTAAATAAATAGGTAGATGAAAATATATAAAACTTATATATATGCAATACTATTTTAAACTATTTCAAAACAAAACTCATAAAATTGTTTAAAAAAAAGTTAAAATACGATCATTTCTCTTTCGGAACCGCGATATTTTGGCGGCATTTGTATTATTTGTGACCCGTGAAAATACCCCCTGTGACACTAGCAAAATACATGTTAAATTGCAGATTTGGACGAGTCTAGACGACTCTGCATCACATACACCCGTGATGTCATATATTCAGCACAATCCAAGGTCAAATTACGCTGATGTTTATGGAAAGTGTTGAAAAACATTAGAAGGTGACATATGTGTAAATATTGATGGTCATCTTAATTGGACATATATCTCAGTAGAGTTGGCAGCGTATATTTAATTTAAGAAATCTCGCTGATTCACGATCGCGGTTTGTTAAGAGCATGTGATTTTGCGAAATTTTCTAATTTTTTTAGGATTTTTCATGGAAATGGATATCGCGTTATAACCGTCCGCATAGTAACGGAGTTGCAGTGTATATTACACATACAAGAAAATTCAAATATAATTGAGAAAGAATTTTTTTATCGATATTGGATAAATTTTACCTTCAATTCGCAATCTTCATTCACAGCTACATTACTTGGTTTCAAATCCTGAAAAAACAACATTTTGTCCAACATTATATATCAATAGTATTAATGAGAAATAATTGCTGTGTATGTATACATATATGTATGACGGTATCATAAATGGTAGCAACAAAACGGGATGTAGCTGGGTAGGCCAGATACATCTTTAATATATACTCAGTACATGTACATTCAAATTTCTCAAATTTCTTGAACTTACTGAGGGATGCAAGATGAGAACTTAACATGGTATTGTTTCATTTTACACAATGATGAACACTAAATTTCCTTTCAATTACCAGGTATTGCCATACCAAAATGAGTTTTAAAACACACTAAAATGACATTTAAAAGTCATACCACATGTACAAAAATGTGCGTTTTTAAATGTACAGAGTATACATTTGATCTGTAGACATTATATATGTATATAGCATCCTTGTCAGCAGCATCCATCACTATGTGGCAACTGGGATATCACATTTTTTCTTGTTTCTCAAGTGAAGTATTGAAAATAATATTCAGGCGTTTTTCATTGATATATCAATTCAATTGTATCAATGACAGCCCTAATATTCAGAATCAACCTATTCAATACAATTGGACCTAACGGTTATAAGGAATAGAAACAACAAACTTACCCTGTGTATAATGCCAGCAGAATGAATATACTGAAATAAATAAAATATATTTCAATACAAAATGAAATATTCTGAAACTGCAGATAGAATTGTAGTTTGTGGTGAAAGATAATACATCATTTTTAAATTGGATTCAACAGAATTTCACTTGGAGCTCATAACAAAATCATCATTTCTGATCCACTTCAAGAAACAAATCAGATTCACATTAATATAAATAAGTATAATATTGTAATATATTTAATGACTAGGTCAAGTGGTTTTGAATTACTTGACACTTCATTTAAAATGTCCACTTTTCGTTGGTAATGCGAAGCAAATTATTACAAGTTATGTTAATCATGCTCGACGAATGCTTCCCGGGTTTCCGACTAGTACTCACGCCTATTTTCAGAGAGTGTGAAGGTCGCTGTTCCACCTTACCCAAGCGTCTGACTTTCGGACCAGAAGTCAGACGCTCTACCCTTAACCACTAAACTTTTCATGAGTTTCACAACTTACCTTCATAGCACGTAAAACTTGGTATATAAGGAACTGAACATGATCGTCACTGAGTCTTTGTGTTTTAATTATATTATTCATATCTGCCCCCATTAAAGCTGTAACTAAGTATCTGTAATTATAAAATATACATTGGATTAATGCACAAGGCGTACTATGACTTAACAATGATTAGGACAGTAGGATAACTGTGGAATGATTGGTGTATAATATAATGGCCGACAGGTGTGGAAATATTAAAAACTTTTAACTGGTCCATGTAAACACAATAAAATGACATTTAAAAGACATATCACAGTTACAAAAATGTGCATTTTTAAATGTACTGAGTATACATGTATTATACAAATGTGAGGAAGAAATATATCAATAAACCGAGATAATAACTTACACTTCATCAAAATCTTCAAATGTATCTGTTGGTGTAAATACTTCTAGTAAACCAATAACCTGTAAAATAAGAAGTATAAACTTCAATTACAGACCACTAAAACTTTTGACATTAAGACCACCTCATTAATAAGACCACTTTAAACACTTGACAGCTGTTAATATTTCATCTACCGGTATATCATAACATGAAACTCAGACAACAAAGAGTTAGACTGACTATTTTTAGAAACAAGGGTGGTCTTATTACTGAGGTTTCATGCCATAAGATTTTGAGAAACCTCTAGTATGCTAAAGAAACAGAAACAATACGTTTGTTAAATACACTCAATTGTAAAACTATAACTGCATGTATTGATACACAGTAACAGCCATCTAGGCTACCAGTGATATTGCCAGGTACATGATTATCTAGAACCTTGCACTTGCAAAATTTTGATTAAGTAGCCCTAGCCTTGAAAATGTCTTTGTAGTAAATTGTACTTTGCAAAATGCAAATCTAATTTCAAACCCAGTAACCAGTACTCAAGCCTAATTTATTGATTGTCAAGAACATCGAATAAGCTTGACCAAGCCAAGATTCTAATCAATGACCTTGGGATCAGGAATCCAAAACTAATCCCTAGAAGATCACTGTGCTTCTCTAATAAAGTGTAAACATGACAGGTAACTTACACATGATTTATGTCTATAGTCTTTGTTGACATCCGACTCAACAAAGACAGGGCAGTACCTTCTCATTTTAATAGTAAAGGCCATTCAATTAACAATCTAAAGGTGACCATTCTCGAGAAAGTCTGTGGCCATTCCAAGTCACTCACTTATTCGTGAGAGCGACTCGATTAACAAACTTAATACCAAATTTCCATCAGGGCTGAATGCAAGAGAAGTGCGCCAAATGTAGTCTGACGTTGTGACGTCATTTCCTCTGTTGAGTAAGGGAAATGACGTCATGACGTCAAAACTTGTTTTGCATTTGATGAGTATATGATTTTGTTTCGTATACTTTATTATTATGCATTATGATTATTTATACGAGAGGAATACATTACTATGGACTTAAACACACATTGACGTCACAAGATATACACGCCATATTATGCACGCATGTTAATTATTTCACAACCCCGGTTGACTAGAACAACCTTTTACTCGAACACATTTTGTAAGTCCTGACGAGTTCGAGTCAACGGGATTCCACCGTATTCTTATTATTATACTTATTTTAAAATCTTAGTTATCGTTTCATTACTAAAAATCTCCAAAACTTAGTCAAGATATGTTGACATATTGAGTAAGTCTTATCAGAGGAAATGACTGTCAACTCTTTATAATTAAACAATCAGAAATAATTATGTCAAGGTTACTTAACAATAGGTGATAATATCACACAGAAAGTTGATAAAATCATAATATATATGGAAATAAGCATGAAACTAATGTAAGCTCATTGTTTAAATTGACAAATGTCAGCTACTGAGCTAGTGAACACATATTTTAGCAAGATTAATATTAAAGGCAACTTTTAAACAACAACAATAACAACTTGTTATGTACCGGTAAGAATTATTATGATTAAATATTAATGAAATATGGCATCTTAATACATCCATTAATTATAAAACAATTAGAAATCAGTTACATATGCTTACATTTTCATGAACCATGACCTTCAACATGCGTAGCTCCCTGTAAGTCCGTTTGGCATGAATGGATGATTGAAATGGTCTTGATAGCTTCTTTATAGCAACCTTACGATTTGTTTTCTTGTCCATCGCAGAACTGAAAAATGTAAAAAGTTGCTTTAACTTTTTGTATTAGGGGTTGAAGTGACAGAAGCAGTCAGCATTCCAATAGCCAGTGGGATATCTTCCTCACAAACAAGTTCTACATTCCAGATGGGATTCAAACCTGCATTTCAGGAACTACAAACCACTCGGCCATGGAAGCCCCATGCCCTTACTTCTTCATCCAAACATGTGTGACTGAGTAAATAAACACACTTAACTTGATCAGTTGAGTTAGATTATAAATTATAATGCATCAAACAAGGTTAAAACAGCACTACTGAATAATTAGTCACAAGTGACACTGTGGAAAATGTTGATATAAGTAAGTATTAAGTAACAACTCAATGTACACATTTTTTCGCACTTGATCAAAAACTAGAAAATAAACTGGACTTTCATTTTTGACAAATTTATACACTTCAGAGTCTCAAGACAGACATGAGTACAATTTACAATGTTTGGAGAGACTAAAAACACCGTGGAGCTTTCTGGGTTTCAATAAATACAAGGGTGTCACCAGGGCCCCCGCTGCTGTTCGCCAATGTCGCCATCGAAAGATTTGCGAATGTGGAGACAAAAAATACATTTGGCGAAAGTGATTGGCGAATGTTTTTTTTACTCAATTTCAACAATATAAGTGGTTTTAAGCGGCCGAGACCGGTTCTCGCTTTCTGTGTATAGTGGGTTCGCGTATTAAGTATAAAAATCGATATCCAGTCTAATCTAGGTTACGACCGCGCAGTACGAATGTGCGCTGTATGAATGAGTCATGCTTGATAACCAACTTAATTGGCTAATTAAACGATGACATCTGGGCCAGGGGTGATTGAAAGTATACACATCTTATACATGTGTCGTTCGAAGTGCATCGAAAATAGAACTATTTCACACGTTTTATTATGGGAGAACAACGATGAACCGATATTGTTTGGTGAAAGTTGTGGATACAAGTAACATATATAAATTGCCAGGGGAGGCCCTGCCGTGCGTTCGGTTAAGGCTAACACTCGCACGAGTGAAGAAACTGTGCACGCATTTTGCAACCGAACGCTCTGTTTGCCAAAAAGTACGCGCCAACTGTGCACCCACTCGCTCGAGCATCTCCGAGGTAGCTAGCGAAGGGCGCATACTTTTTGGCAATGTGTGCACAGTTTCTTAACTCGTGCGAGTGTTAGCCTTAACCGAACGCACGGCTGGTGTCACTAATATATACGCACCCACTAATATATAGTCCCACTATTTACACTGGTGAGGCTAAAAATACTCTGTAACATGAAATTTATATTTGGTCCAATTCCAGCCAGAAGCAAATATATAAACATCTGATTTGAGTGAAGATATTTGTAGCGGATCAAGGGGTCGCAGGTTCAATCCAAAGGGGGTCGGCACAGTAAAAATACTATATAGACAAGTAGTATATGATGGTAGTGGAGTTTTTACTGTGCTGACCCTCTTTGGTTCAATCCTCCACTCCACAACTAACAATCGCTCGGATGAGACAAAAACCAAGGTCCAGTGTACGATGCTTTACATACGGCACATAAAACTTAAAAGAACCAGGGGTGTTTCTGGTACTGGGGCATCTGAATCATGCACTGTCCTCCAAAAATGTCAGATGACCAACATTCTTCCAGAGACGTCGCCCATATGGGAAACCGTTGGCGACGATAAATAAACGCAAATACACAGAAGGTGATCTAGACAAAATAACACAACGTAACTTACCAAACTTGGCCATAAGCCCCAGAACCAACTGGAGTCAAACATTGGTAACGTTCGGGGACCTCCCAAACGGTTTTATTCAATTCTACACGATAAAATCCAGGCTTCAACTGTTGGTTGCCTGCCATTTAGACATCTAACATGCGAAATGCGGCGATAATAAGTACAATTTCAATTGCAAAGCAATAAATTTACTTTCTCTTTGAACAAAATTTCGACTTTGTAGAAACTTCCGGATTACGGTTCACTATTAGACTGGTTTACGTATTTTTTAAGTACTATTCCTCACGTGGATTCCTAACTTTAAACCGAAAACCAGTCAATGAGTAACACTTCATTTTGATTGGCCAAACTATCCGTACGTTAACCAATGAAAATAAATGTAGTATCGGACTCTCGGGGGACTTTTAGATTCACATGAGTTTTTTGTAAATTTAATATTTAATATTCGGCATTGGTATGTTGTACAAATGCACCTATTATAATGTTTCAGCCGGACTTGTTATGTTCTCTACCGACTATAGATCCATATTGAATTTCACTCGACTTAATCAATTGGCAGGTGCGTTGATTCAGTGGCGGCACATAGTCCTAGGGGCACGTACACACACACTTCAGAAAGGGGTAGATAGAGATCTATCAAATCTGAGGTTGATTTTGTTTGATTGGACAATTTTGCCAAATTAGAGTGCGGCGACATGTATAACGTAGCATAATTTATCAAAAACAGTCCGAGTTGCAAAACTAATAACCCTTCAGCCATCATTCACGGATCTCTCTTATACAGGCGCGTAGCTATCAAAAATAGAACAGTGAGCAAATAACCAACAGTTGAACATTTGTATGCAGTTCGGGTTATATTTTTTTTGAATATTATATAACGCTTCGAAATTTACTGTGTTGCTTGTGAAAATGTTACCAGATTGCACCACCAATTAACGTTGTAGATAGCCTTGAAAGCGTGTTTTCCGGGGTATTATTTCCTTAAATTAGATCAGAGATGATTTGATCCGTGCCACGGACATATATATATATATATCCGTGCTATATAGGCCTATAGACCGTCACGTGCCTTTATGCGGCCTGTATTGACACATGACATCTGACACAAATGCGAGTCGTATATAGAATAGACCAGGGACCGTATATTTGTTCCAGAATATATATATTTATCTACATAATGATATTTTGTAGCAGATATTGGATTATCCAGGGTCGTAGCTTTGCTGAAATAGATGTGTAGGTCTAGTTCGTCAGAGAGACGCGTTTGGGTGTTTATTTCATTCCGGTAAATATGCTTGTACAATAACATCAAAAACATACATAAATAACTAGATATATTTATATACAGTTTTGGCCATTTTATTTTTTACACGGCCTACATGAATCTACGTATATTTATTGATCACTGACGTTGATAATTGATGTGGTCTATGATTATACTGATGACGAAATATTGAAAGTTTGATGATTAATTAAATCAACTTGGATCTAGACATCCAATTCATAGATCTATCCTCATTTTAATTTATGAGTCTATAATTATGTCGTATCGGATGGGAGAGTCCTGAAGTGCCATGTGTTTCGGTAATCATTCAAAATAGAAGGATTTAGAAGTATTTTAAAGGCTTCTACTTTTTAATTACCCTGATTTCGGATAACAGCAAACATATATTCGATTATCCAATTAAGATTTATTTCCCATTATTAAGATAATTTACTTAGTCCGCACAGCGATTGTCAGCCTTAGCAGCAGATCTCAATCTGCTTCTCAGCACGGACAACTAATGGGGTAATTTAAGGGCAAATATGATGTACCGTGCACGAGAAACTGACGATAGTTTTTATAAGTACGCTGTATGCCAATATAATTTTTATGGCACCCCTAGGATGCTTAGATATTAATCCACACAGGTATATATATATGACCATCAGAACTGTCCAGTAAAGGACTTTTCAGCAGCTTAGAGTCAACTGTGCATAGATTCGGTTTCCGTATATTCCAAGCAGTATTTATCATTTAATTGGGCGATGAACTATTAAACATGTCATGTCTACTTATATGTCTGACTATGATACAAATATATCGAGTGAAAACATTTGGATATCTTATTTAGTCTCGGAGCTACGTCAATTCGACTGAATTAGATATCCTCGTGTTTTCATACTCTGTAGATACTTATCGCACTATGAGAGGGTGTTAGTTATGTCTTAGATACAGTCTGCTGCCATGACACTTTCGGATCATACCGAAATGTTTCCGAATTGTGTGATCGAAATGCTTGACCAAAATGTTTTACAATGTCTTTATCACATTGTGGTAGTTCCGCCAAAAATATGAAGAATGTTATCCATCATATTCTGAAATTAGATCTATTTATTTTACATTTCATCAACGTTATTCTGGCATATGAAATAATATATGACTGATAATACATTTGATAAAGCGTATTTTAACATTTTATAGATAACTTAAAATATTTCGTATTCATGAACACGTTACTAAGAAAATACCCGAGCTCGAACCTCTAAATTGGGTCTTGGTTATTAATTGTTAGACCATGTAGTTAGGTAGCCGGGTGCAACGTTCGACCTTCTGATAAAAATGACAAAAATAAATAGATATGGGGTTTCACAAGGGGCGCAAAAAGTATACAGGCTAGATACACCCCTGTTGTATATATGTTATATGTTTATACCGGTTTCGTTTTAGAAATAATAAGTTACTGACAATATTTTTTCATTTATCTTTCAGTGATAAACATAATAAAACATGTATATAGTATTACACAGCAAATTAAAACGTACGTAACATTAAACGAGGAAAGGCTTTCTGTTGGCAGTGTAGATCTACACGATGTTTAACCTACATAGTGTTTGCAGTCTAGCCTAGTATCATTTTCAGAAAATGCGTTTTATGGGAGTTTTTGATGTGTTGAAATTTGTGATGGTGAGTTTTTTTATTTATTTTTATTTATGCAAACGTAGATCGATAATTTAGACGTTTAACTCTTGTCGTTTATCATCTGAAGATTATTTCATAATTTTTCATTTATTGTCAAGCATAACTTTGTCAGTAATTAACAACCAGTCTAGATTTGATTGTCTAAAACACATCGAACTATAAATTGCAAGTTTATCGTGGACGTCCTTCGCGTGCATGCTTTCCGTTTACTATTGAATTACGTAATATGCAGATAATTTGATATGTCGTCTAATATCTGACTCATGTCATGAAGATTTTGTTGTGAGCGAACATTTACATAAATAAAAATTGACTGCACATCATTTACTACGAATTATTAAATACTAGCATTATATCTACGTGTGTCGAGCTTATTTTTGTCTTGAGTGGCATTCATGATACACTGGATAGATGTATTAAATGGTTGACTCAATACTTCAACTGAATGACGTACATATATAATGACTATGTCTATATTCTAGAGCTATCAAGTTTCATGCACTAGAAGCGCTCCATACTGACATTTCAAGCATAGTCTATACTTGAATAGATCTGCATGGATTTTTTATTAAACCTGTATTTACGAGAAGGTTATAGTTTGTGTACGTAACAATTTTTAATATATGTACAGTACAACCTCAAAAATAAGACCACCCTTGGGACCGTTGAAAACTGGTCTTATTATTGAGGTGGTTTTAATATTGAGGTTGAAAAGAAAGCAGAACAGTGAAAATGGACTTGAAACTTGATGTGTTCTTAATTTTGAGGTGGTCTTATTATTGAGGTGGTCTTTATGTGAGGTTTTACTATTTTTGGAAATCTTGACAAAAAATATGTTTCGTTTTACAGATATATAACACTGGACCTTGTGTCACAAACTGGACATTTTCCGAACGGCTGCAGTTCTCGGACACATACGACAACTAGTTTGCTGAAATGTTTCTATTAAAGGTGTCTGTACGAGTAAAGTACTACATTGCCTTCTGAACAACAGTGAAGAGGGTTTGGTCAAATCGAGTGAGTAGGATACATAGCACTGGTGACTCCTGTGAAGTAAGGGGTGATATATTGGTTTGTCTATTGGCAGTGTCAATTATCTCAGACGAGTAAGTGAGTTAAAAAAAATTGATCAATACCTTTTTGAATCAGTAAAGTCGGAAATGGAAGCCGACGAAGATTTAGTGAAGGAATTGAAAGCTTACCCGACATCATTTGACATAATAGAAAAAACTGGAAAAATGACTGTGAAATATTTGAAACTAAAACTAGATCAATCAATACAAGATCTAGACATTTTAAGTACGAAAATGGAACAATGCAGAACCCACAATCTAATATCTTTCCTTCATTTTGTAATTGGAGACACAGATTTGGCATTTGAAGCTAACAATAAGACTCTCAAATTAGAACCCGACAATATTATTGCGTTAAGTAATCATGCACAATTTCTGTATAGACAGGAACAGCACTTTGACACGGTACGTCATAATTGTGAAAAGCTTTCAGAATTATGTAAAGATCCATACAAAAAGGTTATTGCAAAAGCTGAAATCGCATTCTCTTACACTCGATTTGGAACAAAATTCTGTAAAATAGCTCAGTCATTGTTCCAACGCGTACTCTCTGACTGCAAGGAGCCAGCTGTTGATGTGAAATTATCTGAAGAATTTGAAGATAACATTTGTATCTGGTATTTTGGATGTGCACTTGCTTACAAACGTTTACTCAATATTGTAAATGTTCACGATACGTCTGACATAGACTTGTCTAAACGCAATTATACGTCTGTCTGTGAATTGTATAGAAATATAATAACTATGAAAGGTCAATCCGATATTTGTAAATTATATACTGCAAGAGCTTTCCTACTACTAGGAGAAATATCATATGACCTCGAAAGAAAGGAGATATTTCCAAATAACTTAAGGGACATTCTTCCTGAAAACAAGGATCTTCATATGGAAGTAGGGGACTATTTTCAGATGGCACTGTCACTTCAAAAGAATGATGTGTTCGTGCTTGAACGGTGTGGGAAATACTTCCGCTATACCAACCAGATTTCCAAATCGATTGAACTCTTGGAAAAAGCTATAACCATCAAACCAACAAGCTTAAGTCACCATCATTTAGCTATCTCACTAAAGCGACAACTGGAATCTAAGTCTAAACCAGGACATCAGATAAACAAGGCGACTCGGCAACTTTTTCCTAAACCTCCAGCAGATGAAAGACAGTCGGTGACATGGAATTCACAAGCTCCTATGAAAAGTGAAGAGGGTGCTCGACGAAAAGATGAGGACTCTGTCAGCATGCCTAGGAGAAACGACGGTGAAGTACTTGGCAGACTGACAAATCAGTTTGCAGAATTTTCCATGGGCGACACAGAAAACTTGTCTGAAGCTGCGAGATCCATTCCAAGACAACAAGAACCTGCACATCTGACTGGCGACTTCACTTACTCGCACAATGGGCATAACCGTACCAGAGGAAGAGGGAACGGTAGAAAATACGGTGGAAGAGGACATAGATTTTCTTCACAGGACAGTCAACGCCCGTTTGAGTCGGGATACAGGAGTGGCAGTGGTCCTCATAGGGGGCAAATGGAACGGGGTTATTCAAACCCGACCGGGAGAGAAAAGGCTGCATATCGGCGATGCATTAAAAGTCCTCGAAAATGCACGTACATCACCACGTTTGGTAATGAAGAAGTACTTAAATCAATAAAGTTTCACCTTGATGCCTCGTTTAAGATCGGTATGAACGCAAGTGCTATGTACGAAAAGGGGTTGCTTTTTAGGCAACTAAACCAAATTAATGATGCCCTTAAAATATTTAGAAGTTTGATAAGGAATGAGTATGGACAATGCACTCTAGTTTTGCTAGCAAATGCTTATGAACAAGCTGGCCTTTGCTTAGATGATTTGTTATTCAAATCGCTTTCCGATAATCAAAAAAGGGACGAGGAAGACATGAAAATGTACTTCAAAAGATCGATTGAAATTACTTGCAATCTTGTTGCCAAGATTCCATCACTTGAGAAATGCTGGACTTCTGCGCCAACGTTGAAAACTTTTCTAAATCGCCAGAGCAAGACAAAGCATGTTTTAAAGGATCTTAAATTCTTAAATGAAAGAATGAAGGACTATGGAGGAGTTGTGCAGGTATTAAACGAACTCTGGAAACTTGTAGATGACGATGCAGAAAAGACCCAAGTAGTTATGGACATAATCAAAACACATATGCTAATGAAGAATTTTGACGATGCAGTTCTTGGTTTTGATTTAATAAAGTGCTTGCCAAGGTGGCAACAGCATGTAGACAAGGAACTGTACGTAACTGCTCATGTAGAGGGAGCCTTTGATGCATTTAAAAAGGATCACAATAAAGTAACGAATCTTAGATTTGAAAATGCGTTTGGTTTCTGTAAGAGTATGTCAAATCAAGAACCAAAGGATGCCACCAGCGAACAAGAGGATGATGAAGAGAATGAAGATTCTGAGAGTGAACAATATGACATATTCATTTTAAGCGATCCTGACAATGAACTGAATGGTATGAAACTGCACTATGTGTTGGAAACACTAGGTATTAAGACAACTCTAAATGCAGAGGATGTCCCACGTGGAACATTGCAATTAAAGGGACTGTCTGACATTATGGAACTGTCCAAACATTTCATAGTTGTTTATGACAGCAAGTCGTCTGAAAAAGGATGTAGTAGGAAATTGATGCACTACTTTTCTATTATGAATGACATTATTTTATCAAGGAACCATGGTAATGGTATTATAATGGTAGGTGCTGATATTCAACATGTTCCAAAGATCTTTTCTGGATGGAAACAAGCGAGTTTTGATTTTGATTTTGAACATGATGCGATGATCAAGGATTGTGACATTTTGAAACCTTTCCTAATTAGTCTGGCAAAAGTTTCTGATTAATTTCTCTTATCAAGATAAAATTTAAACTGTGTTTGTATGATTGTTATAAATAAAATCAGCCCTGAATGGTATGATAAACTAATCGGATAAAGAATAAAACATTCACGAGTGAGAAAGCCGAAAACTTTCAGCGTGGTTAAATAGTTTGTCACCATATATACATGTAACATTGGACAACACTTATATTGACAGTAAAATTTATTCAGTGTCCTTGCCCATATATACACATTTAAAAACTTAAAGACCTTGATTTACTCTTCTTTGTTTCTGGAGCCAACTTAGTTCTATGGTGGCAATTAAGAGTTATCTAAGATTTGAGAATTAGTAGTAAACTAGATATTAACATGTTGACCACTTTATAACAGTTATCTAGAAATAGATTGTCCCTTCGGAATATCTAGGGGGTTAAGTTGGTTAGGGGTTGCACTATCAGACACTTTTTGGTTAAGATCTGGGATGAAAATTTATCACAATACTTAGCTAGTTAACATATAGTTATTATGATAGTTGTGTACAGTAAAACCTCAATAATTAGACATATATGTATAACTCAAATTCACTTTTTCTGTCATTATCGTATAAATTACCTAAATATCGATTATAGGGGTGTTGAATACAACCTATTTACAGCGAGTTAAAATGATATCACATGATTTAAACAACTTTCCCACCCTAAACCCACTATAATGGATAAATTGATAATATTGAAAGCCTTATCAAATTGGGTTTATACGTATATATATATGATAGTTAATTATAAGTGATGTTGACGAACACCAATTTTGGTTTTCGAACATTCGGTCAACCTCCTGAGCGAATATTCGCACATTCGACCTTTATCCATTAAAATGATTAAAAAAATGGCATAAACCATTAAATTTTGTTTATCGTAAATATTTCTTCTTGCATATATAGTCTGTGCTTGCTTGAAAACCTTTGTAACTATCAAAAAGGAAAACCATATAGTGTTGCCTGTTCCAACTTGCTTGAAAGTAAAATCGAAATGCCTTTATACCCATCTATTTTGATTATCGAAAATTACGATTCTATAGAATTGAACAAATTTCATGTTATATTTAAGCAGAGAGTACTAGATGTATATATACAAGGCTGGTCAACTTATATTCAACATAGTTCTATTTTAAGTAATTATTCTTGTGTCAAACAATTATTTTGTTATGAGGAGAACTTAAATGTTTTACCAAATACTCTTAGATTTTATTGTACCAGATTAAGACTGTCTGTGCATCCACTCCGTATACAAACAGAATGCTATAACAGAAATCCAATCCAACGTTATGAAAGATATTGTTTATGCTGTAATTCAAATGATTTAGAAGACGAATTTCACTTTACGTCATGTGTATGTCCTTGTTTCGAACTTCTACGTAGGAAATATATTAAGACTTATTATTTCAAAAGACCTTCTATGTTTAAATTTTTAGAATTACTTCAATCAAATGAGAAAAAAACTTTATATAACTTGGCCTTATTTACTAAATACGCACTTAAACAGAGAAATATCATACTTAATGTTATAATTAATTGAGTTTATTCCCTTTATTCCTATTTCATTTGTTTCATTATTATCATATATTATATAATATACAATCACTTGTAATATTCAACTTTATGTATGACATATGTAACTTTTAATAACAATACATGTATATTACTATGTAATTGATGTTAGTCGTTAATATATGTATTTATTTTTTCCATGTCACATGATGATGTAATTGTGTATATATTTGCTTATGACGATGAGCTTTAATCGCTCAAGTCGATTAATAAACTTTATGTTCTGTTCTGATAAAAAATATGAATCATTTGTCTTACTTGTCGCTGTGGTGTAGTGGTTAGCATAACAGACCGGCAAGCCGTAGACCTGGGTTTGATTCCCGGTAGCGCCATTGACCGATTTTTCGTGTTTCTCAAACATGACTTTATTTTACAAAACAGATTAGAATAAAGAAAAAAACAAATTGTAGTCGATGCTATAGACTTTTGTTTCACATCAATTCGATGACAACCAGACCATTAAAATATTATACTCTTGCTTTTAGCTTTTATATATTGACTTGTTTTTATCGAATATTCAGATGTTAAATGAATATTAGAATGTACGAATATTGTTTGACATCCATATTTTTTATAGTCTCATATAAAACACTTACATGCTTTTCTTTAATTACACATTGTATCTAATTAATCTGTATTAATTGACTCTTTTATAAAAAAACAGCTGACCTTAGCTAATGAAATGCTGAATGTCTGTATCAATATGTTTATATTAACTTATCAACCAGTAGTCAAAACTTTGATAGACAGACAATTAATATTATCAAATTATTATCAGTATACTTTGTACTTTGACTTATGATTTGGTGAGAATCTATAGCTTTTTGTACATGTGTTGTTATTAAACTCTGTCCATTATTTCAGTGTCATTATCATTATGTGTATGTTATGTTTTACTGTATAGCAACTTGTATACAAATATACAATTGTAAATATATTTTGAGTGAAAAATTGTGTGCATGAAAAGAAATTGACATCAATAAATAATTTATATTGCGTATCTGTGTTGTGTTTCATTTACCGTATACATAAATGGTATGATAATGATATACATAGATATATAATAGATATACATGTAATGACAAAATGTTGCCTGTTTATCTGGTAATATGATCAATACATACCAGTACAGAGATTTTCTCAGGGAATATCGGGTAAAACAATGAAAAAAATGACCAGATTTCAAAGAAATGCGCATTATATTTGGAGTAGTTGATTTTGAAAGCATTGAATGGAGTGCAGAGCAGAGTCTTGTTCCCATCAAAACAGTTTCCTTTGAGTTGGTGGTTAAAGACTCCTATCTGCTTATCCAAAGATTTTTATTGACTGGTATACAAATCTACTCCTTGCCAAGATGGGTCAACTGTTACTGTAGTAAACCAGACTAATTGTTTTATCAGTCTATAGTCAACTAAGGGTGCATTTACTGGAATTTTCTTATCAGTAAACATTCTACTGATCTACATTAACAGCAGAACATATGAAAAATGTGCTTTGTATCATGTTATGTGTCTACAAACAAAATTGCATTTTATTTTGAGGTTATTTTTTAAGTTAGAAATTCAACCAAACAAAATAGAATATAAATAGTGTTTATTTTTCTCTCGTATAATCAACAACTACATGTATATTATTTACAAGAAAAACCAAAAGCAACAGTACCAGTACAAAATGACTATTCAACAAATTGTTAAGTTAAAATATCTTTATATGGGGCACAAGGAAATCAGACAATTTGTCTTATTTTTTGTTTAATTCCCCACCCTAGAGCCAAGTGTTTTTGTCTAAATCCCCATAGTGGGAGATGCTTGTTATTAAAAATCCGACCCATGTCTATTATACAGGCCTACTTAACTGTTAATCCGTACCCTATTCTATGCTTTTACAAATAGCCTCTCATGTCAGAAAAGTCAAAATCAACATATACACTAGTTAGGGACAACTGTATATTTAAAGATAATTTCTAGAGCCCTGCTGAAAGGTAAACAAAAGCAAAACATTTGACAGGTAATGTAACAGTAAAAGCCAACAAAGATGACAAGGTAAACAGACATACATCCGGTGTTTGTGTGTATAAGTATCATCATGTATGACACGAGTGCTGCCATGACATAACCTGTAGTAGTGACATTGGTTATGACGTCTAGTATTTCCTCAACAAAGTTTTCACTTCACAAACTAAGCATTTTGTCCGAAGATGTTTTGGAGGCTTGTGATTTATAGAAAATCAAACAAACAAAATATATATATACCGTAAGTATCGCATAATTTCTTTCGTCAATTCGAAGAGCAGAAGATTCCTTTTAAGAATTATGTACATTCTGATGCGACATCATCGTTTTGTAGCTTACTTTTGTATCCTGTTCTTAATATTGGAATTGCTAAAAGTAGATGTCTGATTTTAATACTTTTCGTATTGAATGAAAGTTGAAAAATATATCAGTTAGAAAATGTAAAAACCTGAAAATGGACTGTTTAGTCACTAATACAGGTTTTGTCATGACACAGCTCATATTATATGTGATAATACAATACATGAATCAGTTCATGCAATGAAAATCTAAATATGGAAGATATATAATATGAACAGTACAATCTCTCTTGGACGAAAAAAAGCTGATAGATTTTTCCCTATAGTAAGAATTTATTATCAATTTAACCTCTCTAGGGAAACAACCTCTCAATAACAACCAACATGATTGTGTCACCATGGAGAGGTTGCACCGTATGTCTATACAACAATAGAATATCAAAAATAATCATTGGCATATGATGCTTGATTCATTTGTATTGTCTGATACTGCATTAATGTATTCGTCCACTTCTCACAACACGAAATGGTACTAAATGAAAAATAATTTTGCAACACACGCACGTTGTGAGATGTTAAAGTACAAACAAACTTTGCTTGTTTCAATCAGAATTCAGATATTTTCATTTCAAATCAGACAACACACTAAAACCTCAATAATATGACCACCCTTGGGACCCTTGAAAATGGTCTTAATATTAAAGTGAAATAACCAGCAAAATAGTGAGAATGGTCTTATTTTCGGGGTCGTCTCGATTAAGACCACAAAATTAATACCATATGTATTTTCATGGTATATTTCCCCCTCCCCTAAATTTTAACTCAATAATCAGACCACTTCACAACTACACCCCACTTTGTTCAGAACCAATTATGGTCTTATTATTAAGGTTTCACTGTAGTGTATCAAATAGCAAAAAAATGAAGACATTTTGATTTTAATACTACAATACTTATAGTTATAACTTTCATTTTAGCTTCACTTTAAAATTACACAATTAAAAGAGGTTTCAGTCAACAGCAAGTTAATTGGCCTTTTGATATTGACTAAACATTGGGCCCAGACATTCAATTAGAAAGTCCTAGTCAACGCACCTTATTATGATAAAATTGCTTGTATAACATGATTTGTCATGCATAAAGTTGACTATAACAGAACAAATACACATTGACTATAAAAAACATAATTTAAACAAGATAACCCACAATGCACAACCTGTTACAGAAATAAGTAAATCACAACAACTCATCTTGAGCTATTAGTGATATAGTACTATTGTCATAGATGTAAAAGTTTACATTTTTTCACTGTTCATTGAACAAGTACAGTCAAAACTCCACTTAAGTCCATCACCTCAATAGTCTGGCCTTAAATGCATGGACCATCATGGACAGTGGTAAGTTTATTCACAAACCAAAATGACCTGCCATGTATTTAGAATATGCTTGCAAAATCAAAACATACAGCTAAGACACATTAAGCAATCCTACAACAAAATTCTACCGAATTCTACCAACCAATCAAATTGTCGCAAGTACTATTCTTTACAATATGTACTTTAAAAACACGAAAAAGCTGGAGTTTATACGGCACAATATAAAATGAAAGTGGCACATTAACTATAGTCTATACTGGATAGTGTGATTTGATTATCTCATATTTCAAACCCATAAGCAATATAATAAACATAAACATTGCTAGGCACACAGGGTCGCTTAAAACAGACAAACACACAAAACTAACTGGAACGATGCAGGATCTTATATAGACACTATTTATCCAGGTTAAATATGATTACATGTATACACATAGTTCAGAGGTTAATAGAATAAAAACATGTATTTTTCATGCATAGTCCAAGGGCTCTAGAATATTTTTTCAAAGACTCTTGTCTCGGATTAATGGAAATGTAAAATTTGACTTGTCCGACATAGGAAGCTATTGTCTTAGAATATCGGTCAATTTAATAACAAACAAACATACACAATGATGGCTCCACAATCAAAATTTAATAAGCAAATGTATGTGTTTGTGGGATTCTAAAGTTTGAATTACGACTGAACAATTGCTAATGTTGGTTAGCTTTAAACAGACTCATCTTGGACTAACTTCAACTCAACTGTCAATTCAGCATTAGACTAGTCCGGGACGTCGGGCTAGTGGATTTCTAGAGCCCCGAGTCCATTCTTTACCTGTCACAACTCACAAGTAACATGGTTGACCTCTTAATAAGACAATGTCCATATCAAAATAGGTAAATCTGAGCTTTAATTCATCAAACTGGAACTATTTTTATAACAGGATCCTGCCTGGGCAATTGGATACTGCCTTCACAAATATACAAGATAATATATAAAGTAGTATCATAAGGCTGCAGTTTTCACAAGTGAATAGTACAATATAAATGCAACATTCATTGCTCCCACAAGACGTGATTAATTGAGCGTAAAATCTGAAGGTTTGGAGAGTGAATATAATGTATTCTGTTGAGCATAAGATTTGAAAACGATTATAATTGTTAAAATTAGGAGTCCCTAGAACAAAAATAGGAGTTTAGGACTCAAAACTACGTGCTTCCAAGAACTCAACTGGAAAATAAACATGACGCCATGTCCAAAATGCTCCAAGCAGAAAATATTTAGCAGTTCAAATGAAATTGTCTAATGATTGATTCAAACAAACAAAATATTCAAATAACTACACAACATTAACTCCTGCATTGTTATGCACGGCAGCTTTTAGCTTGTTACACGGCTCTTTCTTTAAGCAGCATATTCGAATAAAACCAAGCACTTTTTTCCTCGCCATCAGACCTAGGACACAAATTATAAAGACACTCATTAACACAGTGAGCTTTGTTTGATAATCATCACCATAATGCGAGCCGTTCAATCCTAGAAATGACTCCAGACCAAAAGAATCGTCGCTTTCTTCTGCCATCCATTTATCACCCATTTCACCAAGAGGATTAGGTATTAATACTCGTTGAAGGTTGAAAGGTCTGTGGTATGATTGAACTAGCCATAACTTATCTATAAGTTTATTGTTAGCACACTCTCGAACTTCCCAGTATAAGTGAGTAGCATTAAATACTTTTAAACGTCCAAAGGATTCTTTGCCAGTCTCAGACAAAACAAAAGCCGACCATTGTCCACCAATATTCTTGCTCTTGTCTTGATTATACACAGACCCTAATGTACCAATTGTGATATGTACTGGAGCACTTGGTTGCCTGTAGTTATACTGTGTTGCTTTCTTTTTATAAACAGGCCAGGTACGTTCATAGTAATGCTGGTGACCTGAAAAAATCATATCAACACCACCTGCATAAAAAATGTCTTCCAATGATGTTCTAACCAATGACTTTTCACGCCTACAGTCTTCACCAATATTGTCAACAGAACAGTACATTGGCTTGTGTCCCATAGCGATGATCCACGGCTTTGCAGACCGCTGCTGATTGGCGTCGTCCAAATCATTCTTCAACCATTGAAGCATGCTTTCAATGTTGCTTTCATCATAGAAGAACACTTCCGTAGAATACATAATGAAATGAATTGGTCCAATATCAATACTATACCATAAATTGTCAGCCGGCATAGGCCAAGGCAAGTTTGGCATTGAAAATCTATAGCGGTAGTGTAAAAATTCATCATATCTCTCACGTTCACCTGGAACAGTCATATATGGAATTCTTGCAGCAACTTTTTCGACCTGTTTCAAAAACTTGTCGCCAATTTGACCTTGGCCTCTATTAAGATCAAAGGCAATATCACCTACATGGAAAATAGCTTCATACTTCTCATTCAGAGCTTCCTGCAACAAAAACTGTATATCTTGTGTCTCAGTGCCCAGATCTCCATACACCATGTATGTGTGAGTATTTCCATCTAGAACTGGCGGTACAGTGAAACTGAACTGATCACTTAATGTGTCTACACTTTCCCCACGAACATGGTAAAAGTACTTAGTCTGATGAGAAAGATTTTGCAAACACACCCTATGCAAATATTTTGCACCATCTTCATTTGTAGTTTCCAATTTAATAGTTTCGCCTTCAACTTTTTTCGCATTCTGTCTATCACCAGTGTGATATTCAACAACAGATATGTCATGAGCGCGTGTTGCCCACATTATGGTAATGTCTGAAGCAGTGTTTCCAAAGCTTATATGGATCTGTTCTGGTGTTAGGCTAGCCAGCGTTGGTTTAAGGATGTCTCGATTGGCTACTAGGGCTGGTTTCTCTCCATCTGCAGCATTTACACTCACAGCTGAAAAAGCTGCAGCTAGGATAAGCCATGACAACATCATGTTTGTGAATTTCTTCAACTCTGTCATATTTCTGACATCATTACCTCAACCTATAAAACAGCAAACATATCTTCCATAAGCATAATATGTACTTGAATACTTTTATTGCAAATGAACATAGACCAGACTAAAACATGTTAACCTTCAAAGATAAACATCACACAAGTAAAATATAATTAGAAACAAAATATTTCTTAAAGAAGACTGTTCAATACGAAGACACATTAGTTTGCAACAGCAGAGATTGCATGTCCGAGTGAAATTTCGCAAAATCTCTATTTACTGGTGTAGGCAGAGATGTTCTTTGCAAGATATATTGTTTATGCATAGAAGACGGTGCATTTCTTGAATATATAATATTTAGACAGACCTGAGTAGTATGCGGACACTTTTTACGGCATTTTAATAACCTGTGTAAATTTAGCTGTGTTTTAAACCATCTGGTCTTTGCAACTTTTCTGACAAATCCTTGCTCTAAAAGTTATGGGATGTCGTGATTGTGAAAACCCCACCAGTGTTTTTCTTTGCCCCAAAATGGGGCCGTAATTTGGCCCCATTCACAATCACCAAAAGCATGTTTTTTTCACAAAAATCTGGCTTAAAATTCACAATTCAGGCCACTTAATATTTTCAGGTTTTTGTTTACGAAAGTTGATCAATCTGATAAACAGTATTTTTAACAGCTATACTACAGATTAATACACTGCCATAGAGTACTACATGAGGTCGTGTAATTCAGTATCTTTTTATTTTAAGCAAACTATGATATTCACAATTAAGCTTGTTCCCCGAGTCTGGTCTTTATATGATTTAACCCCAGAGTAGCGTAAATATTAAACCAAGGAAAGACAACAGATCGCGATACCAAAATAAAAAAAAACTTGATCTGAATTTTGCAAAAACATTTTTTGAGTCGGTGGCCAAATCTCGGGTTGGTAAAGGGCAAACAAACTTAATTTTAATTTAGGCCTAACAGATACCAAAAGAAGAACAAGTACCGTACGAATAGTTGTGAGTTATATCGATGTCAGTCAAGAAAGTTTAAATCTTTTACGAAACGCTAAATATTGAATTGTCCGCCTACTGGTAGCGTCAGCGTGCAGTTCCGGTCTGTCTAAATATAATGGCAATATATTGTATATACATCTTTGTAATAGAAGATGCGCAATATTTAGAGAAATGTTCCATTACAAAAAGTTTTTATTGTTTACGAAATGCTAAGTATGCAAGTGTCCGCGTACTGGTAGCATCCGCCTTCCGGTCTGTCTACTATATTATTTAGAATTAGATTTAAGTTGTGATTTCTGTCCTGCAAAAAGGTAATGCGTAAAAACTGTAAGATTATTGTTTTTTATATAAACTATAGTAGAAGAGATAGCAACTTGTTACAATCTACTAGGGTCATAAGATAGAATCATACTTCATAGAATTTTATCAACACAATCTATAATATTTCATGTATTTTATATCACCGATTCTTAATTGCATTTTTGGAGTCAACTATTAGTATTTTACAACAATGAGACTGGTTTATATGAGATACTCAAAATGTAAGAGTACTAAGACTTAAGTGGTAGTTAGTAGTTACGTACTTATCTAAAATTAAAACTTAGAAAAAAGTAACGGTTTTTGGGTAACGACGTAAAATCCTGTTGACACGCACAATTCCACACCTATGGCTATGTGGTCAGTTATAATTAACTTGCCAACAAACATGCATATATTACGATGTTTCATAATGTTCATGATACATGAAAGAATCACCTTTAATCTATCTGTGTGATACAAAAATAAGCATTTTTTTTAGTAAACAACTTGAGGAAGTGTCAACGTCAGCCATTGTTTTAATTAATAACGACTCAATGGCGTTGTATTGTCGTTGTCGTCGTCATTTACTTCGTTTGCGTTCGCGTAACTCAATCGGATGCGCGTATCCCGCAGGGGTTATCTCCCCTAATGTTGTGCTACACAACTCGATTCGCACATGCAAGATACTCAATTTGCCACTGACATTCTGTAATATCCGAATCTGTTCATTGAAGGAACCTTTACTGGCTTAAATTCAACGGGGGAGTGGGCATTAATCAGATGAACTCAGTGCACTTTTGAATCTGACTAGGCCTATATAGCGTTTTGTTAACACTATTGTCACTGAGTTTATTCCATTCTAGCACAGTTATTGGGAAGAATGAGATCTAACCATATTGTCACTTTTAGCGTAAATTGGTTTGAAAAACCCTTGCTGTTGTTGTTCACTGAGTTTTCTACTAGATTTTTGTGTTTATTGTCCTCGTACTGTTTAGCCCTGATTGAACGTTTCGGTCTTAACTGTTTTAAATAGTGTTCAATATTGATGGGCGGTAGGCCTATATGTTTGTCCTTCCACCACCTTGTACAGGCACGTCAGTCGTTGGTGGCATCGCCATTGATAGTATAGAAATAGCTGGACTTATGTTTGGTGCTAAGGTGATAACATTTTTTGGCACTAAACTTCATACCCCAGTCTTGTGCCCATTATTTGAGGTTCTTCTTATCTTCTTCTTCTTAAGGATTACTACACTCCTTCAAATCACTGAAGATTATGTGTAGGCACTAGTTAAAAAAAAAAAAAAAAAAAAAAAAAAAGAGAAACACTAAAAAGTGTATATACAAAGTAACAGCCATATTACATGTGCAAATTAAAATATTTTTTTTGGATTTTTGAATAACAAATTTATGTTTAAAACTTTGTACATTGGTTGTAGTCTAGTAGGCAATGCATGATACCAAGACAGGCACAGTGACAATGGTCTTAAAAGCATCAACTGTGTCTGCTTGGTGTGCAATTTGGGGCAATATGTTCCACTGACTTATTGTTCTTGGATAGAAAGAAAACTTGTATTGGTCATTTAAGGTACTAATATGTTTAAAGCCATATCCACTGCTATATCGAGTTCTTTGGTCAGTTGGAATAAGTAAGTTATTTTCAGGGTATATGGCAACAATATGATGGATTATTTTGTAAAACATGATAAGACGAGCTCTAGTTCTTCTGATTTCTAGGGATGGCCAGTTAAGAGTATGTAACATGTTGGAGACTGAACTGGTGTTATGAAATCGATTTGTGGTGAATCTAGCGGCCCTTCTCTGAACTTTTTCGATTTGTACTTTTTGGCCTTTGGCATGTGGGTCCCAGACGGAGGAGGAGTATTCCAATTTTGGTCTTACAATAGCTTTATATGCATGTTCTTTGACTTTGGATGAATTTATTTTTAGGTTTCTGCGAAGGAAGCCAAGTGACTGGTTTGCTTTGTTTGTGATTGAGTTAATGTGTTTGTCCCATTTGAGGTTGTTTTGTAATGTTAATCCTAAATATTTGGCTGATTCGACTTTCTCTAAATTGTGATTGTGTAATGTATATTGGAAATTTATTGGGGTCTTTTTCTGTGTTACTGAAAGGATGTTACATTTATCTGGATGAAAGTGCATTAGCCAGTCCTGTTCCCACCTACCAGCAGCTTCTAAGTCAGACTGGAGGAGTTTAGCGTCATTTGTGTTTTTTATTTCTTTGTATATTATGCTATCATCAGCAAAAAGTCTGAGTGTACTGTGTTGGATGTAATCGGGAAGGTCATTTATGTAAATTAAAAATAGGATTGGACCCATGACTGTGCCCTGGGGTACACCGGAAGTCACAGGAACTTTATCTGACATTACACCGTCCAGGGCAACAGTCTGAGTCCGGTCTTCCAGGAAGTCCGAAATCCAATCAATAGTGTTACTGTTGATACCATAATATTTGAGTTTATACAGGAGATGTTTGTGTGACACTTTGTCAAATGCCTTGGCAAAATCCATTATGATTATGTCTGTTTGAATTTTTTTGTTAAATGATTGGCAAATATTTTGAATAAAGGAGATAAGCTGGGTTTCACATGAACGTGAGGATCTAAAACCATGCTGCAAATCATACAGTATATTGTTCTTTTCGAGAAAGGACATCATGTTACTGGAGATTACATGCTCCATAACTTTGCAACATATACATGTCAGTGATATAGGCCGATAATTTATAGCATCATGCTTATCTCCCTTTTTGAAAACAGGACAAACATTTGCATGTTTCCAACCAGAAGGAATTTTGCCAAGTTCTAGAGATTTGTTAAATATAATTGTAAGTATAGGAGATATGTTATCTTTACATTCTTTTAAGACTCTACCATGGATGCCATCTGGACCAGAGGCTCTATGTGGATTAATGTTAGATAGTAGTTTGGTAATGCCATTTTGGGTGATTTGGATGTCGGACATTCGAGGAAACGGGCTAGGACCTTTGTTTGGAATTTCTTGTGAGGTTTTTGGGGTGAATGCTTTTTGAAATTGGTCATTCAGAATGTTTGCTTTGGATATTGCATCTGTTTTAAGTAAGCCATCTTTACGTAGTGGCGGTATGGTTGAATTTTCTGTTTTTTGCCCTTTAATATATGAGAAGAGATTTTTTGGTGGTTTATTAAATTTAGAAGAACCTTCATCAGGGATTGGTATGTTAAAAATCATGTTTTCTATGTATGTCCAGTATGCTTTCCTTTGTTCTTTCTGAATTTCAGATTTTAGATGTCGGAGATGGTTTGTCTTGCTATGTTTTTTATTGCGTTTCATCAGTTTTTGTTTGTAATTTTTCATTTTCTTTCTTAGTTCATTTGTGATCCAAGGAAATTTATTTTTTAGTTTACATGGCTTTGATGGTATGTTTTTAGAGATTGATTTTTCTAGGTTTTCTTTAAAAATGTTCCACAACTCATCAATATTTGTACAATTTTGCTCTTTTTGTAATATTTCAGAATGGATTTTGATTAGGTCATCATTAATACTATCCCAGTTTGCCTTTGCGTATTTTAGAATAGATCTGGGTTTTGGCTTACACCTACGTAAAGAAGTATTACATTCACACATAACAATATCATGGTCAGCTTCTCCAATAGGGGGGATGGTCTCAATATTATCAACAACTGATGGATAATTTGTTAATAATAGATCTAAAATTTTATCTTTCCTAGTTGGTTGTTCGACTAACTGGGTAAGTGAATGATCTGCAATGATATCAAGGAGTTCTTGATGCTGTCTGGTGTTTGGTTTGCCAGGCATAGTGCTGGATGAACTCCAGTCAATGTTGCCCAAGTTAAAGTCACCACCAATTAGGAGGATTGATTTGGAATTAGTATTGATTCTGCTAATGGAATCATTCAGGAGTTGCAAGGAAGTATTGTCGTCAGGGTGTGGCCTATAGAAAGAGCCAATTACCAACTTTCTGCTGTCATGCATTGTTGCTTCGACCCAAACAGATTCACAATCAGTCTGTAGCTCTTTGTTCTCAATTGACTGATAGTCATTTTTAATAGCTACCAAAACCCCTCCATGACTTTGGCCTTTACTGTTTGGAGGTCTATCTTTTCTAAACACCGAGTATATATTCATGTCAAAGTATTCAGAGGATGAGACTGAGGGATCAAGCCAGGTTTCTGTACCAATAATTATATCGGGACATACAGAGTCTAAAAGGGCATCCAGTTCTGGTTTTTTGTTTTTTATAGATTGAAAATTTAGACAAATGGTCTTTAACGGATGATGTGTATCTTTTGCTTTTATATGTTTATTGGTTTTGACAGGTGTTTGTTGGTATGGTTTGGGTGAGGATGTGGCAAATGGTTTGCCAGGGCTATCATGACCGCTAAGAGTCGAGAAAGAGTTTACTGATGTGAACGTGCTATGGCTAAAGAACGAGCTGGAGAAATTTGGCAATCCACATTTTAGACAGTTCCAGGACAGGTTACTGCTGTCCATGAGACTGTACATTGTGTCTGACATACCACCTTGGCAGTCTATATGATACCATGTTTTGCAAGAATCACATTCTATTGCCTTTGATTTCCAGGTAACATTTTTGCTACATGATCCACATGGCCATCGTGGAGTATTTGGTCCAGGGTTTAGTTCCACCTGGTTCCCTAGGAGTAATTTGATTACTAAGTGAACATTTTTATTATGTGAAGAGACCACCACCTTTTTGTTACGATATGGTTTATGCTGGAGGTACAGCCAATGATAGATACATACATTGAAATCAACCTGGCCCATGCTTGGTTGTAAGAGGGCTGGGCAGTCGCTACGGACATTCTTAATTTCCACATAATTACACCACTTCACACCATGAACATGGTTTATGCAATTGCTTGATTCTGAGGCAAAGCGTATAAGTAACACATACAGCACACTTATACATAGCCATCGCATAGAAAAGCGATTATCTGCTGATTTAATCATTTTTAGTAATGTATTGGTTCAGGTAGTGCATTTGGTGCTCGAACATTGAATGTGAAACGATACACAACACAGATAATGATTAGTTACAGATGAGTGTTATAATCTTCGTCCCGTGTGCTACCCACGGGCACAAATGGTACACAGATACAGATGAGCAAGTTAATACATGAAAAGTAAAGGTTTAAAAGATTTCAGTATAAAAGAATTTTTTACCTGTACCAATGTGTTTACAATGTTTACATCAAACAGGAAGTGCAGGAATTTCGGATGCTATAACCGGAAGTACATATATTTCGGATACAGGTCAATGTGAAGATTTGTCAAAGTATTGCAAAAAAAAAATGGACAAATACTTATCCCATACACACAACAACCAATGTTACAAAGTTATACATTGATTTAAACAAAATAATAAGTCAGATAGACGTTTGAATGCCAGTAAACAATTATTTTTATCAAGAGGAAAAATTTTGTCTTCCGCGCCTAGCGCATGCGCAACAACGGTCTTCTTGGAGGATTTCATGGTCTTTGAAGGAATTGATAGCTCTGTATAGTAGACAATAGTCTGCAAACAGTCGCATGTGTGACTTGACCCTCTCTGGCATGTCGTTAATGTGACAAAGAGACAACAAGGGCCCGAGTACAGTGCCTTGTGGTACACCGGAACCTACTGGAACATGTCGGGACTTCTCACATTCGACTACTACACACATTTCACGTTGTTGTAGGAAGTTTGCAATCCAGTTGAGTAGGGAGTCACGGATCCCGTAGTTCTCAAGTTTTAGGAGAAGACGTTTATGAAGTATTGTATCGAACGCCTTATTGAAGTCAAGTATTGTGGTGTCAACTTGTTTATTTCTGTCGTAGTAGCTCTGGAGATCATGGGTGGTGACAACTAGCTGAGTCTTGCAGGAATAGCCTGATCGGAAACCATATGGGTCAGGTGTGTCAGGATGTTATGTTTGTCCTGATGGTTGAGCATGTGGTGGCAGCTAATGTGTTCTAGCAGCTTGGAGAGGACACGAGTAAGGGCTACCGGGCGGTATTTCTCAGGAGTGTGGCGATCTCCTTTCTTGGAGACAGGCGCGATGTTGGCGTCCCTCCAATCCTTGGGTAGCTCACCGGTATCAATTGAACACGGGAAAATGACTGTAATGGCTGTAGTAGCTTTTGTAGCGCACGCCTGTAGAACTTGAGTTTGGAGTTCATCTGGGCCTTCCTAATGTTTATGTTCTTCAGTAGCTTCAGTACCCGGCCTTCCGCCTTTATAAGCAGTTGGGGGATACTCTCGTCTACGTCGTTGGAGATAGGGGAACTTGTTGGGTATTGTCGTCCTTCGTGAAGACTGATTGGAATTGGTTTATTAGGATTTCCACTTTTCCTTTGGAATCAGTGACTAGATGGCCGTTGTCCCGTAGTAGAGCTTTGCCGACATTATCTCCCTTCTTTGACTTAATGTAGTTGTAGAATGGTTTGGTGTTATTATTTTCCAGGCTTAATATTGTATATATAAGCCAGTTCAAAACAATGAAACCGGCCAGGGGCGTAGCTTAGCTGAAATTGATGTGCAGGCTTAAGTTTTAAGGGATGGGGTCCGGGTGCATGGTCCCCAAGAAAATGTTTTGTAGCTAGAACCTCATAGATGCGTTTTGGTGTTTATTTCGTTCCGATAAAAATGCTTACGCTAACATCAAAAACATATACTATTGCAGTTTTGACTATTTTATTTTTTCGATTTTTCAAAAAAAAGTGTTGGCCGTGGCTTACACGACCGACATGGTCTAGTGGAATCTACGCCCCCTGCCGATCCTTCAGGCGTCAAGGTAAGCGATTCAGGGACATCATGGACTTCTTGTTGAAGTTCCCATCAATGGTCTACCCGACATCGTATAATTCTTGACAGAAGGGATTTTGGAAGGCAATGTGAGACCCTTAGTCAAGAGATAAAATTGTTCGAAATATTAGAGTTGGGAGTATTTGTTGCCTAAAGCAATTCCAAACCAGATAATTTTGTCAAAACTGGTCTAGGATTTAGATGGTAGTTCGTCTAAACCCTGGTGTGCTACCCCCTTTCTCTGGACCACACCATTAAACGATGCCTTACAGAGTGAATTCTTAGTAAAGCTGATTTTATATTAAACATGAAATAAGTACAGTAAAACCTCACGTAAAGACCACCTCAACAATATGTTTGCTCTTTAATCAATCTCTATATTAAGACCCCCTCAATAAGAAGACTAGTTTCAAGGATCCCAAGAGTGGTCTTATTGTTGAGGTTTTACTGAACTTATTTTTACTGTGCAACCTCTCCAGAGCAAAAAGCTCTCTACAACATTAACAATTTTACCATTTAAAAAAACACTAATACAATTATTGATAATTAACGCAGTTAAACTACAAATTTAACTTATCCAGAGAAACTACCTCGTAGCTACACATACAATCTGGAACTCTCACAGGATACACTGTATGGAAAAACAACAAACCACCACTTTCATGTTACTTCCAAGAGTCATTTGATACAATGTTTTGTCAGTATTTTTACTGACAGTTCCAAGTCTGTAAATCGCTGCATGGTTATTATTTCTATTTGTGTTTTAGATGTATGTTAAATTTCCATTTCCCCATGTGCAATTTTTTCAATTGATAGTGTTCATCTTATTTTCTCCCCCTCTTTCGTCCTGGTGTTGCCAACTGTCTTGACTTGTCCTGAGATGTATTCCATACATTAACCTCCCCCATGTTTGTCCTCATTACGTCTCCTTAGTTGTCCCTCATGGTCGGCCAGGCCATTCCTTGCGCCCCTGTTACCTTGTGCATTTACCATTACACCTCCTTAAATGCCTGATGTTTTGTTTCCCGTGGGCATTGTCTAATGCATTTTGCGTTCACTGTAACAACTTTAATAAACCACAAAAACTGCTCTTCATTACAAAAATTCCATTCCCTCATTGTACTCGTTTAGTCTAGAGACAAGTTTAGATCAATGTGATATTGATGATTTTATAATAAAACTACTTTAATGACATGAAAGGTTCGGCTCATATTTTACAGGCATTCTAATAAAACCGGATATCTGAAATATTGACAATATCTCTCCTCCAACTAGTTTTATCACATTGATCGAATTTCTTTCTTTCAACAAGTTCCGCTAAGAACCGTGTTAAGATAGCTTTAATTACTTCTCACCGAGAGTACTGTGTTTGTTGGCTTAGATTTAAGTCAATGACATTTCTGTTTGTATTCAATGGGATAAAGGAGACTTGGAAAAAATCATGTATTTGCTACATATCGGATACTTCCGTCTATCGTTTCCTTTGCAATATTCGTCGCTGGTTGTGGACGTCTAAGAGGTCGAAACCATGTTGGATTACTTACATTATGCAAACGATACATTGAATACAATTTATGTGATACATTCTCTAATCGTGAAATTTTCAAATTCGATAGTTTTTGTATACAAGCACTAAGAATATACATGTAATTTGTAATATGAATAATTATATATTGGAAACTATACTGTACTATACTTTTTATCGTACCGATGTATAAGTGAAATCTTGTGTCGACGTTTAAGTGAAATATGTTGGTGGTAATACCAATGTACATGCTTGTTGGTTTGAATCCAGTTTCTATAGTATTTAAGTTATGTAATTAGAAACAATACCTGCTTGTGGCGAATGTTGAGGGAAATGCAAAATGTAAATATTATTTTAAAGAAATACGAACGTTGAATGCATGGAATTTATTGATAGCGCTCTGTCATTTTAATTGGATTTTAATTCAAACTTAGATTGTGCTTGTTGTTTCTATAACAACGAAGTATTGAACTGTTTCTTTGATTAAATATTTGTTCAATATTATCTAAAGACCATAACTACACATGATACGAGCTCATGCCAAGAACGAACGATTACAATCATAGTAGATTATCGCTAGCGCATTTTGACAGATGTCTAAACGATGATTCCACTAATTAATACCGGCTATGAATATTGTTTATAGTGGTTTATAATATAAACTCCATGTGCTGTCAATGTTTTATTTTGGATTTTGTTACGTCAAAGTGTGATCAAAGACTTGTAGAAAAGCATTGTATTGGCGTATAAATATGGCATTGCAGACGACTACCATTAAGGACAGCTACTATATAAGGAAATACAGAAATAAAGAATTTCGATTGAATCGACATTAGTTATCGCTGATATTGGTTGGCAAATTAACATTCGACGCTTATTGGAAAAGATTGAGATATTTTTATAAGGAAACTTACAAGACACATGTTTGTTTCGAACTTAGCTAGGAACATGTATATACAATATGCAAGAACCATGATATCTATGGTACAGACTTGTACTCTAGACTTAACCAAATCTACAAAAATGTAGAACAGAACTCTAAATTTTCATTTCATATTCGTGAATATTGATACCACAGCTTATATATTATGGTGGACGCCAGCTCTATCGCGTAAGTACGCTAAATATCTTAAAATTGTTATCAAACTATTTCAAAAAGAAGTACACCATGAAATGTCTTGTTCTAGGTTTTGCGCCATTCTGAAACTACTGAATGGTCAATCCTTTCCTTGTTGTTGCCGTGATCAAGAGAAATATAGTTAAAAAATGCTTTAAAATATGAATTAACTACCTACCTACTCAACATCACATTCGGAACAATTCGGCTATTTCCGGCGAGTTGAAATGCCAGCATGACGGAAATTACCGAACATTATTGTTAGATTATTTACAGATGAGTAAACTTATTAGATAAATATAATTGAAAGTTATACACTCGTACATGAATATTAAGCTAAAACTTGAATGGAAGGCACATATATCATTCGGATCACCTCGGCTATTTAAAAAAAGACCTCGGAAGTAACGTCGTGGAAGTAGAGATCTTTTAAAATCTTTTAAAAATCAGGAATTCGATGCACACAAAACATTTCCAAGATATTGTTGAATTGTGCTTCCCTGGTCAGGTGTCTTATTGTCAGTAGCAGGGTAGGAACTCCGCATTACATACCGAGAGTTTAGGTATATTCATACGCGTGCCTTCGATGTCTATTTCCGAACTGTACGGAAATTGCCGAGATGTTGAGATGGCAAATATCCGCCATTCCAGCCTTAATTCAAAATCAGTTGCTTTTTATTTGTAATGCAACGTGAAACAGCTACTATGGCTGGTTACCACGAATTAGTGTACGAAATATTGAAATTGAATTCCAGCAGTTAAACTATATACAGAGAATCACGTATTTAACTGAACGTCGAACTTGAAAACGTTTGTTTAACACAATGATGGTAAACATAGGGACGATTACCTAATGGAAACTGTCAATACTTCTATTATTTATTTAGCAATTGTTTTTACATCTCGTAGGTTATTTTCAGAAGCTCGAAATTCAATATCTAGTCTAGTGTTAGATGCTATTTTTATCATATTTACTTCGCCTATAAGTGTTCAAACATATCTGCGAGTAGGGGTGTCATGACGTACCGGTATATTGCAATATGCAGCCAAACTGTATTGTACCGCGATATGAAATGAACGTACCGGTTATTAATTTTTATATATATATATTTTGACTGCATTCTGTCATAAATTTACTAGCATCAAACTCTTAATATAATGAACTTATTTAGTTATGAACACCTCTTATTATCTCAGATGAAAGTCCATAATAGGGACATGTCTGTTTTAACTGTTCCTTTATCAAAAAGGAGAGCACCTCATGTTAGTAGAAGACTAAAACAGAATGATAGCTGTGTATTATAACTTATTACTTTCAAGTCACGGAAACCGCATGCATGGCATTTAATTACTCGTTAAAACTGTATTAAGATTGAAGGCATTTTTGCTTTAGCTTATGCATGGTTTTGCATCCCATTTGAGGGTTTTGGAATTGAAGAAAGGTGTTCCGAGTAGGCAAATTATGGTGGCATACTTAACTACATAATTAACTAGAAAAACGTTAATGAAATTAGTTAACCACATTATACTTATCTAAAATAGATTGTCCGTTCTGAAAACCTAGGGGATTAACTGGGTATATATAAGTGGTGGCAGTTGTGGGCACTATAAGACAATTTTCGTGTTAAGATATTTATCTGGTATGAACATTTATTACGATACATATCTAGTTAACAGCATGCTTTTCTAGTTAACTAGGTAGTTAACTACTTTCTTTAAAGTGATAACCACAGACTTGTCTAGTTAATTATGTAGTTAACTGGTGGCAGAAGTATGCCGCCATAGAAAATATCTACAGTCTAGGTTACTGAAATAATCAGGGATGTAAACGAATATTCGGATATTCGAAATTTCGTTCGAACGTCCAAATATTCGAATACTGATTCGGCATTCGAATTTTCGACAAAATATATGCAAGTGTATTAATTTCAATGATGGGCATTGTCGCATTGAATGACATTTTACGCGTGAAAATAATATCTACATGTGTTAAATGACATGTCAGGTTGTACATTGGAGGCCGAGAGAGATACATTATAACACTGGTGATGACACTTAAGCCCTGAAATTACTAGTAATCGTGTGGAATTTTACAACTTGATTGGTCAGTTTAATATAAAATAACCCCAACATTGATAAGCATAAGGTTAAACTTCAAATTCGAATTTCAAATGTATTTCCATAAAAATAGAAGGTCGAATGTTCGAATATTCGTTCTGAAGATTGACCGAATTTTCGAATACAAAAATTACCATTCGTTGACATCCCTAGAAATACTATATTGTAGTAGCCTACATTTTGCAATATGTTGCCAACGAACAAACGAACTTAACGTTTAACATAAAAATGAATATACATTGACAAATAAAAATTCTAGGAGGTGTAATTATTCTTATAAAGGAATAGGAGAAATGTGTAATGTGTTCTCAATCTACGCTCCCTGCAGTGCAGACAGTTAATTGTACACAATCGTCAAGTTTGGATGTACTTCTATCGTCATAGCTTGTGGAGACATAAACTATTAATTGAATGGTTTTATTCCATGGTCTTGGAAATTTGTTGATTATGTTGCTATGCAAAGCAATTAAAGCGCGTCTTTTCAACTTCAGGATCTCTTGAAGCAAACATGGTCAATAGACTTAAATACTCACTCACTCATGAAGTATCATTCATTGCTTCAATAATCGATGATTTAAGCTTTTCAATGCAAAAGAAATCCAGATTCCATAGTCTGCGGGTGACGGAGCATTCAGAGGCCGTGTCTTGCGCTTCATAGTGAATTAAAGGCCGCGCCAAATTAGATCTATGCTTAGCGTTCTCGGATACTATGACGTCACGGTAGATGTCAGACACTTTATGTAGCACAACTAAGGAAGTCGAGTCAGATGTCTGTGACGACATCGACTTGAAATTGATCGCGAAAAGGGTCTTACGTAAGTACGACACAATTTTATGTATGGATGCAGCTGACGAAATTTCGCACAAAACACATACTCTGTTGTCCCAATTCCAACCCGAGGTCGATGGTGTTTTGGGCCTAAACTTCCTTATATAAAATTTCGGCTAAGCTTATTTCCCGAACTGTTGTATTAACCGGCCAGTCGAATTCCTTCTGTCGTGAATCCTCTATCGAAGGAGCAAAGCCGCTAAGGCGCAAAACAGTGATATACATGTATACTTAAACGGTTGTATTTATTACAGGTTTTGGGGAATTCTTGGTGGATTGTCTCTTCTGTGTGTGATTATCATTGTGCTGGTGTATTTTGTTTGTTATTCTCGGAATCCTCGGCATTGTCGTACGTATAAATATCTTTTGTTGGTTTCTGATCAATAGAACAAATGAGCACTGCTACGGGATTTACAACATCTTCTGTAAGTGACGTCATTTCAAGAAAACGCAACATATTATGTGCTGTCACTATTTGCAAGCAGGAAACAATATTTACTCCATATGACCACTTCGTTTTCATATTGTTATATGGGGCAAATATCCCTTACTGTCAGTACAATGTGACGTCACATGTGACGTTTTCTGGAAATGACGTCACTTAAAGAAGAGGTTGGAAATCGTACAGCGGCGCTCAAATATTAATCGGTATTTTGTGGCGTTTTTATTGCAATGTGGCTTTAAGTCAGGATCATGTAGCGACTATGACAGCTATTAGTGTGAAGGAATACACCAGATGGACACCTGGATAGGACCACCGATCTTCCGTAAGCAAGCTGGATGGCTTCCTCACTGACAAATTTTATACCCCGGGTGGGATTCGAACCCGAAGCGGTGAGGGGCAAGTGATTTTAGGTCAGGGACAACAACTACTCGACCAAGTAGGCCCCCTATTATTTAATATTGTTCAAATTGTTTGCGAGTGCGCACATATGTTTGCACACCCGTATCTGCGACCAATATATACATGTATATTGGTTCCAGCCCGTATGTTCCATGCACATGAAGCAGGCAAGTATTTAGGAACTAGTTTAAGCTTACGAAATCTGTACATGCTTTTGATTAAAATATATGACGGGTATATTTTTGTAGAAACTCTTCAAATAAAACAAAATTAATTTGACAATACTTGATGTATAAATACCAGTTCTTCCTACCTCAGAGTGACCCTTTGAATATACATTTGTATTGCTTTTATACTTTTGATAGCTAATTCCCAGCTAGATTTCCGAAACATTTATTTAATTTGTAATTCAGTGCCGACAGAAAATGAAGAATTGCTAGAAACAACGATACATAGGGAAGAAATTCATACCGTTTCATCAGAAACCCACCTGAACGGAAAGAATCCAGCGGAACCAACCGTTGTCCACAAAACGGAGCAAGTTTGTAGGGTTACAACGAAACAACAGTGTCGTACAAACGCTTTTAAAAAATCCGATCCCGTCAAAATCAATGTGACGTCACAGACAAACCCGCCCATTGACATGGCGCCGACAAGTGTCTTGTATTCTAAAGGTAGCGGACAATCCCCGCGCACACAGGGGTCTGCCTTGGGATTAACTCGTTCTGATTCTTCCTGTAACACGCCACGTTCAGGACGTTCAACACTGGTTACGTCAATAGGGACCGTTTCATGACCATGTGTTTTGTACGATTTTATTTCACTTTGTATGAATACGTCATGAAGCGAAAAACATAAATAATGTTAGTAAATGCCGATGCTCTGATTATTTGTGGATTATGTTTACGACAGTGTAACCACATCTATGCTAATGACTGTTTTCTGTAGGTATGAATGCGTGATTGGTAGTGTTATACATGTATTTGAATGCAGCTCGGGCAAAAATTTCGACTGAAAATAACGCGTTTACATATGGGTTCATATCTCGGAAAATTTGGAATAGTTGCGATTAGCAACCGTTGTGTCAGTGTCAATACCTTATTTCTGCAGTTGGGTTCGACTGCTGCTGTCTTGATACAAAAAATAGGTCCGTATCCTATGGTGGCATATTTCTGCCACCAGTTAACTACTAAATTAACTAGATAATTATCTGGTTATCACGTTAAAGAAACTAACAAACTACTTAATTAACTATAGATACTTCTGTGGTTGACTAGATAAGTATCGTGATAAATGTTTATACCAGATAAATATCTTAACACGAAAAATTGTCTGATAGTGCCCACAACTGCCACCACTTGGTTAATTAAGTAGTTTACTGGTGGCAGAAATATGCCACCATACTACCTAACTTATTAAACTATTAAATTTCGCAATTATTTTTTCATTTGGCGCTACCTATAGTAAAGCAACATGTTCGCAGTATACTATTAAACCTTATGTTCGTACCTTTTACACAGTACATGTACAGATTTATCACTCGCTTTGTCAATATTGTGCAACCTGTTTGCAAACATCGTTTTGTGTTTCATTGACATATTTTCTGTTCCATGTAACAAGGCATATTTTTGTATAAATTGTTGTGTTTTCAATTAGAGATATAATTTCACAGACAAGTGTTTAAGCTTACAACGAAGGTACACAACTTGGGCGAAGTCCCAATATATTTCAAAGGCGTTTTTTCCCTTGCCAAACATTAGCCAACTTTACGTCATTAATTATTTCTTAATGAAAAGATTAAGTCTGAAATTAAAACAACGACACTGATTTCTGCTATTTCCTTTTTTCGTTTTGTCGAAGCGAAATGTCGATAAAAGTCTAGTCGAAAGATTAAATCGCGATGTTATTCACCATTTGGAGCGACGGTTAACGAGGAAACGCTCGACCTGGGTCGTTATTTAAAATTTGCATTTTAAGCGACGTTTAGTGGTGGAAATCACGACGTTAGTCGCCTTTTTAAGCGACACTTAACGGGGAAAATCGCGTTTTTTGCATTTTTAAGCGACGTTTAGGGGGTGAAAATCGCCTCTTTGCTGTGACAAAGCGAAATAACGAAATGGCCGAAATCAGTTTGAATGGGTTTATTTATAACAAAGACATATAGAAAGATTATCACATTTACATTCCTGTAGTCTATTTACATCAAACTGTTTAATTATTTACAAGACAATAATCTCATGACAAAAATATCACACTACATTATGCAATCTCCTACAAAGTGATCTCCCCTTATAGTTATTGCTGTACTGCAAGGGAAGATAACCGCTGCGTGGAGTTTGTACATTATAATATAACAATGTATGGAGAGGCGAGAGGGAAACTAGGCTATCTGCACATGGATAAAGAGGCAGACAGACTTGTTTGACTTTCTCCCTCGATCTGAAACAAGGTTAATATGTATAAAATGTGTACATATACAGTAATACCTCAATAATATGACCACCCTTGGACCTTTGAAAAATGGTCTTCTTATTGAAGCGGTCTTAATATTGAGGTTGAATAGAAAGTAAAAACTTGAAAATGGACTTAAAAATCGTTGTCTTAATTTTGAGTTGGTCTTGAAAAGCGGTTTACTGTATATGACACATTACATGGAAAACTAAACTGTAAAAATCCATTATTTTGTACAATCATCATGGAAATACGAAATTGTTAGTAATCTTACAAATGAATAGTATTCTGATACTGAATCACCCAATAAAATAAAACCTCAATAATAAGACCACCACTGTTTCTGTAGAAAGTTGGTCTCAATTCTGAGATGGTACGATTATCGAGTTAAATATAGAAGAAAAATAAAAACGGGGACATTATCAGTCGGTCTTGTTGATGAAGCGGTTGTAATTTTGAGGTGGCCTTAAAGCGAGGGTTTATTGTATTTCATTTTCGCTTGTTAATTACCCAATTACAAAGAAACAATTAAGAATGGCTTAACAGACAATTTTACAAATTGTCACAAGACGGCGATGAATACTAAGGTGAAATGCACTTCAACAGTGATGCATGATGTCTGATTAAAGCTCCATGTCATTATGTATGTTTACAGTAATGCACCAAATATACCACACTTTATAGCTAACAGTCTATCGTGATATACCCACAATCGACTGTTCCATTTCACTGCAAGCGATAAATGGAGAGAAAGGGAATGGATCGGTCCACAGGTACTTGGTACAGTCGTCAATCTTCTATCCGAATACTTGTTATCATCAGCAATAGATATCAGGCCCCGATGTATCTTCTTAGGCACGTCTAATTGAAATGGGCTATTCGAAACCATGTATTATTCGAAATAAAATTTCGGACCCGAATAATTCGAATCGAACTAGGTCCGACTGTTTGCTATAAACATTGTTTTATGCAATAAAATGATCTTGTAGGCCTATTGTATTTACAAAATGTACATGAACATTATGTTTTCTTTCCTACTTTATAAAGTGCATATGAGTGAAATGAGTGAGTCTAGTACCTGTGGGTCGGTCGTGGGTATCCGACAATGCTATCCGGTTTTTTTCCATTGCAATATTTATGGAAATACTATAAATGATCAGGATTTAGAACAAAGTAATCGTGCAATTTTTCTTCACTTTGTTCATTTGAGTTTCTTTCCGCTACAATATCACATTGTGAATCACCATCGTTAAATTCCCTTGATGTTTCTTCGTCCTTCTTACCTACATTTAAGTCATTGTTAGAACTGTCACTGCTTCTGTTTCCATTTTCGTCTAAATTTGTGCTCGGCATTTTGTGCGGAACATCGTTTACGACATCAGAATGTTGGTTTACGGTAGTCGTAAGTGTTCCATCTGATGTCGTCTGCTGTGACATAGGATTAGTGACAGTCCCGTACTCGCGGAATGAACGATTCAGTGTAGATGTATAACCGGATTCCTGTGTCCTAGCAACAGAATTGTCATACGTCGCACAATCATCCGGCGATAAACTATAGCCCGTGTTTGAGAAACCTCCATTGGTGTGACGCTGTACCGGAGCACCATAAGCTGGGTTATTCTGTAACAATTAAAGTACATTTATGCGCTTAATCGGGTAACATTGAAAATGTTAGGGGGTCACGGGACAGGTAACTTTCGATTTATCACGTATCACGTGATATGTTCTCGGCAAATCAAAGCGGCTGAAGTACTAGTGAAAAATAACGCGGTATAATGATAACCAGGTGTAATTAATGTAATGGAGAAACAAAACCACAAACATACACTTGTTTTTTATGACTACGTAACAAGGTATGGAATGCTAAGCCTTATGCACACCACCTTAACAATGTAACGCAATATGTACCACGATATAGCGTTGCATTAACCAAAGCTATGGCTTTGCAGCTTTTTTCGCACGGGAATTTTTAATTAAACTCCAAATTCTTGAAACAATGGTGCAACATTTTAAAACAAAACACCAATCTCATGTCAGTTTTTTAGTGATAATTACGTAAATATGAGGCTTTCATGGCATGACGAATATAAACTTAAAATAATATTTTAGTTCGTGATATATAATTTAATGTTTTTAGTGTGTAGTCAAGTCAGTCACATAGTCTGAGGTGATTTGGCAACTTTTCAATCTAGCATGCGTAATTTCAACTTTAAATAACAATACGACGTAAGAATCTCATTCTATGATCATGTACTAACCATTCTATCATCTATCACAGCATAAGGATCTTCATGGTTTCCATTTTCAAAGTATTCTGGGTTGTGTGTGGTCATCTCCCTTTTCTTCTTAAGTCTAAAACAAATATCATTTATATAATTCTCTAAAGAGTACGTGATGTTTACGAGCATGGTTATAAAGATATATGAGATGTAATAATACAAAAACAATGCGTGAGGTTTCTCTAAATTAAATATGTATATCAAAATTTACCCAAACATCTAATTTTCTTTTCTTTCTAGTACGAGAAACAGTGCAATGCCGAGTTTCTTAATCATGTAGCTTTATAACATGTTACCTATAATACGCGCTGTTACGCTTTCTTAGATTATTATCAAGAATGATCTCCCTTGATTAGCGGCTTTGCTTAAGTCATTTCCTCTTAATTGCGTTGTCTCCCTTACACGCGAAAATGTTTTCAAACAATTGTGTTTATAAATACTAGTGATCAACTGTTTTATCTGGCTATTTTTTTACGAATAAATATGTATTTATGTTACTTGATTCTAAGATGAGAATGAAATATGTTTACACTAAATGACAAGATACAAGAATTATGCAGTTTTAAAAGTATACTTGTCCGGTTCCAGTAATTGAGTTAACTACGATCGACATGGTGAGTGCTACCTTTTGATCTTCAATACTGGAGGAATAAAAGTGCAGTTATTGGGATCTTTTGAGTACGTCATTTTTGTTTGAATATATCACGTGACTTTTCCCACTTACCCACTTCTGTGCTTTCTTCTATATAAGACAAACAACACAATGAGTACAATTACAACAATACTAGTTATCGTCAATCCAACAATTAACCCGATATTTGTCTCAGAACTACCGCTAGGTGGCGCGGCTGTTGTTTCTATTGGACTTCCGGTTGTGGGTACAGCAGTTGATGTTGGAGTGTTTGTGCATATTTGTTCTAGTTGTTGGCGTCTTTCCTCTACAACCATTAAAGCAATACAAAACCCGTATAAATTTCTATCCGAACAACCATGAACAACAACAGTCGGATCTCGCTTATTCGAGAACCTTCTATCCGAATACTGGGTATAATCCGAAATAAATATCAGGTCCCGATGTAACTTCCTATTACGTCGAATTAAAATAGGTTATTCAAAACCATGTATTATTCGAAATAAAATTTCGGACCCGATGAATTCGAATGAACGAGGTCCGACTGTAGTAAATACACCAAAATATATACAAGAACATTATAAAAGTATACATGTACCTCTGTATTTAAGACGAAACATTGAAATATAGTGCATGAAAATATGACCCCATTAATGGGGCGGTCTGAAGTTAGAGGGGGTTGTTGCAACCCGTTTTGTAATAAAAACCCTTTAATCGTTTCTGTCAATTTCGAAATTTTTATTACAATACGGGTTGAGTCTAAGAACGAGTTCTTAAAAACATTCTACATTTTAAAATATGACTTATTTTACATCCGTCCATACGTTTCTTGTACTCTCTTGTTGAAATTCATCAGTTCTGAGTATCTTGATTTTTTTTAATTACAAAACGGATTGAGCCTTACAAAATGGTATTACAAAACGGCTTCTACAAAATCGTGTCATTATGGCACGAGTTTTCCTTTTTAGTCTTGTGAAATAAGACTTATTTCACAGGTTTACAGTTATTGCATGATGAAATAAAACATTTTTGTCAACTTCGAAGTTTTTATTACAAAACCGCTTTTTATTACAAACGGGTTTTTATTACAAACGGGTTTTTATTACAAAACGGTTTTTATTACAAAACGGTTTTTATTACAAAACGGTTTTTATTACAAAACGGTTTTTATTACAAAACGGGTTTTTATTTCAAAACGGATTGTAACAGGGGGTCTGTAAGCGAGGTTTTGCTGTACGTCAATTACGCCATGTACCTGTAGTGTTGCATCTCATCCAAGAATTCTGTGCATCACACTTTTGATTGATTATAACAATATGCCTATGGTTACACTGATTTAGGTTTGAATCCCACAATGTATCCTCCGCACAATTCTCGGCTATCATCTCAAATGATTGAGTACATCGGTAATATCGACTACATGAACAAGGGTCAAGGAATCGACTGTTTAGAACTGCCCCCTTACAAGTTGTTAAGTCGAACTCCTCACATGTTCCTGAAACAATACAAATATCGAATGCACGCAGTGAAGACAAACAAATTGAAGACAATATTTCTTTTAAAAACCTTTCTTCAGTTATACATGGCGGTCATTTGACCTAACCAGTATTCCTGGAAGTATTTATCAACCCTTACTAACTTGTCCTTCTGCATGTAGCTGAAAACTACGTCACATGAATCAGAGATGGATGACAAATGACCGTAACCAAATGTCATAGAAGGAAATGACTTGCTCCTCCTGGGAATCGAACCAGCTCTACAAAATGAGCTAACCGGGTGTGGGCCTTTTAAAAGAGAGAGATATTAAGTTGCTACAGGGAACGCCACATACATAAGACAGTGCCTCTCTACACAGACCTCCGAGAAACAACAATCCATAAAACATAAAGCATTTGGGGAGGCTAAAGGGTATATATACGTAATGGAACAGGGGCGCAAGGAATTGGTCTGGCTGATCATAAGGGATAATTAAGAGAATCAAAGAGGACAAACAGGGGGGGATTTAATGGATGGAATACATCATAGGACAAGTCAAGAAAGCTGGCAACAATAGGTTGATAAGTCAAATGTATTCAGATGATGCAGTTAGACGTGTCAAAATGGTAGTACATGTACTATGAAAAGGTACAACAACAAATTAACAAGGATGCAGTTTTACATTTCCTAAGGGAACTTTCATATTTTACACTTATGTCTGTTTCACATATACATATTTGACCAAACAACGAATGTGGTAGGATTACAAAAAAATATTATCATTGTGATCATATCCACAGGTGGACGCTTAAAGACGCTACACCGAGACCTCATATACGTATAGAAATCTAAAGAAAATACGCGGGTCCAGCACAGTTATCAGCAATATACATGTATGTACAACTTTAATTAAAGGGGTTAAATATAACAATTATATCAAAAGTATATAAAAAGGGTTAATTGCAAATCGTTTCTATAAATGCAAATCGTTTCTATAAATACATTACAGAATGAAACATGGACATAATCTGTGTCTTTAGACTTTAGCTTTCTATTTCCACAGCGAGAGGGGCGAACAGGGGGATTTAATACATGCGCCCCTGTTCGATTTTTGTCTTTTTTGAATAAATCGCTAAATTCGTATTTTAAAAAGAAGTTCGGAGCACATAACTGTTTTGAGAACGAACTCGTGCCATATTTTGTTTACTGATAACATATAGTAAAACCTCACTGAAATACCACCTCAATAATAAGACCTCAAAATTAAGAACACATTTTCACGTCCGTTTTCTCTGTTTTACTTATTATTCAACCTCAATATCAAAACGGTCTCAATATTAAGACCAATTTTCAAGAGTCCCAAGGATGGTCTTATTTTTGAGGTTTTACTGTATTAACATTGACGTGCTCACCATTGAAGTATCTGATGTCGGTTGACATTTTGCTACAAACACGCCGATCAAACAATCTAATTTGATTTAGAACAACTAGACACTTGACCTCTTGTTTCTCGTGGCATCTGTGTTTGTCTCTCGGGTATCTTCCGATTCTGGTCAACTGTAAATATATAGTACATACGAATGTATACTGGTCAAAACTGCTAGCCCGCCAGTACTGTCCACATATATTGGATACATCTTCTGATGATCATCTTTAGCGATAACGGTTCGAATGAACTGATCTATTGAAAAAACGTAGATATTGACATGTCATAGTCACGTTCACAGGAGCTTGTCACGAGCTCTCTCCCTTTATCCCTTCTACAGTTATCAACCTTTATCCTTGCAATAGTTTTGTATAATATTATACAAGTGTAGAACTATATAAAGGGAGATAACTCGTGACAATCTCCTGGGGTCACGTTCATCGTTTCAGATCACTTCGTCATAATGGTGTTAAAAAAAGTGTAAAAAGGCGGGTTAGCTCTTTTGAGCAGTATATATTATCATGTCAAGGCGTAAAACATCAATTGATGTTTGTTTTAAACAGATCACGTGACAGATCATCCCTTACGTGTAGACTGCTAGTCTGTATATAGTAATGTCTGGGCTGGACGGTAGTGTATAAGTATACCACGATAAGTTGAGAGTGACGTCATGCAATATTTACATGGTTTGGCCACCTTTATTGATCACAATAGGTAAATCAAATAACACCCAAATCTATTTATTGAGATATTGATTTCATTAAACTAACAGCCGGTATAGCTCAGATGGTAGCGAATCCGCGCCTTAAAATGCTAATTAAGTTTTTAGTTTTGGGTCCGAGCTCGAGACCATCGAGAGGTAGTTGTTTTCTTTCATTACAATACATGTATTATAAATTTCGTTGGTACTTACACGCCTTATACTTATTAATGTTCGCTCGAATATTATTAATTAAAAAACATTGTATAGCATGTGTATTTATAAGCTATTCACTAATAACGATATGGTTTCATGATTTTTAAAGTGCACGATATCATCGTAGATTTACATTTATCGCTACACACTCACAGTATATGGAGCAAAGTTGGTATGGCTACTACGAAAAACGAAAGGGGTTCAAAGGAAGATTTTAGCGACGACGCTATAGCCATCATTAAATACGTTAGAACAAATGACATAGCAATTAGACGATAACAAACAAAACTAAACAGACAGAAAAGATAAACGACAAGTAATTGAGAAGCACTGAGTAAGGGATAAAAAATCATATTGTCCATAAAAAATTGGAGGCAGGAATGTGTCTCGAACTCACACCCTATCTATTGGTCGAAGTTACTAGCCAGATGCGCTACCAATTGATCTATCGCTACTGCCTACTTTCATCGATATTTCATTAAAATTTAATACTAATCCTGAAGATAATAATCATGATATGACTGTAAGCTGCTTTACATGTATTGGAAAGTGCGTATGATCGTGTTTACTATCGACTTATCTTAACTTATTTTTTATTTATATATATATATATTAACAATACATGTATTACACACTGTCTACATCTCTATATAGGCTGGTACCTGTGCATTCTTTCTATGTTAATGTAAGTACTTGGGTGTAAACAAATAAGCCGGAGACCAGTCTAACGTCTGCATCATCATCCGTAAATATTCGGCTTTTTACCTCCGGTGTATATTGTCGAGGAGTTCCGAATGATAGAAACATATTAGCCTGGAATCCTGGCCAAACCTCCTATTGCTCCGCGTCGGTATACTGACAGCGTTAGCAATCAGTGAGCCAGGACCCCAGGCTAAGAATCATATCAGTAAAATATAATCAACAGTCAAATTGGCCGCTCTGTAGAGGTTTCACGGAACTCACACGCTTCACTATAAGGTTAATCTAAATTATTATCTCCGACGCCTCCATTTAAAGTTTTCTTCACAAATAGTTCTTTTTCACCTGTTTCGCGTACACGGACATATATTTTTAAAAGCATACGAAGGCCTATCAAAAACGTTCGTGGACAATTGCAATAAAACAACACATGATCTGACAGACTAACACAATTACTAATTGACTAAAATATTATTCAGTTGCAATGTACGTAAGGACTGAAATCTACACATTACATCATATGAATGAGAACATTGTTCTCGAACTTTTCGACTAGCCCTGGTATTTAAATCTTAGCTTATTAATTTGTCGTGAACTCATTTACGGTTAATGTAATATTTGGTAACAAAAAAGTATCATATTTGACGCAAGTTAGTAAATTATATCTAAACGCGTAAACACGCGCTGCGTTTATATTTATATTTGAAACTTGTTAAAAGAAGGAAAAAACTTATCATTTTATGAAACTCATATTTATTGCACGATTCATTCGGTTCTCTTCGGTGATTTTTCTGTTTGAGATCAACTTTCAGATAATCTACCTTCTACCGAGTATCGGGCCATGGTACTACTTGCATCTTTGTACATTTGTACCAACCTCGGTCAAGCCTCGATTTTACGTTCGCTTTTGTGTCAAGCCTCGGTTTTACGTTCCACTTCGTAACAAGCCCTCGGATGTGACTTATGCTTGGTAACAAACCTTGGTTACACGATATACTATTTGTCAAGCCTCGGTTTTACGTTACACTTCGTAACAAGCCTCGGATATAACTTATACTTGGTAACAAGCCTCGGTTACACGATCTACTATTTGTCAAGCCTCGGTTTTACGTTACACTTCGTAACAAGCCTCGGATATAACTTATACTTGGTAACAAGCCTCGGTTACACGATCTACTATTTGTCAAGCCTCGGTTTTACGTTACACTTCGTAACAAGTCTCGGATATAACTTATACTTGGTAACAAGCCTCGGTTACACGATCTACTATTTGTCAAGCCTCGGTTTTACGTTACACTTCGCAACAAGCCTCTGTTATACAAGTACATGTACGTTTAACATTATAAAAGTAAGTTCTAAACATACCGACTCCCTAAACACAAAATATATGGACCCAAAATAGCCCTAACACACCGAGTAAAACAACACAACGTGTACATGTTTTTGTCATAAATAAGTCGCATTCCATTTCATCTTTAAACTTACATTAAACAATCACCCACTTTCTGGTAACTTAACACTGAAAATTAAAACATGATCTCCAAGCCGTATTGCTGTATACACAAACCATTGTTAGATACATTGTCGTAACCAGACTATGTCCTAAATGTAGTAGATTTAAATATTGTAGATTCATATACAAGAGTATTAATTTCAAGCATATTCGCACACAGGTGTGTAATTTTCAGGCCGGTATGATCAAAGTAATTTCTTTAAAAACAAGAAATGTGTCCATAGGACACAGATGCCCCCACTTGCAGCCTTTGTCACAAAAGCAAATGCTATTATTCAGCTCATAGTTTGTGAATGAGTATCACAATTACCAAGTGATGAACTGAAATTATTATGGTGATAAGTCAAGGGCCATATCTTTGCACTTACTGGGCGTAACCATACTTGAAACCCCATATGCACAACTATACAGGTTGGTGAACATTCGTGTATAATCTTATCTGGCTCAAATTTCTTTTGTAGATATGCGCGACACATGATTGCATACTCTGTAGGCTATATTTTAACTAAGTCAAGGGCCATTACTTTGCACTTACAGAGCACAGCCAAACATGAAATCCCAGGTGCCCAACTACACATGCTGGTGAACATTCCTGCAAAGTTTTATGACTCTGGCTCATATACTTTTGGAGATAAGATTTTGTGACGGACGGAAGGACAGACGGACGGACAGAAGTACTGACAGAAGGACAAATATATATCCCCCCTTTCAGAGTGGGGGCATAAATACACAAAAAGTCCCGTTGGCTAAGTACTAACAGTTGCTTGTTTGAGCCCTGGCCGCGATATACCAAAGTCATTTAATGGCCCTCTTAGCTCCTTTGTCTAAGCTTGGCCCTATGAACACATGGCTAGGTCTTATTGCTCGGTTGTAGCAATTTAAGACTACCCCCGATTCAAGTTTCCCCTTCCCCGATAACTTAAAATCGCGTTCAGATTACCTGGAGGTAGGATGAAATTGATTTCAAGCTACCCCCAATGATTCCAAATTACCTCCCTCATTCCCTTATTTGATTATCTATATACATTTTCACTGCATACATTGAAAAGAACAACAACAAATGATATAAATACAAATGTTAATATAATAAACAACAAAAAGAAAACATTAGCAGCTGGAACGGCAACGGCAGTAGCAACACCAACAACCATTACAACTGTGTAATTAATAGTGTATAGATTATTTTGCAGTATGAGACTAGCTTTCTATTTTGTATGTTTCAAACTATTTTATTCAATTGTTTTACAACGATTTCAAATAATTGAATAGTATCACATAATCTCATTCAGCGAGGGGGTAATCTAAACTACAGAGTATTTGTTATTTAAAGTCTAATAAGTTTCAGTCTTAAAGTGTTTGTGAATAAGGCCATAGGACGTACAGAATCACGACAATCTACCCCAAAATGCAACATGTGCATAAAACCGCCAAGATGTGGTATATTGGGATTTTATTACCGTCTTAAACATACATCAATTAGCGTGTTGTAATCAGTTTCGTAAACAGGAGACATTCTTTACCCCGCGACAGGAAAATTCTGTGCACATGTGTGTAAACATTGCAACAAAATGGTTACATCAAACTAATTTAAAGGCGCTTAAAACAAAAATCAAGCAGAGAAACAGTTGGTGTGGACAACAACACTAGGTTCTGTAATTTTATGCCCGAATGAAAAACAATCTGTACATTGTGCGAGTTTTCCTTTGAGCCAACTTTTTGACTTAGTCTGTTTAAGCATGTTGTTCTTACTTTATATTGCCTCCCGAAGAATGTCACCGTGTAAATGACCTTAAATGAGTTGCTATTCAGTCTTTACCTTCATTTGACAAAGCAAAGGACGTCAGTTGTAATTTTACATAACTTAAAGCGACACAACAACGAACGGAAAACGTATAAAATCTAGAACATATTACTCATGTTTTCTGTTCATTTTTAAGTGCAAGTATTTCTTGAAATATTTGTTTTGTATTAGCTATCAGATTACCCAGTGTTTGCGTTATGATTTGTTCAACATAAAGAGACCTTAAGATGAAACAAGAAATATCTTGAAAAAAGATGGTCGGCGCAATTTAAAGGGTTAATATTTGTTGTGCAACATAAACGCCAAGAGGTTACGATTGTTGGGGACTCCTGATCCTAAAAGGATTGGTAAATTAACCGAAATTCAATGGATTTCGATAAGGTATTGTACCCCTTATCCAATGGTTAGATGGGTAGATTTATTTCTCACAAAATGTACAAGGTTAACCAATCCACGTCGAAGTTACAAACGTTGTTCGGCTGCAGAGAAGTTGGTTTAGTGGTTAACGTAACATTTGATTGGTTTACATATCACTGATATGCAAAAAGCAAAGCCATGTTAGTACCGCTGTGCCGAAAAATTGAATGTACTAGTATTTAAACTCAAATTAGTCACAATTTCGAATGCCGTGTGTTTTGCTTATGCTTACCATAAACATATTATATTTTAATACTGTGACCGACCCGCATCTATTTTTCCCGACTCATAGCTTCTGAAACTTCCTTGCAGTATTTTCTTTCTCTCAAATTGTCTACGTAATTGTCAGAGGTAAACAGAAAATTATTTTGAAAAGAATATACAATGTACCTATCTACCAATTCCAAATGTGTTAGGCGAAGTACACCATCTCACAAAGCATTTAGGATGGCCTTGGCTCAGTGCAAATAGTAACAGATTAAGTAGCTACAGGGAACGCCACATACAAGACAATGCCTCTCCACACAGACCTCTGGGAAAACAACAGTCAATAGAACATAAGGCATTAGAGGAGGTGCAAGGGTAAATACGTAAGGGAACATGGGGGCTAGGAATGACATGGCCGACCATGATTGGTAACTAAGGAGAATCAAAGAGGACAAACAGGTGGTGATTAATGGATGGAATACATCACAGGACAAGTCAAGACAGCTGGCAACAATAGGCCGAAAGTGGGTTGAAAAAAACATGAACACTATATAAAGTGAAAGAACCGCACATGGAACGGGAAACCCAACGTACATATAAACAGAAATAGAAATAAAAACTAACAAAACTTTGAATACAGTACAACCTCTCCAGAGCAACACCCTTTTGGAGACGGACATGCTGGTTGTTGTTTTTGTTAGGAAAGGTTAAATTGATAGTACAGTAAAACCTCAGTAAGACGACCATCATTAGACCTTTGAAAACTGCTCCTATTATTGTGGTGGTCTTAATATTGGGGTTGAATGGAGAGCAACATAGGGAAAATGGACTTGACAATTATGTTCTTTATTTTATTATTGAGGTAGTCTTTAAGTGAGGTTTTACTGTACTTTATTACGATAGAAAATATTTGCACTGTTGTTGAAGAGAGGTTGTATTTAAAGAGAGGGTCGCTATGGTGGTGTTTTACTGTATTTTTGATTCCATATGCATACTTATTACAGGGAATGAAAATATATTTAGTATTAAGTTTGGTATTTAGAATTTAGTATTTTGTTGGTTGAATAAGAAGTAAACGGTAACATTATGATACATGTAGTTCATAAATTCTCAAATACTTTCTGAAATGATAGAAAAGTTTTTAAAGGAACACTACACGTAGTAGTTAACATACAATAAATGGTTACATTATGTTAGTCCATACTTTCGCTAAAACCTTCTGAAATATCAGTAAAAGCAAACATTATTCCCATTCTTATATAATGGCTATAAATGAACGCATAGTACAGCAATGCCGACATGATGTTGGCTACGAAGTAAATGCAGCGTCGTGTTCCAACCACATGAGATTTGTTATATTTGCATTTATTTATCGTCGCCACAGGTTTCCCACATGGGCGACGCCTCCGGAAGAATGTTAGTCATATAAGGTTTTTGGAGGATAGTGCATGATACAGAAGATGCCCCAGTTCCAGAAGCACCCCTGGTTCTTTTACGTGCTCGATGTAAAGCATCATACACGGGACATCGGTTTTAAAAGTCTCGTCCGAAAGACTGTTAGTACGGTCAGTGATGTAGCGGGGAAGCGAACCTGCGATCCCATGATTACAAGTCCAAGCGCGTAACCACTGGACTACGGATCCGCTACCCACAGGAGATTGTCGAGAGTATATATACATATAGTATAGACAGGATAAAGGGAGAGAACTCTAGAAGGGATAAAGGGAGAAAACTCATGACAATGTCCTGTGGCTCAAACTGTTAGCAGTGAGAACAGTAATACTGCTGTTACTGTTACTACTGCAAACATCTCAATGATCACTTTCAGTTAAGACTCGAGTAACAATTGAATAACACTCTTATATGAAAGATATATCCTAAAGTAATCGCTTACAATATAATGGAATCTACATACTGGTCAAAAGAGCTAACCAAATTTCGTGTCTTGAAAATCTTCACCACTTTATTACCAATTGTTCTGGAACAAGGTATGTGATTTTTACATCCACTTTCATCTGAATCATAAATGTTATAGCTTACTGCGATCAAAATTAACGGCAGATGTATCCAGTAGCTTTTCAGAAACTGCGTGAAATAGTTCCAGTGGGTACGCACTTTTGACCAGTATATGTAACTTAAATTGGTCTACATACCGAATTTCCTGAGACTTATTACAATCCTTGCAGCTAGCAACAACTGGATGTTGAAAGGCTTAAAATGAAACGTTTTTTGTTCCTCAAAAGTTTATGACAAAAATCCTTCGATCTGTGATTATTTAGGCACAAACACTCTTTAAATAAGAAGTGTTTTCACACAGTTTGCATCAACAACGTGTCCGTTAATTACGGAGCGTGCCCAAACAAGAAAACACACTGCGTGTCCCTATATTGTCGACCCTTCTATGGCTGATAAGTTGCTTCGATTATGAGGATGACTTGCAATGCGTTAATAACATGCTTACAGCTATTTTAAGCGAAAGTACAGTTTTAACGCTGTTGATACAAAGCCCATAACGGAACAACCATCAAATGATGAAAATATTTTTCACTCATTATACATTTAATTAGCACCAACTTAACGAAATAAAAATATTCAGTACCTTAATTGAGTCAGCTAGCCATTTGAGATACAATCCTTTTTAATAATGTTAAGCCATGCTTAGGCTACATCAACAAAATAAAGAAATTAATTTTCATTTCGGATGACACTAATAACCAAAAAGATTGAACCGCACGCAAATTGAGGGCGTCGCTCAATGCTAAATCTTAACAAATTAATTCATTCCTTTTTTGTCACACAGAAAATGTTTAAAGGAAACAAGAGTCAAAATATTGAATCAAGCGACATAAATGGTCATTACCACAGGGCTATGAGAGCGAGATAGGTAGCGTATCTCAAAATCCGACAGAAGCCAATTGTATAAAACTGGATAACCATTTGGTTTGGTTAAAAGATAACCAAACCTCGATTTGATTGGTTGAAACAAAGACCTAAATACCAGTATTTAGGTCTTTGGTTGAAATGTGGTTTGGCCAAGTAATTAGCCAATCAAATTGATTGAACATACTGGTAACCTCAGGTTAAAGTGAACCTATTTTTATACAATTGGCTACAGATGGTTAGAGTGTATCAAAATAATTTTACTGAAATTGATATGAAGAGTTAAAATAGAGATCGCTGAAACGTACTTTGCAACTTTAAAATATGTTTTAACGACTTCGAAACGGATTTTGGCAGTTGGCGCATGCACACAAGGTGCAGCTTACTACCAGGCGTTATCATTATCCGGATTTAGGAGATAAATAAGAAACAGGCTCATATACATGTATATGAAGAAGGATTAGAGACACACGGACAAATTGTTGGTATGTTTAGAGTTAAGTAGACACAACTGATGGTAATTAAGTTACTGGTTTCCATCAACTATTACTTGGTACCCGGCCTTACACAACCAGACACACAGTATATAGGAACAGGTTTAATTCACAGTGAAATCTCAAAAATAAGACCATAATTAGTTCTAAACGTTGACCTTGGTGGTGAAGTTATCTGCTTATCGAGTTAGATTATGGAAAAATATGGTCAATGAAAAACACATGCTTATTAATGCGATGGTTTTAATTTCGAGGCGGTCTTCATGTGAGGTTAAATTGTAGACGATTGATCGATCAGTACTTTACTTTATTCCTGCAAAGTGGGTATACAGTATCATTACATCTTATCACAATCATTTATGATTCAGACTCAGACTTCAAATTGTTAAATATTATTTTTCTCATACGTTGTTATAACAATAAGATTTTATTAGAAGTTGACAAAATTGTACAGTGAGTACATGTATCAACACTTATTCAGACACACAACCGGCTGGCAAATATAACTTATGCAACTTTATAGTCTAAGTCTGAGTTACAGTCTTAAATAATTTGATAATAAGATTCTGAGTACAGTCTTTCCATTATCCAATGACAAGACAGCAATCTGAGATGTGGTTCAGAAATCAGGTTTATAACCAAGGACCCTGTTTTTTATAAAAAGTTCGTTGAACGAAATGAAGATCACATAAATGATAGAGGACTCGCAGTCCTGACTTTCTTATCTTGTTCCTCCTTGATGTATTCAAATCTTGTATTCCCCTTTGTTATCCACCTAAATTGCACTTAGTTATTTTTGATGGTCCACCAGACCATTCCTTGCACCCCTTTTCCTATGCACGTTTACCCTTGCACCTCCTCAGTGCCTAATGGTTTGTAGACTGTTGTTTACCCAGGGATCTGGTGTTGGAAGGCATTATTGTGTGCATATGGCGTGCTCTGTAACAACTTAATGTCTCTTGGATACAAGCCCCAGTGTGATATATAAGGTAATGTACAGCGAAGATAATACTCGCGTTATCTCCAAATTCAATCCTGTGGTTATATGTATACGGAAACAGAGGAATCTATCTCATAAGCTGGCTCCGACATACTACAGTAAATTAATGTTGCGAATATCGTCTGCTTCATCTGCTTTAAGCAAACAAAGGATACAAACATGTGTGTATTTATCACGCGGACCCAGCCTTACATTGGTCATATAAATAAAAAAGAAAACTGCTAAAAAAATATATTCATAAGCTTTGGCGTTCGGTTTTAGTATAGGAATTCAAGTTGATTAAATACAGGTGCACATAGATGGCGATTATTTTCATCATTGCGTATTTAAGGCCTTTTTAGTACATGTTATGCTCTTCAAATATTTCTGTCCCTTCCGAGTAGGTGTGGTGGATACATCTCGGGGATTGTTTCTATAACACCACCCCTGGAGCAGGGAACATCACCATTTCTTTAATAAATTGAGAACTACTATTCCGACGGAGCCTATCTTCCCCCGAGGGGGGGGGGGGGGGGGGAGTGGTCTCACATTGTCCGTCAAAGGCACGCTTGTCTGTCAGAAAACATTCGATGTCTCTAAAATTCCAAATATGCCCCCCCCGAAGAAGGAAACATTACTTCAATGTAGCAACATAATTAATCAGATTAGCTTACTTACTTATTAATTAAGTGTATTATTTCGTATTACATACATAGCAATAACTATCCATCCATTCATGGCAACATAAAGCTTGGACTGTTAACTGATTGGCTAACTGGGGGTGGCGGACTTATCCGGGGTATGATGTCGAAATCCCCAGGGTAGGGGGCTTTCATTCGGACAAATACGACCAAGCCGTCTAAAAATAAGTTTATGTCCCTCGCTTTGATATAGTTGTCATGTTCTAAATATTTCTTCTTATCAGAAGCGAGGCTGGTAGGGTTTTAAATTTCCTACTCATGAACAGGAAAATTATGAAATATGCTTATTTATTTACGAAACGGAATGTTGTGTTCATGATACAAACAGTTATTGTTTTGTTTATGTTCCCTGTGTTGGCCGAGAATGGCAAATAAGGACATACAATTTGATACGAACCTGTATACTTAAAATGAAATGCCAGATACGTTAATCCATAGTTTGGTTACTGAGATATGTTCTAGTTGTCACACAAAGTTTTGATGAGAGCGACTGGTGTAACAGTTTATACTTGCAGCTAAAACGTAAGTATCAAAGCTAAAATGGAGCCTGGCTTAAATAACTATTAATCATTAAACCATATCAAGTTAACCCAACAAGCTATAGACATTCCCCATTTTGTCAACACGATACTGACATTACCCATCTGTCAACAAGCTACTGACATTACCATTTAGTCAACACGATACTGATATCACCCATATGTCAACAAAGTACTTACATAACCATTTAGTCAACACGATACTGACATTACCCATCTGTCAACAAACTACTGACATTAACATTTCTTCAACACGATACAGAGATTATCCATCTGTCAACAAACTACTGACATTAACATTTCTTCAACACGAAACAGACATTACCCATCTAACAACAAACTACTGACATTAACCATTAAGTCAACACGAATCAACAGGATAATGTCATTATCCGATAATCGACAATACACTATCATTAACAGCAAGACAACAAGATTATACCATTACTCGATAATGAACAATATATAATACCACCTGTAAGAAGCCAACACGATAATGTCATAATCCGATAATCGACATTACACTACCATTAACCACAAGCCAACAAGACAATGTCATAATCCGATAATCGACATTACACTACCATTAACCACAAGCCAACAAGACAATGTCATAATCCGATAATCGACATTACACTACCATTAACCACAAGCCAACAAGACAATGTCATAATCCGATAATCGACATTACACTACCATTAACCACAAGCCAACAAGACAATGTCATAATCCGATAATCGACATTACACTACCATTAACCACAAGCCAACAAGACAATGCCATTATCCGATAATCGACTACACACTACCATTACCCACAAGCCAACAAGACAATGTCATTATCCGATAATCGACAAAATACTACCATTAACCGCAAGCCAACAAGACAATGTCATTATCCGATAATCGACAACACACCACCATTAACCACAAGTCAACAAGACAATGTCATTATCCGATAATCGACAACATACAACCATTAACCACAAGCCAACAAGATAATGTCATAATCCGATAATCGACAATACACCACTATTAACCACAAGCCAACAAGACAATGTCATTATCCGATAATCGACAACACACCACTATTAACCACAAGCCAACAAGACAATGTCATTATCCGATAATCGACAACACACTACCATCAGTCACAAGCCAACAAGACAATGTCATTATCCGATAATCGACAACACACTACCATTAACCACAAGCCAACACGATACTGTCATTATCCGATAATCCACAATACACTATCATTAACAGCACGACAACAATATTATACCATTACACGATAATGAACAATATATAATACCACCTGTAAGAAGCCAACACGATACTGTCATAATCCGATAATCGACAATACACCACCATTAACCACAAGCCAACAAGACAATGTCATTATCCGATAATCGACAACACACTACCATTAACCACAAGTCAACAAGACAATGTCATTATCCGATAATCGACAATACACCACCATTAACCACAAGTCAACAAGACAATGTCATTATCCGATAATCGACAACACACTACCATTAACCACAAGCCAACAAGACAATGTCATTATCCGATAATCGACAACATACTTCCATTTACCACAAGCCAACAAGACAATGTCATTATCCGATAATCGACAACACACTTCCATTTACCACAAGCCAACACGATACTGTCATTATCCGATAATCGACAACACACTTCCATTTACCACAAGCCAACACAATAATGTCATTATCCGATAATCGACAACACACTACCATTAACCACAAGCCAACAAGACAATGTCATGATCCACAAACAGCAATATGCTACCCTTTGTCACAAACAAACAAAACAATATGACGTTAATACCACAAATCACCAAGGTACGGTCATAAAAAAAAAAGGTGAAAGGGAAGTGATTTGAAGTCAGCGACCGTAACCACTCATAAACAAGAAGACCCTTTGACACATTTTAATACGCATTACAGTTCTGTTCTGTATTTCAATTTGATTACGAATTAAACATTTCTAAATATTCCGCATAGTTGTCCTTACTCTGTGTAACTTTGTTTATAGTTTTCCTTCCTAGAAATCACAGAAACACAAATATTACCAGCCGAATAATATGGCGTTAATTAACAATACATTTATATCTGTCCTATAAACACAAATAAGACAACGGACATAAGTGAAATTCTAATACATTACAACAAAATAGATAAACTCAGGGTTACAGACAAATAATTACTAGATAATTAAATCCATACCTTCTCGCGTTAATTCCAAACCTGCTGTGGTTAAAATGGTATTTCGAGAGCTGAACAAACAAACGTACGGGTCTGACTCAATGCGGGTATTTTTGGTGGAATGTAAACCACTGAACGCATGACTTGAGTTGAATTAAAAAGTACCAAGCTTTCGTATACCCGACACGATATGTGATGTCATGGCGTACGTTATACGAGTACAGCTTACAATGAAGCTAACGCTTGTCATGTGATGTGATTTATTCATGTACTTTAAAGATATATTATGCTCATTTTTGTTCATTCGTTTACCTAAACAATCTTGAAAAAATATACTTAATCTAGTTAAAACTTCACTAAATATGCATTATGGCAGAATACAATTATAATGTTTTTTTTCTGTATTTGTCGAAAAAAGACGTTTGTATTATCATAAAATTATGGAAAACAAACGGGTGTTTTTACTGGTTATGTCTGTAAGTATTTTTATTAAACAAGATTGTTTTAAACTGTTATACATGGTAATGGTTCTTATAAATGATGTTTAGACTTCGAAACAACAATACTGTATAAAGGTAAAACAAAGTGTTAGGTTCAGATGAGCGGCAGATACGTCTTTAATACGTATACAGTGATTTTTTTTACCTTATACACATACCAGTGTAAATTTCACTGTATTAAGTTTGAAAACTATGACAACACAAAACGTGACAAATTATAGAAGCATTTTCGTGTATACGGCCATCCTTAATAAAATGTTTATTTGGGGTACCCTATTCGTATCTTCCACAGGATATTGTCACGAGTTCTCTCCCTTTCTCAATCTAGAGTTCCCTCCATGAATCCCTGCTATAAAATGCATATACTATGGAAAGGACAAAGGGAGAGAACTTAAGCAGAGATAAAGGGAAATAACTCGTGATAATTACACGAGGGCTCTTCTGCGCATGATTTTATTCCTAGTTGTTTTCCTCGTCCGTAACAATTTTAATTATAGAAAATAAACAGACTTATTCCACATATCGTGGACCGGGTGTAAATCTACCACAAACAAATAAATTATGAAGGACGGCCTAAGCTATTGAATTGAAACTCAAACCGGGCTTTAAATAACATAATAACATATAGTATTTCGGTTAAAATCATAAAGCATACACAACAGATATATCGAATGCATAAAATGTCACGATCATCTCATCACATGTGACTCATTGTCAAATTACCGTCCGCAGATTTTTTGTCACAATTACTGTCCTTATTTTGTTGTGGGAAGGAGTTAAAATAACGTTTTGTTTATTTTAGCCACGGATTTAAGTACTAATATACACTTATATTATGAGTAAAGAGTCCCACTAGTGACAGATACTGTCTTTTTTATATTCCATTTAAACAAACTAAACGCCCGGATAGTTCAGACGGTAGAGCGCTCCACTGCTAATTTAGAGATCGTGGATTCAAATCCCGGCTGTACAATTTGACTGAATATAGTGCATACAAACTCTGATTTATGTGGATAAGTTGTCAGTTGCTTGCGAGAAAACAGGTAAGTACTGGTTGGTAACCCAAGGGTACTGGCTGTGTCAGCTGACCGCCGTATATAACTGAAATACTGTTTAAAAACGGCGTAAAATCCAAAACAAACAAACGATAGAGCCGTCATATTAGGTGTAAGATCGATGTAAGCTGAATAAGTCTACAAGTAAGAATAGTTGTCACTTACAATGTGATAAAGTTTATAAAATTGACACTCCCTCCTCTTCAACATTTTGTTGGTTATGAATGTTTAAACAGAATGGAGTATTTTTCGGGAATTTTGAACACCCCTCCTTCTTAGCATGATTATATTTTTTATTTGTATTGTAATTTAGTGACGTAAATATGAACAACTTTTATTTTCCTTTATAGTAGGAGCCAACAGGAGATTGTCGCTAGTTCTCTCCCTTTATCCCTTCTATTGCATATGAACATTATAAAAGTGATAAAGGAAGGGAGCTCTAGAATGGATAAAAGGAGAGAACTCGTGAACATCTCCAGTGTTTGAGCCGTAGTGTTTTAATGAGGGATATGCATAACGTATCCGAACTGTTTAAATAAATCTGGTATACTTTATCATAATTATTATATCATTAATATAAAGCACATAGCATGTTTACCCTTGACTATCCATGTTTAACGATAGTAATATAGGTAAAAAGAGAGAATAAGTTGCTACAGGGAACGCCAAATACATAAGACAGTGCCTATCCACACAGACCTCTGGGTAAACAACGATCCATAAAACATTTGAGGAGGTGAAACGTAAATACACAAAGGCACAGGCGCGCAAGGAATGGCCTGGCCGACCATACGGGATATCTAGGAGAAGCAAAGAGGACAAACAGGGGGATCAAAATAAAATATCGAAAGTTACATACATGTATATGTAACCCTGGTCATTTTCCATCTCATCGTCGTGTCTCGTCCCTGTGTATATACATGTTTATTATGTATCGTTTATTTTACCTAACTGTATGTAAGTCACGTGAGAGAATGCTTGGAATGTGTGTTGTGCGGCGTGAGTGAGTTAATCTGAGTGAATGTCGTAGAACTGGTATGTTTGGTGAATGAGTGTTCATGAAAGTTCCCGTGCATGTCATTCCTTCCCGCCACTAATTCTTCTTCTGTCATGTATATCTTTAAATCAGGCACTCCTTTCAACACCCTTGAAGGAGTCATATCTATTTTGCTTCACAGCTAATAGTCGAATTGTACTATTTATTACTATTATCAATATATAACTTTCACAAGTAAATATATTGTTTCATTCTACTGGTCCTGGTGAGTTACTTATGTTATTATTTAGATTAATTACTTGTATTTCTATTCAATCATTTATTAGATCGCGTGGAATTATGTATTTGTTGTAACTTTAACTTATTTAGATATCGCGATCTCATGTACCATCAATGTACTATACATGTATAGCATACTGTCGTTGATTTATTATACATGTATTACTAATTGTATTTATTTTATTTTAGGCTCTTAAATATTCTCTATAAAAGAGATTATTAAACGAATCATTACTATAAATCGACGTGTTGGTTATATATCTTGACCAAACCCCAGTTACAAATGGCTCCCCGACGAGGATAATGATTTCTTCTCTACAGAGCTAGGGCCGTAGAAGCAGCCAACCGACGCCGTCGAGTGACCAAGGGTTCCCCAACGTCATCCGTCTACGAGAGTTGTTTATTTCTGGCCACCCGGGATTTTTTTATCTGTGTTTTTGTTGAACTTTCTTCGAAAGCTTCACAGACTTTCGAGTGTGTTTTTTTTATATCTTTCTGTGCTTTACTTATTACTCTACTGGAGGATTCGCGGGATTCGCGGGATTTCGCGGGAACTGTTGTGTATATATGTGTTAAACTGTGTGTGATTATGGATAATTTGTGGACAGGACGATTGTGAGTATTGTTTTGTTGTATTGATTGTGTATTGATTGTATGTGTTTATAACTGTTTATATTAATTTATCATTGACTGAGAGGCGTTAAAATTTACCTGATTTTTGTTTTCTTAAAGTTTATGCAATCAGCTGATTATGTAGGTCATTCTAGTGGTATTTGTTTAAAGTTAGGCATTTTGTAAAGTACAGTGTGACCTGTCTTTCTGTAGTCCCCTACATGAATCCAGGCATTTTCGGATTTTTTTCATGCATTTAGTTCTGATTGCTATTTCTGCATTAGTTCTTGGTTAATTAATCTATTGTTTCCAAAACCTACAATTTAGGCCTCTCTTTCAATCATGAATTTTGGAAAATTGTGTATTATCATGAATATCATTGTGTTTTGTGATAACTGTTTATTGGTTACTTGACTTATATTAGTTAGTATATTTTGACATTGTGTATTTATATATACCAGGATCAGTACTTAATTTAGTTATTTTTGGTAAATTTAAATTGTTGTCACATTTTTGCAACATAAAGCTTGCAATTCTTAAGCTTAGGTTCTTAGAATTTCTTGTCTTTATCACATACTAACATGTCTATGTGCGAGAAATTACTAACATCACCATAAATTCTGTTCCGGCAACATCAGAGTCGAGTGAAGAGTAGGTGAGTCTGTATGAGTGTGAGTAATGTTTGACGGTATTTGTGTATCATATTTATATGACTTTATATGTGTATGTGTTTGTGTATTCATGTTGACCACTGCTTGCTTGCGATTACCTGCTAATGTATGCATTTTCAGTAGTTTAATTCTTGGGAAGTAGTTCTCATTGTGTAGTAGTATTCATTTTTTGTATGCAGTGAATGAATCATTGACTCTACAGTGTATTGGGTTTAATTTGACCTGGATTGGAATGTAAACTTTCCCACGGTGTATTGACCTAGTTTGTGGATAGTGTTATTACTGTAGAGCACTTGATTTTTGTGGTCTGTAATTTTGATATATTGTATTTGTGAATTAGGTGTTGTTTATTGCATTGGCAATTATTATTTGTACATTGTAGTTATATAGTTTTGTAGTGTTATTTCAGTTATTATCATATACATGTAGTACAGTGATATTAAACTGATTTTTTTTTTCGGGGGAGATATATCGTGATATTCACACGCGTTACGGTTATTTTGCGGCGTTTTCTATCGCGTACACTTACAATTATTTGGTTTTTGTTTATTTTCATATATTATGACTGACATGAATGCTTCTGCATCGTCTTCCACCTCTAAGGCAGGTATGGAAGATGTGCTTAAGTACATCCAAGACAATTTTGATCTGTTACCGAAAGAGGTTCCCTCCACCACCCGTCCTACTCGGCCACCACCTGGTATTGGTAAACCCCTTTTGTCGAAGTTTTTACAAGGTATCCAGCAAGGAGTGACCTCAGCACCATCCACCCCTGTTACAGGTGGACCTGCTCTACAAGCTTCGGCACCTGGATTCAGTTTCCATTCCAGACCAGCTATGACTTCTTCTCCCTTACCCCACTATGGGTCAGTAGCAATGCCAGCCCCGCCCGCTCTCCCCAAAATACCATGTTTTTCAGGGGATGAGCCATTGCCCAAGGGGGAAGTCTCTTATACTGTGTGGCGTTATGAGATTCAGTGCCTTTTAACTCATCCTGACTTTATGGAGTCTCACATTCTCCAGGTTATTCGTGGTTCTTTAAGGGGAACAGCCAGGGTACTCATAATACCACTTGGTCAGCTGGCAACAGTTAATGACATCATGACTAAGCTGGATGTTATGTTTGCTGAGGCTTCCACCCCTGAAGACCTCATGACCAAATTTTTTAATAGCCGTCAGAACTCTTCCGAGTCCGTTACTGCCTATGCCTGTAGACTGGAGTCCCTTCTTCAATCTATCATAGATAAAGGTCAGCTACCAGGCATAGCTCGTAATGATCTACTCAGACATAAGTTCTGGACTGGGTTGAGTTCGGACATGTTACGTCTTCAGACAAGACACAAGTATGATTCTGTTTCCGATTATAATATGCTCTTACGAGAGATCCGTAAGGTGGAGAAAGAAATCTCGGCTTCCTCTATGTGCTCTTCTCCACCGGTCTCTCTTTTCACTTCAACTTCTTCTTCCAGTCCATCTGTATCTAATAGCAAAACTGTCAAACATACACCTGTGGTTGCCGACTCTGTGCAAGCCCAGTTTAATGCTAGGTTGTCGTCTATGGAATCCAAGCTTTCTTCTATGGAAGAAATGCTGAAGAATTTCTGTACCGGTAGGGACTCTGTAGAGGTGCTCTTACCCCCCCTCAGAGAACCGCTTCCAAGGAGGTCAATAACTCGGGCCATGTCGCCATCAGCACTTTGCTCAGAGACCCAATCAATTTTGGCCATAGTCTCAGAAACTAACCGTTCCTCAGTGGCCACCTGAGGAGCAACAGTCTCTGAGATGGAACTGACCAAGGGAGCACAAATAATGGCACCTTGAAATATGGCCTTGAGCTCGTCTTGAAAGATGTGGCGACGACTTAACCCATCGGCGTCAGCATTTAGCTTACCGCTTCGATATTCCAACGTAAAATGGTAGTTGGACAACTCAGCGATCCACCTATGCTGAGTAGCATCCAGTTTAGCAGTGGTTGTCACATATGTGAGTGGATTGTTGTCGGTGATGACTCTGAATTCATGACCATAGAGGTAGTCATGAAACTTGTCAGTCACACTCCACTTCAGGGCTAAGAACTCCAGCTTATGGGCGGGGTAATTACGCTCACTTGGGCGTAAGCCCCGACTGGCATATGCAATGACTTTCTCCCTGCCATCCTGGATTTGGAGGAGAACAGCCCCCAAACCAGAACCACTTGCATCAGTATGCAAAATGAATGGCAGGGAGTAATCGGCATAGCCAAGAATTGGAGAAGAGGTCAGTTTGGATTTAACCAGATCAAAGGCGGACTGTTGGTGGAGAAGTGTATGGGTGATATGCACCTCAGTGAATGTTTAATTTTTCTGGATGACATTTTGATCTTTTCTTCTTCCTTCGAAGAGCACATTTCTAGACTTGAATCTGTCTTTCAAAGGTTAAGTGACCATAACCTTAAAATCAAACCTTCTAAATGTGAATTTTTTAAATCTTCAGTGAATTATCTTGGTCACATTGTTTCAGCTGATGGTATAGCTACTGACCCAGGGAAAATCTCTGCTGTTAGAGATTGGCCTGTCCCTATCAATATCAAAACACTGAGGCAGTTTCTTGGCTTTAGTGGATATTATAGGAAGTTTGTCCCTAATTATGCCCAGATAGTACAACCTTTAAATGATCTTCTTCAAGGTCATGGTCTTAACCAGAAATCTAAGAAGTCCAAGAAAAAGGCCAAAACCCCTGCTAAGTGGGTTTGGACTGACGCCCAACAGTCCGCCTTTGATCTGGTTAAATCCAAACTGACCTCTTCTCCAATTCTTGGCTATGCCGATTACTCCCTGCCATTCATTTTGCATACTGATGCAAGTGGTTCTGGTTTGGGGGCTGTTCTCCTCCAAATCCAGGATGGCAGGGAGAAAGTCATTGCATATGCCAGTCGGGGCTTACGCCCAAGTGAGCGTAATTACCCCGCCCATAAGCTGGAGTTCTTAGCCCTGAAGTGGAGTGTGACTGACAAGTTTCATGACTACCTCTATGGTCATGAATTCAGAGTCATCACCGACAACAATCCACTCACATATGTGACAACCACTGCTAAACTGGATGCTACTCAGCATAGGTGGATCGCTGAGTTGTCCAACTACCATTTTACGTTGGAATATCGAAGCGGTAAGCTAAATGCTGACGCCGATGGGTTAAGTCGTCGCCACATCTTTCAAGACGAGCTCAAGGCCATATTTCAAGGTGCCATTATTTGTGCTCCCTTGGTCAGTTCCATCTCAGAGACTGTTGCTCCTCAGGTGGCCACTGAGGAACGGTTAGTTTCTGAGACTATGGCCAAAATTGATTGGGTCTCTGAGCAAAGTGCTGATGGCGACATGGCCCGAGTTATTGACCTCCTTGGAAGCGGTTCTCTGAGGGGGGGTAAGAGCACCTCTACAGAGTCCCTACCGGTACAGAAATTCTTTCGAGAATCTAACCGTCTCTTTTTGGAGAATGGTATTTTGTATCGAACCGCTACTTTGGATGGCCAAGCAGTAAAGCAGTTGGTCCTACCTCTGTCACATAGGCGGATTGCCACTCAGGGGGTCCATGAAGATGCTGGACACCAAGGGAAAGAAAAAACCTTGTGGCTGGCCAAACAACGTTTTTACTGGCCTGGTCTTGAAAAAGACATCACAGGCTGGGTAGAACAGTGCGGCCGGTGCATAAGGAGGAAAACTCCAGTTGGTAAGCCCTTCGCAGAGCTGGTTCCTATTTCAACCACCAGACCTATGGAGTTGGTGTCAATTGACTTTCTAAAGCTCGAACCCAGTAAAGGTGGTATCGAGAATATTCTAGTTATAGTCGACCATTTCACACGGTTCGCGCAAGCTGTTCCTTGCCGCAACCAGACAGCAGTTACAACTGCTAAGGCGCTATATGAAGGGTATTTTCGATACTACGGGTTCCCTGAGCAACTACATAGTGATCAAGGGCGGAACTTTCTGAGTTCCACCATTAAGGAGCTATGTAAGGTTGCGGGTATAAGGAAGTCAAGGACAACACCATACCATCCAATGGGTAATGGCCAGGCAGAAAGATGGAATCAGACTCTGTTGAAAATGTTGGGTACTCTTGAGACCCACCAGAAGGCTGACTGGAAGTCCTACATTGCTCCCTTGGTGCAGGCATACAATGCGACCAAGAACGACAGTACTGGGTACGCTCCCCACTTTCTTATGTTTGGTTGGCATCCCCGTCTTCCTTTGGATGCATATTTGGGTACTGACCCCTCTGAGGAACATTCTGGTTCCCACTCCACATATGCATCTAAGCTCCACCAGCGCCTACAGTTTGCATATCGCAAGGCCGCTGAGGAAGCCGGGCGAAGCGCCGCCAAAAATAAGACCTATTATGATGGTCGTGTAAGACACTCTGGTCTTCAAGTTGGAGACCGAGTGCTGGTCCGGAAGGTTGGACTTAAAGGTACCAACAAATTGGCCGACAGGTGGGAACAGGAAGTTTCCACGGTCCTGTCTATGCCTAATCCGGATGTTCCGGTGTACAAAGTACTCCACGTGGGTAAAAAGGGACCTATTAGGACCCTGCACCGGAATATGTTGTTGCCATTCAACTCGTCTGGTGAGGATGAGGTTACAACCGCTGTTGGGGGAAGCTCTCGCAAGAGACCGTCCTCAAAACCCAGCAGTACGGAGCCTAACCTACCTCTGGACGAGGGCAGCAGCACCAGTACTCAGTCTAGCAGCTCTGAGTCTGAATCGGATGATGATAGACCAGGTGTCTACATACCACCCCCTCTTAGGAAATATCCCACTCAGCCCCCTCCTATCTGGAATCCACTTGAATCCACCGTGCAGCCTACTGTCTCAGATGAGATCAGGTCTTCGCAGACCTCGAGATCCACCATTCTGAGCGGTAGTGCTGACACCCGGACTTCAAGTTCTACTCCTTCTTCCCATACAGTGCTGCCTGTAACAGAGGTGCTCAACCCTCGTAGGGAAGTCAGTAATGCTACTGAGGTTGAATCCCCACCTCTAGTGAGTCAGCGACCAGTAAGAAGAAGGGTAGCACCGGATAGGTATGGGGAATGGGTTACCCCTATTTCTGCAGCTATCACAGAACATCTGGAAGTTTATGTTTAAGTTTGGTTGTTCTGTTCTGTTCTATCTTGTATTTGTTCCTGGTAAATTACTAAGGCGACTGTTCCGAAACCCTTTCCCATATTATTTCTGTTCTGACTTAATGTTCGTATCCAGTCAGTTTAACTGTACTGATACCCAGGCAGTTCCACTGTACTGTTTACTTGTCATTCATCATGTAGTTTTACTGTACTACTATTATTTGGGTTGTCAGTCCTCCAACTGTCATTATACACATTTATGTTGTATGCAACCTTGTTGTATTGCGGTTTTACAGTATCGCATTTATTTATTGTGTATAGCTTTGATACCGCGGTGTCACCGTATTGCGTTTCGGTTAAATTGCAGTTCTACTGTACCACCGTTTTACTGTATCGCCGTTTGACAGTATCGCTTTAGTATACATGTTTATTTACCGATTAAATAAGTTGTTTCTGGTCATGTTAGTAGAGGTTTAGTTACTTTATTCCTTTGCAGGACTAAGTTGAATTTAATTAGCCTTTTCTTTATTTTCCAGTCATGTACTTGTTCTAGTCATACTGATTAGTGTAGTAAGTTGGTTTTAAATAGTTGTGAGTGCAGGTTGCTACGGTAATTCTGTTTTTAGATTAGTTGTAGTTATTTCCTGGACTGTGGACATATGTTTGTATTTAATATGTTGCACGAGCGTGTCGATGTATTTACTTGTATTAATATAGTTTAACTATAAACTATAGTATATTTCTATTTTGGAAATGTTGATTTAATTATATTGGTAGAAATGGTAGGGTAGCTATTTCTTGTGTAGTATGTCTGTATTTTTATTTTTTTGTAGTACATGTATATTCTTGTGCTCAGTTAGTAGGTTGAGTGAAATGTCAGGAGCCATTTCCTTAAAGGGAGGGAATGTGTAACCCTGGTCATTTTCCATCTCATCGTCGTGTCTCGTCCCTGTGTATATACATGTTTATTATGTATCGTTTATTTTACCTAACTGTATGTAAGTCACGTGAGAGAATGCTTGGAATGTGTGTTGTGCGGCGTGAGTGAGTTAATCTGAGTGAATGTCGTAGAACTGGTATGTTTGGTGAATGAGTGTTCATGAAAGTTCCCGTGCATGTCATTCCTTCCCGCCACTAATTCTTCTTCTGTCATGTATATCTTTAAATCAGGCACTCCTTTCAACACCCTTGAAGGAGTCATATCTATTTTGCTTCACAGCTAATAGTCGAATTGTACTATTTATTACTATTATCAATATATAACTTTCACAAGTAAATATATTGTTTCATTCTACTGGTCCTGGTGAGTTACTTATGTTATTATTTAGATTAATTACTTGTATTTCTATTCAATCATTTATTAGATCGCGTGGAATTATGTATTTGTTGTAACTTTAACTTATTTAGATATCGCGATCTCATGTACCATCAATGTACTATACATGTATAGCATACTGTCGTTGATTTATTATACATGTATTACTAATTGTATTTATTTTATTTTAGGCTCTTAAATATTCTCTATAAAAGAGATTATTAAACGAATCATTACTATAAATCGACGTGTTGGTTATATATCTTGACCAAACCCCAGTTACATATATATAGTTTTAAAATAGTTCACGTAAGTCACGTTTATTTTGATAAGAAGGAAGTCCTGTATAGATGAATCATAATTTCTCACAAGTTATTAAATTATGTTTGGAAACCACATATATAGTACGCATACATGTCGAAGATTGGAGAAACAGGATTTGAACCATAGCAATCAACTTACTTCTTAGAATTGTACTCATGCGGTTTTGATGTCAATCGTCTTGGAAACATTAAACTACAGTTTACGTAATGGTTCAACACATTTGGTAGACACATGTGAGCGTGGAGATCAGTCTCTTAAGCGCTTGGTCCTTGGTTCACAACAGTTCTTAAGTTTAGTTTTCAACTTTCGTTTTTAATTACTGTCTTCAAAATAGTTTACTGCGTTAAATTTGGATTATCACCACAGTCATTCTTTATTTATCAATTTATCACAACAAAACAAGCGTGACGTTGACGCGCTCCAAATATGTTGACATTGTTAAATATTTATTTTGTACGAAGTATGACATATTATTCATTGAAAATTAATGTCTTGTTTACTGAAATATGATTTGTGATACATGTATAATCATTTGAACTCGTTTCTCGTGTCTGAAAATCAAAAACGAAAATTGTTGAACTACTTTTTGATGCGTCACCTTTTGTTTACCAAAGAACGAATCACACACGTCATATTCTGCTTGCATATAAGGGGGTAAAGGTAATGTTATGGCGAAAATCAGCCGTTTCTGCTGTTATGTCATAAATAGAATCTTACATTCGTGTTGAACAATATTCAGAGTTCTTTTATTTAGTACATGCATGTACGTGAATTACGTAAGGTTCAAAGTAAATCGACGAAGAGAGATCGAGAAACTGAAATAAAATGGATAAAATAATAAAAGTCAGTATTATATACGTATTACAGTAATACATATATTGGTAAAAATGCTCCAAAGTCATTATTATGACTTATAACATGCAATTTCAGAAATACGAACATTGTATACATGAAGAGTACTTCATTCATGAAGATTCGAAATCTTTCAACCGTCTCAATTTATGACTTCGGAAATTATGTTAACACATTAGTAGCTGTATACAATCATAATATAAATGTCAACCGATATAGGTCTGCTCAATAATGTTGAAACCAATCCACATCAGACTCAAAGGGGGGGGGGGGGGTACCAAAGATGTCAAAATACACAAAATGTACATTTTGCCAATAAACTTGTTATTGGCTATCAGAGACATAACATCCCCGTCGAACGCGACCAGGTTTTCTATATTGTGTGCCCTAGCTATAGCGCTTTAGTGCGCCGAATCAGTAATTGTCCGTTTTTGTGGATTTTATGTCGGATCTCTTGTAAATGGAATAATGTAACGTGTACGGGAATGCATAACACGTAGCTCGTTTGTGTATTCTGGGAACGAATCAGCTCTGTTTTATAACACGTATATTATACAAATTGCAAGAAAATGAACGAATATACTCACGTAAGCATTTTTCATCCTCAAAACCTTTACCAGGACACGTAGGATTATTTGTTCCAACATGACACGTTCGTGATCTGAAGTTATCACAACGGACATTTAAATTGAATCATTTCCAATAAGGCAAAACAGAAAATCCCGCCCGGTTAACTCAGATGGTAGAGCGCTGGAAAACGAATCTAAAAGTAATGCGTTCGATATCCTTGCAAGGCGTATCTTCTTGCGTGACAGTTTGGCTTTTTCAAAAGTAATTAGTCCCCCTACTCTGAATTCCAATTTCTGTGGAGAAATTGTCAGTTGCTTGCACAGAAGCCGGTTGCTTTTGATTTGTAACCCAGCATTAGTATCGTTCATTTCATTGGCACGTTCGAAATATTAATTATTAACTGACCTTTTAATTAAATATGTGTAGCAAACGCATATGTGTATAACTGTTAGTTACATATTATCACTTTTGCCCCCTTACGCCGCGGTTTCACACCTTTCAGGGACAAAGTATTGAGATTTTCCAAAATGAAAAGTAGATTTTTGTCATAAAAAATAAACCGGTTAGTGTTTTTACTAACCGATAACCGCATGTTCGAACGGTTAAACTGTTAATCGTTTACATCCCTAATTTTAACAGGTTTACCTCGACGTTTCGAATAGATCAATCTATTTTAATCATACATGTTACAGATTACTCGCAATTGTACTGGCGTGTTAGCACTCTTGTCCAGTATATATTGTTTAGTACAATGAGCTAACCTGAATCTTGCACCAATGCTACCACTCACTTGGAGACAATCTCCCCATTCTTGCCAATTTCCCCATTCCGATGCTTAAATGTGAAAAGAATATAGTGATTAATGCCGTATCTTAGCTGCATTGAAATACAAGCACATGTAATATCAAAACAGCGACATCAACATTACTTACATAAACAACATACGTACCTAATCGACAAGTGGATACAATATTGGAATACATTAAGTTATTCGTCAAAATACTAATTTACTAAGAACGTTTCTAGTCTTATTTTTTGAATCTGATTTAATCACACTGCATTAAAATACATACACTGGTTGCATAGTGTTTCTTCATTCGAATGCCCAACGCAAGTACTTGCATATTTGCTGGCAGAAGCTTCTGTGCATGTACGGTTCCTATATTTAGAAAAAGAAAACCTACAATTTATAAAATCGGAAATATGTCTGGACAGCCATTTTTAGGTAAGTGTTCAACATTTCGTTATACAGAGAATTGTGTTCAGAGAAATACCCTTTAAGAGACATTCCTTCGTGTGAATTCGACGATCTGCTTACATACATCGTATGAAACTTAAATGACTTACTTCCGATTGTTCGATAGTAAAATACTAAATCTCACGAATATCATACAGTTAACATTATACACGTTCCAAATTCCGATTTGTGTGTAGGTCATCTGAAAAATTGTACTTAAACAACTTCATGAACATGACTGTATCTTACCTGTATTCCATTTATAATTAGAAGTACATTGTCCGATGTACGGAACCAATTTTGATAATAAAGTGGCGCTTAACGACAAGTCACTGCTCGGAGTAAAATCTACAAACATCAAAAAGGAAAATCTACATATCCTTCCGCAAACACGCCACCAACGTACCTTGTTCTAATTAATACTTGGTCTTTGTCTACACAATCTGACCATTCGTTCCATGTTTCCCAGTTTCCATCGACTGCAACAAACGAAATGATCCGAATAACCAAACTATTGAAAACAGGAGTGCAAATCGGTCAAAATCACACTCATCTTTTCTGATTAGTTTTTATAATATAATGAATATTCTCAAATTACAAAATGGCGAGTTGCTCTCCTGACCAGTGTATATAATGTACATTATTATGTGATTGTGACCTTTTTCAAATATTTATTCTAGAGTCGTCCAGATAATACAGTTACAGTCATTGGAAGCATTACCTAAATTTCAAAATATCGTATTCTGTGTGAGTAGGCATCTAAATAGTTACGGTGCACTGTCCAATATGATTATCAGTAAAATACAAGCACATTATTATGTCCCAACAGCCGATTATACGTAACAAGTACGTAACGTGACGAGTAAAATTTGCATCGCAACATAAAGTTCGGCGTGGAAAATTAGAATCTCTCTCCGTACGTCTTGCTAATAAAGCAGTGAAGACATTTAACATGCAATTTCAGAAATACGAACATTGTATAGTTCTTCATTCATGAATATTCTAAATCTTTCAACTCTCGATCAATGTCGTCAGAAATTATGTAAACACATTATTGGCTATTGACAATCATAATATAAATATCGACCGATATAGGTATGCTCATGAATGCTGAAACCAATACACATCAGACTCAAAAAGGGTACCAAAGATACAAAAATACACAAAACGTATGTTTTGCCAATAGATTTGTTAATGACTATCAGAATAATAACACTCCTGTCGAACGCGACTGCGTTTCCCTGTTTGGTGCATTATCTAAAGCGCTTAAGTGCGCTGAATTAGAGATTGTCGGTTTTGAGGTTTTTATGTTTGATCTCTTGTAAATTGAATAATGTAGCGTGAACAGGATTTCATAAACATTGACCGTTTTAAAAGACTGAATTTTGTATCCTGGCTACGAATCAACTCTTTTTGCAGCTGTAATTTGTATTACATATCTTTCATACCAATTACAAGAACATGAACGAATATACTCACATACGCATGTTTTGGTCTCAAAAGTTTTATCAGTACACGTAAGATTATTTGTACCAATATGACACCATCGCACTCTGAAGAAAACACACCGAACACTTATACATTCAATCATTTCCAATAAGGCAAAGTATTCAAACGATTAGCGGAGTTTTATACGAACTTCCTTAAATTTGGCGGGAGTTTTGTTTGGTTGCCAGGAAGCTGTCATCGAGAGTGATTAATATAAGCTGTAAGGAATTTTGTGAATAGTATATAACAGATCTTCATCAAAATGTGTTTAAGTAATTCCTGTCTCTAACATAGATTTAACACTAGTTTACATTTTAGAATAATAGCAGGATATTTATGGCAAGAATTACGAAACGTGTTACATAATTCATGATAACGATAGCCTTGTGTTAGAAGTTAACTTGTAATTAGAAGGTTACGCTTATTAATGTAGATTACTGTTCCTCCTACTGAAACCGTATCCGTTGAGATACATATATGCCGTAGGAGGAACCTTTGGAATATTACCATCGAGTGACGGAATGTTTATAAGTCAAGAAACTCTGTTGGATAATTTAGTTATCAAGGCTGGTTAGTACTCATTATCAATATTTCAATATCGTCTAAAATAGCGAGAGGTATTATTGAAAGTGTCAATTACTTCCATCTGGTTTTCTTTGGATAAGGATAACATAAGGTCTCTTTTATGACAGAATAACTTTCTGTTGGTACACTGAGTTATAGAAATACTACATTTATATAAAAAGATGTACGCATTGTGGTACTACACTCATTTCATTTCAACAATAGGACCATAAAATGATGATAAAAAGTGTAAAGTATGTGTATCCATTGAGGACAATAAGAGATGTTTACCGGTCAAAAGAGCTAACGCGTATACATAGACGTATTGAATACATCAACCTATTTTAATTATACATATTACAGATTACTTGCAATAAAAATCAGTCCAAGATGTACCCAACTGCGTGAAATTGTACTGGCGTTAGCGATTTTGACCAGTATATATTGTTAACATTGACGTTTTTAGTACAATGAACTAACCTGAATCTTATACCATTGATACCACTTAGTTGTTCACAATCTCCCCATTCTTGCCAACTTCCCATTTCCGCTGCTTAAATGTAAAATGAAAGTAGCAATCAATGCCGTATCTTAGCTACATTGATATACGAACACATGGTATATTAAAACAACGAAATCAACATTATTTATATTAGCAATCTACGAACTTTATTGACAGGTGTATAACATGTTGGAATACAGAATGTTGTTCGTCAAAATACTAATTTACTAACAACGTTTCTTTTCTTATTTTTGAATCTTATATATTTATTTAGTCACACTGCATTAAATTACATACCCTGGTTGCAAAGTGATTCTTCATTCGAAGGCCCAACGCAAGTACTTCCATGATTGTTGGGAGAAACTTCTGTACATGTACGGTTCCTATATTTAGACAAAGATATCCAACACTTTACAAAATCGAAAATAGGCCTGGACATCACTTTAAGGTAATGTTCAACATTTCGTTATACAGAGAATTTTGTCCAGGGCAATACCCTTTGGGAGACGCCGAGTGTGGCGGTATTTGCGAGCTTAACTTGATAATAAATCATTGCATTGAAACTGTTGTTGAAGAGAGGTTGTGACTCATTGGAATGCTGTTATTTAGAGACCGAATTGTAATAATTTCCATTTACTGTAGGTTGTAGTTCTTAATCATTGTATGGATTTTGGTAATTTTCTTTCTAATTATTGGAATATGATACACGCATGGACTAAGGTTAACTGTGTAAGATACAATTATATTGGATTGCATTATAATATAGTTACGTATAACGAAACGTGTTGTTAAAGTTATTTTAAAACTAGATAAGGTACTCCTCATGTGAAGTCGTCAAGCTACTTACAAACATCGTATGAAACTTAAATGCTCTACTCTCGATTGTTCGATAATAAAACACTGAATCTCACGAAAATAGTACAGTTTGAAACAGTATACAAGTTCCAAATTCCGATTTGTGTGTAGGTCATCTTGCCCGTATAACTGATATAATTAGTAGTACATTATCCGATCTACAGAACTCATTCCGATCATGAGGTGGATATTAACAATACGTCTGTTTCGAGTAAATTCAACAACTTTATATAAGAAAAAATCTCTTCCGAATATGCCATACACACATACCTCGTTCTAATCATTACTTGGTCTTTGTCTTCGCAAATTGACCATTCATCCCAAGTAGCCCAGTTTCCAACCACTGCAACAAATGTTAGACATACATTAACTGCAATAATATTATATTTTATTAAGTAAATTCATTTTGGCCTTGTTATATGGCATAGGGCTGTTGTATTGGTCAGAAGCCTTATTCATTTAATTATTGACAATTTGATGTAATAACTACGCAGAAATCACAATAAATGGCTAATATTATAATTGTCAAATAAACAATGACAATGAAGCTAACACACCGCAATGCAGTCCATAACTTTGTGTATTCATTTATTCTACAATGGTACATACAATATCGACCAAATTTTCAACATAAATATGTGAGAATATTGCACAATCTTCATGATGTCTGGAATAGTAGCACTAGTCAAACAGCATTCAAAGATCTGCAAAATACAAGATTATGCATAAGATATGTGATTATTTTTGAACAGATTAGTCTGCTAAACAATGTCACAATGAACAAACTATTTAGAACATATTAAGTACAAATCTAACATTTAGGAATCGTTTTCGCGACACGTAGAGGATAACATCTGCAATCATGTCAATATAAGTGAATTACGTCCGAAGAATAGCTGGCTGGGATGTTGCCTAGCGACGTGTTACTTACTTGATTAATATTAAGTTATGTAATTAATGAAGAAGTCGAGCAGGAAATGTCACAGACACCCAAACACAGACACTCAAACACAGACACCCAAACACAGACACCCAAACACAGACACCCAAACACAGACACCCAAACACAGACACCCAAACACAGGCATCCAAACACAGGCACCCAAACACAGACACCCAAACACAGACACCCAAACACAGACACCCAAACACAGACACCCAAACACAGACACCCAAACGCAAACAAGTGACAGGAAAATATACATGCATGTACAAGTAAACATAAAAAGATAAAATGAGCGCTGCTATCGGATTTACAACCTCCTCTGTAAGTGACGTCATTTCAAGAAAACGCAACTTGTGATGTCACTATCTGCGAGCAGGAAACAATATTTTTTGCATATGGTCACTTCGTTTTCATATTGCCATATGGGGCAAATATTGCTAACTGTCAGTACATGGTGACGTCACATGTAAAAGAAGGAAAGTGGTGATTCTTCCTGACCATAATGATACACCCATGGTCATTTGTCCACCACCTCTAATCCATGTGGGGAATTGTCAGTTACTGCCGTTATGGTAACCTAGGAAGGTGGGTTAGATCAATTGATCGCCGGACATAACTGAAATACTGTTGAAAAAAGCGTTATTTTAACTCATACATAGCATTTGAATCGAAGCAACTAATCAAATCACTCTGACACATATGCAGTAATGTAGACAAATGCATATGTTACTAAAAACAGCAACGCATACGTTAATATGTACAGCAAATGTGTGACTATATTTAATAACATATGCAATGATGTAGACAAATACATATGTTACTGAATACAGTAACCAATTTACAGTCAATGTTAATGGATCCGTGTGGTACGAGGCTAACATAGATTTGACACGTATGGGTGTTCCATAATCCATATGTTGCATACTTGCGTTATTGTTTCATGGGTAAGTGCGGGACACGTCGTTGGTAACTTGCATCAGTTACAAACAAATATCAGTAGAAGACGCGTGTGCCATGAATTTTACTTTCAATATGTTCTCCAGCTAAGAGCAATCTTGGGATGCAGTTCTGGTCAAGACGCAAGACATGGCCAAGCTTTTGCAGTCCCTTATTTTTCATGTTTGTAGTGACGTTACTGTATATTGTCCGCTAGCTGCTCATACGATATTATATTTGGCCAAAGTGTCAGACAACTCGTTCAGTTCTCAGCAGTAATTAAAGTACATTTAACAAACCTTATACTGTACACTGAGTGTGTACTTCTTAATGTCGTATAACTTTTTTTATTGATTAACATTTCTACGCGAAAGTTTGTATATTGGCTACGTGCAGATCATGATTCTTGGGTCGAATTTTCGATTTAAATAACACGGTGCGTGAATCGGCACGCGCTATTAGACAAAATGCAATATATTAGGCCCTACCTTCGTTCACAGCTTTATCCTCATGAAACTGTTCTCATGTATGCATGTCTGTCTCACTATCAAGGAATTAAATAAGTAGAATATGGTACAATGCTTTATTCTGTTGTGTCCGTCTTCGTTGTACTACACTGCCCCTTTACGTGACTATGTTCAGCAGATAAATAAGATAAGGGCCATCGGTGCAGCACGATGCTTACATAAAAATGTCATATACATGCCCATGTTAAGATAAAAACGGTCGGGGCAGCACAATACTTTCATAATAAACATTATCAAAGAATGTAGTTCATACACTGTGGTATTATTTTCAACTACATCTGTGACCTCGTGTAACTCATGGAAATGAACTAAATACAGAAAAAACTCAATAATAAGACCACCCTTGGGACCCTTGAAAACGGGTCTTCTTATTGAGGTGGTCCTAGTTTTGAGGTTGAATAAAGAGCAAAATAGTGAAAATCGATTTGAAAATTGTGGTCTTAATTTTGAGGTGGTCTTAATTTTGAGGTGGTCTTATAATTGAGGTGGTCTTATTATTGAGGTGGTCTTTATGTGAGTTTTGCTGTATGCAGCTGGACATTGAAATTGAGCATTTCACTCAAACTTTAGCGCCACCGAAACTGCAATTACTTTGTACATGTTATAAGGTAATTTCTTCCAGAGTAAGTAACATAATGAAGCAAATCGTTACGTTGTGGCCGTGGTAATTTATTCCTGTAGACATATGCATTATAAAATATATTTAGTGCATAAGTTGTAAAGTCCTTTTCACGTTTACAGAGAACATATGAACCAAATAAATGAGAAGAAATTGTCCCTAATACAGTATAGTGCTTTTACCTCTATAACTGTGTTGTTTTCACGGAAAAATAATATGGACATCGCATGCGCCTTTTTGTTGAACCTCGCGTTGAAACTGTTCAGTGAAAAACACTGTTAGAATTTACACGCTGGACATTATCGCAGGAAAATATCATCAGGAAAATATTTGTGACTTGTGTATTATCCTGTGTTTGTCGTCTCTTTACAAAATATGAGCGCTGCTATGGGATTTACAACCTCTTCTGTTAGTGACGTTATTTCATGAAAACCCAACATGTGATTTCACTATTTGTGAGCAGGAAGCAATATTAACTCCATATGGTCACTTCGTTTTCATTTTGTCATATGGGGCAAATAATGCTTACTGTCAGTTCATGGTGACGTCACATGTGACGTTTTCTGGAAAGGATGTCACTTAAAGAAAAGGTTGGAAACCGTCAATTATGTTGCTGAGTTGTTTAGGCGGATTTTCTTCTTCACACTATTCGTTTTATTTGGGTGATGGTATGATAAGTGTGAGGTTGCGTACTTACGGTGATATATTTGCCACCGACACGTCCACGAGGCTACTGCTAAACTGTTTTCTACAGACTCCGGTTACTGCTTGGACCGCTACACACGACATACGAAGCGACACGCGACACGACACACGACATGCGAACGCGACACACGATATGACACACGACACACGACATACGAAGCGACACGACACACGACATGCGAACGCGACACACGATATGACTCACGACATGCGATGCGACGAAAGACAATTGATTGAACATAGGAATGTCGCGATATCGCACTGTCAAGTTTCGCACATGTAACACGAAATGTCGTCGTAAACATCGTGTGTCGCTTCGCATGTCGTGAGTCGTATCGTGCGTCGCTTAGTATGTCTTGCGTCGTATCGGGTGTATTCATTGTGGCACAAACCGGATTCCGTAATTTTCACCCATCATCTACGTTTGTGTCTTGTGTTCCTCTTGCCTCTGTAATTCTTTATGTATATATATTTTGTCATGTTTCCTTGTAGTTGTTAGGTGGCTCTTCGTTTTTGTGTGTGGTATTTCCTTCTCGACATTTTTACTCATTAGTACTTCGGTATATATTATATTATGTTTCGTTTGTAGTGACAGAAACATTAACTTATACAAACTTTATGTCTTTCATGAGTTAATTAATGCGACATCATAAACACTCGAAAAAATAGCCATTAAACAACAACAACAGCAGTTACCCCGTAACTCAAGCTGGGACAAAATGCAGTACTACAAGACAGAATGACTAATGTTGTCACACAGATTTGGCTGACTTTTATTCATACAGATCAATTACAGTACAAAGGTCGTTCTAAGCTACAGCAATTCAAACACAACTCATGTCCAAGGTAAAAAAGCCATAGTTTGACAGGGTGCAATACAGGGTTATGGTTCTTGATCATACTTGCTCATCAATGGAATTCAAGCAAGACACGCCTATTATTTGCGACAAAAACTCGCCATTATTTCCACTTACTTGGTCCTCCATACACGATCGCTTTTTTTTTTACCACAAAATGTTAATTGACTTAATGTTATTATAAAATTGTCTATTTACTGTTTGTACCATGGCAAGCGTGTATAGGTTCAAATTAGTTCATTCTAGTTTGTACAAACACAGCCAATCCCACATATAAAAAGTTGAAAAGATACAACCATGATCCACAGTAATGCACCTAGCTGGAAGCACAATGATTTACAGCATTGCTGGCGTAAAATGTTTCGCCATTGCAGCATCTTTATCAACACCAGTCATAAATTCTACCCATGCGCCAACATAAGTGTCTTTGTCGATTTTTCCAGTATTTGCAGCATCTAGATCAGAGAACAACGCTCTTACCGCTTCCGCGTTTTTAATTCCAAAACAACGCAAACCACGAACTAACTCATCTTCACTTATGTAGCCATCTTTGTTGGCATCGAAAATATTGAAAAACATGGTGACCATCTGCCGAAAACATTCCGGAAATGGACTCAGCTGAATTTGTAAAGCTTCGGAATATGCCTTGACATACATGTCCTCTGTTATTGTACCGTCTGATGACAGAATTTCTGCCACTTTCAGGACAGTCGGTATGTTTTCCATGGGTACGTCTGCTTTCACTTCTCCGTCAGACGCTTTAAATTTGAGCATCGATGACCAACCGTCTACTAACCAAGATCGAATGTCTTCCGCTTCCGGTGTACCAAGGTCATATTCATCGACAAATAACTGCGCCATGTCGGCAAAATCCGACCTACTCATAAATCCGTTCCTATTCTTATTATGCAGACGATACCAAGTCCGAACCTTTACTTCGATGATCCGTGGTAATTTAGTCACATTCGGTTCCATTTCCATTATCAAAAATTGTTAAGTCAAAACGCTGAATTGTTAAAATATTTACTTTAAGTTTAACATCGGCCGTTTTTCGTTCCACCAAAACCAAACTCGACGTGATATTCTGCTTCAATGTTTTAGGATGCGTGTCTATCTCCACTGTGATTCATGGAAAGTACGAAGACGTATTTAAATACACAAAGGTTTATTAGATCATATTGATGGGATTTTGTTCTGATTACTAATAATTAGCTGTAAGAGCATTACAAGGGTGGTGGTGTGTAATCACGCATACCTTAAGAAGTACTTTTGAAGCGATGTCGACATTATAATGAACTACTTAGTGTGTACATCACAGGAAACATTAGTTTAATATATCAAAGAACGATGTGAAACGATTTAATGTGTTCCCGTTTTATTGATAAAAGTACATTACTTTACCATCACGGACATCCGTAAATGGTATTAATTAACAGCTGTGGCGTCATGCCTGTGTTCTCGCTGTACCGTATATATTATACAGTCATGTCTTTCACCCAGAACCTACACTATGCTCACACTTGTGTGTTATGCTTAATATTATACCAGTGAAGTGATTTTCCGAATACACCCGATTCAAGTACCCCCCCCGATACCTCAAAATCGCGTTCAGATTACCGAGAGATAGGATGACATCGATTTCAAATTACCCCCTGGGGTGAATTGAAGGTGATTTTAAGTTACCCCCTATTATTTCAATTTACCTCCCTCAATCCCTTATTCATGTTTATCTACATACATAACCCATGCATAACATTGAAAATAACAGTAGCAGCAACACCAACAACCATAACAGCAGTTAAATAAGGATTTTTTTTATTTTCATCTTAGGGACGTCGAATTCAAATTGGCTTTTCGAAACCATGTATTATTATTGGAAACAAATCGGACCCGAAGAATTCGGATGAGCGCGGTCCGACTGTATGCCACGTTTGTATTTCGTTATAAGCTTTTTACCCCGTTGCTAACCTTTCAGCTTCCGCTTTTAGAAATCAAATATACTTTCCTGAGTTTGAATGGTGAGATTTGACTCTGTAAAGTGGATTGCAATAATTATTACAAACTGAGAGTATTTTTTCCGATACGTTTTAGTGTTTTGAGTGTGAATTTGAGATTGTGAATGACATTTTGCTAGAAAAACTAGAACGGATACGTATTGGATATCTCGACAATGATGAAACTTGGTACAAACTCGCTTAGTCAAGTTTGGCAGATGATTTTTACATAACCGTCTCTCTTGGCCAAGTGGTTATGGCATCCACATTGGGAGCCGGAGGTCGAAGGTTCGAAATCCTAATAGGGGTCCTTTCTGATATGGCCGGTTGATTAGCTACCAGCTAGTTAAATAATGGTTACATTGTGTCTACCTGTCTGATGTCTGGCGTTAAAGAATATGAATCGGGAAGTAAGTGTGCTCAGAAAGCATGTCTCTTTATGTAGGGTTGACGCTATAAATTAAACACTAAACAAGATATATCTTGAAAAAAGATGGTTGGCGCAATTTGAAGGTAAAGATTTGTTGTGCAACATGGAAAAAATGCCGAGATGTTACGATTGCTGGTAACTCTAGATCCAAAATGGAATTCGGTAAATTCACCGAAATTCAGTGCACACGTATGTATTTCGGTAAAGATAAGTACACATTATCGAAAGGTTATCCAATCTGCGTCCATGTTACAATGTTGTTCGGTTGAGAAATTACCTTGGTGGTTAACGTAATATTTGATTGGTTTACACAACACTGATATGCAAATAGCAAAGCCATGTTAGTACGACTGCGCCGAAAAAATAAACAAATATAGTACTTTACATCTTTAATCGCCTGGAGTATTCCAGTGTATACATATACCTCTGTTTGAGTTATTTATTGTACATACAAACATACCAAGTAACATACATACCAGGTAACAATATACACAGCATATAATTTTAACACAAATACTAGAACAATGCATATTGCCGCAACATTTTATAACACAGCACCTCGTTTCTAGGTATCAAACCATTAGACCGGCGCTAGTTTAATATGTTCTATGTATTGGTCAATACTTTCTTAAACATGTTTTCATTGACTGACCTACTCACATCTTGTTTAGAGTCGTTTCAAGTTAATAAAAAAACGGGCTATACTAGCGCCAATATAGCAACTAATTGTGTAGTGATGAATAGATGAACTCCGAATTGTTCGAACTTGGCTGAGCTTTTATCAAGATTAAGAAGGTAACACATTGGTATGCCGGCGCTTCTTTGATCTACTTAGAATTGCCTTAAGTCGTATGTTATGTTTGTACATGTAAGCGAACAACACAGACAATACAAACATGTACGCAGTGAGAATAAGGAATGCGATTGAATCCGACTGTGACGATGTATCTATGCATATATTTATCGTTCCTGTAAGTATATTTGCTACCAGGAAAAAGACTAGTCCATTGTAATTAATAGCTTCTAGCAAATTACTTTTATTGTCCGATCTTCGATCGTCCTTTCCTGGAAAAAAAGAAACAGTCAAGTGGATAGAAGGTGAAATGGTAAATTGTCTAGGGTAGTTTTAGTTACATACTGCGATCAGATGGTTGACCATAGTAATGGCCACTGGGTTCACAACCTGTACGGGACGGACGGACTGACTAACGGACGGACGGAGGCAGGGAGGGAAGAACGGACGGACACGTAGTATCTTTCCACAAGTAACTCGCATATTCCCCTCTTTAAATAGTGGTTAAGAACAAATGCCATGAGGTGAATTATCTTTTAATAAATCGCACCATCTATGATTCAATCTCATGATCTTCTAATTACAACTCGTGAGCTCTGCTGACATAGCTTTCTTGTCAGCCCGAATGATTGTTTTATATTACAAGACAGTAACGGCTTTGCATTCTCTTATGATCTTATATTAATTACAAGTAAAGGTTGTAGCATGCCCTATGCTACATGTTTGATGATGCATACACAATGAATGCACCTAGGCATGGTATAAAGAATGCCTCTTGTTTATTTACGAATTTCATCGAAGAAAATATCGCTGCAAAATCAAAATGTTTGTAATGGCAAGCTTGTTTAGATAAAAGTCTACTGTTGAATCCGGCACATAAATCTCATTTAAAGACATGTGCCACTATAAACTGGAATGAACGTGGAGATGGTCCTTACATGTGTCCTTTATCGTTCTATGTGAATATATTTTCATTAAAACAATTGTAGTGGTGTACTGCTTTGTTGATACAATTCCAGCATTGTAGGAAAGCGCTAGGAATTTAGCGTACACTGCAATAATGGTGATACTGAATCATACCTGAGTGATGTGTTGATTTGTTACACAAATGTCTCACAAACGCATTGAGAATGACAAATACCAAACCTAGAACCAAAGTTACGGTAGTGACTCCAATCTGAAAATAACACAGGTACTGTGATAAAACATTGAATTATATGCTTTTTATAAACAAGGCAACCTCTACAGAGCTGCACTCTCTTGAGCAACAATTTCCCTTAAACATGATTATCTTTTTTTTGTGCGGTAAGAATTTACTCCTCTTTAAAATCTCTGGAGCAACAATCAACATCGGCCAACATTTGCGCCCTCCAAAGGGTGTCATCTCGAGTGTTATAAAACTTCATGCTTATTTCAATCTCCATCGAGTCCGCTATCTGAATTTGTGATACTAGGATCTGATTATCGAGCCATAATACAAATACGTTTTCTTTTATACGAAGCGCTAGAACATTGCATTGTACTCATGAAACACTTCAAGACCCTGCCTGCCGAGGATCATCCGCTATCACAAGTCCCCATATACCCCCTTCTCTATATGGGGCAAACTATTGGTGCATCATAGAGACATATTATGCCGGTATATACTTACAATAAAGAACATGTATGACAGATTAGCTAATTTTCTTGATGGCGGCTCGATATTTCTTGCCAGTTCCAACAACAGCCAGGAGGAACAACACACAGCAACCATTAGCAATAGCACCATTATGTGTTCAAAGACAGTTTCCCTGCAATATTAAAATAATACAATACAGTGAAACCTATTCGGGACAACAAACTCTCCAACAACAGTACCATTTATTCGTTCGTTCGTTCGTTCGTTCGTTCGTTCGTTCGTTCGTTCGTTCGTTCGTTCGTTCGTTCGTTCGTTCGTTCGTTCGTTCGTTCGTTCGTTCGTTCGTTCGTTCGTTCGTTCGTTCGTTCGTTCGTTCGTTCGTTCGTTCGTTCGTTCGTTCGTTCGTTCGTTCGTTCGTTCGTTCGTTCGTTCGTTCGTTCGTTCGTTCGTTCGTTCGTTCGTTCGTTCGTTCGTTCGTTCGTTCGTTCGTTCGTTCGTTCGTTCGTTCGTTCGTTCGTTCGTTCGTTCGTTCGTTCGTTCGTTCGTTCGTTCGTAGGCGCATACATGCGCAGGTAGGCAGACAGGTTACACAAAAATACTAGAAGTTGTCTTACCGTCGCTTCATCAAGACTGCGCCGATTTCAACACCAATGAAGTATATTGCGAGGAAACCTATCGAGGATACAATGCCTTCTCTGTTTGCGTCCAGGAACCCATCACGTGATCCATGGCCGTTAAAACCGGACAGGACAAAGTAATGAAATTTCGGTTGAAGTAGACAATATTGATGTATACATATGACTACAGGTCCCAAATATTTACGCGCAAGTGTTGGTGTCATACGGTAAAACAAGGCAGAAGTAAACTGAAAAAAAGTTACAAAAATTAGTTGGGTCGGTAAATTGCCTATGTGGTACCGATTATCTGACATAAGATGGACCGTTTACCAAGTAATTACGATTATTTTGTACCAAATGGAGTCTACATGTGACTATTCTATGTTACTTAATAACTCAAATTCGCGAATTTCACTTAATATTCGTGTTACCACTTATTCATTTTTGGCTTCTACATGTAAGTGGTAACACGAATCTTATCTAGTTGACCACATATTATGTTACTTAATTACTCAAATTCGCAAATTTCACTTAAGATTCGTGTTAACATTATAAGTGGTCAACTAGTTAAGATTCGTGTTACCACTTAAATCCAGTGTAATACATCATAAAAAGGTAAGAGGTGGCAGTTCTGGGCACTTACAAGCCTGTTTCTAGTTTTATGATATTTATCTTACCGAAAATGTAACACGAATATTAACTAGATAGCTAGATAGTTATCGTAATAATTAAGTGGTTAACACGAAACAATTCGCGAACGCTATCATGCTAACTGGTGGCAGTAATATGCCACCATAATTTCCTTCCAAAAGGAGATGTTATTATAGATTGGAAATCCCGAAACAAATTGTTTAAAGGGATTGTGAGACTCATGCAAAGCCTCGGTCATGCCGTTTCTTTCCGATTATTCGGATGTAGGAAGACCCGAGGCGGAGACATGGATAGTAATCTGATTAAAATTATCTTCACAAAAACCCGCAGCGATGAGCGGAAACTAATTTGAAGCCATGAATCATTTGGAACCAGGAACCACTCTCTCTGGCGATGGGTCCCTTAGGAACACTAGTATAGTTAACTCACCCCGCCGTAAATAAAGGGTGAAGAGTAGGGATGTCAAATAATATAAGGATATTCGAATATTCGTTTGAACGTCCGAATATTGGAATACTGATCATTAGGCATTCGAATATTCGATAATATATATATATTTTCAATATAAAAACTGAATGCATGTGTATTATATTTCAATGTTAGACATTATCGCATTGAAAGACATTTTACGCGTACTATATACGGGTGTTAATTGTCATGTCATGTTGTATATTTGGGGACAAGAGAGATATAACACTATGGTGGTGACACTTGAAATTATTAGTAATCGTGGGGATTTCAGGAATTTGAATAAGTTCGCTAGAGGTTTTTTGCGCTATCGCGATGTAATATATAATGTCTGAATGCATTCTTTTATTCGACTTTGCAGAGTAATTTAAGATACAACATTTTACCAAATTTATTTAAACTTGAAAATTCAATTTGTAGCCAAAAATCATAATGTATAAGAGACCAACATATTTATGCTCCTTTCATCATAAAAGGATGATTTGCAATGCGATATATGCAAAATAGATGCTTTGTTAAATATTGGTTGATATTTGAATTCTTCCATAGAACCTCGAACAGTTTTGGCTCGAACACAGTAGATACCTCGAACAGGTTCTTAAGTCCCGGCGAAACCCCTTCTTATTTCATATTATCTAACAGTTGATCACTCGAACGGAGATAAGTCGAACACTCGAACAGGATTTGTGGTCCCTAGCTATCATTTCATTCATTGTTCACCACAGATAGGTCGAACAATACAATAATTCACACCTTTCATTGACCGCTCAATATACTATTATTTGTTGACGGGTAAGTTTGGCGACGCATGTTATTCGCACTTCGTGATAATTATTTGCCAGTTGTACATGTACAGTGGAAACTCACTAATCCGAACACCCCTCGGACAAACTATAAAGTTCGGATTAGAGGAGATTCCGGACTGGAGAGGATTCCTCCATAGAATGTCAGTAGGCAAGACATTCTTTCAGGAATTTGAATAAGTTCGCTAGAGGTTGTTTGCGTTATCGCGATGTAATATATAATGTCTGAATGCATTCTTTTATTCGACTTTGCAGAGTAATTTAAGATACAACATTTTACAAACTTTATTTAAACTTGAAAATTCAATTTGTAGCCAAAAATCATAATTTATAAGAGACCAACATATTTATGCTCCTTTCATCATGAAAGGTTGATTTGCAATGCGATATGCAAAATAGATCCTTTGTTAAATATTGGTTGATATTTGAATCTTCCATAAATTATCATTATAATTTGTTTAGTCGTTATAGAAATTGTAGAACATTCGATTCTTCAGAATATGCACCCCTATAGACGCCTCTCGTTTAATTAAAACTGTTTGAAAGCATTGAATATAATTAACTTAAGATTTTGATCTACAGTTCATTCTTAAATAGATGTAGAAATTACAGCAAAATTACACTGTGACGAAAATGTATTAGATATTTTATTTCTTAGAATTCTTTTGATATTTTGATAATTTCACTGCATTAATTAAGTGGATATATCAATCTCAAGCAAGTATTTCAATGAATCATTCAACATGTCAAATGATTTCAAACATAGCTGAAATTAAGTATGGATGTTTTGCGACGTTATACCGTCCATAAAACCTGACAAGCTATGCACATAGGTCGATGTATTTTCAAAACACCATACCTGAAAACTACGCACGATAAAAGATTTTTCGTAGAGGAAAATAATGATATAGGGTGAACATTTTGAATTGTGATTTGTGTACCTAATGGGCCATTTTCTACGCTTTGACTGTCAGTTAGGACATATACGCGTATACCGTAGATGCCTCGAACAATAGATGACTCGAACTAACAACTATGTCCGACGGAAGTTCGAGGTGTCGAAGTTTTACTGTATTATTAAATAAAAAGGTCGAATGTTCAAATATTCGAATAATCGTTCGGAAGGTTGACAGAATATTCGAATACCACTGAAAATTACCATTCGTTGATCTTCCTCAGTAAAGAGCTAAAAAGTGATTCTCAACAAAACACACCATGACAATTAACCATTACAACATTTAGTTATTATTATTGCAGCATTTAGTTATTATTATTGCAGTAATTAGTAATTATTTTACTTACCTTTACAACAGCAAGTGTGAAGAAAAAATTCCAATGAACGCCGTAGTCATAAATGGACACATGGTAACCAATGGCTGTCAATAGAACATACCTAATTACCCCTAGGAGAACCAATGGTGTTGAGTCTGTTGTTGCTTTTACTAGTACACTTCTGAAACTTTGAGGAAACAACACTGTAAAGTAAAATCAACTTTCCACGAAATTCTAATGATAATTTCATGTCACAGAGGGACAACATCACTCGGGAGACGAACAGTTTGACTGTTGTTAAGAGGTTGTTGCTCTAGGGAAGTTAAACTTAAGTTACTTTTTTTAATGTTGTTGAATCGATGTTGTTTCTTAAGAGATGGCCGCTTTGGGACGGTTAAACAGTTGTATCTGCTGGCAGTAACAAAGCAAAATAAAAAAATTCTCAACGATTGTAGACACGTTAACGCATTTAATTAAATTGAAATTATTCATATGGATTAAATTTGACGTAAACAGTGCCTCGATTTAACGCAGTTCTAATTATCGAGGTTTACTGTATAACATAGAACACTTAATTTTATCATTAACGTACATCTATTGATCTATTGGACGCCGGTGGTGATTTCTTCATGCAGAACAGTCGATGGTAACCGTACAAACTCATATTCATCGATTCAAATATCTTTGTTACAATGTAGTGATGATTTTTAAACAAAAAAAGGAGGGGGTCAATATAAATGCTTTGACCAGTGTACATCACCAGTAACTAACCTATTAGTGTTGAATAGACCTCGTGCTTCGGGGGATACGATGGCGTTAGAGACCAGAAAGAATCCAAGCCCAGTGTCCATCAATGAAGTGCCGTATACTCGTGATTTATAAAAGTATTTTGGATATATAGGAAAATCTACAGCAAGTATTGAAAACGCTGTTATGATATTGACATACGATCTGAAGTTAGAAATTGCTGGTGCGATGTCCACTTTGGCATCTAGAAGTGGCGTAGTTGGCATGGCACTCTCCTGAGTTTGTTTCCGTAACCTGTTAACTATGAGGAAAGATGCGCACCCCCAGGTGAGAATCAGAACATGGTGCGCCCTTGCATTCCATAACGTTATAACAAGCTCAGCTGGAAGAATAGTCAAACAAAAGTCGACCCCTACAGTAATCCTGGAACAAAACGAAAAACTGTTTTTATCAACAAAGATGTGACAACCCCGACGCTTAACATCAATAAGGAACGCCGCAACGGTCTCATGTCGGGGTATTTCATATAAATACAGTAAAACCTCACTAAATGACCACCTCAATAAAAAGAACACTTCAATATAAAGAACATAATTTTCAATTCCATTTTCCCTATTTTGCTGTTTATTCCACTCCCATATTATGAGCATCGCAAAAATATGACCGTACCTTCAGGAGTCCCAAAGTTGGTTGGATCTTTGAGGTTGTAATTTGTTTTAGTTTAAACTTATAGAAACCTCACCAATAATTATTTTGTTTGGCCGATATGGCCCTTTCCTGCGCTCGCAGCCAATAATTATCCTTTCAAACCATCTTATATGTTCTTAAAAAAACATAACTTTGATGAGCTGGTTTGATGTTTGTGAAGCATGTCCGTATTTACCTCATCACGCATACATGGACAACTAAATATATTATGCATACGTTTACTTCAAATTGAAATCTTACATATATTATTAAATAAACCATTTACTAGCCTAGTTGCTTATGAAATTTCTCATATTTGCAAAATAACTCATAAAATGTAGATATTTATTAACAATTTACGGTTAGCTGCACTAAACATCACTGATTAATTCAAAAATTGCAAAATTAGAAATTTGTTCAACTCTATTCGCAATTTATTGATAACGTTGCTACGCAATATAGTTTAATGAAGACGCAAAATTTCCCACCAGATAATGCTAAGGTTAAAAGTTGGTTGAACTCGATTTGCAATTTTATTGACAAAGGACCAGCCACTGTTAGGGGTGTTTTTCAGATTTTGATATGAATGGAACCATTGAAAGATACAAACCCTTTGCACAAGTTTCATTCGAAAAAAATCATTTTTGTTACCAAGGGCAACCATTGCATATTTACACAAAAATGTTCACTTGAGATAGACAAAATTTGTTTCACAATATATTTGATTTACGGGAATATGTTAAATGAATGTGCGAAAGTTTCTCAACAGGATTAAATAAGCGTTCGAACTTTTCATTGCCAAATTAAGTTTTATATGACACTGACCTCATGACCTATACTGTCAACTTGGACACTAACCATTGATTTTGGTGAGACAATAACCAGATTAGTAGTTCCGTGTTAGGGTGAACGTATTTATAATTGTAAGGTCAAAAGATTACTTGGTCTGTTCAATGCACTTATGGTATTTCGCGAAATTAAATGTGTATCATTCGGCAAGTATAGTAGGCTTACAATTACATATACTGGCAAAATATCTACACGGAAGATACATGAATCAACGGAACTGAACAGTAGTAGCAGTAACAGCAGTAACACCAATTATTGCTGCTACAACTCTTAGTAAGATGTATAAAATTACATAATTCATAAAGTTAAAATTCGTTAAATATAAAATAAACAGTTAGATACAGTAAAACCTCAATAAAACAACCACCATTGGGACCCTCTCTGGAAGCAGTCACCGAGAGTTATTCATACAATCGGACGTCGTTCATTCGAATTCATCGGGTCCGTAAATTGTATTACGAATACAACATAGTTTCGAATAGCCTATTTCAAATTGACGTGCCGAAGAAGATACATCGAGACCTGTATTTTATTTCGAATGTTACTAAGTATTCGGATAGTGGGTCCTCGAATAAACGAGATTCGACTGTATTTCATAGTGGATGAAAATAAATATATACTTAAATACTCAAAACTTCAAAAGATTTTACCAAAATGGAGCGTTGTTGAAAACGACTGATCCAGAATATAGTTCAGCCAGAACATTGCGTAGTAAGCCAGGACATACTGCGGTGACAATAACTAATGCTATGAATTCCGGTGAAGAACTCAACCGACCATCTTTTTCGATCTTGAATGAATGAGAAAGCACTTCCACGTCCGTTTGGTTTCCCGGCATTGTTGTATCTTACTGACACCGACCTTTCGTTGATAAATCAATTTCTAGCTTTGACAAGAGTGTATTACTATAATTGTATAAAGTATAAAATAAATATACATTCCAGATTTTGTCAGCGAATAATGCACTCGTTCTGCTCCGTTTAAAATCCTGCGTTTGCAAGCACTATGTCCGAAGCAATTACTACCCGTAACTTTATTTAAATGTTACAATGTTACCCGATTTAAATAACTGAAATTAAATAGTTAATGATATTATCGTCCGGTAGGATTAGTCCGTGAATGAATGACTTCTTGACGCATACATAAGTACGTAACAAATGACTGTCGCTTGTATAATGTTTCATATACGACATATGCATATTACTTAGAAACTTTTATCAGTTAGGTAAGCTTCCTATAGGTTGTTTGAGCTACCTCATTTTTTATCAAATGAAGCGTCCCAAACGTGTGACGAAAATGGGGTGTAAATGTTGATTACACACGCACACACTCACAGTACATGGATAAACTTAAGCCATAATAACGTTCTTCCATTTAATACGGGTATAGACTGAATATTTACACGGTGAGAATGGTAAATTATTGAGAATTAACAGCTTGATTCGTACAATAAATGTCATATCTTACCTTTCTTCGTAAGTAAACCACGTATTACAATACATTTAATTTTATTCTAAATTCTTAAAAACCTGGATTAATTTTTAATATTTTCAGAGAGATAACATCAGTCATAAGACGGGACGTTCACGTGTCGCCACGTTCAACACTCTGGATATATGGAAAACTATTTAGTACGAAACAAGAAATAACAAGAAAAACAGAGATGTTACGATTGCTGGTCACTTCAGATCCAAAATAGATTTCGGAAATACACCGTCATTCAGTGGATTTCGGTAAGGTAAACGTACCCCTTATCGAAAGGTTAACCAATCCGCATCAAGTTTAGAAACGTTGTTCGGTTGAAGAAAAGTTGGTTTAGTGGTTAACGTAAGATTTGATGGTTTACGCAACACTGACATGCAAATAGCAAAGCCGTGTTAGTACGGCTGCGACGAAAAAATGTTTGCAGTAATACCTATTTAATGCTTTTACTTCGATATTTTTTTTATAATAAACCGAGAATAGACATTCTTAATACAACATTACAGTTTAAATCGTATGATTATTCAAACTGTTTCGATATTTCGGGGATTTCATATAACTAGATGTACTGCGTACAGTAAAACCTCACTTAAAGACATAATAAGACCACCTTAATATTAAGAACACAATTTTCAAGTCCATTTTCACCATTTTGCTATTTATTTAACCTCAATATTAAGACCATCTTAATATGAACACCAGTTTTCAAGGGTCCCAAATGTGGTCTTATTATCGAGGTTTTACTGTAAAAGGTATTTTGTGAATTATTCAATAACACCTCATTCAACGACCACCTCAATAATAAGACCACCTCAATAATAAGACCACCTCAATAATAAGACCATCTCAACATTAAATCATTGAAGTTTCTAGTGATAAAATTATTAGGCAAAAATCACAAGCCTATTTACATCAATGATATGGTGCACCTACAGGCTAAATCACTAAATTCAACATGTTGAACAATACTCAGCACATTTAATAACTGTATGGGATTTCTAAGTTTTTATTAACTCTTTCACTAAATGACATTCATGACGATATTAGTGCATGTGTACGCAATATTCATTTCATAAAAGATGAGTTTCAAAGGTAAATCAAATGAAATTTAAATAAGTGTGGTTGGTAAAAAAAATGTGCGCTTTTAAATGTAATGAGTATATTATTTCAGTAAACACATACTGATTGTCGCACTACACTGTGTAAACGCTTCATGTCGAACATTTTCCGTAATCGATGACCATGGGGTGAATACGAACGACAACAATCATGAAAGTGTCGAACTGTGGTTACATTGTGTCTACATGTCTGATGTCTGGCGTTAAAGAATATGAATCGGGGAGTAAATGTGCTCAGAAAGTAAGTATCTTTATGTAGGGGTGACGCTATAAATTAAACACTAAACAAGACATATCTTGAACAAATATGGTCGGCGCAATTTGAAGTTAAGATTTGTTGTGCAACATGGAAAAAATGCCGAGATGTTACGATTGCTGGTCACTCCAGATCCAACATTGAATTCGGTAAATTCACCGAAATTCAGTGTACACGTATGTATTTCAGTAAAGAAAAGTACCCATTATCGAAAGGTTATTCAATCTGCGTCCATGTTACAATGTTGTTCGGTTGAGAAATTACCTTGGTGGTTAACGTAAGATTTGATTGGTTTACACAACACTGATATGCAAATAGCAAAACCATGTTAGTACGACTGCGCCGAAAAAATAAACAAATATAGTACTTTACATCTTTAATCGCCTGGAGAATTCCAGTGTATACATATAGCAAATACCTCTGTTTGAGTTATCTATTGTACATACATACATGCCAAGTAACAATATACACATCATATAATTTTAACACAAATACTAGTACAATGCATATTGTCGCAACATTTTATAACACAGCACCACGTTTCTAGGTATCAAAACATTAGACCGGCGCTAGTTTAATATGTTCTATGTATTGGTCAATACTTTCTTAAACATGTTTTCATTGACTGACCTACTCACATTTTGTTTAGAGTCGTTTCAAGTTAATAAAAAACGGGCTATACTAGCGCCAACATAGCAACTAATTGTGTAGTGATGAATAGATGAACTCCGAATTGTTCGAACTTGGCTGAGCTTTTATCAAGATTAAGAAGGTAACACATTGGTTTGCCGGCGCTTCTTTGATCTACTTAGAATTGCCTTAAGTCGTATGTTATGTTTGTACATGTAAGCGAACAACACAGACAATACAAACATGTAAGCAGTGAGAATAAGGAATGCGATTGAATCCGACTGTGACGATGTATCTATGCATATATTTATCGTTCCTGTAAGTAGATTTGCTACCAGGAAAAAGACTAGTCCATTGTAATTAATAGCTTCTAGCAAATTACTTTTATTGTCCGATCTTCGATCGTCCTTTCCTGGAAAAAAAAGAAACAGTCAAGTGGATAGAAGGTAAAATGGTAAATTGTCTAGGGTAGTTTTAGTTACATACTGCAATCAGTTGGTTGACCATAATAATGGCCACTGGGTTCACAACCTGTACGGACGGACGGACTGACTAACGGACGGACGGAGGCAGGGAGGGAAGAACGGACGGACACGTAGTATCTTTTTCACAAATAGCTCGCATATTCCCCTCTTTAAATAGTGGTTAAGAACAAATGCCATGAGGTGAATAACCTTTTAATAAATCGCACCATCTATGATTCAATCTCATGATCTCCTAATTACAACTCGTGAGCTCTGCTGACATAGCTTTCTTGTCAGCCCGATGATTGTTTTATATTACATGACAGTAACGGCTTTGCATTCCCTTCCCATCTTATATAAATTACAGGTGAAGGTTATAGCATGCCCTATGCGTTAATATAGCTACATGGTTGGTGATGCATACACAGCTTAAGCACCCGGCATTGTATAAGGAATGTCTCATGTTTACGAACGTCAAGATGGCTACTGTTGAACCCGGCACATAAACCTCATTTAAAGACATGTGTTATTATAAACTGGAATGAACGTGGACATGGTCCTTATATGATTCCTGTATCGTCCTATGTGAACATATTGTCATTAAAACAATTGTAGTGGTGTACTGCTTTGTTGATACAATTCCAGCATTGTAGGAAAGCGCTAGGAATTAAGCTTACACTGCAATAATGGTGATACTGAATCAAACATACCTGAGTGATGTGTTGATTTGTTACACAAATGTCTCACAAACGCATTGATAATGACAAATGCCAAACATAGAACCAAAGTTACGGTAGTGACTCCAATCTGAAAATAGCACAGGTACTGTGATAAAACATTGCATTATATGCTGTTTATAAACAAGGCAACCTCTACAGAGCGGCACTCTCTTGAGCAACAATTTCCCTTAAACATGAGTATATTTTTTTGTGCGGTAAGAATTTACTCCTCTTTAAAAGCTCTGGGGCAACAATCAACATCGGCCAACATTTGCGCCCTCCAAAGGGTGTTGCTCTGGAGCGGGTGTCATCTCGAGTGTTATAAAACTTCATGCTTATTTCAATCTCCATCGAGTCCGCTTTCTGAATTTGTTATACTGGGACATGATTATCGAGCCATAATACAAATACGTTTTCTTTTATACGAAGCGCTAGAACATTGCATTGTACTCATGAAACTCTTAAAAAAACCTGCCTACCGAGGATCATCCGCTATCACAAGTACCCATATACCCCCTTCTCCTTAAGTGACAAACTATTGGTGTATCATAGAGACATATTTTGCCGGTATGTACTTACAATGAAGAACATGTATGACAGATTAGCTAATTTTCTTGATGGCGGCTCGATATTTCTTGCCAATTCCAACAACAGCCAGGAGGAACAACACACAACAACCATTGACAACAGCACCAGTATGTGTTCAAAGACAGTTTCCCTGCAATATTAAAATAATACAATACATTGAAACCTATTCGGGACCACAACATCTCCAACAACAGTATCATTTATCCTGTAGTAAGAATTTATCAATTTAATCTACATAGAGCAACAACCTCTCAGCAACAGCCGTGGCTTGTGTTTTTTAAAAACGGATGTGGCTCTGGAGAGGTCACACTGTACATTTAATGGAATTCAGTATTTTAACAATAGTTATTACAATGATTCGTTAGCTGGTTTGGGTTCGTTCGTTCGTTCGTTCGTTCGTTCGTTCGTTCGTTCGTTCGTTCGTTCGTTCGTTCGTTCGTTCGTTCGTTCGTTCGTTCGTTCGTTCGTTCGTTCGTTCGTTCGTTCGTTCGTTCGTTCGTTCGTTCGTTCGTTCGTTCGTTCGTTCGTTCGTTCGTTCGTTCGTTCGTTCGTTCGTTCGTTCGTTCGTTCGTTCGTTCGTTCGTTCGTTCGTTCGTTCGTTCGTTCGTTCGTTCGTTCGTTCGTTCGTTCGTTCGTTCGTTCGTTCGTTCGTTCGTTCGTTCGTTCGTTCGTTCGTTAAATGTAAAAAAATCACATGAATTCAATCAATCAATCAATTGATAAATAGATATATATCAATTGATCATCAGACAGGCAGGTTACACAAAAAGACTAGAAGTTGTCTTACCGTCGCTTCATCAAGACTGTGCCGATTTCAACACCAATGAAGTATATTCCGAGGAATCCTATCGAAGATATAATGCCTTCTCTGTTTGCGTCCAGGAACCCATCACGTGATCCATTGCCGTTAAAACCGGTTAGGACAAAGTTATGAAATTTCGGTTGAAGTAGACAATATTGATGTATACATATGACTACAGGTCCCAAATATTTACGTGCAAGTGTTGGTGTCATACGGTAAAGCAAGGCAGAAGTAAACTGAAAAAAAATTACCAAAATTAGTTGGATCGGTAAATTGCCTATGTGGTACCGATTATCTGACATAAGGTGGACCGTTTATCAAATAATTACGATTATTTTGTACCAAATGGCGTCTATATGTGACTATTCTATATATGTGATATGAAATGACATTTCCTTCTAAAAGGAGATATTATAATAGATTGGAAGTCCCGAAACAAATTGTTTAAAGGGGCTTTGATTCACAAGTACAGCCGCGGTCATGCCGTTTCTTTTCCAATTATTCGGATGTAGGAAGACCCGAGGTGGAGAGCTGGATAGCAACCTGATTAAAATGATCTCCACAAAAACGCCACACTTTTAGACTCACTGGCATTCATTCCGTACATTAGCTGGATCGCTTCCTCACAATCGTGCATCCTAGGATAGGATAGATCGAACCCGCAGCGATGAGTGGCAAATAAATTGAAGCCAGAAATCTTTTGAAGCCAGGAACCTTACGTATAGTTAACTCATCCCCGTAAATAAAGGGTAATAGTAGTGATGCCAAAGCATATTTGGATATTCGAATATTCGGATATTGGAATACTGATTAGGCATTCGACTATTCGATAAAATATATATTTTCAATTTTCAATGTTAGGCATTATCGCATTGAAAGACATTTTACCCGTGACAATAATATATACTGGTGTAAATTGACATGTCATGCTGTATATTAGGGGACAAGAGAGATATAACACTATGGTGGTGACACTTGAAATTATAAGTAATCGTGGTTTTTTTTACAACTTAAGTGATCAGTTAAAAACACAAAATTGATAAGCATAAAGTTAAACTTCGAACTTCAAATGAATTACAGTAAAACTTCGAAACCTCGAACAGTTTTGGCTCGAACACAGTAGATACCTCGAACGGGTTCTTAAGTCCCGGTGAAACCCCTTCTTATTTCATATTATCTAACAGTTGATCACTCGAACGGAGATAGGTCGAACACTCGAACAGGATTTGTGGTCCCTAGCTATCATTTCATTCATTGTTCACAATAGATAGGTCGAACAATACAATAATTCACACCTTTCATTGACCGCTCAATATACTATTATTTGTTGACGGGTAAGTTTGGCGACGCATGTTATTCGCACTTCGTGATAATTACTTGCCAGTTGTACATGTACAGTGGAAACTCACTAATCCGAACACCCCTCGGAAACAAATTTTATTCAAAAATGAAATCATGCACATATTTCCATAACACTGGACATTATAATTATGTCATGAGAAAATTCAAGATGAAAAATAGGATGTAAATGATCAAATAAGTGTCAGGGGTTCCATTTGACCCTTGTTTGACCCCTGGATTTTCCAAAAGCTCACATTTTGACCCTTAGGATTCTGGCTGAAGGGTCCATTTTTCTCTTTATTGTAGGCATTTTGGCCATAAAATGGCAACGTCTGGTCAAAAATTATCAAAATGACCATTGAGATTCAGCACCTAGTGGAATCCCTGAGTGTATAAATATATAAAACAAATGTTAACTGACAGTCATGAGCACGCACGTAGACCGTATTGCTATTGTGGCGACTATATCAAGCCCATTGCTAAGGGCTCAATAATAATATACTTTTAACATAAAACCACTCTAAAATGAAGTGCATTAAAGAATGTATTACCCAATTGGTGGGTACATGCTGTTAGAAGATGGCTTCAATGTTTCATAGCTTCAAGAAAAAATTTACCTTCATTTCAAGTACAGTGCCATCTAATGTTTCAGCACAATGATTGGTTACATCTTTCAACAATGGTTTTAATACTTCATTGTCTTTCATTCATGCAACCTACATTTAAAATAATCATGATTAGCTCCAATGCTTTTTACTCACTAGATTTACTTATAAATAGCTTTACTAATATTCCTATGACATGTAAAACATTCTGTACCAACAAACATTTTATTTTCTAACAAATATTTTGCTATCATGCTTCATGGTACAAATGTAATAAGAATATTATAGTAAATAGGCCATATAGAACATTAAAATAGTTAGTTTGAAACTTTCAAGTAACTGTGGTTCATACAGAACATCTGACACAAAATTCAAGTGCTTTTGAAGGATTTACTTCTTATCAGGACTAATGCTTACTACCAACTCAATACAAAGTTTAAAAAAGACAAAAGAACATGATTATCAAAAGAAAAGCATAAAAACATGCTTTACAAGATAGCTAAACTGACCTAAGAAACAGACAACACACTTGATTCCTATATACATCTATGAAGTGAGTCGGTAGTAGACTAGACCCTCATTTTCCAGTTATTGATTAGAAATGACATAATATTCTATCAGAGCAGAAATGTCATAAAATCATGTCTGTCAAATTGTTATTTGACTTAATTAACAGATGAAAATCTTTAAATAACAATTCAATGTAGTTACCTTACACACTGAAAATATCCTACTCCTCTGGCTGATAAAAGTGATATGTGGGGTCATCCAGATCATATTCAAGATCATAGTCATACATGTATGTCTTCTGTGTTAGAGCTTGATCATTCAAACTTCACCCTAAGTAAATAACATATACATAAATACATAATACATATAGGTCTTATGTTTTACAAACCAAACATTATCAATAACAAGGTGGGCATAGTTGTCCTGATTTGCTCACTTTAGTTTCACAGCTCAAACATTACAATCAGACATAATTTTACAAGGAATTAGTATGGGTATAGGCAAAGTGACAACACTTCCAAATTTGTCTGATGAATCTTAATAATTTTAACTATCAAGGTTCACCAGAATACACCTACAGAATAATTCGGTTGAATTTTACCAAGCATGGGGAATCAGCTTCTGAATCTTTCTATTTGACCAGCTGAATTAGTCTTATGATGGATCAAATTTATTTGAGAAGTTGTAGAAGTTGAGGCTAGGAAGCGTCTGAACAACTTTGGGATGGGAGACTTCCTCACACTAAGCAGAAGCCCAAATGGACCAAAAATACAATGATCCATGACAAAGACAAGGCATGAGGAAGCAAAACATACATCATAACAAATACATCATACTACAGGTATAAAGAAATGTGCACTTTAATTATAACTTGTAATCCAGGTGACCTGGGTTTGATTCCCTCATGCCTCGATCAAGAATGACAATTTCTCCTCCCACATGTATATTATTTTAGAGTTAATGAACTCTGGGGATTATGAAAGTAATTTAAAGTTTAAATTACTTTCATAATCCCCAGAGTTCATTAAGACAGGTTAATTATTATCATTTGGCAATTTAAAGGTTTGGTTGATTGTTACTATTTATATCATGAACTCTTATACATCATTAGAATTACAGTGGTTGTGACTTTGCAATAAAATATCACACGTACTAAACTAATATACCGAAGAATCAGTGACTGCAAAATGTTGACAAACGTTTAGAGGCCTTGTCTGCAGTTAATAACAGTTTAAAAACTTCTCAGTATAAAATTACAGTGATAAGATCGGTGATAGAATTCAAGTCGGGTATTTTGAACCTCGCGAGAAATAAAAATATCAAATTTGTGTCATATATCCCTTCTAAAGAATGTATTCAATTTGGACGGAAAAACTTCCTCGTTTGTGATCCTTGTTACGGTGATCGTACGAGAGATAGGTTCGTATTGTGTTAAGATTCGTTTATTTCAATTCAGCGATGCATGTGATGTATTTCAATGCAAAACTTATGCGTAAATTTATCAACATATTTTCAAAGTAACGTGATAACTGACCGTATAATGAAATAAATGTACGCAAAATACCATATCTATGATTGCATTTTTACTTCATCATAGTAAATGTCAGTACCCCGGGGCATATATTACGCAAACGATTCGTAGCTATGTATGAGCGCAATCTTTTTTATACGCTTGTATAACTAACATTATGTATGAATGTCTTGTTACCTGCGATATCGTCATGATATAAGAAGATGGGGAGAAACAAAACAACTGACTGACTATGAAGAGATGACAATATCACGTGTTGAATGTTTCAGTACATTCGGACAGACAGCAAATAGGACAAAAATGACAATTTAAACTGGGGGAAAACATGACGTCAACATTGTAAAAAGCATATACGCAGGGCTCTAGAAATCCACTAACCCTCCCGTCCAGGAGAATGTCACGAGTTCTCTCCCTGTGTCCTTTCTATACTACAATAAAACCTCACCCATAGACCACCTTAATAATAAGACCACCTCAAAATTAAGAACGCAATTTTCAAGTCCGTTTTCACTGTTGTGCTCTTTATTCAACCTCAATATTAAGACAACCTCAATATTAAGACCAATTTTCAAGGGTCCCAAGGGTGGTCGTATCATTGAGGTTTTACTGTACATATTGTACTGAATGAATTTAGCGCTTGAAATAATTATGTATTGTTTTGCATGATTAAATTACCATTTCCATTTTCTTTAACAAAAATAAGTCTAACGGCAACAACACAATTCGACATAAAATGTAATGATGTTTACTTGTTTTTAGACAGATATGCAGATCTATGTCGTCTGGAAAAACCGCACATATAGTTACATCTGAAATCAATATATATACTAAACAAAATAAGAAAGTTTGCTTGAACATAGCTGGATGAAAATTTAATATTGAATATTTTTATTTGATTACTGCTAAGCCTAATTTTAAACTGTTAAGACACGAACTGGATGAATATATATTAAGACCGGTTAATTATTATCATTTGGCATTTAAAGGTTTGTTTGATTGTTACTATTTATATCATGAACTCCTATACACCATTAGAATTACAGTGGTTGTGACTTTAAGCAGCACTTCACATTTTCTTTAACAGTCTGCATCATTAACATCACCAGCTGAATGACATCCTCAATGACACTTGACTGCAAAATAAAGTATTAAATCCTCAATAAATTAAATCCGCTAGTTCAAACTCATGAAAATAACATATTATTTAGGCAAGTTTTTATTCTTCTGAGCTAGAATACCACTCAATATACTAGTTATTAAGCTGTGTAGTAGAGTGTGATGAAACGGTTGAGCACCTTGCGAGAGCTGAGCAGGGGTCTAGCCCCCACACTGGGTCGTATCCATCTGCATTTATATTAAGGTAGCAGTAGTATAGTGACGTAAGTGGGAGGAGAGCAGCGGTGTGGGGTGATACAGCCAACTGGTCAGTATAGTTGGTAGAACGCCCTGATGGTGTAGAGGGTGCGTGGTTTCGAGCACCTCATCAAGCGCCACACCACTACAGTACTTTCATATTTCAGTTCGAACCTCTTATGACCTCTGTTGGGTAAACATTCGCATCTTATATAATTAGTCATCAGACCTGCAATAGCAAACCTGATCACCCATGATGTTTTAAACAATATAAGGCAGGCATATCTGCCGGTATATCTTATTGAATACTGTTCAGCGTTCTGTAACGTTGTCCCAGTACTTTTAAGCAGCTGTCCACCGAAGTTTTGTCGTCTTTCTCTGAGAAGTTAGTTTGCCTATTTGTTTACATGAATATGCCTTGCCGCTTTAAAGTTTTTTTAATAAATGACAAGAATTAAACTTTTAAGTGTAAGGTGGTAGAGATTTTTTTTAAAATTGGCACAATGAAAACGTGCAATGTTTTTGATGAAGAAAAATGTGCATGTTTACCATACAATCACGAATAATGATTATATAACAATCAGTTTCTGCATTCGTTAAGCTAAACAATTTTGAAGGTCTCTTTTTAAAAAAAATGCTAGACCCGTTATGTCCCTTCATAATATGGTCCGAAGTGTCTGCTCCATAATGCCCCTGGGTACCGTTTTACTAACGTACTTACGCTTGCGTAAATCAAATTTTTTCGTAAGTTTTTGCGTACGTACAAAATTTGTACGTAAATGCGTTTCACTAATATTTGCGTACGTAGGTATTTGCGTAAGTTAGAGCGTAAAGTTACGTTAGAAATTACCGACCGTAAATCTCTACGTTTTGCGTAAATATGGCCGACCGTATGAACGCTCGAAGAGCTCGACATTTCAGAGAAATACCTGACATGTTAGACGGATCGTGAACTTATAGAAAAGTACAGATTATCACTATATCTGATTCGCATAGTTTATGATTTGATAGTAAATATCGTACATATAGGAGCCACCATATCTCAGCGATGACGAAGGTAAGTAACGCTAAATTGTACAGTTTACGTATTACTAGCATCACATGTCTTTTACACGTTGAGCTCTGTAGTGCCACATATAGTCCGTGCCGCATATAGTTCGCGCACGAACTACATGCGGCGAAGAACGCCGCATTAAGTTCATGCATGAACTATATGCGGCGCTCTTCGCCGCATTAAGTTCACGTTAGTTTTATGCAGCGGACATGTGCCTCGTCGCCGCATTTAGCTCACTTCTCTTAAAGGTGTTTTTGAAATGTGTATTTGAGTAAGAAAACAATATAAAAAAGTTAATTTTGAAAAGGAGATAAACTGACTCATGATTGTATCAATGTTTTTCTAAACCACTGTCAGTCGAATTAGTTATGACCCATTTATGAACAAATGCATTATAGTGGGCATATACAATGCTTCGTCAGCGCTTCGCCTTCTGCATATATGACCAACTTGTGGATTTTAAAGAAACCTCACAGAAATATTAAGTTTAAACACATTTGTAAACATTTCTATCAGTTGCGACAAAAGCATGTAAATTGCTAACGCACATTGGTGTTATCTGTTAAGATAATAATGATGATTTATCACGAATCCCCGTCTAGCGCAGCCGGTATCGCACTATATTTCAGTGCGAAGATCGCGAGTTTGATCCCGGGTCCGACCGTCTACGGCTGTGGCGATGCGATGAAATAATATGTTAATGATTGCTCACTTTTATCTGCTCGAAACTGTTAGTAGAATTTTAATCAAGCAACATTAAACAAAACTGTTTATTTCGTTTTAGCATATTTTATTCTGTTATTTTATTAAACATACCCCAAACTGGTCCTAAGGATTTGTCCACTGTCGGATGTGGGGAATATATTTCAGGTGACACACAGTTATTTTCCTTTTTAATGTGTATATGGCAGTTTGAGGAACATGTATTCTTTAAATTAGAACAGATGATGATGATGATGACTTTCATTAGGACAAGACATAAAACAGCTATATGCGGCATGACCATGCATTTTCGCCGCATATAGTTCGCCTCGTATGCGAACTATATGCGGCACGGCCTATATGTGGCACTACAAAGCTCCCTTGTATTATTACGTCACAACTCAATCCCACGATGCATTAAATACAACTCGATATGAGTACTTCTTGAGAATATGAAAACAGACTATGTAAATATTCGTTACATTTACATGTATCAGGATTTCAGGCTAATTTATGTGTGTCACAACAGTGAATCAACCATTTGAAGGTAACATGTGAACTAATCTGGACAAGGTTGGAATTAGTGATAATAAAGTATACTATGATAAGTTGAGAGTGACGTCATGCAATGTTTACATGGTTTGACCACCTTTATTGATCAAAATAGGTAAATCAAATAACAAGCAACCCTATTTATTGTGATATTGATTTCATTAAACTAACAGCCGTGATAGCTCGGATTGTAGCGGGTCCGCACCTTACAATGCAATTTTTAGTTTTGGGTCTGAGTTCGAGACCATCGGGAGGTTGTTGTTTTCTTTTCATTACAATATTATATATTTCGTTGGTCATCTACAGTTGTACTTATACGTCTTATACCAATTAATGTTCGCTCGAATATCATTAATTAAAAACATTGTGTAACATGTGTATTCACTAAGTTATTCACTAAGTAGATTTACATGTACATTTTTCGCTACACATTACATGTATATGGCACAAAGTTGATATCGCTACTTGAACGTAAGGGGTTCAATTGAACATTTTAGCGACGACGCTATAGCCATCATTAAACAACTTTGATTTAACGACAAAACAATTAGACGATAACAAAAAACAAAACAAAAAAGCAGACAGAAAAGACAAACTACAAGCACAGAGTAAGGGATAAAAAATCATATTGTCCATAAAAATAGTAGACTGAAATGTGTCTCGAACTCACACCCTATCTATTGGTCGAAATTACTAGACGAACGCGCTACCAATTGAGCTATTACTACTTTCTACTTCAGCGATATTTCATCAAAATTTATACCTCTGATTGAAGATTACGAACACATTTCACGTAAGTGTAAAACACTTACGCAGTTTTAGTAAAACGGACTTAAGTTTTGCGTAAGGTTTGCGTAAATTGATAATTTACGCAAAAACTTACGCAAAACGTAAGAATGTTAGTAAAACAGTACCCTGGTCCGTAGTGTCCTGACAATCGCGAGATACGTCTCTTTCGACCTCCCCGTGAAGAGCGTGTACTGATTTACTGTGCGCACGAACATTCTTATTCGTAAGATCACTGTCATACTTACGACCGCGTTGATAAAACGGTCGTAAGTATTTTCGTAAGACAATTCTTACGAACATTTCGTATCTTACGAACATTGATAAAACGGGCCCATTTTTTAATGAGTATATTATTTCAGTAAACACATACTGATTGTCGTACTACACTGTGTAAACGCTTCATGTCGAACATTTTCCGTAATCGATGACCATGGGGTGAATACGAACGACAACAATCATGAGAGGTGTCGAACTGTGGTTACATTGTGTCTACATGTCTGATGTCTGGCGTTAAAGAATACGAATCGGGAAGTAAATGTGCTTAGAAAGTAAGTCTCTTTATGTAGGGGTGACGCTATAAGTTAAACACTAAACAAGACATATCTTGAACAAATATGGTCGGCGCAATTTGAAGTTAAGATTTGTTGTGCAACATGGAAAAAATGCCGAGATGTTAGGATTGCTGGGTACCGTTTTACTAACGTACTTACGCTTGCGTAAATCAAATATTTTCGTAAGTTTTTGCGTACGTACAAAATTTCTACGTAAATGCGTTTCACTAATATTTGCGTACGTAGGTATTTGCGTAAGTTAGAGGGTAAAGTTACGTTTGAAATTACCGACCGTAAATCTCTACGTTTTGCGTAAAAATGGCCGACCGTATGAACGCTCGAAGAGCTCGACATTTCAGAGAAATACCTGACATGTTAGACAGTTCGTGAAGTTATAGAAAAGTACAGATTATCACGATATCTGATTGGCGTAGTTTATGATTTGATAGTTAATGATATTAAGCCTCGTACAGGTAGAAGCCACCCTATCTCAGCGATGACGAAGGTAAGTAACGCTAAATTGTACAGTTTACGTATTACTAGCATCACATGTTTTTACACGATAAGCTCAGTAGTGCCACATATAGTCCGTGCCGCATATAGTCCGTGCCGCATATAGTTCGCGCACGAACTATATGCGGTGAAGAACGCCGCATTAAGTTCATGCGTGACTATATGCGGCGAAGAGCGCCGCATTAAGTTCACGTTAGCTTTATGCGGCGGACATGTGCCTCGTCGCCGCATTAAGCTCACTTCTCTTAAAAGTGTTTTTCAAATGTGTATTTGAATAAGAAAACAATATCAAAAAAGTTAATTTTGAAAAGGAGATAAACTGACTTATGTATCAATGTTTCTAAACCACAGTCAGTCGAATTAGTTATGACCCATTGATATACAAATGCATTATAGTGGGCATATACGATGCTTTGTCAGTGCTTCGCCTTCTGCATATATGACAACTTGTGGATTTTAAAGAAACCTCACAGAAATAATAAGTTTAAACACATTTGTAAACATTTCTATCAGTTGCGACAAAAGCATGTAAATTGCTAATGCACATTGGTGTTATCTGTTAAGACAATAATGATGATTTATCACGAATCCCCGTCTAGCGTAGCCGGTATCGCAGTAAAATTCCAGTCCGAAGATCGCGAGTTTGATCCCGGGTCCGACCGTCTACGGCTGTGGCGATGTGATCAAATAATATGTTAATGGTTGCTCACTTTTATCTGCTCGGAACTTTTAGTAGAATTTTAATCAAGCAACATTAAACCAAATTGTTTATTCCATTTTAGCATATTTTATTCTGTTATTTTATTAAACATACCCCAAACTGGTCCTAAAGATTTGTCCACTGTCTGATGTGGGGAATATATTTCAGGTGACACACAGTTATTTTCTTTTTTAATGTGTATATGGCAGTTTGAGGAACATGTATTCTTTAAATTAGAACAGATGATGATGATGATGATGATGATGATGACTTTCATTAGGACAAGACATAAAACAGCTATATGCGGCATGACCATGCCTTTTTGCCGTATAAAGTTCGCCTCGTATGCGAACTATATGCGGCACGGGCCTATATGTGGCTCTACAAAGCTCCCTTGTATTATTACGTCACAACTCAATCCCACGATGCATTAAATACAACTCGATGAGTACTTCCTGAGAATATGAAAACAGACGATGAGTCTGAAAATATTCGTTACATTTATCAGGATGTCAGACTAATTTATGTTTGTCACAACTGTGAATCAACCATTTGAAGGTAAAATGTGAACTAATCTAGACAGGGTTGGAATGTTTACATGGTTTGACCACCTTTATTGATCAAAATAGGTAAATCAAATAACAAGCAACCCTATTTATTGTGATACATTTACAATGCAATTTTTAGTTTTGGGTCTGAGTTCGAGACCATCGGGGGGTAATTGTTTTCTTTTCATTACAATATTATATATTTCGTTGGTCATCTACAGTTGTACTTATACGTCTTATACTAATTAATGCTCGCTCGAATATCATTAATTAAAAACATTGTGTAACATGTGTATTCACTAAGTTATTCACTAAGTAGATTTACATGTACATTTTTCGCTACACATTACATGTATATGGAACAAAGTTGATATGGCTACTTGAACGTAAGGGGTTCAATTGAACATTTTAGCCACGACGCTATAGCCATCATTAAACAAGTTTGATTTAACGACAAAACAATTAGACGATAACAAAAAAAAAAAACAGGCAGAAAAGACAACATACGAGTAATTGACAAGCACTGAGTAAGGGATAAAAAATCATATTGTCCATAAAAATAGGAGACTGAAATGTGTCTCGAACTCACACCCTATTTATTGGTCGAAGTTACTAGACGAACGCGCTACCAGTTGAGCTGTTGCTACTGTCTACTTTGAGCGATATTTCATCAAAATTTATACCTCTGATTGAAGAGTTACGAACACATTTCACGTAAGTGTAAAACACATACGCAGTTTTAGTAAAACGGACTTAAGTTTTGCGTAAGGTTTGCGTAAATTGATAATTTACGCAAAAACTTACGCAAAACGTAAGAATGTTAGTAAAAAAATACCCTGGTCACTCCAGATCCAAAATTGAATTCGGTAAATTCACCGAAATTCAGTGTACACGTATGTATTTCGGTAAAGAAAAGTACCCATTATCGAAAGGTTATTCAATCTGCGTCCATGTTACAATGTTGTTCGGTTGAGAAATTACCTTGGTGGTTAACGTAAGATTTGATTGGTTTACACAACACTGATATGCAAATAGCAAAACCATGTTAGTACGACTGCGCCGAAAAAATAAACAAATATAGTACTTTACATCTTTAATCGCCTGGAGAATTCCAGTGTATACATATAGCAAATACCTCTGTTTGGGTTATTTATTGTACATACATACATACCAAGTAACATACATACCAAGTAACAATATACACAGCATATAAGTTTAACACAAATACTAGTACAATGCATATTGCCGCAACATTTTATAACACAGCACCACGTTTCTAGGTATCAAAACATTATACCGGCGCTAGTTTAATATGTTCTATGTATTGGTCAATACTTTCTTAAACATGTTTTCATTGACTGACCTATTCACATTTTGTTTAGAGTCGTTTCAAGTTAATAAAAAACGGGCTATATTAGCGCCAACATAGCAACTAATTGTGTAGTGATGAATAGATGAACTCCGAATTGTTCGAACTTGGCTGAGCTTTTATCAAGTTTAAGAAGGTAACACATTGGTATGCCGGCGCTTCTTTGATCTACTTAGAATTGCCTTAAGTCGTATGTTATGTTTGTACATGTAAGCGAACAACACAGACAATACAAACATGTAAGCAGTGAGAATAAGGAATGCGATTGAATCCGACTGTGACGATGTATCTATGCATATATTTATCGTTCCTGTAAGTATATTTGCTACCAGGAAAAAGACTAGTCCATTGTAATTAATAGCTTCTAGCAAATTACTTTTATTGTCCGATCTTTGATCGTCCTTTCCTGGAAAAAAAGAAACAGTCAAGTGGATAGAAGGTAAAATGGTAAATTGTCTAGGGTAGTTTTAGTTACATACTGCGATCAGTTGGTTGACCATAGTAATGGCCACTGGGTTCACAACCTGTACGGACGGACGGACTGACTAACGGACGGACGGAGGCAGGGAGGGAAGAACGGACGGACACGTAGTATCTTTTCCACAAGTAGCTCGCATATTCCCCTCTTTAAATAGTGGTTAAGAACAAATGCCATGAGGTGAATTACCTTTTAATAAATCGCACCATCTATGATTCAATCTCATGATCTCCTAATTACAACTCGTGAGCTCTGCTGACATAGCTTTCTTGTCAGCCCGATGATTGTTTTATATTATATGACAGTAACGGCTTTGCATACCCTTCCCATCTTATATAAATTACAGGTGAAGGTTATAGCATGCCCTATGCGTTAATATAGCTACATGGTTGGTGATGCATACACAGCTTAAGCACCCGGCATTGTATAAGGAATGCCTCATGTTTACGAACGTCAAGATGGCTACTGTTGAACCCGGCACATAAACCTCATTTAAAGACATGTGTCATTATAAACTGGAATGAGCGTGGACATGGTCCTTATATGATTACTTTATCGTTCTATGTGAACATATTGTCATTAAAACAATTGTAGTGGTGTACTGCTTTGTTGATACAATTCCAGCATTGTAGGAAAGCGCTAGGAATTAAGCTTACACTGCAATAATGGTGATACTGTATCAAACATACCTGAGTGATGTGTTGATTTGTTACACAAATGTCTCACAAACGCATTGAGAATGACAAATACCAAACTTAGAACCAAAGTTACGGTAGTGACTCCAATCTGAAAATAGCACAGGTACTGTGATAAAACATTGAATTATATGCTGTTTATAAACAAGGCAACCTCTACAGAGCGGCACTCTCTTGAGCAACAATTTCCCTTAAACATGAGTATATTTTTTGTGCGGTAAGAATTTACTCCTCTTTAAAAGCTCTGGGGCAACAATCAAAATCGGCCAACATTTGCGCCCTCCAAAGGGTGTTGCTCTGGAGCGAGTGTCATCTCGAGTGTTATAAAACTTCATGCTTATTTCAATCTCCATCGAGTCCGCTTTCTGAATTTGTGATACTGGGACCTGATTATCGAGCCATAATACAAATACGTTTTCTTTTAAACAAAGCGCTAGAACATTGCATTGTACTCATGAAACTCTTAAAAAAACCTGCCTACCGAGGATCATCCGCTATCACAAGTACCCATATACCCCCTTCTCCTTAAGTGACAAACTATTGGTGTATCATAGAGACATATTTTGCCGGTATGTACTTACAATGAAGAACATGTATGACAGATTAGCTAATTTTCTTGATGGCGGCTCGATATTTCTTGCCAATTCCAACAACAGCCAGGAGGAACAACACACAACAACCATTGACAACAGCACCAGTATGTGTTCAAAGACAGTTTCCCTGCAGTATTAAAATAATACAATACATTGAAACCTATTCGGGACCACAACATCTCCAACAACAGTATCAGTTATCATGTAGTAAGAATTTATCAATTTTATCTACTTAGAGCAACAACCTCTCAGCAACAGCCGTGGCTTGTGTTTTTTTAAAAACGGATGTGGCTCTGGAGAGGTCACACTGTACATTTAATGGAATTCAGTATTTTAAAATTACAATGATTCGTTAGCTGGTTTGGGTTCGTTCGTTCGTTCTTTCGTTCGTTCTTTCGTTCGTTCGTTCGTTCGTTCGTTCGTTCGTTCGTTCGTTCGTTCGTTCGTTCGTTCGTTCGTTCGTTCGTTCGTTCGTTCGTTCGTTCGTTCGTTCGTTCGTTCGTTCGTTCGTTCGTTCGTTCGTTCGTTCGTTCGTTCGTTCGTTCGTTCGTTCGTTCGTTCGTTCGTTCGTTAAATAAAAAAAATCACATGAATTCAAACAATCAATCAATAGATAAATAGATATATATCAATTGATCATCAGGCAGGCAGGCAGGTTACGCAAAAAAGACTAGAAGTTGTCTTACCGTCGCTTCATCAAGGCTGTGCCGATTTCAACACCAATGAAGTATATTCCGAGGAATCCTATCGAGGATACAATGCCTTCTCTGTTTGCGTCCAGGAACCCATCACGTGATCCATTGCCGTTAAAACCGGTTAGGACAAAGTTATGAAATTTCGGTTGAAGTAGACAATATTGATGTATACATATGACTACAGGTCCCAAATATTTACGTGCAAGTGTTGGTGTCATACGGTAAAGCAAGGCAGAAGTAAACTGAAAAAAAATACCAAAATTAGTTGGATCGGTAAATTGCCTATGTGGTACCGATTATCTGACATAAGGTGGACCGTTTATCAAATAATTACGATTATTTTGTACCAAATGGAGTCTATATGTGACTATTCTATATATGTGATATGAAATGACATTTCCTTCTAAAAGGAGATATTATAATAGATTGGAAGTCCCGAAACAAATTGTTTAAAGGGGCTTTGATTCACATGTACAGCCGCGGTCATGCCGTTTCTTTTCCAATTATTCGGATGTAGGAAGACCCGAGGTGGAGAGCTGGATAGCAACCTGATTAAAATGATCTCCACAAAAACGCCACACTTTTAGACTCACTAACATTCATTCCGTACATTAGCTGGATCGCTTCCTCACAATCGTGCATCCTAGGATAGGATAGATCGAACCCGCAGCGATGAGTGGCAAATAAATTGAAGCCAGAAATCTTTTGAAGCCAGGAACCTTACGTATAGTTAACTCATCCCCGTAAATAAAGGGTAATAGTAGTGATGCCAAAGCATATTTGGATATTCGAATATTCGTTTGAATGTCCGGATATTGGAATACTGATTAGGCATTCGAATATTCGATAAAAATATATAATTTCAATATAAAAACTGAATGCATGGGTATTAAATTTCAATGTTAGGCATTATCGCATTGAAAGACATTTTACGCGTGACAATAATATATACGGGTGTTAATTGTCATGTCATGTTGTATATTAGGGGACAAGAGAGATATAACACTATGGTGGTGACACTTGAAATTATTAGTAATCGTGGGGGTTTTACAAATTAAGTGATCAGTTAAAAATACAAAATTGATAAGCATAAAGTTAAACTTCGAACTTCAAATGAATTACAGTAAAACTTCGAAACCTCGAACGGTTTTGGCTCGAACACAGTAGATACCTCGAACAGGTTCTTAAGTCCCGGCGAAACCCCTTCTTATTTCATATTATCTAACAGTTGATCACTCGAACGGAGATAGGTCGAACACTCGAACAGGATATGTGGTCCCTAGCTATCATTTCATTCATTGTTCACCATAGATAGGTCGAACAATACAATAATTCACACCTTTCATTGACCGCTCAAAATACTATTATTTGTTGACGAGTAAGTTTGGCGACGCATGTTATTCGCACTTCGTGATAATTACTTGCCAGTTGTACATGTACAGTGGAAACTCACTAATCCGAACACCCCTCGGACAAACTATAAAGTTCGGATTATAGGAGATTCCGGACTGGAGAGGATTCCTCCATAGAATGTCAGTAGGCAAGACATTCTTTCAGGAATTTGAATAAGTTCGCTAGAGGTTGTTTGCGTTATAGCGATGTAATATATAATGTCTGAATGCATTCTTTTATTCGACTTTGCAGAGTAATTTAAGATACAACATTTTACAAAATTTATTTAAACTTGAAAATCAATTTGTAGACAAAAATCATAATGTATAAGAGACCAACATATTTATGCTCCTTTCATCATGAAAGGATGATTTGCAAAATTCAAAATAGATGCTTTGTTAAATATTGGTTGATATTTGAATCTTCCATAAATTATCATTATAATTTGTTTAGAAAGGATGATTTGCAAAATTCAAAATAGATGCTTTGTTAAATATTGGTTGATATTTGAATCTTCCATAATTTGTTTAGAAAGGATGATTTGCAAAATGCAAAATAGATGCTTTGTTAAATATTGGTTGATATTTGAATCTTCCATAAATTATCATTATAATTTGTTTAGTCGTTATAGAAATTGTAGAACATTCGATTCTTCAGAATATGCACCGCTATAAACGCCTCTCGTTTAATTAAAACTGTTTGAAAGCATTGAATATAATGAACTTAAGATTTGGTCTACAGTTCATTCTTAAATAGATGTAGAAATTACAGCAAAATTACACTGTGACGAAAATGTATTAGATATTTTATTTCTTAGAATTTTTTTGATATTTTGATAATTTCACTGCATTAAGTGGATATATCAATCTCAAGCAAGTATTTCAATGAACCATTCAACATGTCAAATGATTTCAAACATAGTTGAAATTAAGTATGGGTGTTACGCGACGTTATACCGTCCATAAAACCTGACAAGCTATGCACATAGTACGATGTATTTTCAAAACACCATACCTGAAAACTATGCACCATAGCTTCTTTTCAAAAGATTTTTCGTAGAGGAAAATAATGATCTAGGGTAAACATTTTGAATTGTAATTTGTGTACCTAATGGGCCATTTTCTACGCTTTGACTGTCAGTAAGGACATATACGTGTATACCGTAGATGCCTCGAACAATAGATGACTCGAACTAATTACTAGGTCCGACGGAAGTTCGAGGTTTCGAAGTTTTACTGTATTATTAAATAAAAAGGTCGAATGTTCGAATATTCGTTCGGAAGGTTGGCAGAATATTCGAATACCACTGAAAATTACCATTCGTTGACATCCCTAGTAAAGAGCTAAAAAGTGACTCTCAACAAAACACACCATGACACTTTACAGCATTTAGGTATTTATTATTGCAGTATTTAGTAATTATTATTGCAGTATTTAGTAATTATTATTGCAGTATTTAGTAATTATTATTGCAGTATTTAGTTATTATTATTGCAGTATTAAGTAATTATTATTGCAGTATTTAGTAATTATTATTGCAGTATTTAGTTATTATTATTGCAGTATTTAGTTATTATTATTGCAGTATTTAGTAATTATTATTGCAGTATTTAGTTATTATTATTGCAGTATTTAGTAATTATTATTGCAGTATTTGGTAATTGTTATTGCAGCATTTAGTTATTATTATTGCAGTATTTAGTAATTATTATTGCAGTATTTAATAATTATTATTGCAGCATTTAGTTATTATTATTGCATTATTTAGTAATTATTATTGCAGCATTTAGTTATTATTTTTGCAGTATTTAGTTATTATTATTGCAGCATTTAGTTATTATTATTGCAGTATTTAGTAATTATTTTACTTACCTTTACAACAGCAAGTGTGAAGAAAAAATTCCAATGAACGCCGTATTCAGAAATGGGCACATGGTAACCAATGACTTTCAATAGAACATACCTAATTACCCCTATGAGAACCAATGGTGTTGAGTCTGTTGTTGCTTTTACTAGTACACTTCTGAAACTTTGAGGAAACAACACTGTAAAATAAAATCGACTTTCCACGAAATTCTAATGATAATTTCATATCACAGAGGGACAACATCACTCGGGAGACGAACAGTTTGACTGTTGTTTAGAGGTTGTTGCTCTAGAGAAGTTAAACTTATGTTACTTTTTTAATGTTGTTGAATCGATGTTGTTTCTCAAGAGATGGCCGCTTTGGGACGGTTAAACAGTTGTATCTGCTGGCAGTAACAAAGCAAAATAACATTTTTCTCAACGATTGTAGACACGTTAACGCATTTAATTAAATTGAAATTATTCATATGGATTAAATTTGACGTAAACAGTGCCTCGATTTAACGCAGTTCTAATTATCGAGGTTTACTGTATAACATAGAACACTTAATTTTATCATTAACGTACATCTATTGATCTATTGGACACCGGTGGTGATTTCTTCATGCAGAACAGTCGATGGTAACGGTACAAACTCATATTCATCGATTCAAATATCTTGTTACAATGTAGTGATGATTTTTTAAACAAAAAAGGAGTGGGTCAATATAAATGCTTTGACCAGTGTACATCACCAGTAACTAACCTATTAGTGTTGAATAGACCTCGTGCTTCGGGGGATACGATGGCGTTAGAGACCAGAAAGAATCCAAGCCCAGTGTCCATCAATGATGTGCCGTATACTCGTGACTTGTAAAAGTATTTTGGATATATAGGAAAATCTACAGCAAGTATTGAAAACGCTGTTATGATATTAACATACGATCTGAAGTTAGAAATTGCTGGTGCGATGTCCACTTTGGCATCTAGAAGTGGCGTAGTTGGCATGGCACTCTCCTGAGTTTGTTTCCGTAATCTGTTAACTAGGAGGAAAGATGCGCAACCCCAGGTGAGAATCAGAACATGGTGTGCCCTTGTATTCCATAACGTTACAACAAGCTCAGCCGGTAGTATAGTCAAACAAAAGTCGACCACTACAGTAATCCTGAAACAAAACGAAAGACTATTTTTATCAACAAAGATGAGACAACCCCGACGCTAAACATTCAATATGGGACGCCGCAAATGTCTAATGTCGGGTTATTTCATATAAATACAGTAAAACCTCACTTAAAGACCACAATAAGAGCACTTCAATATCAAGAACATAATTTTCAACTCCATTTTCCCTATTTTTATTCAACTTCAATATTAAGACCATCTCAATAATATGACCGTACCTTCAGGAGTCCCAATGGTGGTTGGATCATTGAGGTTTTAATTTATTAGAGTTTAAACTTATAGAAACCTCACCAATGATGATTTTGTTTTGCCCATACGGTCCTTTCCTGCGCTCGCAGCCAATAATTATCCTTTCAAAACTTATATCTTATATCTACTTAAAAACATAACTTGATGAGCTGGTTTGATGTTTGTTAAATGATAAAGTTAAAATTCGTTAAATATAAAATAAACAGTTAGATACAGTAAAACCTCAGTAATACAACCACCATTGGGATCCTCTCTGGAAGCAGCCATCGAGAGTTATTCATACAATCGGACGTCGTTCATTCGAATTCATCGGGTCCGTAAATTTTATTACGAATAAAACATAGTTTCGAATAGCCTATTTCAAATTGACGTGCCGAAGAAGATATATCGAGACCTGTATTTTATTTCGAATGTTATCAAGTATTCGGATAGTGGGTCCTCGAATAAACGAGGCTCGACTGTATTTCATAGTGGATGAAAATAAATATATACTTAAATACTCAAAACTTCAAAAGATTTTACCAAAACGGAGCGTTGTTGAAAACGACTGATCCAGAATATAGTTCAGCCAGAACATTGCGTTGTAAGCCAGGACATACTGCGGTGACAATAACTAATGCTATGAATTCCGGTGAAGAACTCAACCGACCATCTTCCACGTCCATTTGGTTTCCTGGCATTGTTGTATCTGACTGACACCGACCTTTCGTTGATAAATCAATTTTTAGCTTTGGCAAGAGTGTATTACTATAATTGTATAAAGTATAAAATAAATATACATTCCAGATTTTGTCAGCGAATAATGCACTCGTTCTGCTCCGTTTAAAATCCTGCGTTTGCAAGCACTATGTCCGTAACTTTATTTAAATGTTACAATGTTACCCGATTTAAATAACTAAAAATAAATAGTTAATGATATTATCGTCCGGTAGTATTAGTCCGTGAATGAATGACTTCTTGGCGCATACATAAGAACGTATCAAATGACTGTCGCTTGTATACCTATTTTATGCTTTTACTTCGATATTTTTTTTATAATAAACCGAGAATAGACATTCTTAATTAAACTTTACAGTTTAAATCGTATGATTATTCAAACTGCTTCGATATTTCGGGGATTTCATATAACTAGATGTACTGCGTACAGTAAAACCTCACTTAAAGACATAATAAGACCACCTTAATATTAAGAACACAATTTTCAAGTCCATTTTCACCATTTTGCTATTTATTTAACCTCAATATTAAGACCACCTTAATATGAACACCAGTTTTCAAGGGTCCCAAATGTGGTCTTATTATCGAGGTTTTACTGTAAAAGGTATTTTGTGAATTATTCAATAAAACCTCATTCAACGACCACCTCAATAATAAGACCACCTCATTCAACGACCACCTCAATAATAAGACCACCTCATTCAACGACCACCTCAATAATAAGACCACCTCATTCAACGACCACCTCAATAATAAGACCACCTCATTCAACGACCACCTCAATAATAAGACCATCTCATTCAACGACCACCTCAATAATAAGACCATCTCATTCAACGACCACCTCAATAATGAGACCACCTCATTCAACGACCACCTCAATAATAAGACCACCTCATTCAACGACCACCTCAATAATAAGACCATCTCATTCAACGACCACCTCAATAATAAGACCATCTCATTCAACGACCACCTCAATAATAAGACCATCTCATTCAACGACCACCTCAATAATAAGACCACCTCATTCAACGACCACCTCAATAATGAGACCATCTCATTCAACGACCACCTCAATAATAAGACCATCTCATTCAAAGACCACCTCAATAATAAGACCATCTCATTCAACGACCACCTCAATAATAAGACCATCTCAACATTAAATCATTGAAGTTTCTAGTGATAAAATTATTAGGCAAAAATCACAAGCCTATTTACATCAATGATATAGTGCACCTACAGGTTAAATCACTAAATTCAACATGTTGAACAATACTCAGCACATTTAATAACTGTATGGGATTTCTAAGTTTTAATTAACTCTTTCACTAAATGACATTCATGACGATATTGGTGCATGTGTACGCAATATGTACGCTAACTTTTATGACAATCGAGTATTAAATAAGTGTGGTTGGTAAAAAAATGTGCGCTTTTAAATGTAATAAGTATATTATTTCAGTAAACACATACTGATGTTCGTACTACACTGTGTAAACGCTTCATGTCGAACATTTTCCGTAATCGATGACCATGGGGTGAATACGAACGACAACAATCATGAGAGGTGTCGAACTGTGGTTACATTGTGTCTACATGTCTGATGTCTGGCGTTAAAGAATATGAACACCGATATCACCTATTGGTCAATTCCTCTCAAAATGTCATCGACAAATATATTTAATGACGTAATCACATAAACAAGTCTCTGACGTCTATCAGTATACACGCGTTCAGCGAGTCCGTTCAATCTGGGATCTCTGACTCGGATTGTAATCAAGTGTACGGAATTTATTACATTTTGATTGATAAAGGACTGAGCTCACCGTGCAAAGATAACTATAATTGTTAAAAGTTCCTGTGTAAACTGAAAAATGTGTAGATAAGGTCTGAAACATGAATCATTTGAGATGGAATAAACTCACTTAATTGGATATGTACGTTTGAAGAATTTTGCTGAACATGCTTATTAAATCTGTCATATAAGTAACTTGCATGTTTACGGTAAATGTTACCATATTTATTTTTGTGTTTGCTGCAGTGTTCATGCGGGTTCTTATTTAATACATCAAAAGTGTTAATATTTTTCATCATTACTCGTTTTGTAAATGGTAAACAAGCAGCGTGTGGATTTCATTTAGGTTTTTCCGCTCATTTGCGTAGTATATGCATACTGTCGGGTGAAACACAATAACGGGGACAGCTACAGCCAACTTAAGTACAGAAGGAATCCAGTTTTTTGTTGTTTTTTAATATTTGACATTGAATCCTTTAGCCTCACTCAAATAACTTACCGAGTTCATTTTAAATACCATTTACGTAAGAAATATATTTTCTTCTGTGATTTATATATTGATTATATTCCCATGAATAATAGGTCAATTCTTGATGATTTGGATGGGCTACATGTATAAAGTCTTTCATTTTAAGAGTTGTGCTGTTCTTACACTAATCCTTTTTTTCACTAATCAAGAATGGGGGTATAATTTTGCAGAATGTAAAAGTTATAACTTTTTTCCTGTGATTTTTTTGGTTGGTATTTTGTTAATTAATTGTATTGGAATTATAGTTTTGCAAAACACTTGGTATAGTTCATTAAAAACATAAATTTCCAGAGGTTAATTTTACAAGTAGTGTCCGTAACCAGCACTTACCTAACCCCATACAAAGTAGAATAAAAAACATTTCTCATTGTTTTTTCCACTAACTGAATGAGTTTTACAAATTTCAAGCATTACTTATTCAGGATCACAATTTTTTTTTCTATTGTGTTGACCTTTATTTTTTACCTCAAGTGCAACCTTACTGTTCCCTTTATTGTGTTTTACCCGTGTGCAATATGATATTTACTGTTATTGTATCGTAGACACATACACGGATATGTGATAACTCGTCTGAACAGATGGTCGCTTTTATTTGAAAATAAAACAATGATATTGCAAATATTTGATCCTTACATGCAGGTCATATGATGCATGATTTTGTCACTAATCACTAAGGCATATCATGTTCCTGAAAGAAAAAATTGAATTTGAAACATAACTACCTTTTTGTTATTCAGGTAATTAATACGAATGCCTTAACTTTAATAAAAACGACATTATTTAGCTGTATGCGCTTTAAATTAGTCATGTACTGGAGATTAACATTTTTCCTTTTGTAATGTTACACCACTTCAAACATAAACATGCATGTATATATATTTTGCGCATTAAACTACAACGAAATGTATAGACAGTAGTAAATGTATGTCATTGTAAATCACAATTCGCAATTCGAAAATTGCATTCCTTTAATTTGTCATGATATTTTGTTTGATCATCATAATAAGTATTAAATGTTTGTTTGTTTTTATTTGTTGCACTTGTTTATTGGATCAAAGGCAATTGTGTTCTATTGTTGTAACTTTTAATTATGTGTAAACTGTCAATTGTACGGTGTTTAAGGTGATATATGCCCGCTAAATGTCTTGAAATGGTACTGTTATTATATATATAGGTGAATGAATCTGTTTATTCTTACAATTGTCTAAAATTGGATAAGTCCTTAAGACTTATATGAATGTATATCAGTAGGTCCTTCTTAAAATGCCTTTATCAATTAATATATGTTTTTCATATAGTAATATAGTACCTAAGATTGCAGATGCCATAATAATTATTAAGATATATATTATCTTTTATCACCGATTGTGATAGAGTAATACAGGTTGAAACAAATAAATATATATAATGTGTCTTAAAACATAATGGTTTCCGAACTTTGTTTAGGTTTAACCAATAACTAAACTCAATCATATTTATTGAATAAAACATTCGTAGGCCTACATGTGTATAGCATACAATACAAAATAATATATAATGTAGAGAAGATTTAGGAGTGCTACTATTGATATTCATTTTTCAGAAATAAGGAGTAGTTAAATACAATTATTAAAATCGACCAAATATCATTAATATAAACAGCTTTTTAATATAACAAATGTTCAATGATCGACTATACCAATAAAGACAATGTAATTGTTATGTTTGTTGACTGTGTTACGTAACTACTCTGGGACAAGTATGATGAACGGGACATTGTATGCGAGGATTTCCTGCGTGAAATCGGCGAGATATACGGTTAAGTGTATGTGCAAGTAATTGTAACAGTGTGAATAAATTGTGTGCCAGTGTGAAATAAAAAGTGTTTGAATAGTTTGAATTGGTAAAGCAGTCTCGGCAAATTCCTGATACTGCTTTACCAATAATACGTATTACCATTTCCTTACATGTATAGTGTCAACTTTTCGTTTCGTTTGAACTAAACATACTCCGTGAGGTCAAATGTTAACATAATGTGAGACTAGTTACGTGCAAGAGACTTGATGTTTTATTCTATTCTCTTGGCTATGTATTCGTTCTTTTTTCCTTTCTATATGCTATATATAGTATTCACTTTTCTTCCTTTATGTATGTATATATTCATAAATAATTGTTAAACCATATATCTCCAGAAATGGAGGCAATAAAGTTATGTATATATAAATAAATAATTTTTGAGTGTAAGTGACAGCGTAATTAGACTTAATTATAATAACAAATCACATCATCAAGTAATTTCTATTTTTAGTAACAGTGACCTTGACCTTTGGTGGACCGAACCCAAAAGCAATCCCAAGCGAGCTCTCCACATGTTCTTACTATACACCTAATTTGATGCAAATATGACCAACGAAACTCAAGTAATTCGCCGGAAACCAAATTTCTATTTTTAGTAACAGTGACCTTGACCTTTGGTGGACCGAACCCAAAAGCAATCCCAAGCGAGCTCTCGACATGTTCTTGCTATACACCAAGTTTGATGTCAATATGATCAACGAAACTCAAGTAATTCGCCGGAAACCAAATTTCTATTTTTAGTAACAGTGACCTTGACCTTTGGTGGACCGAACCCAAAAGCAATCCCAAGCGAGCTCTCGACATGTTCTTGCTATACACCAAGTTTGATGTCAATATGATCAACGAAACTCAAGTAATTCGCCGGAAACCAAATTTCTATGTTTAGTAACAGTGACCTTTGGTGGACCGAACCCAAAAGCAATCCCAAGCGAGCTCTTCACATGTTCTTACTATACACCAAGTTTGATGTCAATATGATCAACGAAACTAAAGTTATTCGCCAGAAACCAAATTTCTATTTTTAGTAACGGTAACCTTGACCTTTGACGAACCGAACCCAAAATGGACCAGTAAAATCAACATGGACCAGTAAAATCAACATGGACCAGTAAAATCAACATGGACCAGTAAAATCAACATGGACCAGTAAAATCAACATGGACCAGTTATATATAAAATCAACACGCTGAATATCAAAATGATACGAAATAAGATAACCTTACTCTATAAGTTCAATGTTCGTTTTATTTGGGTTGTGACTTTAAGGGGGGGGGGGGCAAAATAAGGTAAATAGTTCATGTTTATTTGTATAATACAGTATGTTTGCAGGAAGAATGCAACATTTTCACATGAAACAACACCTCCATCAGTGAGTCTTATATCATTTTTAACATGAATTGTTTCGTTTTGTTTTTAATATTTTACCTTTTAACGATCAAAGTTACATTCTTGCATTCTTTCTCAGATGATTAAACTGTTCCTGCTGATGTTAGTTGTACAAATGAGTGAATCAGGTACATTTTCGCCCACAACAACAACAACAACAGCAGCACCACCTCCATCAGGTATTGTAAAATAATCCATTGCGAAATTGATAAGGTCGTGATTCAATGATATTCTTCCGCAATTTAATAATGGTATAGAGATCGATGTTATGAAATTACCTATAGCGTCATTTCGCATTTATACACTACATTGTAATTAAATGGACTGATTTTGTCACAAAAATGAAGATTCTATTTTGTGAATAGCCATAAAGTCTTCAGCTCAACCACATTATTAAGTAGCCAATGAAAATTTATAAAGGTGATCACGTGACAGAAATAACAAAATAGGTTATCCAGTGTGCTGTCGTTTTCTTCGATACAACTTTGTCGGTTGACCAGGGGTGGAACTAAGCAAGCCGCATTATTTTGTAAGCACCCATTAAAAAAGAAAAGTTTCCTCGGCAGTAGCACAAATGACGCCAAAAAAACACGTGGTTTAGACACACTGTTAATGTAGAATTAAAGTCATGTTTTGAGGAACACGAAAAATCGGTAGAGAAATTAAGTTTAACGCGCTACAGTGGAATAAATGGTGCTGCATTCAGACCACAGGTTTACAAAATAAAAAAATCAAAGCGTCATATCGAAGTCTTAATACGAAGGAGAGTTTCAATGTAAATAAAAGTATTTTGATAAACTTGGTTAAATCGACAATCCTCGAAAAATGTCTATCAACAAGCCGTATTCTTCTCTTTCTTCTCGCTTTGTAATACGATGTATACATGTCAGGTTTTTGTTAATATTTTACTAATTGATTTTATTACAGGGCTAGACGATACGACCAAGGTAGTGCTGATAATGCTCTTTATAACACTTGTCGCACTGACTGCTGTTCCAGAGGGCATTCTAGGAAAATGACATTTGAACATCATGCGCATATGTGTATCAATGGATCGAAAAGCCAGTATTGTATTTACACGTGGCGCGTCTTTATTCTCGTTTTGACTTTCTCAGAATGAATTGCAAATACATTGTCTGTATAAATAATCTTTTGTATTATAATTGTCACAAATGGTCATTTCTAACATTGAGAAATTTCACAGAATATGAGTATATACACGCAGTACATATGTATTACGCACACTCAACACATGTTCTAATGGAACATATTTGGCAAATTTCTCAAAAACAGCGAAAGTGAGATAAAGTTGTTACAAGGAACGCCACATACACAAGACTATGCCTCCCAACACAGATTGCCTGGAAAACAACAGTCTACAAAACATTAGGCGCATAGGAGATGGAAGGGAAAACATGTATGGGAATAGGGGTGCAAGGAAATGTCTGGCGGACCATACACATAACTAAGGACAAATTAAGGGGACAACAAGGGGACAGCTTTAAAGGATGGAACACACCACGGAACGAGTCAAGATGAATACCACAAAGTAAAATAACCGCACATGGCGAAACTTAACATACATCTAAAAACGAGAGAATAAGTTGCTACATACACAATATAAACATAAATAATAAACACACAGCGACTTTCAGTCTTGGAACTGTCAGTAAAAATACTGGGAGTTTAAATCGATTTAACAGCCAGCTTACCTCACACTTAACCGCTATATGGTACCTTAACGTAGTTTACCTCACACTTAACCGCAATATGGTACCTTGAAGTAGGACTACGTATTTGAAACATAGCAAACATTTGATAAGAAATATTCAAACGACCGCTGATCATTTATTTTTTGTTACTTAACAATTTTGCTGGTTTGTACTTATGTTTAAATGTTACCATTTTATATTGATATCGCATTTAGCTTTATTTTAAATTTCGAACGATACACGGACTGTCATTCTATTTACTGTATGAATTATATCAACACAAACAATGAATATGAGCCCGAGGTCAATGTGTACAATGTAATACAGTCGGACCTCATTTATTCGACAACCTTCTATCCGAATACAATTAATGCACTTGTTTGCCATAACCACCTGACCACAGGGCCCCCTTACCAATCTGTTCTTCATCAAGCGATCAACAGCTTTCCCAAATGAATCAGAGGTTGACGATACAGTTAATATCTTTGGATGTATGAAGATAACGTTGTCATTGAAAGTGACCCAGAGAATATATGCCTCACTCTGTGTTCATGGCTACCGTCTCCAGTTTGCAGGCCGTCAAGGAAACCAGTAAGTCAACAAAATATAGGGAAATTATAGGAAATTTTGCATAAAAAATATAGGAGTTCAGGCGAAACTTTTTTTTGGGAAATTCATCGACAGAACGTATTCATTTGAAGGAAAACATGTAATGTTAACTTACTAGTTCAGCTTCTCATCACTGATATATAAATTTACTTTACCAAAACAGTCCATCAACATCCAAAAAGCAGCCGTAGCACCCATGTGATCATCTAAATGACACCTGTTAAGATTTAAAGTTGAACATCCATCACCTCAAAGGTGTCCTTTAAGAAGACTCACGAGAGTACAGCAATCTTCTGCATGATGGTTTGAAGGATAAAGGACAGCTTTAAACCGTAAATAAATACTATCTAAAGGCATCATCAAATCAAAACAAGCTTTTGAAGAGCTATCGACATTTCTCAAGAAAATATAGGAAACATAGAGAAAAGATAGGAGGTTTTTGATAATAAAGGACATCTCTTAAGGACAAGGAATATAGGAATTGTGTGGCTAACTTTTCTCGCTTACTTCCTCTACCTCTAAAAAACGCACCTCTGACAAGTGTGTGCAACCATCTAAGCTAAGCTAGTCGATACAGTTAATGCAATGTTAACATTGAAAGATAAAAAGAAAAGTCAAGTCAACACCTTTTATTCACATATTTAATTAAGTGTACAGAATAAACAGTAACAAAAACAAAATAATACACCTGGAATAATGTTCCCCGAGATTCCCGTAAGTTTGGCACTATGCCAACTGCAATTGCAACTTCAGTATATATTTGTCAATTCAATATCACATGAAAAAGTGGGAAAATGCACTTTCATAATGGTAGTATGAACAATATTTACAATGTTAATGTCCGTAACGTTCCAGACCACATGCACACACACATTGCTATACAGTATCAATATCGATACATGTAGTTCTCACATCTACAATATTTACCTCCCTTGTTCTTAATCATCAACCATTTTGATAGGCAAAACTGATAAGCCCTTATAGGAGTAATTTCTATATATGTGATAATTGAGAAAACACCTAAAGAATGTGCATGTGACAACCATTTTTTCTTCAACTTACTGAGCAAAATGCCCACATGAGCATAATGAATAAGTTATTTTTATATTTGATTAGTTTATCATCGTTTACATTATATTTCCATAAACTTTAAGAAAATTTGCTTACATCAATATAGCCAACAATTCAGAACAAGGGAGGTAACCATTGTAAATGTGGTAACTATCTATTGATTGCGGTCTTATTAACAAGACATTTACTTTACACCCAAATTTCCAAGGAACAATGTAATGTGATTTCAGAGTAAAAATATTGAATACATGTACATAATCATGAATCATAAATGACACGAGATGCTACTGGTACGCAATGAATGTCCCCGATATGAAGGGCCATTGCTGGGACATATGAAGTACAGTTCTGACAAGTCATCAGGGCCCAAGATTACAACGGATACTTCACCCCTATTAGTCTGATTTTTTGAGTGTGGAAATTGTATGAAAATGTCAAATGAGCGCTGAATAGTTTGTTGGGTTCATTTCCTTTGAGATTTGAGTGTGATGATGAGATATAGGAGTACGTATTAGGTTTGAGTGCCACACTCCACACTCAGATTTAAATATTTACTCCCACATCTGTAAGAAAATGAGGCAAAAAAGAGTATTCAGCACGTATTCAACATTGTTATACATTTTCACACTATATATGAGTCATTATCAGATGTTATACATTTTCACACTATATATGAGTCATTATCAGATGTTATACATTTTCACACTATATATGAGTCATTATCAGATGTTATACATTTTCACACTATATATGAGTCATTATCAGACTCTTATGAGTAAATAATGTGAGTGCCGAGTGTAAGTATCCGTTATAATCTCAGCCCCCGATCTTAACATTTGTGTAAAGTTTCAATATAATACATTGGATCATTCAGAAGCAATAAGCTGACACACACACACACAAACAGACAAACCAACTAATGCACATATACACACAACAAGTGCAATTTCAATATGCCTCGGAGTGGCTAACAAATACATGAAACATAAATGAAAATACAATGTAGCTACCAGAAACATTACTGAATATATAAGTTACATGGAATAAACTACAATCGGACCTCGTTCATTTCAATTTTATGCTACACAATTTTTTCTACCATAATACATGGCTTGGAATAGCCCATTTGAATTTGATGTGCCTTACAAGATACACAGTGACTGATGTCTATTTCAGATGATTTCGTGTATTCAGATTGTAGGTAGTCGAATAAACGAGGTCAGATTGTACTGACAAGAAATTCGTATAATCTCATTTGCAATAATACTGATATAGGTAGACTTAGAAATCTATACATCACAACACCATAGCACCATATTTTGTCGCAATAGCACCAGAGATAATAAATAACTATAAAGCCGATTTAATCTATTAAAATTCCTACATAATGTCCAGTCCAATGGACAGCAAACCAATATACTGTAGAATAAGAGATGTTTGCGAGGGATGAATTTTAGCTATTTTCATTAAATCATTATATTTATGATGGCCCTAAAACGCACACCCAGGCACCTGAAATGCCCTCGGGCAGTCATGTTTTTTAACAATCTAGGTAGAGGGTTACCTAAAAAATATTTATGTGAAATTATTACAAAATCGGGCCAGTAGTTTTCGACAAGAATAATTTTTTAGTTTCCATTTAATACAAATAGGAATAGTGGCTCTGCTCCCTGGCAGCCACGCTTTTTGACTGATCCAAATGATTTGAACAATCTTGGTAGAATATCACTTAACAAACATTCAGGTGAAAGTATATTGAAATTTGAAGTAGCTTTTGACAAGAAGAGTGTTTCAACTCTATTACCACTGACATCTAAACCATGGATTCGAAACAGGCTGTTATATGAATTCTCGTGAGAGGTGAGATTTTCTTCCGAGATCAAACAATCAGAACACCTGGTACAATTCTACGACAAGGATATCGGTGGAACCGATGGATGCTCCCGGAAGTATGGTTATAACTTCGAACAAGACTCTAATTGGAAAATCTCACTTTGTTGATGGTTACAATCTGAATGTTATATGCAGCACTGGAAATGTCCTGGATCTCCCAAGAAAATGGGTGTACAAAAATGTACAATGAAATTGAGATAGTGAACAATTTAATTACATGCTGGGCTAGGATAATCCTGCTGAAACACTGAAAAAAGGAATCTTGCTACAGATATAAGAAGCCTTTATTCACAATTAATTCAAGTGTCAGAAAGCCAAGCGTGAGCAAAGGATTGTGGGTAAATGATGTCCTCTTATCAGCCTGTTTCGACTGCATGGTTTATATGTCCCTGATAATACATGTAGGAAAAGTGGCTCCATCCCCTGGCGGCCAAATTTTTTTGGACAAAATCCAAACAAATTGAACAATCTTGCCAGTTATATCAACACTGAGTCAATACTTTTTGACAATTTTTTTTGGAAGTTTCACTATACATATATACAGTAAAACCTCACATAAAGACTACCTCAATAATATGACCACCTCAAAATTAAGACCACAATATTCAAGTCCATTTGCAGTCTTGCTCTTTATTCAACCTCAATATGAGACCACCTCAATAATGAGACAAATTTTCAAGGGTTTCAAAGGTGATCTTTTTATTGAGGTTTGACAGGATATAGGGAAAATGGCTCCGCCCCCGTGGGACAAAATCCAAACAAATTGAACAATCTTGCCAGTTATATCAACATTGAGTCAATACTTTTTGACAATTTTTTTTGGAAGTTTCACTATACATATATACAGTAAAACCTCACATAAAGACTACCTCAATAATATGACCACCTCAAAATTAAGACCACAATATTCAAGTCCATTTGCAGTCTTGCTCTTTATTCAACCTCAATATGAGACCACCTCAATAATGAGACAAATTTTCAAGGGTTTCAAAGGTGATCTTTTTATTGAGGTTTGACAGGATATAGGGAAAATGGCTCCGCCCCCCCCCCCCCCCCCCCCCCGTTGCGGCCATCTTTTTTTACTAAAAACCCAACAATGTATGTTTTTAACACCATCTGAATCCCCAAGGATATAGATCCACTTTGGTACAGCAAATCTCTACAAGATTTGTGATTGATCATTATATGTACAATTTTTCTTAGCATTATTTCCATATGTAGATTTCACTGCATAAAGTTCGTATATCACCAATTCTGATAAGGAGCAGTTTTTGCATGGAACACCTTGAACGACCCTTCTTCTTGGTTGGATAATTCTGCCCAGAAAAATGCCTTGATTCCACGGAAACCATCCGTTCTGATTCTAGAAGCCAGTGTTTTGTAACCTGAAATTATTAAAGACACATGGGTCTGAGATTATAAATCTCCAATCTGAAATCTCAAGCCTCCGACTGGTTGGTTCTAAGGTATATATTTTAAATCTGACAAAATTGCAATAATGCATTCTGAGACTGGTCCCCAAACTCAGTTTGATTATCAAGGTCCACATTTGGTATTTTAAATCATCTTCAATGATTACAGGAAAAAAAGACAATGATACTTTTATGCTAGAGTAATAATAAATCTAAAGGGACATGATCTGGATTACACTAAAGATCTAAATTGAGATCTGTTAACAATTTCAAATGTTCAAGATTGTCGTTTGGTTTTCTAGAACATTCAGCCAATCAAATGCTCAGAAATGTCAATGAGAATTTGACATGCAGGCATAAATGACAATACAAAAGCCACCATACCTTTCCTGAATTGAGGCATATACATTTCTCTCCCAATTTGAGGCCTGAATACAACCTTACCTTTTTCCGTGGAATATATAAAACCTTCACAAGTTCTATCAGCATTATATACCATCATATCACCTCCCAACTGATCACCATATCCACCTGAAGATGATGTTAATATAAAATGTATATACAGGCATAAAAATAATGTTTTCAGAGGCACTCACACTGCAGGGCAAGTTACCTTGTAAAATCAACTCGCCTTGCTACAAAATCTGGCTCCGGGCACATAAATCAATGAATCCGATAAACAGTGTCAGCAAATATCTAATTGTCGGATCTGGAAATTTAGTCGCAAAAAGAAGTGGCCAATGGATTTTTTAGGCCAGAACATAGCAATATAGATCATCCAAGTTTTATGCACAAAAATCTAATTTTAACCTTTTCAGTTATATACAAAATGCACATTCTTTCTGATTATACCGATATTTTGACGCCACTTTGAACTTAATATTCAAAACAGGGCACTCCTTCGTCCAATTTTAGGGCCGTTTTGGGGTATCATTCCCTTACTTGTACTTTTCCCCCTGGTTTTGTTGAAATTTCCCCTCACAAGAAAAAGAGATCATTTGTGTAAGATCACTAGGGGTTGATTCACATTTTTTGTTAATATATTAAGACATTTGTTAAAAAATGCTGTATATTTGTCATAATTGATAAAAATCAGAATAAAAGTCACATAAAAATTGGTTCCTGAGAATAATTTCTGATTTTCATACCTAGAGGAAGTTGAACTTTTACAATAAATCTTTTATTTCTCAGAAATTCCATTCTTTCAGCTGCTTCTTCTGCCTTTCTGTTAAATACTTTCACATTTTTCTTCTGTGACCCCATCACGTGGTAGAAACTTGTCATAACATTATCATTAGGATTGTTCCTTACTGAAGGACGAGCCAGGACATATCCTGTAAAATATTGAAATACAGTAAAACCTCAATAAAAGACCACCAAATAATAGACTACCTAAAATTAAGAACACAATTTTCAAGCCCATTTTCACTGTTTTGCTCTTTAATCAACCAAAATATTAAGACCACCTCAATATTAAGACCAGTATTCAAAGGTCCCAAGGGTGGTCTTATTATTGATAGAATACTGTACACACATTGTTGCTAATTTGGAACTAGCACAAAACTAAATAGCACCAACAATACAGTTGGACCTCGTTCACTGAATTCATTGAGTCTGAAATTTTATTTGAATAATACATGGTTGCGATTAGCCAATGTCATTTCGACATGCATAAGAAGATACATTGTTACTTGGTATTTTCTTTCGATGATACCGAGTATTCAGATGGAAGGTTGTCAAATAAATGAAGTCCCACTTTAATACATTTTTTCTCCTCAAGAAACACTTGCTAGTTTGAATATGAATACCGAGTGAAATCTGTATTTGAAAAATTTAAACTAACACTTCCCAATGATAAAATTTGACAAGTGTGAACATTATAAAATCATTTTAACAGACTCCAATTTAGCGCTGCTGTACGATTTCCAACCTCTTCTTTAAGTGACTTCATTTCAAGAAAACTGACAGTGACCAATATTTGCCCCATGTGGCAATATGAAAACAAAGTGATCATATGGAATAAAATTGGTTCCTGCTTGCAAAAAGTGCCGTCACATGTTGCGTTTTCTTTAAAAGACATCACTAACAGAAGAGGTTGTAAATCCCATAGCAGTGCTCAATTGTTGATAGTCTCTACCATTATTATTTAACATAAAATAGCAGGATTTAACCTTCACAGTTATTTTTATGGCCTCCTTGTTTCCAGTGAGTAATTTGACATTCTCTGCTACAATACATTGTCACATGACATTGCGCACATCTCTTCAATATCCCTTCTTTGGGAGGTTTCTTGCACTGACAACATACAGCACCTAGAGTGAATTGAGAAAAGGAATAAACACTTGTACCCATTATAGAGTTATCTCCCTTTATCCATTATAGAGTTATCTCCCTTTATTTAATAAAGAGTTCTCTCCCTTTATCCCATCTAGTATATGTATATAAAGTGAATACTAAAGTATCGCTAATTGTAAGATTTAGGTTGCTATGAATACCAGATTTACCTGATATTGATTATATACATCAAAGGTATGCAAAATCTTCAAGAAAAGGTGGCTGTTTTCGCAAAAAACAGACAAAGACATATACAGGAAGTTAGGCCCTCCAAAATCCATTGTCCTAAAATTGTGACACAGAAATAGTCTAGCAGATTCAGGTATTGCCTGGACGCAGCTTTTCTGTGCCAATAACGCAATTTTTGTATGAAGAACTCGCAATAATAACTGACAGTGTGTCCCGAGAACCCGTTAAAATGATCACACTATTCTTATTTTATTTATATATTTGGCGCTTATTCCTGTTTGTTTCCGAAATAAATTTTCCCATATCATTTCAGCCCTTGCATTATTGACATCTCGTAACATTTAATGAGTCCAGCGATTAATCTTATCTTATACCTAATCTAATACCTGACGTTTCTTTTTTCTGGTCCATTTCACTGATCGAGTCATGAAGAAGACTGCGTATACCCTTATTCTTGGCAAGTTCAAATGCAGTGGTACCCTCGCTATCTTCAGTACGGGGATCTGCTCCATGAGATAACAACAGCTTTACACAATCTGAAGAAATAAAACGAGCAAATAAATCAATGGGTAAAGTTTTATGTTCAAACTGCAAGTCGTTTATGTAAGCCACAAAGCAAGGGTGTGGAATTATCAAAATGTTCAACCTGTCCACATGCAAGTAAACCTGAAAATCTTGGTTGTCCTAATCCAACAATCACTTGTCCAAATAAACAGGTGTAGCATAATTTATGACATCAAGAATGTGTATCAAAAGCAGATAGTTATACCAACTATATAAACATGCATCAAATGTGAACTTACCATTATATTTCATGATTAAGATAATACATATACATATTGTATTCACCCTTAACTAAATATTGCATGAATATTTATTATTCATAAGTATGCTGTTTACATTTATTTTATTTTTGAAAGTTTCGATTGTGCAAAATTTCAACTAGTTATAATGAAAAATACACTTGACCTGGGACCTAAGACACCATGTCAGACAAGTCAGGCATACAAATTGTACACCCCAGCATAAAGCCTTATCAATAGATAGTTCCCACATTTACAATATTTACCTTCCCTGTTCTGAATAGTCGGCGATGTTAATTTCCTTAAAGTTTATAGGGAATATAATGTAAACGATGACAAACTAATCAAATATAAAAATAACTTAATCATTGTGCGCAGATGGCTCAGAAAGTTAAAGAAAAAGTGCAAATTCTCTTAGTATTTTCTCAATTATCACATAGTTGGGAATCACTCCTATACATGCTTATCAGTTTCGCCAATCAACATGGCTGATGATTAAGAACAAGGGAGGTAAATATTGTAGATGTGGGAACTATCTACAACATGGCTGATGATTAAGAACAAGGGAGGTAAATATTGTAGATGTGGGAACTATCTACAACGTGGCTGATGATTAAAAACAAGGGAGGTAAATATTGTAGATGTGAGAACTATCTACAACATGGCTGATGATTAAGAACAAGGGAGGTAATATTGTAGATGTGGGAACTATCTACAACGTGGCTGATGATTAAGAACAAGGGAGGTAAATATTGTAGATGTGGGAACTATCTACAACATGGCTGATGATTAAGAACAAGGGAGGTAAATATTGTAGATGTGGGAACTATCTATATCTGTTTACCATAATTCCCCTGTAAGGCAGCTCCATGTAAAGCCGTAGCGCCAGTCTTAGTTATAGCGCTAACATTTGCGCGACCATCCTGCATGAGATGAGAAGCTATGTCCGTGTTTGGATATCTACCTAAAATTATGCAGAAAAATTTAACCAACTAGCATGAATTAGAACATTATAAATAGAACTTTAATCATTCTGGATTGGTCAGGCTCTTGCCAGTCACATGTTTTCCTGAAAACAGTTGGTGTCATTTTTGCAAGATTTCATTATAATTTTTGACTTTAATACTTCCACTAGCTCTTCAAGGGGAATGTAACAAACTGTTTCTTTTTCGGTGCAGCAGTACTAACATGTCTTTGCTATTTGCATATCAGTGTTGCGTAAACCTATCAAAACTTACGTTAACCGCTAAACCAACATCTTTTCAACCGAACAACGTTTGTAACCTTGACGCAGATTGGTTAACCTTTCGATAAAGGGTATGTTACCTTACCGCAATCCACTGAATTTCAATAAAATTACTGAAATCCGTTTTGGATCTGGAATGACCAACAATCGTAACATCTCGGCAATTTTATATGTTGCACAACACATCATAACCTTCAAATTGCGCTGACCATCCTTTTTAAGATATTTCTTGTTCTGTTTGTTACAGGCTTTACACCGTTGCTCAACAGTATTTCAGTGATACACGTATACAGCAGTCAGTTAACGTAACCGGTGCTCTTTGGTGACAAACCAGTACATCACTGATCCTCCATACGCAACTGACAACTTATCCACATCAATTAGTGTACAGAGGTGGATGACAAACGACTTTGGATGCATTATCTTCAGCCAAATTGTCAATGAGGAACATACATCTTGCCCTGGTTTCAAACCCATAACCTCTAGGTTAGCTGTCCAGCGCTCTACTGAGCAATTCGAGCCATGAATTTTCATATATATACCACAAACTTTATTATTTTTGTCATAGTCTCATAAACAGCCAGGGTCATGTATGGACTATTCCAGCTAAAACGGTAGATGAAGATCCCTGCTGCCCCTTCTAGCATTGCTTCGAGCATTGGCCAGCACCTGGATAGAACCAACTTCCGCAAGACAGTTCATCTGTTGGATAGCATCCTCACAAACAAATTCTACATCCCAGACGGGATAAGAACCTTAGTGGTAGGGGGCAAGTGATTTGAAGCTTTTGAAAAAGAAAGCACTACCTGTAAATAATTCATCTACTAATTTATCTTCACAACAACACAACACAACAAAAAATCCATCCATGCCATAGGCCAATAACTTCTTTTTGAGCAGGTATGTATAGCTTGTAAAAAATAACTCAATCATCTTGACCTCTATTAGCATAATTTCACAGTTGACTACTTGTCTACATCTTTCTTCGGCTTTATACATTTTAAATAGTACGGATATCCTTGTGGCATACTATGACAACATAATGTAAATATTTCATCGGATGATGTATAGACACCGATTATGCACAATTCACTCAAAGACATTGCTATATTTAGCATAAGGGCCGTATAATATATGCATACATAGAGGTCAGGATCAGGTTAGTATAACAAGCTATACAGGTAGGGAGACAGCAACCAAACTGTTGTTCAATTCTGACCCTAACTCGTATAAAACCTACTGACCTGTGGCCAAAAACAATGGTGTAAAACCCAAAACATCTTTAGCATCAACTAAAGCTCCATACTTTAACAGCAAGATCACACATGGAAGCTGAAATGTATAAAATAAGGCAAAATAAAAACATGTATGTTTCAGGAGCTCCCACTGACCATATTTTTCCATAATATTTAAAAAAAATAATCTTAACAAAAATTGTTATTGCAATAAATATCACATGATCATGCTTTGGAGGCAAATAAACTCAAACTAGTAGTTTTTCCAAGTATTATAACTACTCAACATTAATGGGTATAAATTTTGATATCGGTGCATATAATAAACACATCATAAAAACTTTTTTGCCTCAATCATTCCATATAATTCAAAATTCAGATTTGTGGTTTAGAGGTTAAGAACATCTACAAAATATTCACAGGAAGTTTGCTCAAAAGCAGAGATGTATGACAAAACAAAGAAATATAACTCTCAGTAGAGCTCTGGAAATTGTCTTTTAGTACAGTTGTCCTGAACATGTTAATTTTGACTTGTCAAACATGGCAATGAGTTTGTCTGGGACGTCAGGGCTAGTGGATTTTCTAGAGCCCTGCCTCTGTACTGGAGATAGCATTTTCACTAGTATAAAGTATGCATAACTACAGTTTGGCCTCGTTCATTCAAATTCATCGGATCCGAAATTTTAGTTAAAATAATACATGGTTTTGAATAGCCTATTTCAATTCTATCTGCCTAAGAAGATACATTGGGGCCCGATATTTATTTCACATGATACAAAGTATTCGGATAGAAGGTTGTCATATTAACAAGGTCAGAATGTATCATATTATCTTTGTCAATTAACCTGCCATGTAACCTGAACCAAAAATATGTTTTGTTTGGCCTAATTATAGTTCTTATATTTTCAGACACGTTTAACTGTATGGAGAATGAATCTATTGGTTACCGATGAACACGCCACTGCACAATGAAGAGCTGACATCCCAGCCGAGTCTCTGTCGTGTATGCATTTGGAATTGGTTTTGGACAATTCCTGCAAGAAAGATGAAATATTCTCCAATACACAGATCTGTTAATAGTTTCTACACTGAATAAATGTAAATATCAGAAGTTTAGCGAGTGAAACAAAGTATTTTTTTAAAGAATAAGCTATTTTTTAAAATGTCCGTCTGACACGATTTCTTGTTTGATTTTCTAAAACAATATACCATTGGAAATGTTACGGACTAAATTTTCCAAAAACATACAATCTAATATATGTTATGAAACCACAAACATTGAATCAGTTGTTAAACCTGACCACATATTGGGAATTTTCCATACAAGTTACATGAAGAGAAAAACAGTCAGTAATATTTTCTCGCTAAAAATGGGGGGAATGTAGGTCCTATTGGAACTGAAAATGTATATCGAACTTTTAGCACAAAATTGTTGTAATTGTTTCATGAAGACGCAGTATAATTAATAAAAGTTGAACTTGTAAATAGAAGTCAATAGCTATATACAGTTAACAGAAAAATCACATACCTGTAGATAATCTTTCAATTCTGCATACTCTTTTCTCTCATGTGCTCGACAAACAAGGAGGGATAACTCTGTCTCTGGATTATGTTGATACTTTTCTAACTCTTCTTTTGACATCTTGTCAATTTTCTTCACGCTGTCTTTACTATCCCCCATTGTAACAAATCCGACTGCTAACTCCTAAATAGATAAATCAGCATCTCATTTTTAACATATATTTAAGATCGGGTATTTCATTTCTCAATGAATGATGGAAACAATATATCAATATTTCACTGATATTTTTCAGTTGGTTGATACATATTTTAACTGTTTTGGGTGAATAATGTAATATAATAGATGAATGTTTGTTAAGAAGTTATGTTTCGTTAATTGTTGCAGGTATTGGGTCATTTTCATGGTAAGATTTAGGTCTTTGGTCAGAACTGGAACACACTATAAAAAAAGTTCATATACGGTCCCTGGCAGAATCTCAGATACAGAAGTTGTGAACAATACTTTCAAAGAAAAAGATGGCATATGTCACTGACATATTAACCATGGTTTATGCCTGTGCATATGTGTATTTAAATCTGAGATAGATGTGGACATGGTTGATGGAGCCATATTAATAGATGCATGATTTTCCCTAGGATTTTTCAAATAGGGTTTTTGATAAATTGGGGGTCCTTTGTAAATTTGTAGGGTCCCAGATATGCAGTTTATACTTGACACAAATTTATTTTAGGGGTCCGAGGGATGTACAGTAAGTTGAAAATGGGAGTCCCTAGAATGAAAAGGGAGACAGGGACTTAAGATTTCTGAGTCAGCGAAATCCCTGAGATGACCAACCACTTCCAATTTCCATGTGACTGAAAGTGAAATAACATCCTTGTTTAATACAAAAATAAAAATAACTCAAGCAATTAACATTCAAAATTAAGTGCAGAAATGATGGTCGAAATAACCTAGTTAAAAATTACCGGAATGGATAAGTCAGCCAAAATGTGGATGAGTTTTTTAAAATCAAGGGACGAATTGACAAGGGGGCGAAACATTTCAGTAACGAAGCTGCAATTGCCTTAAAAAGTATAATACTGAACATTAAAATTACACTTCCAAGCGTCACTCGAACTGCTTCAGTGTTTGCATAATCATATGAAAACATGCTTACGTTAATTACATCAACCAATAACTGTCCTTTCCTGTTCAGTCGTTGACAACAAGATTTTCCGCGAAACAGCAAAATTCTTACAGCGCTTATCTCCCCTTGCGGAAAACGAAAGGGAAAACACTGCGCTTGTAGATATCACAAACCGTAGGGATTACTTCCCTTTACAGAATATAATTTTTTTTAGTTTTCTCTGCTGAAACCACGGACCTGAAACTTATAAATTACATAATTATGTTTTCACTTCCAAGTACGTCGTAATGGAAAGATTTTCGGTGAACATTTGTTTCACAAGATAAAAATAAACAGAAAATATTAAAAAGAAGCATGCCTCAGGTTACAACAGACGAATTGATCGATTGGTCACTAAAACATGTAAAACTACTACCAAATTTACCAGTGGAACATCGAAACATTTTTGTGTGTAAAAAATGGCACCTCTTCTGTAAGTGGCCAGGTTTAAAACACGGCCAGGCCGCAAATTACGGCCAAAACGGTTATATTTTAGACAAAATTTTATAAACTTCTAATTCAAATAATTTCTATTTAAAACTTGTGAAATTCGCGAATTTGAGTTACTAAGTAACATAATAAGTGGACAACTAGATAAGATTCGTGTTACCACTTAAATCTAGTGTAATACATCATAAAAAGGTAAGAGGTGGCAGTTCTGGGCACTTTCAAGCCTGTTTCTAGTTGTATGATATTTATCTTACCGAAAATTTATCACGAATAAGTTAACTAGATAGCTAGATAATTATCGTAATAATTAAGTGGTTAACACGAATTAATTCGCGAACGCTATCATGCTAACTGGTGGCAGTAATATGCCACCATAACTAGCAATCATAACATCTCGGCGATTTTGTATGTTGCACAACAAATCTTAACCTTCAAATTGCACCGACCATTTTTTCCCCAAGTTATTTCTTGTTTGAGAATATTCTTTATGCACATACCAATGTTTTGATCGCACAAGGATGAAGCACAACCTATGGATTTACACAAAATTGTATTTCTACACTATCGCTGAGACAACCCGCCCGGCTCGCTCATTTGATAGAGCGCAAGACTGTCACCCGTCAGATCCTGGTTCGATTCCCGGATTGGGCAGTTAATGTTCTTTCGTGGCATTGGCTATGTTCATGCTCTCCACATGTAGAAAAGTGTCAGTTGATTGCGAAAGGGCAAGTTAGTAGCCTACTGATTGATACTTGATCCCAGGAAAACTGGTTAGGTAACTAGACTGACCACCGTAGATGACTGAAAGTTTGTTGAACAATCAAACAAACAAGCTATCCCTGAAACAGGAAGTTCTGTCAAAATCCTCTAAGTGTTCTTAGCATAAAATCAACAAGAACTTCCAGCCAAGTCTTTCCCTGTGGCAGCCTTGACAAAATCGCACATAATATACGTCGTAATTGTCTGAACTGTCTAAAGTTTTCCAGTTGCCCGCTGCCCCGGCAAAGTATAGTAACACATTTACCAGGTTCATCAGCAGAAATGAAAAATGCAGATCTGTTAAAATAAAAAACACTATGATTTTTTCACTTTATTTTGGTTTTAAAATCAAATTTGATAAGAAAAAGTGATATCACAAAAGCGAGTGATATAAATACAATACGCTATCAGATTTATTTCTTCAAATGGGAATCTGTTCCTCACTCATAAGCTTCTACATCTTCACCATTTGCTTGTCTCTCAAGATTATCATTATACACTTTGTACATATTTGGTAAATCAAACATAGAGAACGTAAATGACCTAGTGAAAGAAGCATCACTTGGCTTGGTATCTTCCGCTGGTTTCTTTTTCAATTTCTTTGCTTTAAGTTCTATGTTATCAACTGTTATAGTCTTTCGTAATTTGGTATCTGAAAATGATAATGAAAAATGTATGTCCAACACGAACAACAAAAAAGACCACTAAAGATCGCACCAGGGCCGTCGGTATGATTGATGGTGGTACTCAGACTCGACAGGTATGATTAACTTTATAAATACATTAATCAATTTTTATAGAATTTGGAAGATAATTATAAAAATATTATTTTTTTGTATCATTGACCATATTTTATTAATAATTCAGGTTGCCCGTCTGTTCAATAGGCGCAAATATGTACATTTGTTTCTACTCTTATATTAGAAATTTTGTTCTGTGTATAATGCATAACATATAAAATGTCTAATGTTTAGTCATTCAGTAGAACAACTAGTTCTATGGCAATTCGCATCGCCTTAATATGAAAACCACTTTTTCCCGGAAGTGGCGCAAGAATAACATTCACCAGGGCCGAAATTGACAATATCCGGTTATAGTCCCACCTGATGATAAAACTATTGATTTATTGTAAATGAGTATACATGTACATACATGTCTTTAGTTATATCACGGACCTATATATAGGTCCGTGGTTATATTTAATTTAGTGAACTGACAGAATTATAAATGAGTTGGTTTCATTCCGTAAAACCCCGAAATTTTTATTTCGAATAATACATAGTTTCAGCCCATTTTAATTCGAAGCGCATAAGAAGATATATCTAGACCTGATCTATATTTCGGATGATACCAAGTATTTGTTTGACGGTTGTCCAACTGTAGTTTGCTGAAAATCCGAATTAAAAGGTAGATTGTCTTATTTTCCATCAAAATATGCTAATTAATAACTTCGTGGAATGTATGCTAATGCCTTTATACAGATGTACACTGCATTTTGAATTTTCATAAAAGATTCCTGGAAGTGTAGAACACGAGTCCGGGAGTCGATACAAGCAATTCCTTTGTAAGAGTAAACTATGTGTGTGCGTAGGTCTCGATATAAAATACTGGTATAGGACACTCGTGTTTGTGGTTTTGGGAAACATATAAAAAGTGACAATTCAGTGTTGAAAAAATATCATTAGTCATAAATATGAGAAAATCATTGTGTTGTTTTCTACTACAATGACTATAAATTTCCAACCCCTCGTTCGTCTTTTCTAAATCAAGTAAACCCAAAGTGATGCGTTAGAACTTTGGGTGAGTGTATGAAGGCAGTTAACTTTACCACTGATTTTCTCATATTTATGACTAATGCTATTTAAAAAAATATACCCTCTACATTTAACAAAATAAAATAATATCTTTACGTACTTTTATGATTAGAGTCTATGTGAGAATTCATTCTAACTTTATTTCCATACAGGGATCGCAAGTAATACTCTCTAAACAGGAGATCTGGCATAGTATGTGCCTCCTTCATTGTACCCTTTGAACCCTTAAAATCTGGCATAGTCTGTGAATCCTTCGTTGTTCCCTGTGAGCCCTTATGATTCGATTGCGATGGAACATTTCTGGATCGCCGCGGGTCATCGGCTGCATTTGTCTGAAACCTTTGCGTTGACTGAAATGAAACGTATAGCATCCCTAATGGATTCACACCAAAAAATTGAAACATCGGCCGATATCGGTAAATTTCGTGACGAGTCCGTTGAAGATCGGTCGTTTCCGGTAATGCCCGAAAATATTCGGAAACGACCGATCTTCACCAAATTAGTCACGGAATTTACCGACATTGTCTATGTTTCATTTGTTTTGGCAGAATCCATTAAGTTAATTATTGGAATATTAATGTTTGTATAGAATGAGTTCAAAATTTCAAAGTAAAGTTTCACCATTCAAAATACCAGTGGCTTTTCTCCAAGTTATATAAAACTGATGAATGATTCAAACTGTTGAAAAAAACTTAAATTTTACAAACCCGTGACTCATGTGTTGGCGATATTGAGATTTTTTACCATGTCTTTTGTCTCGATGAGTTCTTTACAATAAATATACTAACTTGCTTAAAGACCTAAGCAATCGGATCATCTCGGCTATTTTCTTTTTAAAAATAGACCTCGTGGAAAAGTTGCCGAAGTGAGTGTATGTGGTCTCTGTCGAAAGTATGAGAGAGATCTTTTAAATAGTAGGAAAATGAGGCACACAAAACATTTGTAGATAATAATGAATTGTGCTTCTCATGCCAGATGTTTATAGTGAACAGTGTGGGAAACCCGCATCACGTAGCGAGATTTTAGCTTTATTCATATACTTGTCTTAGAGGTCTATTTCCGAACTGTACGGAAATTGCCGAGTTGTTGCGATTGAGACCTAAGCTAAATAGAGTAAATCCAAATTCAACAAACCTGTAACTCGTTCATTTCCATTGTTATGCAAAACTTTTAATGAGACTTATCTCAAAATAGCAAAACTAAGAAGAGTAATAATAGATTTGCACCAAACCATCGATAAGAAGATTTAAGTTATCTTTTACGGTAAATTTATCATTCCTCACATAATTGTGAAATCCACGTATGTGTTGATAACCCATGGGCTCTGCTATACATTGTACAGTAAAACCTCAATAGGACCCTTGAAAACTGGTCTTCTTATTGAGGTGGTCGTAATATTGAGGCTGAAAAAAGAGCAACACAGAGCAAATGGACTTGTGTTCTTAATTTCGATGTGGTATTATAATTGAGGTGGTCTTTAAGTGAGGTTTTACTGTTCATTACCTTCATCGTTTTGATCTGTCTATTCTCCGAGTGTTTACTTCCGGTGTATGGCACTGTTTGTGACCTTGAATTTTTTGTCAGCGACGGAAGGTTCACGTTCTGTTTCTTTATCGGCATTGTAACCTTTTGACCTGTAATAAGTCATGCAGCAATCAATGGTTTGGCCCTCCAAGGGAGCAAACTCGGAGAATTTAGACAAACTGCAAAATTTGTCGTCCACCCCCCCCCACCATGTTAGCCGGAGATTTTCTACGCATCAACTACCCGCTATAAAAGATAACCCAACTTTATATTTCTCGGATAGGCCGCATTGGACCTGTAAACATTTCTGCCCGTCGGGAATCATCCGCCGACTTACGTCCCTTATACACCTGTCAGCAGTCGGACAAGCATTGTGGTGTATCATGTTTCATACGCATTCAGTTCTAAGAAAAACCTCACATGTCATACAATTGTAAATAGCAAGCTCGTACACACTTAGAATTATTGTAGAATCTAATTATATGCAAGGAAATTAATGTGTCATTCCTATGGTGGCTTACTTCTGCCACCAGTTAACTACAAAATTAACTAGAAAATTATGCGGTTATCACGTTAAAGAAACTGTTCTGACCTGGGGGTTAAGTGGGTAAATGGTGGCAGTTGTGGACACTTTCAGACAATTTTAAGATATTTATCTGGTATGAAAATTTATCACGATACTGATGTAGTTAACTAGTTTCTTTAACGTGTCCAGTTAATATGACAGAAGTATGCCCCCATACATTCCAGACCACAGTTTTCATTTTCCACAGCTCCCTGACAACAGTAAAACTACATTTCCAAACGTCTAATGCATCAACATATTTTTTACAGTGGTAACATTTTATCAGGACTTGTTATTGATAGTGTTTTACAAATTTTCTTGAAATACCACACACTTTAATATACAGTCGGACCTCGTTCATTCGAATAATACATGGATTCGAATTACACATGTACATTTTAGGTTCATAAGAAGATGCATCGGGATCGGATATTTATTTCGGATGATGTCGTGTATTCGGATAGACAGTTGTCGAATAAACGAGGTCCGCAAGTATTATACGACGAAAACTATGACAAAAACAAATGGGGGGGGGGTCATAGATTCACTCTCACTACGTTACTGTCCTGTGCATTTATATATAATGGTACCAACTTTTCCTAGAACCTCGACGTTCATCCCGTAATGAGTGGGCCACATCTTGACTTTTGACGGGTTTTAATGATGATGCCTTTCCTTGTCTGTCGCCTACACTAACAACACTGACACAGTCTGCTGTCTCACTACCTACGTCACTCCAAGTCGACACCGACATACGTGATAAGAGCCTCGATTTCAGCTCCGGTGTCCCTAATTTACTGAAATACATTTAAAAGTAAAGTGTTCATTTCTAATACAAAATGTACTACTGTCATAGTGTCACACCTATTTAAAGGACCAGTCATTGTTTATAAATTAAGAGACACATCCTCTTTGAACACATTCACTTCCCGATTCATTTCCTTTAATGCGAGGCTCCTGTCAAATAAACAAGAAGAAACCACCCGGCCATGTCAGAATGGACTCCTACCGACGTTCGAACCTTCGACTTCCCGCAACAAGTCATATGTCTCTCGGACACATGAGCTGTATAAATGCTGGTAAGTGTGGTTATTTCATACACTAGGAACAAACCAGATGCAATGTATCAGCTTTACAGGTGGGGGTGACCATGCCAAATGGTCTCAACACAGGAATCGCTACTGTTAACTACACTATGTATGTTCCCAATACATAAATCTTGATTTTGATCTATTCAATATCATTTCTACAAATCGATATATGTTAACTTATGTATGAAAACAAATGAGATACGTAAGAGCCAATGATTGGGTAAAGTCTAAATTCAGGGGTCAGCACTCGTGCTACTTTAAACAAACATTTTTAGGATGGCATTATCAAAAGGATTTCCTGTCACATACTTTAATTGTTACACTTATTTCGGCTTCTTATAATAGGATTGTTGACTCAAATTCTTACGGAAGACAAACATAAAATGCCACACAAAAATTGAATAATCATCACGAAAGCACAAATGGGCGTGGACTATTCAGTTTCATTTTATTTACAAGATTGTAGGCCTTTTGCTCATGCATCACATTATTATATAATACAGATACTACGATGCAAAGCCACACGTGTACACAGTATATACAAATAGTATTTAGTATAAAGTGTACACTAGTAATTATAATTGTTGATCTATTCCGGTGACAGATAAAAATAACATGGCAATAAATCTAGTATGAAAACATGATGTAATAACATTGAAGCTATTTGTTATTGTATCAATAATAGTATATGCAGTACATTTCACAACGTTTTGAAAAGATTTAGCAATTTGCAGTTCAGTACTTGAGTGGAGAAAGGTCAGTTAGTGTATGTACCTTGGTGAAGTTCTTTGAGATCTCGACCATTTCTTGTACGAGTATGTTTGGCTTTCTGGGTCGACCGAGTATTGTAAATCTGGAAAGCTTGTTTGACCTATTGACGTTTTTCTTGGAGAAACAGGACTCTGTCTAGGTGTTGCATCAACTCTACAACGAAAAGTGTTATTATTGTCATAACTATTTCAAAGAGAAGCATTGTGGTCCATGCATGGATAGAGCGCCTGACTCTGATCCCGAGACCAGTAGCCAATTGTGTAAAACATAGGTTAACTTTAACCTGAGGTTACCTGTAATTCAATTTGATTGGCTCATTACTTGGCCAAACCACATTTCAACCAATCAAATCGATTTTTGGTTGTCTTTTAGCCAAACTAAATGGTTATCAAGTTTCACACAATTAGCTGCTGAAGTTCGAATCTCACCTTGGATGCGGTTGAACAGAGAACTAAAAATTCCCTTAAAGGTACATAGTCGTATTTATTTGACAACATATCCTTAGTCTTAATCATAAGAAGTTCGTTGGCACTTGCTCTTATACAGATGTACTCTACATCACTATATTGTAACTTTTCTTTCATGTTTCCCATAACACAAAGACAAGTGTCCGCTACCGGTATTTTCTATCCTGACCTACCCTCCCAATTAGCGCAAGCATAAGCAATACCTCTATCGAACTTGTGTTTTCCGGTTCTAGGAAACTATAAAAAAAGTTACAATGTAATGTTTTAAAGTATTTCTGTATGAAGGCACTAACATGTCATTTTAACATCATATTTTGATGTACTTTTAATTTGGCGCGAGTCATCAGTCATTAGTAAACTTATTTCCTAAACGATGTACAATAAATAAGTAAACACTAAAAGTCACCATTTGTCAAACCGACCAAACTTATCTACGAGTACTTATCTATGTACGATGTTATATTGTCATAAAGCTCGCGAACATATTGGGTAGATGTAATCCTATTCGGCATAGTAGATCTATAACTATCAATAGCAATGTTGCTGCCATACCATATGTTCAAGATCTTCATCTCTATGCAAAGGGATGATACAATATTTTTCATTTTGTTTCAAAATCCTAGCAAACTAACTTTAGTTAACAGGCAAGTAATTGCTCCACGACACGATACACTGTCCGTGTGGTCACTTAATGTGTGTCACTCTTACGACGTTTGTTATATTTGGTTGTCACATTCTTGGTTGTCCGAAGTATACATGATACTTAAATAACGTATGCGCCGTAATCACGGACATCATAATGCTTTCTTGTTTCGATGCGAAAGAAAGCTGTTGTTATGGTGTTTACTACGTCATGAACGTTGCTTAAAAGGCGTTTGTTACGTCACGAACGTCACATCAATGGTGTTGCTAGGATTGAACGCTGATGTAATGGTGTTTGTTACGCCGTGAAAGTCACATCATTCGTGTTGCTAGGATTGAACACTGCTGAAATGGCGTTTGTTACGTCATGAACGTCACATCAATGGTGTTGCTAGGATTGAACGCTGATGTAATGGTGTTTGTTACGCCGTGAACGTCACATCATTCGTGTTGCTAGGATTGAACACTGCTGAAATGGCGTTTGTTACGTCATGAACGTCACATCAATCGTGTTGCTAGGATTGAACACTGCATCAATAGCGTTTGTTACGTCATGAATGAAACATCGCTCGTGTTGCTAGATTGAACGCTGCTGGAATGGCGTTTGTTACGTCATGAACGTCAAATCATTCGCGTTGCTAGATTGAACGCTGCTGTAATGGTGTTTGTTACGTCATGAACGTCACATCATTCGTGTTGCTAGATTGAACGCTGCTGTAATGGTGTTTGTAAGTCATGTACGTCACAAAATTCGTGTTGCTAGGATTGAACACTGCATCAATGGTGTTTGTTACGTCATGAACGTCAAATCATTCGTGTTGCTAGATTGAACGCTGCTGTAATGGCGTTTGTAAGTCATGTACGTCACATCATTCGTGTTGCTAGGATTGAACACTGCATCAATGGTGTTTGTTACGTCATGAACGTCAAATCATTCGTGTTGCTAGATTGAACGCTGCTGTAATGGTGTTTGTAAGTCATGTACGTCACATCATTCGTGTTGCTAGATTAAACGCTGTTGTTATGGCGTTTGTTACGTCATGTACGTCACACCATTCGTGTTGCTAGGATTGAACGATGCTGTAATGAAATTTGTCACGTCATGAACTTCACATCATTCGTGTTGCTAGGATTGAACGTTGCTGTAATGGTGTTTGTTACGTCATGAACGTCACATCATTCGTGTTGCTAGGATTGAACGCTGCTGTAATGGTGTTTGTTACGTCATGAACGTCACATCATTCGTGTTGCTAGGATTGAACGCTGCTGTAACGGTGTTTGTTACGCCGTAAACGCCACATCATTCGTGTTGCTAGGATTGAACGTTGCTGTAATGGCGCTTGTTGCGTCATGAACGTCACATCATTCGTGTTGCTAGGATCGAACGCTGCTGAAATGGCGTTTGTTACGCCGTGAACGTCACATCATTCCTGTTGCTAAGATTGAAAGCTGCTGTAATGGCATTTGTAACGCCGTAAACGTCACATCATTCGTGTTGCTAGGATTGAACGCTTATGTAACGGTGTTTGTTACGTCAAGAACGTCACATCCTTCGTGTTGCTATGATTGAACGATGCTGTAATGGCGTTTATTACGTCATGAACGTCACATCATTCGTGTTGCTAGGATTGAACGTAGCTGTAATGGCGTTTGTTACGTCATGAACGTCACATCATTCGTGTTGCTAGGATTGAACGTTGCTGTAATGGCGTTTGTTACGTCATGAACGTCTCATCATTCGTGTTGCTATGATTGAACGTTGCTGTAATGGTGTTTGTTACGTCATGAACGTCACATCATTCGTGTTGCTAGATTGAACGCTACTGTAATGGCGTGTGTAAGTCATGAACGTCACATCATTCGTGTTGCTATGATTGAACGTTGCTGTAATGGCGTTTATTACGTCATGAACGTCACATCATTCGTGTTGCTATGATTGAACGTTGCTGTAATGGCGTTTATTACGTCATGAACGTCTCATCATTCGTGTTGCTATGATTGAACGTTGCTGTAATGGCGTTTATTACGTCATGAACGTCACATCATTCGTGTTGCTAGATTGAACGCTACTGTAATGGCGTGTGTAAGTCATGAACGTCACATCATTCGTGTTGCTATGATTGAACGTTGCTGTAATGGCGTTTATTACGTCATGAACGTCACATCATTCGTGTTGCTAGATTGAACGTTGCTGTAATGGCGTTTGTTACGCCGTGAACGTCACATCATTCGTGTTGCTAGGATTGAACGCTTCTGTAATGGCGTTTGTTACGCCGTGAACGTCACATCATTCGTGTTGCTAGGATTGAACGCTTCTGTAATGGCGTTAGATACGCCGTGAACGTCACATCATTCGTGTTGCTAGGATTGAACGCTTCTGTAACGGCGTTAGATACGCCGTGAACGTCACATCATTCGTGTTGCTAGGATTGAACGCTTCTGTAATGGCGTTTGTTACGCCGTGAACATCACATCATTCGTGTTGCTAGAATCGAACGCTGCTGAAATGGCGTTTGTTACGCCGTGAACGTCACATCATTCGTGTTGCTAGAATCGAACGCTGCTGAAATGGCGTTTGGTACGCCGTGAACGTCACATCATTCGTGTTGCTAGAATCGAACGCTGCTGAAATGGCGTTTGTTACGCCGTGAACGTCACATCATTCGTGTTGCTAGAATCGAACGCTGCTGAAATGGCGTTTGTAACGCCGTGAACGTCACATCATTCGTGTTGCTAGAATCGAACGCTGCTGAAATGGCGTTTGTTACGCCGTGAACGTCACATCATTCGTGTTGCTAGAATCGAACGCTTCTGTAATGGCGTTTGTTACGCCGTGAACGTCACATCATTCGTGTTGCTAGAATCGAACGCTGCTGTAATGGCGTTTGTAACGCCGTGAACGTCACATCATTCGTGTTGCTAGGATTGAACGCTTCTGTAATGGCGTTTGTTACGCCGTGAACGTCACATCATTCGTGTTGCTAGAATCGAACGTTGCTGTAATGGCGTTTGTAACGCCGTGAACGTCACATCATTCGTGTTGCTAGAATAGAACGCTGCTGAAATGGCGTTTGTAACGCCGTGAACGTCACATCTTCGTGTTGCTAGAATCGAACGATGCTGAAATGGCGTTTGGTACGCCGTGAACGTCACATCATTCGTGTTGCTAGAATTGAACGCTTCTGTAATGGCGTTTGTTACTACAAGAACAGTTGCTTTTCAAGAACCATCATACTGTGGAACACACTACCAGCTACAGGAGCTTAGGCCCCTGACTTGGCATCTTTCAAGCAGCGGCTCTCCACACTCTCTTTCTAATAAGTTATGTGGATCAGCTACAAGTAATCTCTAATGATTCATAAGGCTGTGCCGGTGCGGCTACCGGAGCCGGATTGGCTTGGGTATGAGGAGATGAAGACGTAGCTGACCAAACTTTATTATCTCTTACTATTGACTATCCAAACTCTTCTATCTTTCCTATCATTCAAATTACCTTTTTTCTTGACCAAACACTTTCATCCGTCGCGTAATAATCAATTTAAAATTGAGACGACGTAAGATGTAGATAGTAGATAGATATATTATGTTTTTGTTTACAGAAGGCCACATTGAAAAAATCATGTTTCTATAGTTTTATATTTATGTCATAATGTGTCATAACAACCTTTTAAAAATAAAGATGTTATTATTATTATTATTATTATTATTGTGATGTCATGTACGTCACGTCATTCGTGTTGCTAGATTGAACGCTGCTGTAATGGCGTTTGTTACGTCATGTACGTCACATCATTCGTGTTGCTAGATTGAACGTTGCTGTAATGGCGTTTGTTACGTCATGTACGTCACATCATTCGTGTTGCTAGATTGAACGCTGCTGTAATGGCGTTTGTTACGCCGCGAACGTCACATCATTCGTGTTGCTAGGATTGAACGCTGTTGTAATGGCGTTTGTTACGTCATGTACGTCACATCAATCGGGTTGCTTGCATAGAACGCTGCTTCAATGGCATTTGTTTTGTCAAGAACGTAATTATTCGTGTTGCTAGGATTGAACGTTGCTGTAATGGTGTTTGTTACGTCATGAACGTCACATCATTCGTGTTGCTAGAAATGAACGCTGCTGTAAAGGTGTTTGTTACGCCGTGAACGTCACATCATTCCTGTTGCTAGGATTGAAAGCTGCTGTAATGGCGTTTGTTACGCCGTAAACGTCACATCATTCGTGTTGCTAGGATTGAACGATGCTGTAATGGCGTTTATTACGTCATGAACGTCACATCATTCGTGTTGCTAGGATTGAACGTTGCTGTAATGGTGTTTATTACGTCATGAACGTCACATCATTCGTGTTGCTAGAATCGAACGCTGCTGAAATGGCGTTTGTTACGCCGTGAACGTCACATCATTCCTGTTGCTAAGATTGAAAGCTGCTGTAATGGCGTTTGTAACGCCGTAAACGTCACATCATTCGTGTTGCTAGGATTGAACGCTTCTGTAACGGTGTTTGTTACTTCAAGAACGTCACATCCTTCGTGTTGCTATGATTGAACGATGCTGTAATGGCGTTTATTACGTCATGAACGTCACATCATTCGTGTTGCTAGGATTGAACGTTGCTGTAATGGCGTTTGTTACGTCATGAACGTCACATCATTCGTGTTGCTAGGATTGAACGTTGCTGTTATGGTGTTTGTTACGTCATGAACGTCTCATCATTCGTGTTGCTATGATTGAACGTTGCTGTAATGGCGTTTATTACGTCATGAACGTCACATCATTCGTGTTGCTAGATTGAACGCTGCTGTAATAGCGTGTGTAAGTCATGAACGTCACATCATTCGTGTTGCTATGATTGAACGTTGCTGTAATGGCGTTTATTACGTCATGAACGTCACATCATTCGTGTTGCTAGGATTGAACGCTTCTGTAATGGCGTTAGATACGCCGTGAACGTCACATCATTCCTGTTGCTAAGATTGAACGTTGCTGTAATGGCGTTTGTTACGCCGTGAACGTCACATCATTCGTGTTGCTAGGATTGAACGCTTCTGTAATGGCGTTAGATACGCCGTGAACGTCACATCATTCGTGTTGCTAGGATTGAACGCTTCTGTAATGGCGTTTGTTACGCCGTGAACGTCACATCATTCGTGTTGCTAGGATTGAACGCTTCTGTAATGGCGTTAGATACGCCGTGAACGTCACATCATTCGTGTTGCTAGGATTGAACGCTTCTGTAATGGCGTTTGTTACGCCGTGAACGTCACATCATTCGTGTTGCTAGAATCGAACGCTGCTGAAATGGTGTTTGTAACGCCGTGAACGTCACATCATTCGTGTTGCTAGAATCGAACGATGCTGAAATGGCGTTTGGTACGCCGTGAACGTCACATCATTCGTGTTGCTAGAATTGAACGCTTCTGTAATGGCGTTTGTTACTACAAGAACAGTTGCTTTTCAAGAACCATCATACTGTGGAACACACTACCAGCTACAGGAGCTTAGGCCCCTGACTTGGCATCTTTCAAGCAGCGGCTCTCCACACTCTCTTTCTAATAAGTTATGTGGATCAGCTACAAGTAATCTCTAATGATTCATAAGGCTGTGCCGGTGCGGCTACCGGAGCCGGATTGGCTTGGGTATGAGGAGATGAAGACGTAGCTGACCAAACTTTATTATCTCTTATTATTGACTATCCAAACTCTTCTATCTTTCCTATCATTCAAATTACCTTTTTTCTTGACCAAACACTTTCATCCGTCGCGTAATAATCAATTTAAAATTGAGACGACGTAAGATGTAGATACATGTAGTAGATAGATATATTATGTTTTTGTTTACAGAAGGCCACATTGAAAAAATCATGTTTCTATAGTTTTATATTTATGTCATAATGTGTCATAACAACCTTTTAAAAATAAAGATGTTATTATTATTATTATTATTATTATTGTGATGTCATGTACGTCACGTCATTCGTGTTGCTAGATTGAACGCTGCTGTAATGGCGTTTGTTACGTCATGTACGTCACATCATTCGTGTTGCTAGATTGAACGTTGCTGTAATGGCGTTTGTTACGTCATGTACGTCACATCATTCGTGTTGCTAGATTGAACGCTGCTGTAATGGCGTTTGTTACGCCGTGAACGTCACATCATTCGTGTTGCTAGGATTGAACGCTGTTGTAATGGCGTTTGTTACGTCATGTACGTCACATCAATCGGGTTGCTTGCATAGAACGCTGCTTCAATGGCATTTGTTTTGTCAAGAACGTAATTATTCGTGTTGCTAGGATTGAACGTTGCTGTAATGGTGTTTGTTACGTCATGAACGTCACATCATTCGTGTTGCTAGGAATGAAAGATGCTGTAATGGCGTTTGTTACGCCGTAAACGTCACATCATTCGTGTTGCTAGAATTGAACGCTGCTGTAATGGCGCTTGTTGCGTCATGAACTTCACATCATTCGTGTTGCTAGGATTGAACGTTGCTGTAATGGTGTTTGTTACGTCATGAACGTCACATCATTCGTGTTGCTAGATTGAACGCTTCTGTAATGGCGTTTGTTACGCCGTAAACGTCACATCATTCGTGTTGCTAGGATTGAACGATGCTGTAATGGCGTTTATTACGTCATGAACGTCACATCATTCGTGTTGCTAGGATTGAACGTTGCTGTAATGGTGTTTATTACGTCATGAACGTCACATCATTCGTGTTGCTAGAATCGAACGCTGCTGAAATGGCGTTTGTTACGCCGTGAACGTCACATCATTCCTGTTGCTAAGATTGAAAGCTGCTGTAATGGCGTTTGTAACGCCGTAAACGTCACATCATTCGTGTTGCTAGGATTGAACGCTTCTGTAACGGTGTTTGTTACTTCAAGAACGTCACATCCTTCGTGTTGCTATGATTGAACGATGCTGTAATGGCGTTTATTACGTCATGAACGTCACATCATTCGTGTTGCTAGGATTGAACGTTGCTGTAATGGCGTTTGTTACGTCATGAACGTCACATCATTCGTGTTGCTAGGATTGAACGTTGCTGTAATGGTGTTTGTTACGTCATGAACGTCTCATCATTCGTGTTGCTATGATTGAACGTTGCTGTAATGGCGTTTATTACGTCATGAACGTCACATCATTCGTGTTGCTAGATTGAACGCTGCTGTAATGGCGTGTGTAAGTCATGAACGTCACATCATTCGTGTTGCTATGATTGAACGTTGCTGTAATGGCGTTTATTACGTCATGAACGTCACATCATTCGTGTTGCTAGATTGAACGTTGCTGTAATGGCGTTTGTTACGCCGTGAACGTCACATCATTCGTGTTGCTAGGATTGAACGCTTCTGTAATGGCGTTTGTTACGCCGTAAACGTCAAATCATTCGTGTTGCTAGGATTGAACGCTTCTGTAATGGCGTTAGATACGCCGTGAACGTCACATCATTCGTGTTGCTAGGATTGAACGCTTCTGTAATGGCGTTAGATACGCCGTGAACGTCACATCATTCGTGTTGCTAGGATTGAACGCTTCTGTAATGGCGTTTGTTACGCCGTGAACGTCACATCATTCGTGTTGCTAGAATAGAACGCTGCTGAAATGGCGTTTGTAACGCCGTGAACGTCACATCATTCGTGTTGCTAGAATCGAACGATGCTGAAATGGCGTTTGTAACGCCGTGAACGTCACATCATTCGTGTTGCTAGAATCGAACGCTGCTGAAATGGCGTTTGGTACGCCGTGAACGTCACATCATTCGTGTTGCTAGGATTGAACGCTTCTGTAATGGCGTTTGTTACGCCGTGAACGTCACATCATTCGTGTTGCTAGAATAGAACGCTGCTGAAATGGCGTTTGTAACGCCGTGAACGTCACATCATTCGTGTTGCTAGAATCGAACGATGCTGAAATGGCGTTTGTAACGCCGTGAACGTCACATCATTCGTGTTGCTAGAATCGAACGCTGCTGAAATGGCGTTTGGTACGCCGTGAACGTCACATCATTCGTGTTGCTAGAATCGAACGCTGCTGAAATGGCGTTTGTAACGCCGTGAACGTCACATCATTCGTGTTGCTAGAATAGAACGCTGCTGAAATGGCGTTTGTAACGCCGTGAACGTCACATCATTCGTGTTGCTAGAATCGAACGATGCTGAAATGGCGTTTGGTACGCCGTGAACGTCACATCATTCGTGTTGCTAGAATTGAACGCTTCTGTAATGGCGTTTGTTACTACAAGAACAGTTGCTTTTCAAGAACCATCATACTGTGGAACACACTACCAGCTACAGGAGCTTAGGCCCCTGACTTGGCATCTTTCAAGCAGCGGCTCTCCACACTCTCTTTCTAATAAGTTATGTGGATCAGCTACAAGTAATCTCTAATGATTCATAAGGCTGTGCCGGTGCGGCTACCGGAGCCGGATTGGCTTGGGTATGAGGAGATGAAGACGTAGCTGACCAAACTTTATTATCTCTTATTATTGACTATCCAAACTCTTCTATCTTTCCTATCATTCAAATTACCTTTTTTCTTGACCAAACACTTTCATCCGTCGCGTAATAATCAATTTAAAATTGAGACGACGTAAGATGTAGATACATGTAGTAGATAGATATATTATGTTTTTGTTTACAGAAGGCCACATTGAAAAAATCATGTTTCTATAGTTTTATATTTATGTCATAATGTGTCATAACAACCTTTTAAAAATAAAGATGTTATTATTATTATTATTATTATTATTGTGATGTCATGTACGTCACGTCATTCGTGTTGCTAGATTGAACGCTACTGTAATGGCGTTTGTTACGTCATGTACGTCACATCATTCGTGTTGCTAGATTGAACGTTGCTGTAATGGCGTTTGTTACGTCATGTACGTCACATCATTCGTGTTGCTAGATTGAACGCTGCTGTAATGGCGTTTGTTACGCCGTGAACGTCACACCATTCGTGTCGCTAGGATTGAACGCTGTTGTAATGGCGTTTGTTACGTCATGTACGTCACATCAATCGGGTTGCTTGCATAGAACGCTGCTTCAATGGCATTTGTTTTGTCAAGAACGTAATTATTCGTGTTGCTAGGATTGAACGTTGCTGTAATGGTGTTTGTTACGTCATGAACGTCACATCATTCGTGTTGCTAGGAATGAAAGCTGCTGTAATGGCGTTTGTTACGCCGTAAACGTCACATCATTCGTGTTGCTAGAATTGAACGCTGCTGTAATGGCGCTTGTTGCGTCATGAACTTCACATCATTCGTGTTGCTAGGATTGAACGTTGCTGTAATGGTGTTTGTTACGTCATGAACGTCACATCATTCGTGTTGCTAGAAATGAACGCTGCTGTAAAGGTGTTTGTTACGCCGTGAACGTCACATCATTCCTGTTGCTAGGATTGAAAGCTGCTGTAATGGCGTTTGTTACGCCGTAAACGTCACATCATTCGTGTTGCTAGGATTGAACGATGCTGTAATGGCGTTTATTACGTCATGAACGTCACATCATTCGTGTTGCTAGGATTGAACGTTGCTGTAATGGTGTTTATTACGTCATGAACGTCACATCATTCGTGTTGCTAGAATCGAACGCTGCTGAAATGGCGTTTGTTACGCCGTGAACGTCACATCATTCCTGTTGCTAAGATTGAAAGCTGCTGTAATGGCGTTTGTAACGCCGTAAACGTCACATCATTCGTGTTGCTAGGATTGAACGCTTCTGTAACGGTGTTTGTTACGTCAAGAACGTCACATCCTTCGTGTTGCTATGATTGAACGTTGCTGTAATGGCGTTTGTTACGTCATGAACGTCACATCATTCGTGTTGCTAGGATTGAACGTTGCTGTAATGGCGTTTATTACGTCATGAACGTCACATCATTCGTGTTGCTAGATTGAACGCTGCTGTAATGGCGTGTGTAAGTCATGAACGTCACATCATTCGTGTTGCTATGATTGAACGTTGCTGTAATGGCGTTTATTACGTCATGAACGTCACATCATTCGTGTTGCTAGATTGAACGTTGCTGTAATGGCGTTTGTTACGCCGTGAACGTCACATCATTCGTGTTGCTAGGATTAAACGCTTCTGTAATGGCGTTAGATACGCCGTGAACGTCACATCATTCGTGTTGCTAGGATTGAACGCTTCTGTAATGGCGTTAGATACGCCGTGAACGTCACATCATTCGTGTTGCTAGGATTGAACGCTTCTGTAATGGCGTTTGTTACGCCGTGAACGTCACATCATTCGTGTTGCTAGAATCGAACGCTTCTGTAATGGCGTTTGTAACGCCGTGAACGTCACATCATTCGTGTTGCTAGAATCGAACGATGCTGAAATGGCGTTTGGTACGCCGTGAACGTCACATCATTCGTGTTGCTAGAATAGAACGCTGCTGAAATGGCGTTTGTAACGCCGTGAACGTCACATCATTCGTGTTGCTAGAATCGAACGCTGCTGAAATGGTGTTTGTAACGCCGTGAACGTCACATCATTCGTGTTGCTAGAATCGAACGATGCTGAAATGGCGTTTGGTACGCCGTGAACGTCACATCATTCGTGTTGCTAGAATTGAACGCTTCTGTATTGGCGTTTGTTACTACAAGAACAGTTGCTTTTCAAGAACCATCATACTGTGGAACACACTACCAGCTACAGGAGCTTAGGCCCCTGACTTGGCATCTTTCAAGCAGCGGCTCTCCACACTCTCTTTCTAATAAGTTATGTGGATCAGCTACAAGTAATCTCTAATGATTCATAAGGCTGTGCCGGTGCGGCTACCGGAGCCGGATTGGCTTGGGTATGAGGAGATGAAGACGTAGCTGACCAAACTTTATTATCTCTTACTATTGACTATCCAAACTCTTCTATCTTTCCTATCATTCAAATTACCTTTTTTCTTGATCAAACACTTTCATCCGTCGCGTAATAATCAATTTATAATTGAGACGACGTAAGATGTAGATAGTAGATAGATATATTATGTTTTTGTTTACAGAAGGCCACATTGAAAAAATCATGTTTCTATAGTTTTATATTTATGTCAGAATGTGTCATAACAACCTTCTAAAAATAAAGATGTTATTATTATTATTATTATTATTATTATTATTGTGATGTCATGTACGTCACATCATTCGTGTTGCTAGATTGAACGCTGCTGTAATGGCGTTTGTTACGTCATGTACGTCACATCATTCGTGTTGCTAGATTGAACGCTGCTGTAATAGCGTTTGTTATGTCATGTACGTCACATCATTCGTGTTGCTAGATTGAACGCTGCTGTAATGGCGTTTGTTACGCCGTGAACGTCACATCATTCGTGTTGCTTGGATTGAACGCTTCTGTAATGGTGATTGTTACGTCATGAACGTCACATAATTCGTGTTGCTATGATTGAACGTTGCTGTAATGGCGTTTATTACGTCATGAACGTCACATCATTCGTGTTGCTAGATTGAACGCTGCTGTAATGGCGTTTGTTACGTCATGAACTTCACATCATTCGTGTTGCTAGGATTAAACGCTGTTGTAATGGCGTTTGTTACGTCATGTACGTCACATCAATCGGGTTGCTTACATAGAACGCTGCTTCAATGGCATTTGTTTTGTCAAGCACGTAATATCATTCGTGTTGCAATGATTGAACGCTGCTTAATGGGGTTTGTTTAGTCATGAAGGTCACTATTATGGAAGAAAGTATGTCACGTTGCGTTTCTATGTTGCTAAGAAGGTCACTATAATGACTGAAAGTCTGTCACGTTGCGTTTCATTGTTGCTAAGAAGGTAACTATCGTGACTGAAGGTCTGTCACGTTGCGTTTCTATGTTGCTAAGAAGGTCACTATGATGACTGAAAGTCTCTCATATAGCGTTTCTATGAAGCTAAGATGGTCACTATAATGACTGAAAGTCTATCACATGGCGTGTCTTTGTTGCTAAAATTTCACTAGCAGGGCTGACAGCCTCTCACATGGCGTGTTTACGTTGCTAAATTGTCACTAGCATGGCTGAAAGCCTCATATGGCGTGTCTATGTTACTAAAGTGTCACTAGCATGGCTGAAAGCCTCATATGGCGTGTTTACGTTGCTAAAATGTCACTAGCAGGGCTGAAAGCCTCATATGGCGTGTCTATGTTACTAAATTGTCACTAGCATGGCTGAAAGCCTCATATGGCGTGTTTACGTTGCTAAATTGTCACTAGCATGACTGGAAGCCTCATATGGCGTGTTTACGTTGCAAAATGTCACTAGCATGGCCGAAAGTCTCATATGGCGTGTTTACGTTGCTAAATTGTCACTAGCAAGTCTCTTATATGTCGTTTATGTATAGGTTGCTAAGCGTGTCACCATATAGCGTTTCTATGATGCTAAGATGGTCACTATAATGACTGAAAGTCTATCACATGGCGTGTCTATGTTGCTAAATTTTCACTAGCAGGGCTGAAAGCCTCTCACACTCTCACATGACGTGTTTACGTTGCTAAATTGTCACTAGCATGGCTGAAAGCCTCATATGGCGTGTCTATGTTGCTAAATTGTCACTAGCATGACTGAAAGCCTCTCATATGGCGTGTTTACGTTGCTAAAGTGTCACTAGTATGGCTGAAAGCCTCATATGGCGTGTCTATATTGCTAAATTGTCACTAGCATGACTGAAAGCCTCATATGGCGTGTATATGTTGCTAAATTGTCACTAGCATGGCTGAAAGCCTCATATGGCGTGTTTACGTTGCTAAATTGTCACTTGCATGGCTGAAAGCCTCATATGGCGTGTTTACGTTGCTAAATTGTCACTAAGTCTCTTATATGTCGTTTATGTATAGGTTGCTAAGCATGTCACCATCATGGTTGCAAGTCTCTTATATGTCGTTTCTGTATAGGTTGCTAAGCTTGTCACCATCATGGTTGAACGTCTCTTATATTTCGTTTCTGTATAGGTTGCTCAGCATGTCATCATCATGGTTGAACGTCTCTTATATGTCGTTTCTGTATAGGTTGCTAAGCTTGTCACCATCATGGTTGAACGTCTCTTATATTTCGTTTCTGTATAGGTTGCTCAGCATGTCATCATCATGGTTGAACGTCTCTTATATGTCGTTTCTGTATAGGTTGCTAAGTATGTCACCATCATACATTGTAGTTGCAAGTCTCTTATATGTCGTTTCTGTATATGTTGCTAAGCATGTCACCATCATGGTTGCAAGTCTCTTATATGGTGTGTCTATATAGGTTGCTAAGCTTGTCACCATCATGGTTGCAAGTCTCTGATATGACTGTCTATTTAGTTGCAAGTCTCTCATAACTTACGGCGTGTCTATATACTAGTAGGTTGCTAAGCATATCACCATCATGGTTGCAAGTCTCTTATATGGCGTGTCTATACAGGTTGCTAAGCTTGTCACCATCATGGTTGCAAGTCTCTTATATTGCGTGTCTATATAGGTTGCTAAGCTTGTCACCATCATGGTTGCAAGTCTCTTATATGGTGTGTCTATACAGGTTGCTAAGCTTGTCACCATCATGGTTGCAAGTCTCTTATATTGCGTGTCTATATAGGTTGCTAAGCTTGTCACCATCATGGTTGCAAGTCTCTTATATTGCGTGTCTATACAGGTTGCTAAGCTTGTCACCATCATGGTTGCAAGTCTCTTATATGGTGTGTCTATACAGGTTGCTAAGCTTGTCACCATCATGGTTGCAAGTCTCTTATATTGCGTGTCTATACAGGTTGCTAAGCTTGTCACCATCATGGTTGCAAGTCTCTTATATGGTGTGTCTATATAGGTTGCTAAGCTTGTCACCATCATGGTTGCAAGTCTCTTATATGACTGTCTATTTAGTTGCAAGTCTCTCATAACTTACGGCGTGTCTATATACTAGTAGGTTGCTAAGCATATCACCATCATGGTTTCAAGTCTCTTATACGACGTTTCTGTATGGGTTGATAAGTTATTCACTATCTTGGTTGCAAGTCTCTTGTATGACGTTTCTGTATAGGTTGATAAGTTATTCACCATCATGGTTGCAAGTCTCTTGTATGACGTTTCTCTATAGGTTGATAAGTTATTCACCATCATGGTTGCAAGTCTCTTGTATGACGTTTCTGTATAGGTTGATAAGTTATTCACTATCTTGGTTGAACATCTCTTACACGGTGTGTCTATATAGGTTGCTTAGTATGTCACTATCATGGTTCAACGTGTCTTATACGGTGTGTCTATATAGGTTGCTTAGTACGTCATTATCATGGTTGATCGTCTCTTATACGACGTGACTGTATAGATTGCTAAGCATGTCACTATCATGGTTGAACGTCTCTTATACGACGTGACTGTATAGATTGCTAAGCATGTCACTATCATGGTTGAACGTCTCTTATACGACGTGACTGTATAGATTGCTAAGCATGTCACTATCATGGTTGAACGTCTCTTATACGACGTGACTGTATAGATTGCTAAGCATGTCATTATCATGGTTGATCGTCTCTTATACGACGTGACTGTATAGATTGCTAAGCATGTCACTATCATGGTTGAACGTCTCTTATACGACGTGACTGTAAAGGTTGCTAAGCATGTCACTATCATGGTTGAACGTCTCTTATGCGACGTGACTGTAAAGGTTGCTAAGAATGTCACTATCATGGTTGAACGTCTCTTATGCGACGTGACTGTAAAGGTTGCTAAGAATGTCACTTTCGTGGTTGAACGTCTCTTATACGGCGTGACTGTATATGTTGCTAAGAATGTCACTATCATGGTTGAACGTCTCTTATACCACGTGACTGTATATATTGCTAAGAATGTCACTTTCATGGTTGAACGTCTCTTATACAGCGTGTCTATAAAGGTTGCTAAGTGCGTCACTATCATGGTTGAACGTCTCTTATACAGCGTGTATATATAGGTTGCTAAGTGCGTCACTATCATGGTTGAACGTCTCTTATACAGCGTGTATATATAGGTTGCTAAGAATGTCACTATCATGGTTGAACGTCTCTTATACAGCGTGTATATATAGGTTGCTAAGTGCGTCACTATCATGGTCGAACGTCTCTTATACAGCGTGTATATATAAGTTGCTAAGTGCGTCACTATCTTGGTTGAACGTCTCTTATACAGCGTGTATATAAAGGTTGCTAAGTGCGTCACTATCATGGTTGAACGTCTCTTATACAGCGTGTATATATAGGTTGCTAAGTACGTCACTATCTTGGTTGAACGTCTCTTATACAGCGTGTCTATATAGGTTGCTAAGTACGTCACTATCATGGTTGAACTTCTCTTATACGGTGTGTCTATAAAGGTTGCTAAGTACGTAACTATCATGGTAGAACGTCTCTTAATTGGCGTGTATATATAGGTTGCTAAGTACGTCACTATCATGGTTGAACGTCTCTTAATTGGCGTGTATATATAGGTTGCTAGGTACGTCACTATCATGGTTGAACGTCTCTTATACAGCGTGTCTATATAAGTTGCTAAGTACGTCACTATTATGGTTGAACGTCTCTTATACAGCGTGTCTTTATAGGTTGCTAATTACGTCACTATCATGGTTGAACGTCTCTTATACAGCGTGTCTATATAGGTTGCTAATTACGTCACTGTTATGGTTCACATTCTCTCACAGGGCGTTGCGATAAAGGTTGGTAAGAATGGCACTACCATGGTTGAAAGTCTCTTATACGGCGTGCCTATAACAGTTGCTAAGAATGGCACTATCGAGGCTGATATACGACGTTTCTTTGTTCCTAACACGAATATTGTAGCTTTATAACTGGTCATCGTATTCACATCGTTGCTAGATATGAACATACTTATCATTATACATTGTAATGTCATCCTCGCATGTCTCTTTTTCATGATGATGCTATGTAATAATGCCACAAATTAGCGTCAAAATGTCTATATTACCGCATTGCTATACTAGAAAGTTATCTTGTTGTTGAAAAATCCCAATTATGAAGTTATGTCCAGACGTTTCTTGCACGGCTTTGCTAAGGTTAAGTATTAATTTTACAGTATAATATTTTTACTGAATAATGATGTTTGGACGTTCCTTTCACTCAGTTGCTAAACTACCACGTCTATTTAATAGTATTTAATACTATTTATGGTATTAGCATGTTCAAATGTATCAATTATCGTGTTGCTAGGTAAGAATGTCACAATGTAACGCCATGTGTGACGTCGTCTTTTACGTCGTTGTTCGATTAAAGTGCCACTATGAAATATATTATGGTCATGTCAAGTTTGAAATCTCTTCCATGACGTTGCCAGGTAAGAACGTCTCTTACATGGTTATATTTTATGTCAACACGTTTCTTTTACCGGTCTATATTAGAATTCCATTTGCATGGTGTTGCTACATTGGAACATCATTCTAACGGTAATGTTATGCCTGGTGCATCCTTCTCGTGGTTATGTTTTGTCTGGATGTCTTTTCAATAATGTTGCTACGTTGGAACGTCATTATCATGGTAATGTTTTGTCTAAAATTCTCTCTCACTGCGTTGCTTTGTGGGAACGTCAGTGTGTTTGAAGTCGTTCCTATAGTAATGTTTAAGCTGTAAGTCTCTTAAACGACGTGGCTGTGTTTGAACGTCATTCTTATGGTTCTGTTATGTCTGCATGTCTTTATAACGGCGCTGGTATATTTAACGTCAATTTAATGGTAATGTTAAGTCGAAACGTCTCTTTAACAGCATTGCTATATTAAAAGTCATGTTTATGGTAATGTTAAGTCTTTATGTCTCTTAAACGAAGTTGCTATGTTTGAACGTCATCTTTATGGTTAAATTACGTCGGTACGTCTCTTTGACGGCGTTGCTATGTTTGAACGTCATCTTTATGGTTATATTACGTCGGTACGTCTCTTTGACGACGTTGCTATGTTTGAACGTCATCTTTATGGTTATATTACGTCGGTACGTCTCTTTGACGACGTTGCTGTGTTTGAACGTCATCTTTACGGTTATATTACGTCGGTACGTCTCTTTGACGGCGTTGCTATGTTTGAACGTCATCTTTATGGTTATATTACGTCGGTACGTCTCTTTGACGGCGTTGCTATGTTTGAACGTCATCTTTATGGATAAATTACGTCGGTACGTCTCTTTGACGGCGTTGCTATGTTTGAACGTCATCTTTATGGTTATATTACGTCGGTACGTCTCTTTGACGACGTTGCTATGTTTGAACGTCATCTTTATGGTTATATTACGTCGGTACGTCTCTTTGACGACGTTGCTGTGTTTGAACGTCATCTTTACGGTTATATTACGTCGGTACGTCTCTTTGACGGCGTTGCTATGTTTGAACGTCTTTCTCATAGTAACGTTATGTATTTAAGTCTCTTTGACGGCGTTGCTATGTTTGAACGTCATCTTTATGGTTATATTACGTCGGTACGTCTCTTTGACGACGTTGCTATGTTTGAACGTCTTTCTCATAGTAACGTTATGTATGTACGTCTCTTTAACGACGTTGCTATGTTTCAACGTCTTTCTATTGGTAATGTTATGTATGTACGTCTCTATGACAGCGTTGCTATGTTTGAACGTCTTTCTATTGGTGATTTTATGTATGTACGTCTTTTTTACGACGTTGCTATGTTTGAACGTCTTTCTATTGGTAATTTTATGTATGTACGTCTCTATGACAACGTTGCTATGTTTGAACGTCTTTCTATTGGTAATGTTATGTATGTACGTCTCTATGACAGCGTTGCTATGTTTGAACGTCTTCCTATTGGTAATGTTATGTATGTACGTCTCTATGACAGCGTTGCTATGTTTGAACATCTTTCTATTGGTAATTTTATGTCTGTATGTCTCTTTGACGGCATTGCTATGTTTGAACGTCTTTCTCATAGTAACGTTTTGTATTTAAGTATCTTTAACGACGTTGCTGTGTTTGAACGTCATCATTATGGTTATATTACGTCGGTACGTCTCTTTGACGGCGTTGCTATGTTTGAACATCTTTCTATTGGTAATGTTATGTCTGTATGTCTCTTTGACGGCATTGCTATGTTTGACCGTCTTTCTCATTGTAACGTTAGGTATTTAAGTCTCTTTAACGACGTTGCTGTGTTTGAACGTCTTTCTATTGGTAATGTTATGTCTGTATGTATCTTGACATGAGCTTCATTATAATTGCAATGTATAAACGTCTTTCTTGCGTCGCTGTTAGGTTTGAAGTCATAATGATATTATATTGGGGTGTCTTTTTTTACGGCGTTGACAGGTTTGAATGTAATGGTCATGGTAATGCTCAAGTCTGAATGTCTCGTCCATGACATTGCTATGTTGGAACGTCGTTATCTTGGCAATGTTATCTCTCTTAAAAGTCTCACTCTCAGTGGATGCCAGATCGTTTCTTTCGTTGATTCATTAGGTTATAAAGTAGCATTCATAATAAGGTTATGTTTGAATGTGTAGTAAACATCGAAATGAAACATTGAATACTATAAAAAAATAAATGAATAATATCTACCTTATATAGGGTTCGAATTCTTTTTTGCCAGCATCAGTATCTAATCTATCATCACAAAATATGGTATCTTCATTAGAATCAAGGTTGAATATTACTTCCGTTTCCGCTTTGTCTAGAAGATCGTTGTCTACTTCCGTTTCCGGTCTGTCTTGAGTATTGTTTTCTATTTCCGTTTCCGGTTTGTCTTGAGTATGGTTGTCTATTTCCGGTAACCAGTCGTTTTGTTCGAGCTGCTTAAATTGTTCTGGAATACAAAAAAAATATTTTGAAACATGCAGATTAACAAATCGTTACGTGTGTCCACTTTAATCGTAATGAACATTTTGTGTCAACAGTCAGATCGGCAAACAAAATCGATCAACTATTTTATAAACACTACCAAAACGGGCAACACCATTATCAACACTACATCAGTTGGGGAGTCAGTCACGTGTCTTATCACTAGTAATAATGTTACGTATTTTCATATAAATGTTTTGAAATGAAACGCTAATTGATACAACAATAACCTTTCGGAGAAGACTAAATATCTGTTTTCCATTTAAAACATTTACAAAGAATATCGTACAAATTAGGCCAAGAACTTACTAAAATAGAATGCATTTTTTGAATGTTTAATATAAAATATTAAACGAGGTGTTTTGTGGTCACTTAGAGGGGTAAACAATATACAGTAAAACCTCAATAATAGGACCACTCTTTGGACCCTTGAAAACTGGTCTTCTTATTTAAACCGTCCATATATTGAGGTTGAATAAAGAGCGTGGTCTTAATTATAAGGTGGTCCTATACGTGAGGTGGTGTTTAAGTGCGTTTTTACTGTAAATCGCACGTAGGCAGGTGAACGTTTCTAGTGGGCAATATCTTAAGTGAATTCAGTTCTTAAATAACTATGTGACTTACCTGGAGGAGTATTTTGTAAACGTTTGAGTATTTCTGTTTTATACTGCTCCAAATAGGGCCATGAGCATAACTCATCTGACTGACCACTATTCAGCCCTCTTCCCTCATCTTGCGTCATTTCCTGTTTATTGACATTGCAAACGGACGAAGAACTCGGGAGGCATCCGTCTGAAGTCCATTCAGAGCTAGCGTCATAGTACCGCAGTGTTGGTTCTTGTTCGGTATTTTCCGTCATTGCTGACGAACAATCAGTCGTCTCTTTCCGTCGACGCCTGTTTCGTACTCTCGGCGTTTCCCGCGAGCCATTCGGTGTTCTCGGAACAGGTCCGTGAATTTGCTCGTACATTGTGTCGATAATTCGTTCCATTGCACTATTTCTGTAAAATTCAATTAAGTAAAAATTAAAAAAAATGCTAATACATGAAAACTGAACTTATATGTTTGCAAATCAGGCTGAAAACCAATCAGCTGTTCATTATAAGGAATCAAACCATCTCTTGAAATTCTGGACTGAATTGCGCATTCTAAAATGAAGATGAAGCTGTGGGGATGTCTAAAAACTATGATATATAAAATCATTTTGTGAATTCTTTGAGTTGCCCCTATATATAACCTTAGCGCTATCGCCCAGTAAACAGGAAAGTATGTGGTTGATTACATAACAACAAGTAATGAATTAATGTAATTATACGAATATTTCAAAATTAATTTGAGTGATTAAGTTAAGCCATTCTCTAGTGAGTAGTATCATTATATATGATTTTGCGAAAGGGAAATTATGAATTTTAGTACTTAACTAGACCTTCGCAATTTAAAAGCATGTCTTACTTATTTGACATTACATTTTGTACATACATGTAGTTAACAAGTGTTCAAATATACACAAGCTACATGCAGTTATCTTTTGTTCCAAATAAACTTCCTCAATTGCTGAATATTTATCGATTCAGGATTTTATGGCGAAGTCTTTAATGATATGTTCATTTAAAAAGGTCAAGATCAGGCTCATTTGTTCGACTGACTCTAGCAAAGTGTGATCACCATCCCCACCTCCAAATCCTCATGTTTACACATGCCCGTCATGTTACATTATTATATTTATCAATATTATCTGTTCACATGTTATTGAAAAATATAAAGTTTTGCAATGTATGTTTGAAATTCTTGATATGTTCTTGTTAAAACATATTTATTTGTCTAAATTGTCATGAAATGCACAGTAAAGGACAATATTATAAAGTGCATGTAATAGATAAGTGGGTAGAATTGAAAGCACAAACTTATTGAATTCTCTCCACTGCATACTTACTATAAGTATATGATATGGCGACTTAATCTCAGAAATTGACAAGATTTGACTGTATTATTTGTATTATAAGTGTGTACATGTTTCATCGTATTAAAAGGAAAGAAAATAACAAATATGTCAATGAAATGTATGTAAACAAAGGGAAGATAAGATAGAGGTAGTAGGTACTTGGTTCAGAGCAAGACATGTTTTTGCTTAATGGTGTGGTCAAAGGAATAAATATAACAGATGAAATGGGAGCGACTTGGGGGACGGATGTTTTATTTGATTTTGGAGATGACACGTTCGCCTCAATCGAAACGTCAGAATGAAGGACAACCAAAGGACGAAGACAACCAAACATTATTTACTGAAGTCCACGAATTTATCGAAAATCTGATATGTTCTGTTCTATTAAGACTGATTGGAATCTATATAGATTCGAACTCTGATACTCATATATTTGTTCAGATCTTATACAATAGGAAGAAATAATATTGCCATTGTCCCAGCCTTCTAGCCTCTATAAATAATTATTGTAATGACAGTATCGACTGTCACGCACAATTAATTAATTCTTTTTACAGTATTTATAGGTCCCCATTATTCCTGTGAAATTTCCGAGTGTGTCATCTTTCAGTTGTGTGATCGATCTAGGATTAATAATTCATTAATTGTTTGTCCAATTTACGAGCTTTAAAAGGTGCAGAATATACTCAAGCAGCCATCCACGATTATTTATTTTCCTTTCCAACGGCAGGGGGAAGTTGTAAATCAGTTCACCTACTACTTGACCGGCATTATTAAAAGTTCTTCAAACCACTTCGTTAAAGTGGTCAAGGGGTAGGGCGCCTGACTCCTAGTCCGAAGTTCGTGAGTTCTTATCCCACCTTGGACGAGGCTGCAACGCTTAAAATCGCATTATGCCACATTTACATGAAGCTCTCGACATTGCAACGGGCTGCATACCTGTCCCCCAATCTTAGGGCCCGGGACCACCCGTAGGTCTTATCTGACCCAGACACGAAACTTGTGCATGCTCACTTTCCAGCACCGGGCTATACGATGGACATGCCGTGCGATTACCTACATGTTCTTAGGGTTTTTTTTGGCTTTTACATCCCCGTAACCTAGACATTAGACATGAGTACTGATAAGTAACGCAGGAAGCCGCCATCGAGTGTCGTTAATATCAGCTGAAAAACTAGTTTCACAACCAACCAAGCCGGATAGATAAATATGTTGAAACTTAACTAATTGTGCGTTGTCATAATTTTCCTTGTCCGAAGTGCCCTTCTTGAAAACAACGATTTGGTCATTCTTAAAAATGCAGATTTGCGGTTCCCTGACCGTTGGTCTGATAGTGATCTCGACGGAATTTATATTTGATTCTTTTCTGTCGAAAACATCTCCAAAATACGACAATGGATACCACAAACAAACTGATTGTCTGAGAATGGAAGACTGTTATATGTACAATGTATTTAACATTTTAACTATCTTGTCGACTGTTCTGTGTATTCTGAATACAATTGAACCTGTGTTAGTGGTCATCCGAGTTTTAAGCAGCTAATATGCATGAATACATAATGGTCATTTGTACTTCAATACATCTGTACTGAACATCCTCCTGCTTTAAGCGTCCGTATATTTGTATAATTTGACTAGCTGCTTAAGACAGCTTAACTATATACCCCAATTGTTACTCCTTAGATATTTTGACTCGAACCCTGTTTTATAACCACCATAAAGGACAAAACGCTATACATACCTGTCATCATTTTCGTCGGAACTTTCGCTACTTTGCACCACACTAATACGTCTTGCTTCCGACTGTTTCTTCCGTCGGCGTCGTTTCCATCTGTTATACCGCTTGTCTACCATAGCTTCGAAACAGAACTGCTGTCCCGACGGTAAAGAGGGGTCTGTTGTGGAGAAAAACAACATAAGAGTAGTAAGAAAGAAATTGAGAATTGGACATAACCAATACATTGACGGTCGATCGCAAAAACAGTTTAAGTTATGATAAGAACAAGTCATAATTATCATGCTGGATATTGGGAGACAATGGCAGCTGGCAAATAGCGATGTTTCAAAACTCGAGTCCAGTCTGTTTGTCCAAACATCAAGTTATACTCAAGTCAACACATTGTGTAGGGATCTCCTCGGAGTAACTGTAATTCATTATCAGTTATTTACAGACAGTTATCTTCATTTAAAATAGCAAATTAAGAATATAAATTGTTTAAACATTAGGCCATCCTTAAAAATTGTTCGCTTGGTATAACCCTACCTACTCCGGAAAATGGTCCCTAATCAAATCGTTGTTGATAAGTCTGAACGTGGAAATAGTTTAAAGACTGATTATTGATCGTTGAAACTTAAATGACCAAAATAAGTAAAAAATAATTGGTTACATATTAACCCATCTTAGTTTTGCTGAATAGGGTTAGACCAAACAAGATTTTTTAGGACGGCTTTAATGGAATAGAAAGAAAAGTTACCATTTTGGTTGCATAACTTCGCCTTCTGCAGACGTTTAAGGAAGGTTTCACAGCCGTCTTCCTTATCCGGTCCGTAATTAACTACGGGTTCATTATCGCCATTGAACGTTATCCACTGTGAGCAAGATGTGTCGCGTTGTGGCACAATCACTGTAGCGGACATGGTACTGAAAAAGAGTTCAGTGTTAAATGAAAAATAATCATTTCTACTTTGAAACAAGAATTAATACTTTCTCCTGGTGGACTGGTAGTGTCTCCAGATTCTGGTTCCGTATTGGGTTCTATCTAAGCCATGAACGACACAATCATGTCCAATTGATTAAAATATTACACCATACAGTGTCCACTGTATCCTATTGATAATGACACAAACAATCACCACTGCAAGTTTAGCTCAACCTTTCCGAGAGAAACTGTCAATTAAACATACCCAACTTTCGTGTCACTGTGGTCCGACCAACTTCCTATAGACTTATAGAAGGAATATCTTCAAACTGTGATAAATCTACATATGTTAAAGGTAACTTTCATATGCAAACCAATGTTAGTCACCAAACATTTCACTTTATGGTGGTGTAAATATTTAATTGCTGTGATTTCTACTTCATTGTCCTTTTTGAGGTTTTTAAGATCGCATTTATTTACATTGAAGTAAGAAGGGGCTAAATAATATCTCTGAATTTAAATACTTTCCAATAGACGTAGAAACTGCGTGCAGAGATATGTAAGAGTTCGGTGAATGACAAAAAATCCGACTTCCCTCGCTCGTTTTTTGATAAAAAGTGCTTGAGAAGCTAAACTTTATTTTATTGGCCTTATGTTTTATCATATCCAATGAAAATATATTTTCACATAAAATACGTTTTCGGAAAATTTAACGCGTATTTATTACAAACAATGAAACCAATGGTTGGAGCGAAACTTTTTTAATTCAGTTTTGGTCGAAGAAGTGTTACGCTCGTTTTTCGCCAAAACATTTAAAGTATATTTACACAAGCTAAAATATCAAATGTAAAGCCAACTGCTGAACTTAGTTAAATCACTGATAGGAATTCACTGTTTGTCATTCATTGTCAATATAATATACTATTTACTTAGATATGAATACATTTCCTACCAATATTTGTTGAAGACAGCTCCCGTTTTAATCACGTAGCTGTTTGGTCAATGCCTCATGTTTAGAAGTACTCTCTGATCAATAGTTTATATTGTGTCCGTCTACTCATTGATTATGGAACTAAAATTGTCAGCTACAGAACATTGTATTTTTTACTTAAAGCGGCATGACATTTATCTCTCTCTTCTCGGTAGTCTCCAACCACCCAAACTGCATTTCATTTTACAAAAAGACCATCTGATTGTTTGATATTTACGTGATTTTGAACCGAAAGTAGCCGATTTTAGACATCAAAACGAAAGTAGAGATGCTGACAAATTTAGATGATGTTCTAATTTATCATTTTGTTTACAATTTACAAAAAAACATCTGATAGTTTGATAGTGACGTGTATCGAAAACGAAAGCAGAGATTTTGACAAATTGTAAAAGAAATTCTAGTTAAATTTGTAAAGTTTTAATTTGATACTTAAGTTTGATTACGGGTAGATGGATAATATTGTTGAAGAGAGGTTGTCGCTCAAGAGATGCTAATATCATTGGGATATTGAGAATATTGTTGAAGAGAGGTTGTCGCTCAAGAGATGCTAATATCATTGGGATATTGAGAATATTGTTGAAGAGAGGTTGTTGCACAAGAGAGGTTAATTTTATAGTTTAGTTTTACTGCGGGAAAAATGATTATGTTGTTGAAGAGAGGTTGTTGCTCTAGAGATGTTAATTTTGTAGTTAAATTTTACTATGGGGAAAATGATGATGTTGAAGAGAGGTTATTGTCTAGAGAGGGTACATTATACCGCTGTATGTTATTAATGCGATATTCTTAATAATTAATACATTAGTATAGTATTATCAAAAACATTTGATCTTGTACATTAAGTCTATAGACCCCCTTGGAAATTATTGCATTGTTATTTTAATGGGTTGTTTCGGGTCAAGTATTTTCAAAATTGTATTTCTATTAGCATTATGTTTTTGTGTATTGTATGCAATTATATAACCTATATCAAACTCTTTGAATACATTATACTCACAGTCTTATATCTGACTGAATAAACTTTGATTGATTGAATTGGATTTCTTTTTATCCCTTTAATATCATGAGATTTGTTATGAAACAATTTAAAACTCCGAGTATACATTCCTAGGTTTTCCATTGGTAGGTAATTGTGAATTTATGGCTTATTGTTATGTGAATATTAAATTGCAATTTGCCCAGTAAGCGTTACTAAAATCTAATGTGCCTTTTAAATGAATTTAAAAATAAATGCGCGAAACTTGAACAAAGATTGTCCTCAAAGTTTCGTTTCAAATTATCCCCACATTTTGTTGCAAAGTCATAAATTGATCCACAACTATTGATTTAATTGTTTTCTCCTTCAAGACAGCAAATAGTCGCATTTAATCCTTTGTTGACTTGTACGTATTCTGGCAGAGTTATTTGAATATAGCGTTAATTGCTTTGTTTTGTTGTAGCGTTTCTAGCATTGTACACGTTGTCTAGCATTCGTCTGTATCGTGAAGTGCTCTAAGCCGTCTAATCATTTATATATATATATATATCATGTATGTTAAGGTATTGCACAAGGGAAGGCTTGTAAACTCATACAATAACCTCATTATCATCATTACCATCATCATTACCATCATCACTATCATCTTCATTCTCATCATCATCATTATCATCATAACAGTCATCATTACCGTCAGCATTATCATCAGCATTATCATCATAACAGTCATCATTACCGTCAGCATTATCATCAGCATTATCATCATAACAGTCATCATTACCGTCAGCATTATCATCAGCATTATCATCATAACAGTCATCATTACCGTCAGCATTATCATCAGCATTATCATCATAACAGTCATCATTACCGTCAGCATTATCATCATAACCATCATCATTATCATCATAACAGTCATCATTACCGTCAGCATTATCATCAGCATTATCATCATTATTAGCATAACCATCATCATTATCATCATAACCATCATCATTACCATCATCATTATCATCATCATCCTCGTCATCAGCATTTTTATCATTGTCATTGTAATAATCATTCTAATATTTGGATATTGAGTATTATCATTTTTGTTATTTTATGTTAATTTATTATTATCATTTCTATTATTCAATTATCATAATAACTCTGATTGTTTTTATTATTATTAGGCTTATTTCTATATATTATCTGTTACTATTTACCACTACTACTACTTTCACTATTATTATATGTTGCTATGGTTATTGTTATCGTTGATACTCGCCTTAATAATATTATCATTATCATTTAATCAAAAATTCTCAAATGCATATGTTATACAATACAAGATATGGTCGACATGATAATAATTTAAGTACATGACTTTTTTACTTCATTATTAAAAATAATCACTTCGTATTGATATCCATTTATATTATAACAATATTCGATTATGTTATTTTACTATCAAATTAAAATATGAGCAAGCATACTTACTACACCACATATACCCCTGGAGCAATTTGAACCTGTTTGTTATACATCTTCTGAGAGGTAATATCACTTTTATCATCCAGTGATACTCTGATACAATATATATGTTCTTCCAACTAAGCACTTACACGGACTGAACAATTTCAAAGGTGATATCACTTTTTAAGTTTTTATCCAGTGTTTCTCTGATACAATTTAATTTCCAACTCAGAACTTATTCAAGAGTAATATCAGTTTTATTATCCAGTTTCACTCGGATACAATATATTCTTCCCCCAACGATGCCCGTATTTAAATCGAGGCTTCGAAGTCAGTATCACTAATATAATTCCGCGTATGAATTGTAAGACACAACTTATTTTTGTCAACTAAGCACTAACGTTGTTGACCGAGCCTTTCCAAATTAAACACACTAATATTTATACAAAATTCCGCCTTACTGCACACGGATATTAACTTCAATTTATCGAAAACGACATTTGAACTTTTTGTTTACGTCTGCGATTATCGCGTCAATATACCGGTATTAATCTCCCAGAATAATAACTTTGATAAATCCTGTGCTGTTTTAAAACATTTCATGAATTCCTTCTTAGTTTCAAAAACTGAGACAAGATTTCCCCCAGCGTTCGCTTGGCGTTGCATGATCATAAACACCAAAAGAGCGTCAACATATTTTATTTTAATTCTACTTGCTGAATAGGTAAGCAGATAATTATTTCAACCAGGATATTTCACGAGATAATTGATATTCCCCACCGACAAGTATCCTATGATAGTAAACAAAAAATCCTTGACAGTCATTTTTTCCTTTATTGTCCATATATTTTAAAAAGAGCCGTATTGACTGCTTCCCGGTCTTAAAGAATGGCTGATCGATCTCTTAATTGTTATTTTTCAGATTTCAGAATTTTTAAATGAAAAAAAAACCCTTATCTACATATCAATCAGTAATTTACTTTTCAACTGTAATCGTAGTCCTCTGTCATTCCATATTTTTTCTATAACACTCTAAATGTTCCTGTCATTAGGGTATAGAGCGTTCCATTCATACCCAATATAAAATCTACCCAGTCAGACAATGACTCGTATCAACTAAGCTGTTCATACATTTTACTTTAATTGAAGTTCATTGTATTTTTTTCCGTATGCGCTTAATGGTTTATCATTCACGACAACTCAGTTAACATACACTTGTTTTGCAAAATATTTGTACACAAATCAAATCACGAACCAAGGGTATAACAAATCCAGTACTCTGTAACATCGGTGCTAAAATAGTTTTACTAAAAACGTCAAAATCGAAACCGTGTTTACAAATGCTGATCATAATATTGAACAAAATCGCAAGCTTCTCTTTTGACTCGAAACGTAATCCAATAAGTTTTAAAGTAATTCCAAATAAGCTAAATGTCTGTTTTCTTACTCCGTAAACCAATATTTAACTTTTTATAAAACCAAGTCTGTACGCAGTTTACCCACACAATATATAGCTAACTCAATTGTTACCTCGCACCGTGATATTATATTCAATGTTTGCTAAAACATTTCATAGAGAGTATAACTTTCTTTATCCGAAACTAAACCTTCTACCAACAAAAGAGCATATATCATTTTCATCTTATGTCTAAATCGCGATTTAATTGATCCCCATGTCAATGGCGGTTCTTCCAACGTGTATGGTGTATTTAAAATCTAATTACTTTTATTTCCATAATAAAAGAACAACTTTTTATCAACATAAAATCACAAGTTTTGCCTATGATCAGATTGAAACGGTAGATCGATGTTAGATTGTCAGTTAAATCGGAGCATGTAAAGAGAGTTTAGTGAAAAGTGTTTATGCGTTGTGGTTTTTGGTACAATTAAATGTGCATTTAATGGGTTGCGATCTGCAATATTTGGCATTCTCGATCGTTTTTAGAGTCAAAATTCGGCAACATTTAACGTGTTCGACTGATTGTGATCGTCAACACTAGACGCTCTCGATCCATTCTCGTCAGCTCTCGGATATTTCCGTTACCACTTCGTTTTCTAATAACACCCTCTAGTGTATGTAAGGCGGAGCACTATGTGGCAAAACTCAACAGTTTGTGCGGTCAAGAAATAGTTCTCGTAAAACGGATTTATAATTTCAATAACTTCGATAAATTCACGTAAGAGATGGATTATCGTTGTCATCTCTAGTTAAAAACTCACATATTTCATAAATATCTTCATAAAGCGTAAATATTAGATTCATCAGCACTCCAGCGTTCACCCCGCCATCTTGTTTTCATGATATTCGAATGGTATTTCCGAAAGTAGTGCCTAACGAACATCCAAGGCACTTGACGTAGTTGGCCGAGGTTTTCCGAATGGCTTTCGATCGTTTGTGATCGGCAATATTCGGCGTCTCGATCGTTTGTAATCGGCAACACTCGGCGCTCTCGATATTTTGTGATCGGCAACACTCGGCGCTCTCGATCGTTTGTGATCGGCTACTTCCGGCTTTCTCGACATTTTAGATCGGCAACATTCAGTGTTCTTAATCATTTGGGATCCGCAGCATTTGGTATTCTTGATTGTTTGTGATCGGCAAATTTCGGCATTATTGGTCGTTGGTTATCGGCATCATTCGGCATTTTCGATTGTTTACCATCGGCAACAGTCGGCAAATAAAGACTTAGCTATTCGCATTACAATCTAACTGTTCGGCTATATTATCGACAATTTAATGTTGCGCAATTACTTTCAAGTTAACTTTCCATAATATATTCTGTGAAATTTAATGTTTGCGCATTCTATCATCAAATAGGTGTCGATATAAGATTATCCAAAAAATCGTTATGCCAGACAAAAGTCGGGGGCAAAATTAAGGCCGTGCAAGTCTATCGTCGTCAGCAGGCGGCATTATATTAATTAAACATTATTTTTATGGCTTATTCTCTGTGACTTTCGACTTTAATGCTTTTATATTTTACGGCTGAAAACATATGGAGAGCAACGAAGATTTTTGGCGTTTATTGGCAATTTAACGATTAATTAACCAAGTCAATGTATAGGTAAATTATTCACAAATAGCACACCTCTTGAACAGAAGTAGTAATTTCAACCACATATCATTAGTTTATTTTACAATTCAATTTCAGCGTTAATTAGAATGTCGATCCTGTCTTATTCAAATAAAAAGTACTACTGATGAAAGGACTCGTGATCATTTTAGAAACCAATTAGTTATAACTTTAAAAAATTGTTTGAATATCTTAAATATTGGATATATAATTTACGTATTTAAATAAATTGCATATATTTGAACAAATTGACTGTTCCGTATCGTACCAATCGTATCAATTACAAATGTATACTTTCCTTATTCACGAATAAGGTGCAAAAAAGACCAGCATGAACATGTGCACCAAACATACTCCCGTTCTATGGTGCGCATACTCGCAAACTTACTTAGTTTTGCCTTATGTAAGTTTGCTGAATTGCTTACACAAATACTCTTCACGATAAGTGGCTATAACACAACTCACAAATAAAATAAAATTAAAATTGCGAGATAATTACAAGCTGGGGTGATATATTGATCATAAGTGTGATATTTATCGAAAATCATTGAAATTGTAGACGGTGAGTAGCAATTTATGGCAAGACTGCGTGGTTTGCATACAGTTATAATTTTGTCTTGAGTAAATGTTCTGCCACTATGTTAGACACTATGTATAAAAATTGTTTCCATTTGTTTTGCAATATAAGTCTGAAACATTCAATCAAGAATGACATAAAACTATAGTTATATAGCTCTCTGGTTAGAATGTTATAACTTCACTGGTTATATGCTAGACCACTTTAAGTAATGGAACGTGTTTGGGGACCGCAGCATAATGGTGGTTTTTATAAGTAAAACATGTATATAGAAGTTCCCAAATGGCCCCCATTCGTTCGGCCTTGTAATCTATTTTATAAGATTTTAAAATTTTGTCAGCGATATAAGTTCTTAGCTATTTCACCTAAAATAATTATTTCTCGCAAAGACGATAAGCAAAGGCTATAAACAGTTTCAGTACACTTAGTCATATCTAATCGAGTGCGCTGTACTAAATAGTCATATGCTCTGCACCTCTTTTGCATCGCGGACTTCGATTCTAAATATAGTAACACATTTGGATATATATATAATCCAAAGATAGCAGGTCCGTATATTTCCTGCAAAAGATACTACACGGTGTATTGTACTTACATTTTTTCTTGAATATCATCAATGCTTCTGTCAGTTGTTGAAGGCATTGGTGTTACGGGTTCTAACTTTTCCGCGGATCTTACATCATGAATATCGATGATCGAAGGGGATATCGATGGTTGAAGGGGATATCGATGATCGAAGGGGATATCGATGATCGAAGGGGATATCGATGCTTGATCTTGTGCTTTTGTCTCGGCGTTGTCGTCATTGTAGCGTTTCCATAACGCAACTGTAGGAACCGGAAGTCCAACTATCATGGCGTTCGCTATGAAGTCTGTCTTTCTCAGAGAGTTTTCGTCTGCTTCAGTAGGATTTAGGCCGTTCCTGGATTGTGCTGAAGTTGTGTTTTGACATGGAAACACGTCGCTCCAACTCTTTTTTATGACATACTTTGCCATCTTGTTCACTCGCTTCTCTTCCTCGTCCAAAGATTTGTCGTCTGGGAATATGGTTTCATTCTGTAATAATTTATCATCCGGCTGTGTTTCTTTTGAAATGGCAGTCGGTAGTGCTTTGTCTGTGACTTCGGGAGACATCGAAGGCTGCTGATCTTTGCATATTGGCGGCAAGTGGGTGCCGTCGGAATTATCCGAACTCATGATTGCTGAAATAAAAAATGCAATAACTTTGTTCTACGAGTAAAATATGTGCGACACATCATGAAGGTAGCTAACAGATTTATCATTCGGACCAAAGTACGTCGAATTGAAGTGGGCTATTCTAAACCATGTGTTATTCGAAACATCGGAACTGATAAATTCGAATGAATGAGGTCCGACTGTAAGATGTTCGTGTGCTAATTCACCACAAGCTACAAGATTCTAGTTTTTTTGTAGTAAAACAATTTGGAAGACATTGATTCGGCTAATGTGGAGTCAACAAGGGTACAACGCAATATATTTAATGTACCTTTTCTCTAATTCAATGCATTCAAAAGAAGTACATATTATGTGTATACGAACATAGATGCTTGGTACATGCATTGCGATTATCTTTAGCAAAAATAATCAGTAATAACACATGTCTTTGGATAACTTTTCTGGAAACAAAGTTGGTCAATGAAAGCACTTAAAATGATATCACGAAGGCGAAACAGACTCAGAGTATCACAGGGGATGCCACATTATCAAAACCATGGCTCTCCACCCAGGTCATGGTACAAAATAACAAAAATACGAGAAGGGAGTATAAAATATAACTTAGAAGAGAGAGGTTTTGGTATACAACAGAAATCTAATCAGGTTTTGGTATACAACAGAAATCTAATCAGGTTTTGGTATACAACAGAAATCTAATCAGGTTTTGGTATACAACAGAAATCTATTCATGTTAAATGAGCAGAAACCATGTTAGCAGCCAGTTATCTTAGACAATAAATGCGAAGTGAGAAAGATAATTTAAGGGTCAAAGGGCATAAGTATACGCTCTTGTTGTAAAGAAAAAAAGGTTCTAACACTACCATCACAGAAATTCTTTGCCACATTGAGTAGACAGCAGGCATTCAAATACGACAATCGTCACCAACGTCTCACAGAAATATGCAAATCATGTACTCGTATATCATTGATTTTGTTAAACGTTTCATGATAAAACTGAACCCTAGTATTGATTACGCTGTTTGATAAACGGTCCGTAAGGCACCCAGGGGTTTGGATCGAATCTGTTCATAGCTGAGTAACATCTGTATATACATTTTGTTATACGATTTCATTGCGCAATCATAGCAAACTTTTATAGTTTCAAAGACAAATCTTATTTAGGCTTTTCTAAAAACATCGTTTGTTTGTGGTACCCCTATCAAACGAAAGTTTGGGTCTAGTCGGATGAACACTGTCAGTCTTTTTACAGTTTAAACACACATATCTTGCGCGGAAGAAACATCAGTCAATCGGCTAATACATGTGGGTGTACCGTAAATACACCATCTTATAAAGAGTTTCCCTTTTCGTAACAGGTGTGTACAGAAAAAAATATTTTCTTTAATGATGGCCTTGTTACTTTTATGAATCAGGGATCAATACTTCCATTATCTGGTTCAGATGGATATAAAAATACACAAGATAAATTTGATGCTTCCATATAGAACTATATTTGATTAATTGCAGTTGATTTATGTGCGCATTCGTATGGAACGTGGGAAGTGTTTGTTTTTATCGATAAATGCCGAAGATTCCAATCGCGGTCAATACCGGAGCTATTTTCGTCAATGTATAGCGTAGTAAACTCCCTTTGAAATGAATGCGCCATTTCAATATTACATTCCAATTTTAGTGTTTTGGCTATATGGTAATTGCAGCTGACGGGAACTGAGAACAAATCTAACTAACGAATGGCGTTTTGTAATTAATGAATGTGAGTGACTAAGAGCAGCGCAGAGATACACTCACACAAACTGGGCCTTCCACATAGATCATTTCCGTAGGAATTAAAATAAAAAAGATCAGGAATTGGGAAGAGAAAAAAAACAATATTGAATAGGGCGAAAAACTGACTTCATTAGCTCTGTCCATTACCTTTGAAGAAAATGTGCGTTACTGAAGCACTAGGCGATATTATCCAGTCCAGTGACATTATCAAACATTGTAGTACAGTAAATCCTCACTTAAAGACCACCTCAATAATTGGACCACCTCAAAATTACGAACACAATTATCAAGTCCATTACCACTGTTTTGCTCTTCACTCAACCTCAATATTAGGACCGCAAATTTTCAAAGGTCCCAATGGGTCTTATTATTGAGGTTTTACTGTAATGATTATTCAAATTCTCTTTATGTGTGCATGGTTTGCAGCATTTTAAACGGCGGTTTGCTCGATTTTAAGTCGCGTATTCCCGATAAAAAGGTTAGAAAGAATATACAACAATGTTGTCTTGCTACATTAAAGATGCGTACAGATGCAAATCGAGTCATTTATAACATGCCTCTAGAATATTTCAGTACGTACTTCCTGGATACGGAAGAAATAACTCACTTTTATAATGTCTTATTTCCGTTAATTTCAAATCACCCAGTGGACTCCATTGATTCCACATTGAAATACAATGTAGGTGTTGAAATCGGAGAGGAAATCTTTAATTGCCAACGTTGTTAACGGTTATGAAGAAGATTCTACGGATATAGAATGTCGACACGACTTTGATTTATTACGGGTAGATCTATATCGCATTAAGATACAAATGTACATGTATTATCATTCAAAGACATTGTGAAATTATTAAAACAGACCTGAGTATGTTTTGCATTGATTGATTATATAAGCACTTTGAATCGAATCATCTGCGAGAAAAATACAGTCGGATAATCGTTCATTCGAATTCATCGGGTCCGAAATTTCATTTCGAATAATACATAGTTTCGAATAGCCCATTTCAACTCGACGTGAGTAAGAAGATACATCGGGACCTGCTATTTAGTACGGATTATATTCGGATAGAAGGTTGTCGAATTAACGAGGCTCGACTGTATAAGGAAAGAAGAAAAACATTTCTAATGACTAATCTGCCTCTCTGAAATACCCGACACTTTTCGCTATATTGTATACATGTTTCTAGAGGTATTTGATTGACAGCGATGTAAGGTCTACGTAGATGTTGCAAGATGTAGCTAGGTCTTACAAATGACACGTTATTTTGGCATTCTGAACCATGATACTGAATAAAGTTTATTTAGAATAGATGTATCGAATTTCTCAATATTAAGAACTCATTTTCAAGTCCATTTTTACAGTTCTGCTCTTTATTCAACCTCAATATAAAGACCACCTCAATATAAAGAGCTGTTTTCAAGGGTACCAGGATGGTCTTATTATCGAGGTGTAACTGTATATATCAACTTTCGTAACTAAAATAAAGGGCTGTTCTGTATTATTACCTTCTAATTCTTCTTCTTGACCTTCAACACTAGACATCATATCTCTGATATGCTTTGTGTGCAGTCTTGTTCTACTCTGTGTTTCACGATACTCAGACAAAACTTTATTACTTCTTTCATTTTTTCTTGATATTTTTTCTTTCAGTCGTCTTATTTCATCTGACCGTTTATCACCCAGTCTCCGTTCTCTCATTTCCCTCAACTCTGTTTCTCTTTCTTCCTTCTTTCGTTTCTTCATTGCGAACATTTCACTGAACGACGCCTTACTGTACACGTCGATACGTGAATCTTCTCTGGAACTCGGTACGTCTGGTGATTCACTAGAGAAGTGTGACGTATGGTGACAATCACGTGACTCGGTGCCGCGGCGGAAGTCTCGCATCGAGTGAGATTTTAACAGCGCGTCCTCGTGGCGAAGATTCTGTACCATGTGGTTGTTCAATATTGAACTAAGTCTGCAATATAAATTATTCAAAATACTCGAAATTGGTCTTTTGAAATCAAACATTTCCTTTACTTACAAAGTGACGTATCAATTCTGTCATGAGACATGCAATGTAGGAGCCGAATTTAGGTCATTTAATATGATTGTGTTTAATAGTGCAGTTCCTGATCTGGGCCAAGTAATGTTCTAGTGTCGGGGGGTTACTCAGATAAAAGTTGGTGCGTAGTTTAGTCAGTGAGGTGTCTAATTTAGGTACATTGCGTTTTTGAATAATTTATGTCATGGAACTTAATGGTGTCTCATGTTGGTCATGACACTCGATTGTGAGTACATTCAGCGACAGGCAACACTGTTGATACTTAGTTTGATATTGTTTCAAATTCTAAAATAATACTTATGATAATTCTGCTTACAATGCGTAGTACGTAGTATAAGCAGTCAAGAACCTGACCGGTTAGCTCAGTCGGTATAGTGCTCGGCTACCAATCTGGACCTAAGGTTCGAACCCAAGGAGAGACCTCTGCTCTCAGAGACAATTTGACTGAAGATGATTTACGAATTCATGTCTCCTCCACCCCTGATTCATGTTGGGAAGTTGTTAGGGGTTAGCATTGTTATGTCCATTGACCACTGTGCATAACCGAACGACTGAAGGATAATGGCGAAAAAAGTCCATCTCCACTCAACAAAGTAGTGATGTGAAGAAAATCAGGTAACTAGCAAATGGTTTTACTTTACCGTCTATGTAAGGATACTTGGGTGAGTTCCTCTTCTTTTACACGACCTTCACATTTCAAACAATGGTGCAGAGCCTTCTTGACAAAACCAGGAGTAAAATCTCGGCTCTGAAAGTAAGATATTTATTGCTTTGCCTGTTGCTTAAACTACAAATGTGCATATACATTGTATATTGTAATATCGACTATGAGCCCATATTTTTAAGAGGCTTGTTTTAGCAGTACGTTGACAGATTCACACAAACAAAATAAAGACGTTTTACAATATGCGTTGGCATGAAATTAATATTACTGTCACTAAATTTGCGCAAATCATTGCATTAATCTGCTCTGATTTTAATAATCTTATGAATATTCAATGTGTGATTATTGATTCATGCGGCGGAATATGACAGATAGGATGTAATACATTATCTCCACGTTAACAAATACATGTGAATACGAATTTTGAGTCTCGTACATTGTAAGTAGTAATTTGTAACTTACGTTCTCTGGTGTGTTGATAGTTCTCTTGGGGTATGATAGTTTTTGTCCGCCAACAACAACACCTGCCATCCCTGGCCGAAAGTTGACTGGACTCGGTGGTGGATTTTCGGGGGAAACGCTTGATATTTTCTCGTTGTCATAGTAATTATCCAAACAGTCATCCCTCGTGGGGTACGTAGCTTGCTGAACTTTTAAGGGCTGTCACCAAAGTAAGATGATCATTCATTTATATAAATGTTTTGGTGTTTGAGATACAGACAGTTGAGATAGCATCATGTTATAAAATAGTCTCTCCGTGCCTGATTATACATACATTCAAATGTATGGGCTAATAACGGTAACTCTTGTAAGAATTGTCACATAATTATGAAACAATCATGTGAGAGTTGTCCCCCGTTAATTTAACTATGTAAAAATGTTCTAAAACACTAAGTGTTTGGCCTGATATGAAATAGTGTTATTCAGTATGCAACATTCGATATTGTCTTCTCATTTCTTAGATTCACATTCGAAGTTAATATAGAACAGGGTGGTCACAGTGGAGATGATAGTCTACCATGCCTACTTTCAACAACACTCTCAGACTGAATCAAAGAATCTTAATTATAGAATAAAGTTTGAATTCTGAGTTACGGTTGTGATACTCAACCTAGATCCATTCTATTTTGATGTGATGTTCTATAAGCTGCTTACTTCCAGGAAAAATCAAATTATGAATCTAGTTCTCCCGAGCACCCGGTCTTATGAGCGCGAGGGAGGGGGGGGGGGGGGGGGCTTATTCGCAAACAATTTAATACTGAAAAATGTTAATACTGTAAAATTGGAAAAAATTGACCAGACTTTCGTTTTCGTAAACGAATGCAATATTGTCTGAAAAATTGTTAATTACTCTCCACTTTTGTTAATATTGCTATAACAACGTAGGAGCAAAAGGGACATTTAACATTTTTAAGTCAAAGTCTGAGTTTCAGTCTTACATTGTTTGTGAATAAGGCCCCAGGACTCATAGACATTCTGTCAATATTCATTAGTTGTAGGCGAAGGGACTGGTTAAGGTTTGACAATCCTACATTACCAAATACGGTTAATTGGCATTTAACACCATAGAAAAGATTACTTACCGTGACCGATCCTAAGTCCGGGACTTGCCACATACCATGAAGCCTAGGTTTTGAGCCCACCACGAACAGGTTATTCGGGGAGTCAGGGGAATGTGGACGCCATATTTCATCGTTCAGCTCTTCATCAGACGACTCTATGGATGACACCGAGGGCGTCTGAATACACAAACATAAAGGACACATACTCAATTACAAAGCTTATATGTTACAGCTACAAGCACATGTGTATATACTTAATGACGACCAAGGTAATACGGAAGCGCAAGATCTGCCCAGCCTGGTTATCGAACCCAGACCCCTATGTGACAGTCTAGAGCCCTATACACTGGACTAACCGGGCGGATTAACGGTTGTATCTTTTTAGAAATAACAGAAATAACTATGAAGGAATACAATTAAACATTTTGAAACTTTTAATCATTAAATCATTGTAATGTTTTAATGGGCTTCATCCAGCATGATTGTTACATTGGCTAAACATCTTTAATAAGGACCATTGCAATGTATAACTGATTATAATTCTTATTTTATCATCATATCACTAACTGCCAAAACTGGTGAAACAATATGGTTATTAAATTATTTATTGAATTTATGATAAAAGCAACATCTTATTTCGAAAAATACGGATGAATTAACTACAAGTATCCGTTTTAACGTCATTAATGCATACTCTTTGGTGTTTTAACTGTATGAAATATAATTGTCATATTTGTTTGGTTAAACAAACAAACGTAAAGATGAGCGTAATAAACGCGACACAAGACTGTTTGCATCTATATTTATATGCAGATAAAATAAACAGATATAAAATAACTTATTCATTGTGCTCATGTGGGCAGATTGCTAAGAAAGTTGAAGAAAAGGTGGTTGTCACCTGCAAATTATCTTGGTATTTTCTCATTTATCATATGTTTGGGAATTACTCCTACAGGTGCTTATCAGTTTTGCCTATCAAAATGACTGATAATTAAGAACAAGGGAGGTAAATATTGTAAATAGGGGAACAATCTGTAATAAGTTAAGTACCCTTCTTATAGTGTTTCTGGACACACATCCGAGGATTGAGGGAGTCGTTCGTGGAATAGGACTTTGAATCGGAGATGACGTCAGAGCTTTCTCGAGCCCCAGGTCTCGTACAACATCTCGTGCTTGGAATGGTGAATACACGTCTCTTAAATCTGGAGAGCTGAATTTAAAAGCTGTCAGTCTTTTCGTCGGGGATGTACTCTGCAATACAAGACGTTTCGTGAAAAAAATACATAGTGTAAGACATGAGCAATACTGAAAGCTAATTCCAAAATATAATTCCACAAATAATGTCTGGTATTATATAGAATAAAATACAATATTAGTCCTACTCCGGCTTAAAAACAATCATGGTATGAAAATACTGCTACATGTAGTATATTTTCTTACTGATTAGCGTTTTCTAAGCGCAGTCGAAAAAATCAATTTAAAGCGAACTTGTAAAGCTTATTGAATTTTTTTGAAGAAGATCCATTTGGAATTATCTTTAACAAGAGGCTCCATATTCAGGTGGTACATATGCTGTCTCAAACCGGCTGCCTGATCATGAACATGACCCCTGACCTCACTGACCTCCCTGACACCCCACCCCGATGAAACAACTGGACCCGCTTATGCAAACTGTATGATAGAAATAGTCAGCTCTCCCTCAATGTTGCCTTATGAACACTTTCATCATCTTCAATATCTTTAATTGGCATGGCAATGTCACCAGTTCGACACTATTACTGCTAACTGCAGGAAAAGAACTTGTATTTAACAAGCTATGTAAACGGATTAAGCATGGGTAAACGTATTTGATAAGTAAAGGATAAGTATTTGTTAAATACGTCGTATAACATGATGCAATAGCACAACATAGATCTACATCTCACAATAAAAGATATTGCGTGGCAAGTAATGATTTAAAAGCGTGGATGAAAAAAAGTTTTCCTTTCTCCCGAAATATACTATTTAAAGCAGTTTGCCCTACCCGGGTTTTGTTTAAAAGTTCACTGTGTGGTAATTAATAATACCACTGTGTACACTTGTGAACATTTATTTGCAATTATTCACGAGGAACGTTCTACCTCAAGCAAATACTAAAGTATACAAAATGTAAATTAATTATGTTTCGAATACAGGTAGGTACGTTTAAACTTATAATTCATTCGTAAAACAAGTTCTTAAGATTTAAGTTTATCGCTCTCCATGACGGGGTCCAGGGTTACTAACCAAGGCCCTTATTCACAAACAAATAAGTCTGAAAATTCGACTTAGATTTTTTTTAATTTGCAAAATTTTGTAGGAATAATTGTAGCCAGTTGTTGATAAAATATATATTGTTATAACAACCGAGAAGCAAAAAAAAACATTTAAAACATTTCAAAGTTTATGACTGAGTTTAACACTTGTAAAGATTATGAATAAGAAGGCCCCATTACTATCTACTATTTTCAACTTCGTAATCCACGCGAGACTCGAACTCACGAATTCCGTATCAGTCCGATACAGGCGCTGAACCCCTCGGGTACTACTATTTAGTCAAAGTACAAGCATGCACAAATACAGAAGTACATGTATAGCAAAAGGTTGGTAAAACACTCACGTGTAGCTTCTTTCGGTTATGAGCGAGAGAACTGACGGACGAACCACATGTCCGGAGTGATATCGGCGATAAACACTCCACAACAGATACAGTGGTCATCTTGTGGTCAGTTTATCCAGTCTCTCCTCTTGTTGCAACTATATTCCACATATTTCCTACGTCTACGTCTAGCCCATATCTTTTATTGGTAAATTAAACTCCAAGAGAAATAACTCCGACGAAATCGTCTGCGTTCACGTCGTTAAGTAAATATTGTTTCCACGTTAAGAACTATGACGTCATAGACGTTTTCGGCATCATAACGTCATGACGTGGTGAAAAGACGTCAACTCTGCTCCGTTATTCCCATTTAATTTAAATCAAAACAAAAAATATCCAAAGACGGTTCGGTAAGAAAATTTAATGTCGCCCTGAATTAAGACGGTGAACAAACATACAAGGGAGACAACTTAGGTAAACTTTATCCTTACCAACACGAGTTGTATTTCTTTAAACGGTGTAATGATAAATATTGTATTTTCATTGATAATTGGGCTGAAATGAAAAAATATCCTATAACAATAGATAGTTAATCGCATACTTACTTACTAAGTTCAATTATTATGGCGATGATGATAATGTGCATTATTACGGTGGCACTGAGGTGACATCCGCAACACTTTATTTAAGTTGTGGCCACAAGTTAGTGACATTTATATATCATCCAGTTTAATCGGGGCTGTATGAGCAGAACATGACAGAACAGAACAGAACAGAACAGAACAGAACTGAACTGAACAGAACAGAACAGAACAGAACAGAACAGAACAGAACAGAACAGAACAGAACAGAACAGAACAGAACAGAACAGAACAGAACAGAACAGAACAGAACAGAACAGAACAGAACAGAACAGAACAGAACAGAACAGAACAGAACAGAACAGAACAGAACAGAACAGAACAGAACTGGATATAATAAAACTGTTATCTATAGAACAATATTAACTAGTCCATGTGCGGCTTTATGCCGTAAATCATTCCTGTAGTTAGAGCATTTGGAAGTGATTAACTGGTTTGTTAGTATTTTTTGTACCAGAGGGGCGTTTTCATGTCTGGCTAATTTGTATGCGCCTAGTATTATCACAATTTTCTGCATCATTATTCACTGTTGCTTTTTTGTTGCAAATAGTTAGCAGATAAGTTGATAGAGTCACATATCCAACATCCGCGTGTGTGAGTCAAACAATATAAGCCTGGCTGTCTAGACAATGATATAATATTGTATGAATATACTGACTCGCCGGATATCAGCCGCATTAGAAGACAATCGATATATCGATTGTTTTGACATTTCCGATTCACAATCATAGTTTTATCTTTGAAGTTTGATTATGATGTGATTACGAAGTATCTGTCGATGGTATGATAGACGGTGAGTTGTTTGCTTAAAACACATTTGTATAGAAGATACAGAAAGCGGTCCATATCTGACAATATATTTTACTCAAATCGAATATGGTAAACATGTCAATACCTATGCATATCTAAGTATCACTTCATATATTGTGTTTTTATTCCACCCCTACATAAAGGGCCAGCCATTTCCGACTTATAAGAGACCTACCTTCTGAGCACATTTACTTCCCGATTCATATCCTTTAATACCAGGCACCAAGCAGGTAGGCACATGTTATTCATTATTTGACTTGATGGTGGCCCACCATATCGAACCTTTGACCTCCCGTTCCCCTGGCGGATGCCTAAACCACTTGGCCGAGGAAGACGGTCATATATGTTCAACTAAATTCATCTTGTATACATACGTTAAGAATATTGAAAATCAGGGCCACAGTTTTTAGGCTGTGATTAGGAGCATTTAAAATTCCAGACAATAAAACATCCTACCCGAACACGTAAAACTTAAGTCGAAGCAAACAAACTTTTAAAGGATGGCCTAATTACTATGTATGTGTAGCTATTACAATAAATGTTTGAATTAATTATTTTTTATCTATAACTCACATATTTTTGTCTAATGATAATTTCTTCACTGCGTTGTCAGGCCATTTTAGCATTAATAATATCTCTACATCTCCTGTCTAAAGTTTGTTGAAGTAACAAGGTATATTCCGCTTTAAAATAACATCTGAACAAATATTTCAATTGACGCCAAAGACTGTAAGAGGGTCCCTTGAGATTCTTTAAGTAAGATTGGAATTTGCAATGAAGTTGTTGCATTCCCCGGATACTGACTCGTGGAATCTTATATAATTAGCACTGACATCAACATTCGAAACGGGTCCGCGGCGAATACATATTATATCTGGAGATGAATAGCGAGTCAGCTCGTAAATCGTTATTCGAGTTTTCTAAATATTTAAATAATGACTTAGTAGCAAACCCAGAGCTAGCACCGACATCAACATTCGAATACATATCTGGAGATGAATAACGAGTCAGCTTGTACATCGTTATTCGAGTTTTTTTTAAATATTTGAATATAAACCTAGTACACGCCCTCCAAACACGCGCCTTTTCTCGAAATTGAGAACATTTTTTGTGGGGGTGGGGGAGGGTTGAACACAAAAGTCCAAAATGCTCAGGATTTATTTTTTAACATGTTGCAAAACATATTATTACATTTAATATTCATCTTTTTAAAAGATATGTCTTGTTTGTTTATCTTTAGAGAAATGCCCATTTAATTTGGGGAGAATGTTTGCCATTGAAAATATGCCATGCCAGAATAACGACAGCATGAAAACAGTCGGATTGTACTGAAATATCTTTCCATTACGTTTATGTTACGTGTTTTGTTATAGGTGAGAGTAAGATTTTGTGTATTTTGCCCCCGGGGCACAAACATTAAAAGTAAAGACGTTAAATCCTGAACTTAGATATTATACTTTTACTAATATCTATTTCATTAAGCTGTCGATTTTAATGCATTATCAAAAACCAACATGCTTAATTCAAACGACAGCTATTCTCAGAAACGCTATTGCATTTAATGGTAATTTAAATTTATTCGACATTCACCTGAATATCGTCAGATCTATTTCTGTGAAAGCTCTCCTGCTTTTAAAGGGAAATAGCTATTACAATTTGTTTAGTTTTAGTTTTCTCGAATGTCCTCCCCTGCTTTTATTACTCTTACAAAAATCTTTCTGATTTTAAAGGGAAGTCACTCTTACCGATGTTTTTTTTTAAGAGTGACCTCCCCTGATTTTAAAGGGTAGTCACTCTTAAAAACTAAAAAAATAAGTAGTATGAATGACCTCCCCTGATTATAAAGGGAAGTCACTTTTGTCATTTTTTTTAGTTTTTTAAAGTGACCTCCCCTGATAATTAATGGAAGTCACTCTTACCGACTTGATTGTTTTAGTATTTTTAGAGTGACCTCCCATGATTTTAAGGGGAAGTCACTCTTCCCGACTTATAATTTAGTTTTTAGAGTGACCTTCCCTGAATATGAAGGGAATTTCGTTATTTTTAGGTAATTACGTTAGTCTATGTTGTTTTTCGGGAATCTACGTTATTTTCCGGCATTTTTCGGTAGATTTCGTATCATTCCGATAAGTTTGATGTCGGTGCTAGCTTTGGGTTCGCTACTAGGTCTATATTCAAATATTTTGTAAACTCTAAGTACGATGTACGAGCTGGTTCGTTATTTGACGCCAGATATGTATTCGCCGCGGACCCGTTTCGAATGTTGATGTCAATGCAAGCTCAGGGTTCGATTTATGATATGTATTCAACAATATAAGTCAGCGCTTTTTTCTGTATTCAATCTGGGTCGGTATGTACGATGCACGATTGCAGCGCCAACTTCACTCAACTACTATTATGAAGAAAATAAGCGGAATTGCTAATCACGCGAGTTTCAATCCGAGCGCACACCTTTGAAAGGCAAAGAAATGAAATCTCTGCGGAGAAATTATGGGCGTAACTAATATCAAACCAAGACATAACTCAATCTATCTGTTACACCCAAAGTTCCTTATTTTAAATGCCATACGCCAGCTGATATGAATGTAAACACCAAATAGTTCATAGAACTTCATATATGGAGGCAATGGGTCGAGGAGTTAGGCGAACACTTGAGCAGACAGTCCTGAGTTCGAATCTCTCCATGGGTAAGAAGTTTAAACGCGTACTTCACAATCCCTGAATCAGGTTCATGTACTGGCTAGTAACACAGAAAGCGTTTATCGAGAGACATCGAATGAACCCAGACCTCTTGGGTGACAGCCTAGCGCTCTAACCACTGAGCTAACTGGAAGGATGGGCAGTTATAGAAACAACATATCTGGCTTGAATTTGTTAACTTCCAATCATTTACAAACCATTCCGCAACATTAATAGGTTATAACTACCGAGAGTTTATAACCGCTTAAATAGTACACCCCAGTAAATTCAAAGGAAAAAACAACTTTCTAGATAGTAAATACAATATTTTGTTAATTTTAGTTTTATCATTATCCGGTTATGCATTCAAAGTGATATCACTGAACTTTCAGAAAATATTGTTTTTCTCTAAACGCTTTCCTCTTGATTGGAAACTTTGACGCATGAAATATGCAAAAACTTGCTCAGGCGCCATTGGTGGTGGTTACATATAGTCATGTTGTCCCTTTCAGTCTGTATGACTGTGCTGGAATGAAAGAAGTGGCTCATTCCAAACATTACATGGTGCGGAATGAATGATTCGCACTGGTATTTGTTCAATTTTCATTCTAATCAGTCAGGTTGTAAACTGACTTACATAGCGTATGTCTCAGATTGTTTTCATTATGAATTAACATTCTCTTGGCTGAAGTGCATGTGTAGGATTCCCGCAGTAAATAAAAAACAATAGCATTACGGTGAGAATATCGAGTACAGCACAACATCTACAGAGATAGTGAAGGCTTATACATGTACCAAAATGTCAGTGTTTGTAGTTTTATTTACCGAAAAATACACTAACATTAGGGCATTTTTTATTTCAAGTTTACCCTTTTACTCTGTAAACGGCGGCCATCTTGGACGCCATCTTGCATTTTGGTGCTCGCACCAACTTTATAAAATGTATGCCGGTGGTCTGATAAACTACAGACTCTGACAAACATTTTGGTGTATGAAAGTGTCTGTTTTACTCTTGTGGTCACCTCACCTTAAATTCAGCCCATAATGTTACTCCACTAAGAGGTCCTCTCTTGAACAACTTCTTCTCTTTGCCACATTACCAATTTGTCGTGGTGAAAACTTATTTAACCTCTCTAGAGAAAACAACCTTTTAACAGCATCCGAATTTTATATCTCTCAAATGGAGTTGTTTTAGAGAGATTGTACAACATAAAGAGTAAAGTGTAAAGTGTTTATATATTTTAGTGTCACTCCTATTAAAACGGTCAGCCATTTCTGTCTTATGAGACACCTTCTTTCTGGACACACTTATTTCCAAATTCCTACCTGATTATTATTTAACTTGTTTGTGACTCACCAACTGGCCCTTCGACCTCTCTCTCCCAAAGTGGATGCCTTAACCACTCGGCAATGTATATTGAATCTCTAGAAAACGACTTGAGTGACATTCTGGGTTAATTCTCCATACGTTTTGTCTACAGAGTCATACAAATACCACCATAGTCATTGCATTATATTGTCTGTTAGCATACAATGTGTACATTATATCTGAAACAAAACGGAAATGTGGACACATAAATGAGTGCTTAGTGCTCGTTCGTACGACCAAAAGTATAAAGGTCCATCGCCCATTCATCCATTTTGACTGATAAAATCGATAAACATTTCGTCGCTTTAATTCTACACTGACGGAAGTAGCATTTTATTAGTTTTGAGAAATAAACGTTTAAAGATTGAAGAGTCAATAACTTTTTCTTTGTGAAATTGGAGTTTAGCCTGTTTAGAACAGTTCTACAGGGTAACAAATCTCACCATCATTTAGAACTCAAAGAGACGAACAAAACCATAGCAAACACTCAATATTGCCAAAAAATGACTTACGTCCCTCTGGAATTAAGCCGTCGATTTGTAAATACCGTCAGCGGCATGTGTTGTTTATTTTAATTATTGTATATGCAGTATTAATGGTTTTATTGTGTCTTTACATCTATATAGATACGCTAGATTTTGCCCGACTCTTTTTGAAGTAATGGGGTGACCGAGGCAAATTCAACATGCTGTCTAAAAACAGGGGGCGTGCGTGTGGTAAGTTAGTCGCTAACGATAATGATCAGGAGACGTTAAATTAGAGTATATCAATCGGTCATAACATGCAGCCAATATCGATTATTGAATATTGACCATTTTTGACAGGTATTATTTTTGCATGGAAGGGAGACAATCCAATGGAGAGGAAATGGCTTTAACAAAGTCGCTAATTAAGGGAGATCATTCTTGATATTTATCCGGGAAAACTGCACATGAATACAAAACAGTGCAGACAAGATGTATTTTAGCCATCAATGGCTCGATTGTGGATGACGTCTTGGTTAAATTGAATTAACTTATTTACTAGTTTGTGCTTACGTAACCCTCTTCGTTCAATCGCGGTATTGTGTCTTCATAAGTTCGTTGACTATGATTACGAAAACAGTTTTCCCGCTGTGATATCATGAATATGTTTAAATCCACCTTACTTCCAGTCATATTTAACTTCCCGATTACTTAATCGCCAAAAATAATTTTGTCTTAATCTTCTCGATTTATGCTCGATTGTGTACTCGTATACATCGCTGGTTAACAGTGATGAGAACAAAGGAACATACGCACAAACAGCGCCGAATATTCGTGATTCAATTACAAACCTTGTAATTAAATTAAGTTGTGTCTAATCACGATATCTCTGTATCGAGTGCGAGACTTTGATGAAAGTTGGTTTCATTATTTAGGCGGAAACAGCCCTCAGAATACAATGAACTGGACTCCTTATGTTTGCTCAGTGTTCCCTGTAATGTTTGCTCAAGCATTTTGTAGGTTTTTGTGTTAAAGGGACATGCCTCATTTTACATCATCTATCCTGTTCGAGGCTGTGATGATCATTTTCACTCATAAATTGCTGTTTTTTTAGCTGGGCCTATAAAATGCACTCACAATTTGCTGTTTTGTGACTGGTATTATAAATGGCACTCACAGCTTGCTGTTTTATTACTTGGATTATAAATGGCACTCACAACTTGGTGTTTTATATCTGGGATTATAACTTGCACTCACAATTTGTTGGTTTGTGACTGTGTTTATAAATTGCACTCACAACCGGGGTGTTTTATAGCGGGGGTTATCAACTGCACTCACATCCGGGGTGTTTTATAGCGGGGGTTATCAACTGCACTCACATCCGGGGTGTTTTATAGCGGGGGTTATCAATTGCACTCACAATCGGGGTGTTTTATAGCGGGGGTTATCAACTGCACTCACATCCGGGGTGTTTTATAGCGGGGGTTATCAATTGCACTCACAATCGGGGTGTTTTATAGCGGGGGTTATCAACTGCACTCACATCCGGGGTGTTTTATAGCGGGGGGTATCAACTGCACTCACATCTTGCTGTTCGGTGACTGGGGATATAAATTGCACTCACAACATGTTGTTTTATAGCTGGGGTTATTTATTAAATTACACTCGTACAAAACGAGATTTTTAATTAATACAGGTACCCATATTTCATGAATCTATTAAATAATCCTTGTGTTCTTAAATCTTAATAGTTGTGTTCCTTATTACGATATAACTTTGTGACCTTCGTATCTCTTTTTAATATTTTCTTTCATTTAATCACATTTAATTTAGTGACATTAAATAAATATTATGTTAGATATCATAACACACAACCACCTACAAAACTGCGATTAAGTAATTTAGTAATCTTCAGTAATATGCTGGATACATACATTGAAACGATCAAACATATACATACATGTACATCAATGAGATTGTCGTATCATTCAGAATAAGTATATAACTGTCATGTGATTGGAATGTTAATCAGTCTTCCTTCTATCATTTTTCAGAAGAAATGATTGTAAATATGCATGTGATTACGCCAAATTTTATCATTACTTAGTAAAATTGCCTAACAACGTCCTATGAATTAAGCGTTTTATTGACGAACGATTGCATACATAGAGGCAGTTCATTCTATACTTATAGACTACTAAACACGCAGCTGTTTTAATTAGGCTTCATTTTGTACATGGTGTTAAAAGCTATCAACTGTTACCAATGTTTAAAACATTGTTCAAAAAGTCACTATGGACCCATAATTCATATTTCATGATTCAATAAGTTTATGAAATTATATTAGTGAGTTAATATAGAATTCTAATTACTTCTGTATGTCATGTTTTGAAACAAACAATTTTCGGTTTCGTTTTAATGGCTTTAAGTATATATGAACAATAAGATAATTTCCACCTGTGTGCTTTATGTGTGCAAAAGTATACATATAATTCGAACCATAAATAACTGATTGTATTTCAAATACTACCTGATACGTTTGCGTCTGAACATCGCTTTATTTTCTTTTCTTTTGAAGTTATTATACTCTTTTGTTGACTGACACCGCTTAATTTCTGTCTGTATTTTTTGCATCGAATACTAGTATAAAGAGCTAACCCACCAATTTGCACTTTGGGAATCTTCCTGCATAATGGAAAAGTCTGCCCGGCTAGCTCAGTTGGTAGAGCGCTAGACTGCCGCCCGGTAGGTCTGGGTTTGACTCCCGGGATGGAGAGGTTATGTTCTTCCGTGACATTGGCTACGGGCGTGTCCTCCAAATGCGGAAAACTTGTCAGTTGCTTGTTAGTACTGGTTGATAATTAATTCCAGGAAAACCTGGTAGGTCAACTGGCCGTCGTATATGACAGAACAAGTGTTGAAAAACGGTGTAAAACCCGATGAAAACAAATCAAACCATTAGGTCAAAGTGACCTGAAACTATGCACGCGATTTGGACAGGTTTACATCGTCTTATTTCGACAGATCGTTTCATGAATCAGAAATGGCTTAACTAACTGCAATCAAAATAAACAGAAGACGAATCCAATAGTTTTGGGGGGTTGGCACTTTTGACCAGTATATGTGGATAATGGTCCAATTACGTCAAAATGAGTCAGACAAAAATCTGGCCCACAATTTTGAAGCCATTCTGTATTGTTAAAGCATGTTTCGCATGTACCAATACAAATATAATTACAGTGATTACACGTTCAGATATATATTTGAAGAATGGATATTTAAATTCTCAATGAACGTTATAATTGCTCCACCATACTTCCTGTACTTGACAAGAATGTAATTTTTCTTTATACTTTGTCATAAATGTATAAACTTCATAATATCATATGTTGTATGTGATAGATCAGAACGAAATAAAAGGTCTGATATATCACTATAAGGACCGTTCCGTTCCGTTCCGTTCTGTTCTGTTCTGTTCTGTTCTGTTCTGTTATGTTTTCCATACTCTTCTCTATCCTGCTGATACTTCAATTATTTGAATCGAAAAACTAGCTTTTTCTGTTTGCCATTGAAACAAATACGTGGCAATCAAGTTCATAGGCAAATATTCTACAAAATGATGATGTGCTTTGTGACCTCCACCATCATTTGGACAAGTGTATGTCCTTAACACCATCAATAATCTTCTTTCAAAACACCTGGCTGCATAAATAGTTCAATAAATGCCAATAAACGAGTTCGAACTGGACTTTTGAAACCAAACCAAGTAAATTATACTATATTTGTGTTAGGTTAAGAACATCATTAGCACCTATACTCTTTTGTTAGTTTAAGAAAATCATTAGCACCGATAAGAAATGTAAGCAATGCACAGTGTGCGTTATTTCATGAAGGCGTTTGAAACCGAATCATTAAGTGGCAAATATTTGACTTCACGAAGGCATATTTACATTTCGGCCCGTGGACCGTATTTCTAGGCCTAATTATAACACTTCATTGACACAACTCAGGGAATGCACCTTTAAACATGTCTAATGAACTTGCGGATTTGACGGTTGTATCAGCTACACTCAGTCAGGTATTTTCATGACATGTGTATACTGTAATCATTTTAAACAGTTTAAAATTATAAACTGTTCGTGTTTATATGTATGGGTTTGAATGTTGTGACAATTCTATCACATAAACCCTGAAACAGTTTTCAAAATTTAAATGTTAACACTTGGACGTTATAATTATAGCCGAATTCTATGTGGGATTATTTACATATGAAGGATGGATTAGAAGTGTGACCACACATTTTAATTAATTTGTAATTCGTTGCACGACTTTGACAGTTCACTATCAAACGACGTTATATCTATGTGTACACAGCGTTCATACATACACCTCATATGTAGACATACTGATAAAATGTGGATATTAAATTTTGTGACCGTAATATTCTAATAAATAGTTGGACTAAAATTTACGTACCAAATTTTGATTGAATGAAAATTTGTATCAAGAGGTAAGATTTTTGTTGCTCACTATTATTTAGATGTATGCAATTGTATAAATCAGTTTACTTTAATTAGGATTTACTACAGTAAAACCTCACCTAAAGACCAACTCAATAATAAGACCACCTCGAAAATAAGAGCACAATTTTCAATGTCTTGTTCTTTGTTCAACCTCAATATTAAGACCACCTCAATAAGAAGACTAGTTTTGAAGGGTCCCAATGGTGGTCTTTTTATTTAGGTTTTACTGTATTTAAATATTCGTTTATACAGTGACACCGGTCAATAAGTCCCCCACATTTGAACCTGAAGCAAGTGTTTGGTGTTGAGCTGGTCTGATGATCAATTTGAAATACGGAAGTAAAACGGGTCCATGAAAATAGGTCTCAGAAAAAGGTGGTCTTCATTTCGAGGTTCATGGTCTTTTCAGCGAGGTTTTACTGTATTTCATGTTGGGATGTTTATGTTAGACTCGCGTCTCGAAAGAACAAAACAGTTTAAACAGATTACACTATTATTTTAAAGATTCGAGACAATTAGTTAATTAAATGAAAACGGTTTCTCAATTATGATCCATAAATCGACAGTTTGTTTCTGTTGAACGCGTACAGGGCTGGAACATTGTTATGTCTGACCTCTCACTCGTGCGAACTAGGATGGTTATTTGGTGTCTTCTGTGGATCTATTCGCACTCCGTCATCTATCTGATCATATGCTGTGTTGGTTCCGACGTTAAAATGAGATCTGAGTTTCGATGCCCGATACTAACTTTCATTTTTATTCTACTAAGTATTTGTAAATACAGTCGGATATCGTTTATTGACACCTTTTTATCCGAATACTTGGTATCATCCGACATAAATATCAGGTTCCGATGTATCTTCTTAGGTATGTCGAATTGAAATGGGCACTTCGAAACCATGTATTATTAGCAATAACACTTCGGACTGTATGTTTTAGTTATATGCCTAGTAAATATTCAGATGAAATGTGTCACATGCAGAATGTTATCTGATTTATTTCAAACAGATTAACTCAAAATCAATCATCAATAATTGAAACAATGGTTGAGATCGAGCTCATGATTTATATCTTTGAACCTCGATGATTTTCTTGGCAGGAGTTCAATTCTTTCACAGGACAATTACACAGAATGATAGACAAATGTGAGTGTTCCATTATCAGTCCGAGAAACTCATTAAAATAGCTTCATCCATTTACTGGCATTGTTTCTAGACAGTAGATTTCGTTCATTGAAATTAGTTCACCTCCGTGCGCCAAGTCTTAAATCACAGTCTCACCGCGATTTGAATTCAAATGATTTAGACCATAGTTGTTTCTCGGTACAGGAAAACATCGTGAACTGACCACTGGTAGATTCATTGTACATCGCAGTCAACATATTTTCACACAACATACGATGTATGATTATTGTCTATGTAGTCTTTTTTTATGCGTAATCGATTGGATTTCATGCCCTCAGCTTTATAAACCATACGCTAACGATACACCGATAGTCCGATATTGACCCCGACTCATTTTTTTCGTGACATATTCCCCGTTCATAACAAGTGTGTAAAGAAAAAAATGTAAAAGGAACCATTATAACTGACCTACCTTAAATACTTTGGGTAAAGATAACGCAAAGAGAGAGTTTTTAGGATGGCCTAACATCAATGATGAAAAACAACGTACGTAATTTAATTAATTCTATCCTTGCGAATAACTACCACGTAATCTAGTTTCTCTAAAACACATTTCATTTTTACAATATTTCCTTTTGGATGTCTATTATTTTTAATTGTCTTTGCATTGAATAATATCGCTCATAATTATCGGAGTAATTAAATTTGTTTGACTATTGAGTAAGTGAAGATAAAAATGACATCACTGATAGTTATCGTTTATTAGATGTTAACAGTTTTTATCAACCCACCTGTCAGGTATTAATTACGCATGTATCCTCTGCTTTGTTTGTGGTACAGTAATTAGATAAAAACACTTGTTAATTACTTGTGATTAGCTAATTTCCTGCTCATTTTACTCTATCGAAAGTAAATATCGGTATTTATATACCTCCTGCCGTCGGGTATTGCTTCATTTGTGCCACTACAACGTGTCTAAGCGGTGCCAGTATATTTGATATTACACGGATTGAAGATAGTAGAATCACACTATATATCGTGGGAGTTTTCTCCAATACATGAGATTCTACATTGTGAGATCACCAGTATACATCTCTACACGTGTTCTTTCTTTGTTTAGTTGTATGCGCTGCAAGTCAAGACAATGGATTAATCTGAAGTGAAAACTAAAGATAATGAATACTAAATTGCCTTGGAATTATTTTTGTCTCGGATGCATTTTCTTCTAGTATCTCAGATAGGATTAACTTTCACCTAGGGTAAGATTCTATTTCTGTAAAACAGTAGAAATTGTTCGTGCCTCTAACTATACAGCGTATATTTTACATTTGTGGAATATAAATTCTCATCGTTATTTCATTTTCTTATTCGGTTTCATCATTCCCATGAGACAGTGTATCCCCACACTAGTGCTAGAATAGTTTCCATCATGGCTATAAACTGTCATTACTGTCATTTCTCTTCCTCTATAGTTAACTAGTATCGTCTTTTATTGTGAAGTTATGGATGTGGTTTTGTCTGTTTTCGGTTTTCAACCGATGGATAGCTAAGCTTAGTGTGAGGTTTGAAACGATGAAGTACACATTTTGTTTGTTTGTTTAAGCACAACACGGACAAGTTAAGTCATATTTGTATAAAAATACCAAACTTATCACCTAAGGTAAATATTTACAAAACAAATGATATACTCCATGTGTGTAAGTACATGTACATTGATACCTACAGTAAAGTCAAACGAGATAATGCGACACACGCAAACATTCATCTCACCAATGGACAGATTGGACATACAGTGAAACCTCAATAACAAGACCACCCTCGGGACTCTTGAAAACTGGTCTTCTCACTGAGGTTATCTAAATATTGAGGTTTAAATAGAGATCTAAACAGTGAAAATGGACTTGAATTGAACATTTTGAGGTGGTCTTATTATTGGGGTGATCTCTAAGTGAAGTCTTACTATAAATTAAAACCTCAATAATACGACCACCACTGGGTTCTGAAGAAAGTCGGTCTCAGTTAAGAGGTTATTTTATCGAGTGAAAAGTGTGAACAAAACTTTAAACATATGTGTCAAAAAAATATGATCTTATTAATGAGTAGGCCATTATTTGGAGGTGGTACTTAGGTGAGGTTCGACCGCACATAAATAATATATTAACATAAATGAATAATACCATTTATTGCATTTAGGTAAACTGCCACTGTGTTAAGTAATTATACAACACAACAGCTACTAAAACTTATATACGAACAATTGCATAACACCATAATTATCAAAATAAAGGCTGAGTATGTTATTACTTATCTTAATATAAAACATGCTACAAAATGATTAAAACATGTGAATATTTAACAACCTAGGACTAAAATAGTACGACATAATACATCATCACTGATGGATGGTAGCTACGCAACCGTGAAGGCTGTATGTAGGGGAGTCTGGGTTAAATCAAAACGAACAATCGACTTATAATAGGAATATGACAGTTCAATACATTGCTGTAATCTTGGTCTCTTGTTGACTTCTATCGTCTGTGAACATACCGACATACGTCTGGAATTTGTAATCAATTCTAGACTGATTGTGACGTAATCCATTGAGAGATCAGGCTTTGATCAATGATTTGTTCCAATACACACACTGTAAATCTATAAACTGGCGTTTTATACGGTTCGACATATTCGCGGAAATACATCGAATTTCGTGGTCTGATTGCCAGCATCCGTAGTACAATTATATTACATTGTCTGGCTTGTTGTTATAACTTACTGGTATCTGGAACGTATATATATTATTTAATTTCATCAAATATTAAATGAAAGCGTAGTTCATGCGTAACACGTGCTTTCAAATAAATCCGAAGGTCATTATGAAACTATTGTTGGATTTTTCGCACATAAATGTACAGTATAAACCTCACTTACAGACCACCTTAAGTGTAAGACCACCTTATTGATAGAACCATATTGTATTAGCCAGTTTTCAACATGTTTCCATTTAGTAACTCGATAATCAGACCATTTCAAAACTAAAACCGTCAGTCTGCAGAATTACTGGCGGTCGTATTTTTTGAGGTTTGGCTGTACTGAATGTAAAAAAGAAAAACTAAGAGAGTTTGTGAAAACTCGTGGTCTGTTAAAATGGTTATTTCCTATTAGAAACCAAACTGAGTTTCCTTGATCTTATTTAATTAAATCCAAGACTTCGATATTTTTCTGTCCCTCCCACTCAGTAAATGAAGTGCAAATACGGAGAGCGCGCGCGCCTAGCAACAATTTTTTGTTATTGATAAAATTAGTAACCATGGTATGCATGACATTCGGTCATTAATTATCGATCGATCATTATAAATATGCAGCTTGTATCGGAAAACATCGGAGTATGTTGCACACCTGTCCGTCTTGTATTCTTCTCTGCAGTAAATACGATAATTATGAACGTGGTTCGCTCGCTTTGCTTTCTGTTTGGACATAAAACTTGATCAAAAACAGCTGTTTTTACAGAGATGAGAGATAGCGAAAGCTTCGGACAATATATGCACACTTTCCATAGCTCCGTGCGTTTTCATTCATTCGAGGATTCGATCAGGTTGACAGTTTCAAATTCATATTCAGTGAGGATAAGCTTCTATAAATCTCCGCTGTCAAATAAAACGAAATTTATATTCACAAAAATGCAATCATGCGCATACAAATCACATGCGCAGTTTTAGAGAAAATGTTTAAAGATTGATTTTACTATAAATCTGACGCGTATTTGCATAACTATCTGTGTAGCTACACTATAGGAGCATACATTTATAAAACTGAGTTTGGAGACCAGTCTGAAAACAGACGCATCTGATTGGCTGTCTCTGAGTTTAGTCTTAAAACTGACTAATGGTACGACAGCATTCTGAGTCTGGTCTCGATACTCAGTTCGATAATTTCACTCTATGGCGTACTTTAAAATTGTATTCCCACTCATCGTTACTATACCACAGTTTACGATTTTTTAATTGTATTTTAAAGGCTCATATTTGATTTTGTTGAATTCTCTAACATCTTGTTTTATTCCCCTTCTTCGATTGTCTTTCAAATACGACAACTTTATTTGTGGTATGATAAAATAATGAAGATTTAACAGGAATTATATTGTCAGATATCGTGAACATTATTGCATACATTTCGACCATGACAAATGTGATTTTAATCCAAACTTTTCAACATCACATCTCGCTTTATTGCATCTATTCAAGTTTTCGTCTGCATTAGGAAGCTGAAAGAAATCTGAAGTTAAATGCTATTTCTATTTCCATGGTGATGTTAAAATGAGTTGATGGTGCGAATCATTGAGCTGCAAGTCGTGCATGATACAATGTTTAAGCTGATACCCTAGTGTAGCTGAGTCTCCATTCATAAATCAAGCGTTTAGTAGGGTGATTAAAGAGGCTTTCTCGTGCTAATGTTAAACAAACTGCTTCAATGTTCAATTTACAACTGAACATCTTCTGTGTGTTAAACTTGTGTTCAGATTCATTTATTAAGACGCTTTTGCACATAACCGCACTAAATATTCATCGGCAAATAATGAAAGACAAGATATAGGTGATGTATTTGTATAAATAGAATACAAACTAAGTACAGTGGAATCACAATGATACAACCACCATTGGTTCGGAAGAAGGTTAGTCATAGTTGTCTGATTATCCAGTTCAAGTATGGAAGACAAAACAACAAAAACCTGAAAATATGGTATTATTCATGAGGTGGTGTTAATTTCGATGTGGCCTTTAGGTGAGGGTTAACCTTATGTGTTTTATTCTCATATCAACACACCGCTGGACATTTAAATTAATATGTTATTTTATATTTCTTCTTGAACTATTTCATCTTCAAGTTTTAAGTGGATTCTCAGAATTAATTATAGCATGTTCAGTCATTGTTTTTTTGAAACCTACAAATTAAGATTTCTGAATACGTTTAGTTTCAGCTACCATTCTACGTACTTGACTTCATTCTCTGATTAAGATCGTGAAAGAGTAGGAACCCCGGAAAGAAAAATAAGTTATGCAATTATCATAATAACTAATTTGGATTTATGTTCCGGCTAAATACATATAATTGAATATAATTTCCGGACTTGTATATTGCGGTCACGGAAATCCAAAACGTCAACATCTATTTGTCTTATATCCAACAAAAACAAGTATTACTGCATTGTATATGATAGGACTAATTTATTTGGAATGAAGAATCACAAGACAGTCAAACAACAACTTGGTTATCATTTTCTTAATTAATGATTGAGTTAATTGTCCTAATGGTTATTCGTGTACTTAAGTGTTCTGCTTTAGTATGCGACTTTCCCCCCTTTTTATTCCCATCAATACCAAAGGTTTTGTGTACATGTATTTGAAGGTCGGAACCTTGTGATGTTCAGCATTATCAATTAAACGCGATGTTAGCACGAAAAGCATGTTAAAAGCTATTAAACGTCGAGATGGATCAAGTGATGAATTCTAAACACGTGTATCAGGTTCTCTATTTATACGGAGATAGATTAGTTTCGTCTTCACCGCTAGAAACGCCAATTTAATGCGCAAACAAAGCATTAGAATGCAGAATAGCGTATGATTGAGATAAACAAATATTCCTATCATGTCCAGGATTCGACACTTGGTCATTAATCATAGTGGACGGCTAATTTGTTCGCTAGATAACCCAACAATCTTGTTAGCTATCTCCATAGCGGTATGATATATGGTAACGTTTTGGACACAAGTGCATTGATTGACTTGAAGGAAAATAATTCGAGGAATCGGATAATAAATATCATGAAGCGCTACTCATCGCATGGGTGGAATCTTCTCTTAATTGCCTGATAGTTCCACGAGATAAAAAAATATGGCTCGTCCAATTGGCTTTTTTCATTGTCCGATCAGAGACGCAGCGGTTTTATATAAAATTTGGAAAATGTTTCAATGAAGCGTTTTACGTCACCATGTAATTTTTTTCTCAAACATCCTGGAAATTCAAATCGCGATACGTTGAAAAGGAAGACTCCTTTTCTATTGTCAACTCGTAAAAAATCTCCCACAAACGAACAAATTTAGATATAGACGAGACATACCCGGTTTAAATTTCTCAATCGCTAAGTGTTAAAATTCAAATTCAACTTGAATAAAAAAAAGACTGCCTCTGTATAAATAATCCGGATATGCACCAGGATGTATTCGACAATATAAACGTCTCATGTTATGTGTACTGTATTGTTGAACCTCACTAATAAGACCATTGTTGGTCGGTCTTAGTTGTGAAGTGGACTGTGTATCGAGTTGAGTTATGAAAGAAAAAAGAAAAACTGGTCTATCAAATATGGCCTTGTTAATGAGGTGGTCACACTATCGAGGTGGTGTTTACGTGAGGCTTTAGTGTATATTTTAGAAAGGATAGTCGTGTACTTTCATACCTGTTGTAAATATTGTGTGGGTTTAAGAAAACACAAAACGTAGGTTTATTTCATGGAAATGACAACTGATACGGTCGAACAAAAACAAAAAAAACGGACGTTTCGACCTAAATCCGGTAATCTTGACAAGATACAGCGGTTTATACAGTTATATTGAATCCTCTAGCTGACATATTACAGGGGTACCTGTTGTTAAACCAAATATCTCTTTAAACCGTTGACGTCTGTTAACAGTAATATTATATGTCCTGTTCTGTTGATATCAGTTAAAGTTTCGAGATAAAATTGACTGTTAACAGTTTAAGTTAGATTAGTGATGTAAATACATACTCAACTTTCGCGGTAAATAGATAATACTTTACGATAAATTAATAGGACTGTCTTAAGATTTCCGGAATGTTACGGCATTGTTTGGATCTTATACGGGACTACTCAGGTAGGTGCGTCTATATATGTAAAAGTCAGACGATTTAAGGCAACGAACTTATGAACCATTTGACTACAATTGTAAATTTAAGATGATTATAATAGGGGCATTTAAGGTCGCTTTAAGTTCCTAATGCCACCTCTTGAAAGGAGAGATTGAGAACGATTTTCAGAATGGTTTGAAGGAGGATGGGGATTATAGGGTACATGGAGATTGAATGGTCGGGGAACGAATTGTGACAGGAGACAATTAGAAACATAAGAAGGACGGCGATAGAGAGCATTAACTTTTCCAGTTTCAATATGATGAAGAAACATATGTTAATCACAAGTTTGTGTAATGTTTACACACATTAAGCTATCGATGTCCTCGATCATCCAGTTTTGTGTACTGTATTTACTATATTTACTAATGGTTCAATAATTCAAGTTAACCAGTTTGAAGGTAAAAAGCAAATTAATGGCTTCACTGCTCTAAAAAAATAATTCCACTTAATGACAAAAGACAGACCGAAGTCTTGAACAAGAAGACGAAAACCATTCTCTCTAAGGCTAAATGAGTACCAGTTTGTTTTCGGGATATACTTAAATCACAACAGACAGAAGTAATCTTTTTTCATGGTATTAATATTGTATTATAATCAAATACACTGTCGTGAAAAATCACCAGCTTAGAGTTCTAACTACGAGGAGTTTGGATCAATGTAAAAAGCATTCGAGACATATATTGGTATTTTGCTATTGATTCTATCATGTCTGACCGTGACATTCCATTTCTGTCCCATAAATAATACTGTTCCTTTGTGATGCTCTAATTTTATATAATCATGTTCTATTACAATTCTGATAGTTGTGGGGCTTATTAGATGACGTTGTTCTCTTCATCAATATGCTTAGCAATTACATTAACATCTTCTGTGTGCTCTAGTGTACTATCAGTCAGAACTTTTACGAATATTGTTGGTCACATGGGCATTATAAATTCTGAATTTGTATGGAACTGCGACAGTTGAACCAGAATCTATTTGGAGTTAGTTGCAATGTTTGTATGTTTCATATTGTCAATGCATACTGCATATATTGGCAAGAGCGCTACATCGAATTGTTTCAATTGTAGTTTTATGAATGCACACAGAATATCTGTTTTATACGTTGCATCAAGTAACACAAACAGACAATGTCCCCAGTGTAAAGATTGGCATTTGTTTCAAGTACTAGAATGTTAATTGCTGCTATAAAACAAGTTGTAGACATTATCTTGCCGTTACGATGAGTGAATGGTACGATCAATATTACAATATATTCACATTCAGACTTTAGAATACACTAGAACCAAACAATGCATTTGCTATTGATTATAAGTAAGTTTATTCATTCAAGAATGCATGAAATATATATCGTTTAAACTCGGTTAATTCCGTCACGTGCTTCGTGTGTTTACGTAAGCCAACGAGCAATATCAACTCGGTCGTTTCCGTCAGAATTCGTTATTATTCATCAAATTTGCCGGAACGATGTGAAATTGACTCATTAATTGTAGCACATGGCAGTTATATCATCTGAGTTTCCTCATTGCATGAGATCTGGAATGACTCATTAAGAAAAGGTTCTAATTTGAAAAGAATTCGAAATATATTTTCATTCAGCGGCTGTTTTACTCCTTTGTTTCAACAGTATATCAATAAAGTACGGCGGTCAGTTGCACACACTATTGTTCCTGGGTTACCAACCAGCACCAAAATGTCCATCCACAAACAACCGAAAATTTCCCCACACAAATCAGAGGTGAAGGACAAGTATTTGAATGTATTGTCTTCAATTCTTCAGCCAATTTGTCATATAGAATATACGCCTCACTCTGGGATTTTAACCTACGACCTACATATTGGAAGTCGAGCCCTCCACCCACTGGACTAACAGTGCTTCATTAAGGAACTTCAATTGAAATTGTTTCGTATTTGTATTTTCAGAATTTATCAACATCAATTTGAGCACATGAAACATGGGAGGAACACTATCATGCGCGGGTCAAGGTCACAAACCTGTCTCAGAGGATCAGATACCATATGGTGTCCCTATATCTAAACCCATAGGGATTGTACAGCCCCAGGAGAAAGTTGTGGTAGGAGAAGAAATATCGGGTATGTTTTTTTATTTTCTTTATTTTATTTTTTTTTCTATTTTTTTTATTTTTATGTTTTTTTTTACGAATTTGGTCATTGTATTCCAAATATGTAAATGAGATTCTGTTGTATTCATTGATCGCTCCGCAGGATATATTGTATTAGGTTTTATACGCTTAGTGACTGATTTCTACTTTGAAATAACAGGGCCAAATATAGGACATTGTTCAACAATTGTTCAGTTAGGCATAGTGTTCTAAGAGTTGGTCGCTGTACTCCTCTAACCCGTTTGACGTGGGTTCGAATCCAACAATCAGTAAGATAAAATGCGATCTTCACAATCTCTGATATAGGCGCTAGCAATGGTCAGTATAAAGTTGTGAGGACTTGTTTCACATTCGATTCATCGATGGTTTACACAACACTGATATGCAAATAGCAAAAACATGTTAGTACGGCTGCGCCAAATGATATTCAACTAAACTGCTCAACAAAACAAACAACTCGTTACAGATCCATTATGTGCGTATGCCAAAATCGATTTGTTAAAGGTTTATGTTTTTGTGTGGGACGGTCAACGGTTTATTTTTAGCTATAAACCCGTCTGGGTATCATTTATCATTATAATGAGCCCAAAATATGTCAAACATATTCGCAGATTTTCTTGTTTGTCTCGGCTATGTTTACAAACAGTTGACGTTTTTATCACACAAAACTGTTTGAATGTCCGTTTTTAATAGACTAAAGTAGCCGTCCTATCTACCCGTAATCTCCCAGCCTTTCATCGTGCTCATAAACCTTTATCTCCATGATTGATGGTGCCTACATTGTGTTTAGTCTATTCAAGGACTTTGTAAATATGATTGTGGGAATTACAAACCAAACTTAAGTGTTAAGTCTGCTAATATTGTTAACGCACGATACAATCCGCGTACAGATGATTTCTGAAGTTTAGGAATTAAAATCGGTTTAGTTCTCTAATAACGCTCTTAAATTTGTTTTGATGTACATTTTAATCTTAAAATCGGATTAAAGGGCGGTTCGGGTTCATATTGATATTTAAAACGGTAACCTTATCACGTATAAATGGTTTAAGCAATTACCTTCAAATGGTCAAATTCCGGACAGTCTATTAGTGGCTTAAATGTACTTGACCAACTATCTAAATTTTTCGGTTATATACCAATGTTTATTTTGTTAATCAGATGTAAAATTGTTCAAAACAAGAACTACAATCAGGTAACTTGAAGACATGCTAGTGGCATGTTTTGGGACTTTACTCGATTTGAAATTGTATTTCAATTGAAATGAAATTCGTCTTGCTTTGTCCAAAATACTTAAAAGTCCTACTAGACAAATGGTGTTCGTCTTTAAATGCATTACTATACAATGACACTTCTGTAATAATACTACCAATGAGTTATTATTCATTATGTGCATGGTCTTACTGAAAAAGTTAAAATGTTGGAGTAAACTTGTTTAGGAAAGTACGATCTTATTACAGAGGTGGTCTTAATTTGAGATGGTCGATATATGCAGTTTTACTGTATTGCTTCAACATGACACTAGGTTTCTCAACTTTCATGATATCTTAATGCTTCTAGCAAGTTCTTCCATTCTGCCATCCTCCCAGTGTACGAATTAATTATACTACGGAAGGCCGTTGGTGACTTCAAGATAGTCGTCCTTTCATGGCTCACAACCTGAAATTATTAGTGAATGAATAGTTTATGCTTTCTAGATTTCAAAGCATATTATAAAATTATGAACAATGAAATAAAGAACTTTGCGATTTCAGTATGAATGCCATCACGATTTCGAGCCAAGTCATAAAGTTATTAACACTGAAAATTAATCATGAACTTCGCGATTGTAAAAATCATGATTTCACGAATTTATGAAAAAAACGTGAAATTGTGAAGTGCGAAATTTGAAGCTTGTGCTTAAACGATTCATATTTTCTGAAATGATAAACCCAGAAAGTACCACCAGTCTGTCGTAGTTTACATTTACTGTTCACTGTCCGATTATCTCCTACCTAGACTGTTCATATTTCACACGTTTTCTCCTCTGAATTGATTCATTTTTCACGCCATGGTTGGAAACACCGGAGATTTGTTGACCATTTGTTAACATCATCTTCTGTCTTGTGGGATCAGTTCAAGATAAATGTTTTGCCGGGTGTAATGAGAATGACCGCAGAGCCGTCAGTTTGTGTTAGGCATTGGTGTAAATGAACATAATATATTAGAAAACATTGGGGGAAAATATCAGTTCTATTCGCGGAGTTAATGACACGGTAGACAAAGAATAGCTTGTAGACCTGAATCGTCCATATTTTGCCATAGATGTATACAGTAAAACCTCAATAATAAGACCACCCTTGGGACCCTCGAATATTGAGGTTGACTAAACGTAACAAAACAGTGAAAATGGATTGAAAATTGTGTTCCTGCAGGTGAGGTTTTACTGTAGGTAGTTAACATCGTCAAGTAACACTGAATGACTTGTAGCCAAGGAACCTATATTTCAACTGACGTATAGCTGGTCTACATCGCTGTCCATTTACGAAATGGTTCCGTGGAGTCTGTATAATAAACGAGCGTTTATTCCACCAGTCATATTGTATGTATGACAGACTATCTGTCCTTGTCAGTGCATGGATTCCAAGTATTGAGTGCTGAAGGTCTATATTTAACAACGACGTCAGACACACGAGTATACAGATGAAACTGTTTTCCCAGTGTATATACAAAAACATCAAATTGATAAATAATATCGAGTTTGAATATACCAAATAAATTGAAAGTCGAATATAACAATTATAATGTCTTGCTGTGTCATTGTATTTTGCGACTTAACTAAACGTCATTTTAGAGCGAGCAAATCGATACTTTATCATTGATAACTAAAACCTTGTAGATTACTCCGATCCGATCTGAACAAAACATTCTTTTGTTAACATGTGTTCTTATCGTGGACAATAGCTAGTTCATCCTGTTGATGAATTGATGTAAATAACGTGTTTAGAAAATTGTAAATACACAAAATACTGGAATAAGTCTTTGAACCATTTATAAGCCAGATGTTAGAATAAGTAACATCTGGAGTGACGCCCTTTAACGTAAATCAATTATTAATGAATACTTTAACAATGGTATGCATCAGACCTTCTAAATAACCTCAACACTAGATAGGTCATAATCTATTAACAGAAGACGATAATAGCAACAGATGGCGTGACGATAGTACGACAATAACACAATCAAACTGGGCAAAAAACTCTGATAAAACGCAGCACAAACATTAAAATTGGAACATAGTTTTTGCCAGTGACTTTTTAAGACAGTCCATTTCATCGTATCCAAATTTAATGCCACTGCGTAATCTTTTGTTGTGTTTACGTTTATTAATTACATTGGTAATTCCCAAAACATAAGTATGTGTTTCTTTTCTGTGTACATGTAGTTACAGTATCAGAAAGATGGTAAAATATTCTTTGAAGAAGTATGTTAAAACATCTAAGTTTCCGGACCAATGTCTACTGAAAGCCGGTATCTGATATACTAGTTCCCCATTGATGTTTTATTGTAATATATATCATTTAACTATCACAAGTTACACACTTTGTAGGTCAGGATATAATATAATTCAGGAGCCGAGATGGTAATAAAATAGTTATAAGAGAGAATCTCCGTTGGGTGTGGATGATAATGCCATCAGATTTTAGTTATCATCAGAATTTTGACTACTTAAAATCTCTGTGGGTTAGTTGTGGGGTTCTTGATGCTTCTGCACACTCGTGAAGAACATCTAGTTTGTAGACAAACTATTTATAAATTTCTTGATTTCCAACGTGGTCTCAGAATCTTAGATTTTTGAGAGCCGCATATAAGGTAAAATTAATATACTTAAATGTTTTGAGCTGTTCAAGTAAATTAGTATGAATGTCAAAACGATTACCATGCAACCTCTCGAAAGCGGTCACCCTTTGAGATTCAACCTCTATTCAACAAAGTAATATTTTTTTGTATGTAGTACGAATTTACAATGTACGTCTCTAGTGCGACCACCTCTCAACAACAGTCAGAATGTACGTCTCTAGTGCGACCACCTCTCAACAACAGTCAGAATGTACGTCTCTAGTGCGACCACCTCTCAACAACAGTCAGAATGTACGTCTCTAGTGCGACCACCTCTCAACAACAGTCAGAATGTACGTCTCTAGTGCGACCACCTCTCAACAACAGTCAGAATGTACCTCTCTAGTGCGACCACCTCTCAACAACAGTCAGAATGTACGTCTCTAGAAGTATGTTACTCTTGAGAGGTTGAGCTTTATATCAAACATTTATTACAGTCAACCCTCAATAATACGACCACCTTTGGTACCCTTGAAAAAAGGTCTCAATATTGAATTGGTCTTAATAGTGAGGTTGAATCAAGAGCAAAACAGTGAAATTGGACTTCAACATTGTGTTCTTAATTTTGATGTGGTCTTATAATTGATGCGGTCTTTATGTGAGGTTTTACTGCATGATAGCAAACGTCTACCTACATAGTGCTGTACCTCTCCTTATTGTTCAGATACTCTCCTCATATTCTGGAGGTGGAATAGCTTATATCGTATATACAATTTACTCCGTGCAATAAATCAATAGAGTCACTATTATCACTACCTACTTGTCAATATACGATAATTTGACGTCCTCATAGCTATCTGACTATCGTGATAATTGGTACAGTTGTACAATGCTGACATGTGTTTGTGATTATTTAGGGAAAATGTGCACATACAATTTCTTGTAATAATGTTATACGGGACTCCATAACTCGGCGTGCCTCGGTTATAACTGGGAATACATTCTCCGTTGTTTGTCTTCCATAGGTTCATCAGATTGCAAGTAAACTGGTCAAAAGAGCTTACCCGACCTCTCGTAATGGGAGAAACTTAAATACATTATGTCAAAGTGATCTTAAACAAAGAATATGAATTTGACATCTTTACATCGACTTTATCGATTGTTCTATTCATTTGAATAATGAATAATATTGCTCACTTCAACTGAAAATATACCCTTAAGCGTTTACGAAATTAAGTGACTGGTGGGTTAAATCTTTTGACCAGTAGATTATTCATACAGATTGTCAATACTTCAATATCACAACTGAACACATTTTACTAGAGCCGTATATTATTGCCAGACAATTCGTTTAATTGTGGTCCCAATTACTGTGTCCCTTGAGTGGTGCTTTCACAGACGGTAATATTCTGGCGTTTTTTCTCTACTGTCGTCAGGATTATTGGACACACTATTCAGTTTTACCAGAACGATGTTTTATTTCTACTCATTAATGCTCGGTAAACATATTCAAACAATCAATTACAAAAACGATTTTGAAACAATCAATACTCTTGTTATACAACAAACATGGCCATCCGCAAAGAAATATTTGTTTGTGGTTCCCGACTGAGCCTACGAAATTTGTCCAAACTCTTTTTCTTATGTTTCACTGCGAGATATTTCTTAGTTTAAACATTGAAAACGCTAAAAGGTTAAACACTATCGACACAGAAATCCATCCAAAAGTGTGGGTAGGTGTACCGGAAACACCGTTTTTAAGGTTATCCTATATACGAAACCATTATCGATGCAATCGATACATCTTCTTATGCAGCATTTTATAGAAATTGCGCTAATACCTATATGTATAGGCTATACTGATTAAAAGACCCAAACCCATCATTTTGAATTCAGATAATTTTCGCTACATTGATACAGCCCTGGGTTCAGTTACGGCTAACAGTCGCGAACGTTTTGTATTGTATCCTTTGTCCACCGTGTCATATTGACTGCACACGGGGAACCAAATTGCAAAACGCTACGAAACATGAGCCGCAAATACCTTTTGACCAAGCTTACGTTGACTTCTTTGAAGTTCAATTTATCTTAATCATTAATGTAATGTTCCAGCTTACCGCAGGTTCCGTTGTTTGTTCCAGGTTACTGCAGGGACCGTAGTTTGTTCCATATTACTGCTGGGACCGTAGTGTGTTCCATATTACTGCTGGGACCGTAGTGTGTTCCATATTACTGCTGGGACCGTAGTGTGTTCCAGGTTACTGCAGGGACCGTAGTTTGTTCAATATTACTGCTGGGACCGTAGTGTGTTCCATATTACTGATGGGACCGTAGGGTGTTCCAGGTTACTGCAGGGACCGAAGTTGTTCCATATTACTGCTGGGACCGTAGAGTGTTCCATATTACTGCAGGGACCGTAGTTTGTTCCATATTACTGCTGGGACCGTAGTGTGTTCCATATTACTGCTGGGACCGTAGGGTGTTCCATATTACTGCTGGGATCGTAGTTTGTTCCATATTACTGCTGGGATCGTAGTTTGTTCCATATTACTGCTGGGACCGTAGGGTGTTCCATATTACTGCTGGGATCGTAGTTTGTTCCATATTACTGCTGGGACCGTAGGGTGTTCCATATTACTGCAGGGACCGTAGTGTATTCCATATTACTGCTGGGATCGTAGTTTGTTCCATATTACTGCTGGGACCGTAGGGTGTTCCATATTACTGCAGGGACCGTAGTGTATTCCATATTACTGCAGGGACCGTAGTGTATTCCATATTACTGCTGGGACCGTAGGGTGTTCCATATTAATGCAGGGACCGTAGTTTGTTCCATATTACTGCTGGGACCGTAGGGTTGTTCCATATAACTGCTGGGACCGTAGGGTGTTCCAGGTTACTGCAGGGACCGTAGTTTGTTCCATATTACTGCTGGGACCTTAGGGTGTTCCAGGTTACTGCTGGGACCGTAGGTGTTCCATATTACTGCTGGGACCGTAGGGTGTTCCATATTACTGCTGGGACCGTAGGGTGTTCCATATTACTGCTGGGACCGTAGGGTGTTCCAGCTTACTGCAGAGACCGTAGTTTGTTCCATATTACTGCTGGGACCGTAGGGTGTTCCATATTACTGCTAGACCGTAGGGTGTTCCAGCTTACTGCAGGGACCGTAGTTTGCTACAGCATACTGCAGAGACCGTAGAGTGTTCCCGCTTACTGCAGGGACCATTGTGTTTTCCAGCTTACTACAGGGACTGTTGCGTTTTCCAGCTAACCGCAATCAAAGTAACCCGAATATTATAAATCTTGTATTGGGACGTTTCGTAACATTACGTACACGCGCGAAACGATTTTATCATCCAAGCCATGCACTTAAGTAGGTGCACATGTCTAGATCCCTGCAAACATTGGAAACAAACCTTGTGCTCAACACGTTTATTTATTCAACAAATAGTGTTATCAGCGAGTATGCAATGTAGATCTGTATTCAAATAACGACTGAACTGTTTTTATGCGGTTAAGTAATAAATTAGATTCGTTTCAGTGACATTCAAGTTTAAAACTACCCACTCATTTTGCTTCCACGATTGTATATACCGTGAAACCCCGGTAATAAGACCACTATTGGTTACCCATCGGAACCATTTCGCATGCAGTGTAACCTCAATAATAAGACAACCCTTAGTCCCTTGAAGACTGGTCGTCCTACTGAGGTTGTCTTAATATTGAGGTTTAATAAAGAGTAATACAGTGAAAATAGACTTGATAAGCGTGTTCTTAAGTTTGAGGTTGTCTGATTATTGAGATGGTCGTTCAGTGAAGTTTTACTGTACTTTCTGAAGAAGCATTATGAGCATTATGTGTTTACAAACAACTCTTGTTAAAAATGTCACCGTTAATGTAAACACATGATGTCATCGTCAGACGTGTAAACTTGTATCAACACACGGATCTTCAACAAACTTGTCATCCTTGGTTAAACGTCTGATTCCAAGGTTAATGTTGTCATAAAACATTCATTATGTAACTAAATGCATCAGTTAACGAACGCAGTGAATATAAACGCATTAAATGACAGAACCTCACGTCATTATGTCGTATAATGTGTCTGTTAATTGAAGCAGTGCATGCTGCTAAAAGCTATTTTGTTATACAGTAATACATCATGTTTGGTTATGGCGGTACATGTACCATACTGGTTGCACGTATCATTTTGATTCAGATTTAGATTTTTTGGACTGGTTTGAAAATTTCGTTCAAAGCTTTGTGAAATCATGTTCTATACCAGTCTATGATAATCTGTTTGTTTAGAACGTGCATCGAATACTAGGGCACGAAATTTAACCTTCACAAACAAAGCTGTTTGAAAATAACAGAACGCCCTCTGCAACACATGGATACTGATCAAGTCAATCACGACTGCGTTTTTGAGTTGGTATTTCTGAGATTGTTATGTACCTAGTGTTAAACACAGTAGTCCCACTATCAATGGTAGACTTGTTTTTGATCCGGCAATATGCACCAAATAAAATATTTGACATAAGAAAAATATCAAGTTTTATGATATTGGGATTCAGAGAAAATGGTCTACTCGAAATGATGCTTGTTTCAAGAAATGATTTGTGAACCTGAACGGGTTTTAACATTTAATGACAAAATATCAAATAAAAGATAATTTCAATAAAAACATTTAAAGTTTTCGTTTCACCTTGTCTGTTTGGTTTTGACTTTCAAGCAATAACATTTTGCCATGCATGTCGTCAAATGCTTTTAAGAGAACGATTATAAATGTATTGCGGTTAGAAAAAAATGTCTTTGCTATAAATTCAATGACACTACGACTGAATGCTTGTCATTGGCAGTTAATACAAATGTACTTTCGAGTCCTTTTATGAAATCATTTTAATTACGTAATTTAATACCACTAAATCTTAATAGTTTATTTTTCAGTTTCAGTTTCAGGTCTTAACTAACAGAAATTTGCATATTCTATATATAGAATGATACTTCATTCTGAAGAGTACTTTGTTGCCTTCACATTTCGAGCCTAGCAATAATGTTACCGTGACATAAGCACGTGACTTGAAAATCGTCGTGATTTGTAACGATAAAGTTCATTACATTGTATTTTATTGCGCATGATTTCACCATTTTAAAATATGAAATACAAGTCTTGAAATGTCATCTTTGTTTTGTGCAAAATAGGAAGTTAGAACTATGGACATGATGCATAATGATGTCAACACCCGTCTTCCGTACGATTGTGCGTTATTTCACACAGGTTCTGTAATCAAAGCCTTATTAGATTCTGTGTCATACACTAAACTCATTTCTACCGTGAGGCTTAAATCTTTATAACTAGCAACAAAAAATCTAATTACAGATCAACTATATAGGCCTACTGTTGTAAGAGGAATGAACACGATGTATTTTGACGAGTTTTCAGCACGCAAACAAAGTCACTTCCCAAATTTTTCCAATGATATATGACTTCAAACATGCAAGCTATGCAATCCACTGTGTATAGGGGATTAGACCGAATTACTGCTGAATTCATACATCTGAAATACAAATATTTCACGTAGAAGAAATGCATATAGTTTTTATTCAAATCGCTCATGTTAACTTATTATATTTTGTAGTCAGACTTGGGAAGCGTATTTTACCACCACGGCGTGGATATCAACTATTTTCATATTATGGGAATTTTATGGTGATGCATACAACGCACATTAAATGCATGAGATAAAATCAATCCATCACTTCAGAGTAGGAAATTATTATTTATTCCGTGATTAAACATACTAAAAATGCGTGTCATGGGAAGACTGTGCATCGTTTATACCACTTTGTAATTTGTGCATGTCTGTAACCGACAGTCGACTGGTAACAATATGATAATGTACTTGAGATACCCCGCATGAGCAGAGTTTTTTTTATTCTTTTCCTTGTGGGAAAATGCTGATGGTACTCATCGTGTTAATTCTCTTACTGACATTCCAGCAACATTCTTTGTGTTGTTTCTACTACAACATCTCAAGGCCGCGTGTTTTATTTGTTTCCAGATGTTCAGTTTGTACTAGATGGAAAGAAAACTTATCACTGAATGTCGTCAGAAATGTGAATGTAAATCTGCATTAAGCACATAGAGTCCTTGTTTGGTTCAATACAGTGGCACCTTCCCAATTGTTTCAGTGATTCCTATTGTTTTCAAATATCATACGTTGTTTTTCGGATATTAGCGTTTTTTTAAAGTTTCTGTAGGATTTCAATGTTACATTAATGCATTAAATGAGGAATATCCAAGTATTCACCTAACCGACTAGTACATTTGTATAATTATACCGTCTATGAATAATGGCTAAAATTACTCCATGCAATATATGACATGGTTTAGGTAGCCAACTCTTTGTATATGTTCTAATCACATTATTGACTCGATTCAATATTTCCTATCATAGCACGACATGAAACTAACTCCACGATTTCACAATAAATTCTACATGATTAAACGATTTCAAAGTAAATTGTGAAATTGCGGTCTCTATAAAATAATAACTTGCACGATTTCACGGTTCCATATTACACGTTTTTTAGAGAATAGATTGATGGATAAAGAACTCACCGCCGGTATTCCGTAAATTGGTAGAAAAAAGTTATTATTTATGAGGATGCATTCAGTCCAAACTCATCAATCGCTTCATCGGGTTTTGTTTTCAAGTACGTAGATACATGGATGTAAAACAATTATGTTAATTAATATAACACAGTATCTTGCAGAATACACGCCAGAATATTTAGAATAAAACATTTTACGTTCGGGTGTTTCTCTGAAGAAGCTATAAAATATATTTTTTATTGGCAATTAAGATAGAACACAAAACGTCGGTATTGATTGATGCTACGCGGTGTATCAAAGATAGGTCTAATTTAGCTGTTAGTTCTATCATTAATTAGCCGATTAGATCTTCAATTGTTAATGTTCTTAATGGTGAGTTGGATGACCTCGTACTATTATATAAGTTTATAACACTGTGGGTATTGTGTGTTCTGGCCAGGTAGGGTTAGTGGTGTTAACTTGAGAGGCACATGCAAACAATTACATTTAGGAAGCCTGCCCGATAAGCTCCGATGACGGAGTGCTTGACTGTCACAAGGGAGGCCCGGGTTCGATCATGTTCTTCTTAAACACTACGGTCATTTACCCTCATTCTCTGATTCGTGTAGCTCTAAGTTGCTTGTTGAAGGGCAAGATATTACTGGTTGATATTTAATTACAGGAAATCTGGTATGGTCATCTGAATGCCATGTGTAACTGAAAAATGTCGAAAAATGACGTAACGATAACTAAAACGAGAAACTGTATCAATATTTGTCATACATGTAACTAGTAATATTTGACAATACAGTTTTATTTACGATATTATGATTCAGACTTTAATGGTATTAAAAGCCTTTTAAAATCGCATTATACAAACAATCTGGAGAGGTTATACGAGAGTTTTGCACTCCAAACTCAAAACGTGAATTAAAGAAAAAACATTCGTCGTACGTCAAGTATGTGTAATATTACATTCACGATTTCTGTATTGCAAGTAGTAAAATAGTTCCATAACAACACGAGTAAGAATCTGACGTAAGTACACCGGAACTAATTAGCCGTAACTTTGCAGTAATCTAAGATCGAATCTGTTTATGAATTAATATCATTTGACATGACTTCTGACTTCCGGTTATACAGACTTGCTTCAGCGCCAGAGAAAAAATTGCTGAAAACTTTTGACAACAGAATTAAGTGCAAAATGGCGACTAGTATTTCAGTCGGACCTAAACGCGTTCGTACTAGTTTTTTTTCTTGATATATATGGCGTTTATACTTACGTTGTCTGCTTAAGTGTAACCAGACTATAACTGAGACTGTAGCAGTTAATAACATTTTTAGTTGAGGCGTTTGACAGTATCTATATACCTTAAAAGTGTATGACTTTAAATATCTAAGTTTCGAAACCAATATCAAAGTCCAAGAATATCATTGGCTGTTTCAGAGCTCATTCATGAATTAACCAATGGCAAGACCGGATTCTTAGACTGGTCTCCAAACTCAGAGTTATTATCTTGGTCCCTGTTGATTAGAAATGAAGCTCGTTGTAGAGCAATAACTATATTCTTGGCAATTTTTGGAGCAAGTCTTTTATATGTCTTTCGGCACAATGTTACGGAAATATTTATCAACATCCGGTGATTCCCTACTTTTCTGTATATAATGGTGCGTTGGGTTCAAAATGATGTCAGAATGTGGTTGACTTATGTTGTGAACTGCTTCGTGATTCAACTCGCATTTAAGTGAAAGTTTGAAATAATGTGTGGATTTTGTTGATGGACTGTACAATAGATGTGTCATGTGCAATTGATTTTAAGTTTTATTGATTTATAAGCGAATATTTCCCGTGACTTATGTTCTATATCGTATTGTACGCTGTAAGAATGGGTGATTAAAACAACATCAGTAAAATAGCAAGGGATATAATATCAATAGATTCATAATGTTCGACTTCAATTCATTACCTAGGAAACGGCATCATGCTATTCGACTCGACGTAATCAGAGAAAGCGCATCTTTGGCAGGTAGAATATCTTTTAATTACAACTAAATACACACACGTTGCTTGTTTCCATATATTGATTACAACATCTGTGTACTTATTAATTCGATAAATATGTAGCTTGTTTGTTTTTTCCAAAATATTGATTTGTATTATGTCACTAATATTCTCTTGATTCTGCTGCACGTACGAGGGCACAGTGGTCAAGGTAGGCGTCTGATTCCGGACCCGAAGTTCGTAAGTTCGAGCTTCGCGCAGAACGGGGTTTGGTCACAGACTCAACAATCTCTGAATTTTGCGCGAGAACTGGTTAGTTAACCATTAAGCAGTCAGGGAACGGATTTGTATCATTTGTAAGAACTTGTTATAGGGCGACCACTATAGCTCTTTGGCTTTGAATACAGACTGTCTGTTATATCATAACTACTGATTTACTGTAAAACCTCAATAATAAGACCACCATTGGGACCCTTGGAAACTGGTATTCTTATTGAGGTGGTCTTAATATTGAAGAGTTAAACAGTGAAAAAGAACTTTACAATTGTGTTCTTAATTTTGAGGTGGTCTTGTTACTGAGGTGGTCTTTTAGTGAGGTTTTACTGTACCATCTTGTACGATGACTGACTAAAGTTTCATGCCTGTCTAGGAATAAAGTACTTCATTGTTTACAATTCATACTCTACAGCTGAGCTTGCTTTTTTGGCAAGCGACTCGCAGTAAAAACACTTATCAAACGTATGCCTGTTGATGTAATGTTCATGGCTGGATTGACATGAACCATTGTGTATTGGGCGGTGAAAGTTGTAAATAATGTTTATCACATTGTAAACATACTGAAGAACCTCTTGAAACATTCATATATCACAGGCTTGATTGTCATGGTGAATAAATAAACTTGTAATTTATGTAATCCTTTGTAACGCCGATAAATGAGGAATTTATCGATAGATCAAACCTTTTTAATGACGGACACCACCATGTTAAAACAGCGCAATGTTGTCCTAATTTCTGTTCGAATTTGTCTTACTGGTTTGACGACATTTTAACCATGTTTTTTCGAAACACATGTAAAGATGACTTAATATGTATTAGTGACATCGATTGTAAGGATTGCAACGGTACAATTGTAAGATATTAAAATATTTAAGTACCAGAAGTGTAGTGTTATGTTATACACAATCTTAGTTACCATTTTAGGTAAAACAATTAATGGTTGTAAGAGTCTACTAACCATGCGTCTACATGGTGAATTGAAGCTAAATGTTTTTCACATCGCAATAAAGATCCACCTGGGTAATTTGTTTGAGGTACACCGATAAACCAATAAAAACTGTCCCTCTTTTTATACTCCGTGCAGAATTTTCGTTCGTGTCTAAAGTGTAAAAAATCTCAAAATTCAGAATTCAAGATAAAGCAAGACATACAGACGTTCCCGTTACTTATTATCGGGAAACCGCAAACTGACAATTTCAAGGATGGCCTTTTATCTTGAATCAATGCTATATACATGTATCTAAACAGTATTTTCTAACACAACGAAATTCGTCTTTGTCATTGTTCGTTGTCGTTTACGTTCCGGTTGTGAAAACTTTCTATGTTTCATTTTCGGAAACCGATTATTAAAGACAAAACAGGAGTGCTTCCATTGGGAAATATAAATACGTTCTTATACAGTCGGCTGCGACTTTGTTTGTCACCTGACACTACACTTTTCAAAGCATAATTATGTCATCATTTACATATATTTTCTTCTCTTAGAAAACCAGATTCTGGCTTTAAATCGCTTTAAACAGACTCAATGATTTCTCGTGGTTATAGAGAGTAAAGTTGACACTGTAATGTATTTTGTTCAATTTGCGAATGGTTTTAAACAAGGTTTTCAAACGTAAGACTATATGTATTGCTTGTAAGCAGTTTGGTGCGGGCTTTTATTAATTGTATCGAAATTAAACATATTGTTTTGTGTATTTTCAGACATATCAAAACCTGAGATTATCATCAATAACAACAACAACAATGGACTCAAACATACAACAGACGATCCAAGTTCAAATCATGGCCGCTCTTGGAAATTCTGGAAGTCTATGTCAATGCGACGCTCTAGAAATTATATTAAAGAAACCGGAAACGCCACCACACTTTCAGCGGAAGGGAACCTACCGGATGTGGTCGAAAAAAGCGATATTACTCGAACTGCAAGTATGCGACCTCCGCCAAAACCGCCAAGGTCGTTTGTGTTCCGTTCTAGCTCCGTGAAAGTGACAAAGCCGACCATATCTGCTCCTATAACAGGTCCACCAATTGTTGTATTGACAGAAACATTACAGACAGATGGTGTTACGCCTAATTCAATTAACGTCAATAATGACAAATACAAACCACGTGTGGAAAACGCTGCTAAAGATTATGAAAATGTTGATTCTGTCGCTGTCAATGCATATTTACCAGAATCACAAGATATTGTTCCTATGACGGTGTCACAGAAATGTAGTTCTCTTCCAAATTACGGTCTCGGCTCAAACGTGACGAGACGACCCGTTCCTAAGGCAGCTGCTGGAAAAATCAAAATCGTGTCCCCGGATCTAAATAGAAAAATTCCACAAAAACAGCGAAAGAAATCTACAGAGATAACGGCAGAAGACAGACATATTCTTATACTACAAAGTGCCACTGAGTTGATTTGTCAGAAAGTAGATCCGTTTATGATCATGGAAAAGCTGTCAGATGCCGGTTTGCTGGGTGAAAATGATTTGAATTCATTCAGAAACCCGTACTATGAAACACGTCAGTTGTGTGAAAATATCGTTCTAAGCATAATGGACAGAAATTACTCATCATTTCTTCAGTTCTGTGATATCTTACGCGGAGTGACGGACTATACTACTGTGGCGGCCGTCTTGGACGCCATGATAGCTGTTTATGACGTCATATTTGAGGTTCAAATCTGTAACGGTGATACGTCACCTTTAATGGATGATGAGAAAACGGTGTCGTTTGACGTTGTGTACTTCAGTTTGGAGACGGGCAAGGTCAGATCAGTGGTTGAACTTGAGAAGTTAAGAAATACAGACAATAAGCGACATTCCCGCGATCTCTTGTCTTACAAACGAAATTCAAGACTGTCTTTTCAGTCATTCCAATCTTTGACTAGTGAAGTGTCCAGTGTGTTCAACGAGGACATTATAACCAATGGGTTGCCAATGGTAAACGTCTCTATTTCCGGTCACGTGTTATGTTTAGAAAAAGCTCGAACCTTGGCTGGCGTCATTGAGGATCATAGTTGCATACTTGAGCTACATGTTGGTAAGACACACCTTACCGGAAGTGATATGGAGCACATAAGTCGAGCTCTGACCCAAAACTCATGTGTTCGAGTCTTAGATTTGCGTTTAAATAATATAAGCAACACCGGAGCGGCACATATGGCCAATGTTTTGTACCAAAATAGAACACTGAGGCAACTGAATCTATCGTCAACCGGAATTGACGGAGAAGGGTGCAAACTATTGGCGGATTCCTTACGTACCAACACAAGTCTTATCGAGCTTGATCTGAGCTTTCTCGACGTTGGTGATAGTGGATGTTTGGCGCTTAGTTGTATGCTAAAGCAAAATAGAACATTAAAAAAGCTTCGGTTGAGAAGCGGCAGTATAACATGGATAGGATGTGGGTTCCTACTTGAGGGCCTGGCGCTTGGTAAAACTGTAACTGAATTAGACTTAAGTAGGAATTTTATTGGAGATACCGGCGCTGAAATGTTCTTACGTCACATTAAAGATGATTCTTCACTGAGGGAGGTAAATCTTGAAAACTGTGGAATAACCGCTGCTGGATGCTCGGTCTTGTCTGACATGATCCTAACAAATAAATCACTACGCCATCTAGATTTGAGTGTGAATTTTATAGCGGACCAAGGTATAGTCAGACTTTCCAACGCCCTAGATAGGAATAAGCATATCAAAACGCTGGGACTCAATATGTGCGGCATATCAAATGATGGGTTTTCAAAGTTACTCGATATTCTTGAAGGAAATGCCACTTTGACTCTCTTGAAGCTGTGTTACAACAGACTTGGTCGCGAACATTTGAACCCGGAAGCTACGTCAGACAATTTGAAATATAGAATCAGAATTGTGACGTCATCAAATCCGAAACTTAAGCTACTTCTTTGGGGAAATACCTTTGAAGAAAATGGCGGACTGTCGGCGCAGCTGAAAGATTTGAATGCAAGTGTTTGACGTATAAATATAAAAAAGGATTCGTAATAATCATGTTGTCTTTTTATCATATAATTATTTACATATACTTGCTTTAAATATTTGTTCGTAGTTTGTAATGTATCAAAATTAAATCAGTATATTAATACAATTAACAATCTGCCATTTACACTGTTCGTGAAATCCAGATAGAGGCAGTGTGATGTTAACTTGTTTGCAGTTAACTTGGAATCTTACACATACTTAATGATTGTGTGTCTCCTTTATGTTAAGCTTATTTATTATGTTTAAATATTTATCTGAAAGTGCAAATAAATGTGTTCCTAAATTGTATTAATTAGTTTGTTTTGTTAATTACGATATGAATTTAATTTAATTAGGTTATAAAGGAGTGTGTGTTTGGGTGTACGCGTGCGTGCGAGCGAGCGATAGAGAGGAAGAGAGTTAGGCACAGATAATTATTTAACAAAAAGTCCAGCAGGAAGTGTCATACAAAGAGCCCAGTCACCCCAACGTGTATATCAACAATTACAAAACATAAAGCACAATTATAAATGTCGGTCGCATTTACAAAGCAAGGTACGAAAGCCTGTGGAGACATTTCAACTTCATGAATTCACGATTTCATCTTCATGATTCACTATTTCAAATTCACGAATACGCGAAGTTGAAATCGTTAATTCATGAAGTTGAAATGTAACAACTAGACTGTCGTATCAAGACCTCTCCAAACAACTTCCGAGGTCGTGAAATGAGACAAAAACTGAGGGTTATAAACACTTTCGTCTGTTAGTACAGTAGACTATAATACAGACATTTATCTACTCAGATCTTTTCAGCTCGTCTGTTATTGTAAATACCGGAGAATTATTGTCGTAGTTCGATAGCCATCGTCAGCGTCAGATTCTGTGTCAGCGTCCACAAAAAGATTCAATTTTGCGTTTAGATCAGTTTCTGCGAAATTGTAAATTTGAACGATAAAGTGACACACAGAAGATCGTATACACCCCCCTGTAGTGATTTTGTCACACTTGTGTAAATGACATGTTACAGTAAAACCTCAATAATAAGACCACTCTTGGGACCCTTGAAAACTGTTCTTAATATCGATATGGTCTTACTATTGATGTTGAATAAAGAGCAAAACACTGAAAATGGATTTGAAATTTGTGTTCTTAATTTGTATGTGATTTTATTGTGATTCTCTAAGTGAGGTTTAAGCGTAGTTATTTCTTGTCAAGCAAGTTAATAATATATTATAGAGAGATGAAATCAGTGGAGCTCCACATTACTGTGCATGGATTTCATGCATATAATATGAGTTGATAATCACCTAAGTGCAGCTCTTGGCATTATACATACTTTTGAAACATTGATACTGTATATAGCAGCCTTCCGTGTTAAGCTCATTCCTTGTTCAGACAATGGGCGGTGAATCGGTTTATATTTAATTGTTGGTTTCCGTATTATTGAAAAAAATGTTGGCATAACACACTCATTGATTTTAAGTAAACAAAATGAATGAATAGAAACAGAAGAAATTATGACTTAAAACGTGTTATTTATTGCTGGTTGTTTCAAAAATAACGTGTCACAAATTTTATTTATTGCAGAACTGACATATCGAGGGTTTTGGCGCAACACTATTGTAACCGCTCCTTTATCAAGATATAGTAACGATTGTTTTGCGCTAAACTTTCGATATATCATAATTATATTAAACTCCTTTCACAGCAAATTAAAAGAAATACAATAAAATAAAGGAAACTATATGCGTCCATAGGACACGGATGATCCCGCTATAGGCTTTTCAAGCGTTATTGATCGGAAACCAATTTTTATGTCGAAAAGGGACATAACTTTTCCAAATATCGGTGGATTGTAATTGAAATCGACTCCCTCCTGTATTTTATAATCCGAATTGTATGTGCACAATATGAATTGAATCCATCAATACTTTCAAGAGTTATTGATCGGAAACCAATGTTTCGCACGGACGACTTGGGTAACACTTTATGCCCCTTCGCTATTCTTCGAACGGCGAGGGAATAATGCAATAAGACATTAGTACACAAGTATGTAATAAAATAAGACTTAAGTAAAAAAGTATGTAATAAAATAATATATAAGTACAAAGGTATATCAAACAGTATATAAACTATATATTAAACTTATTTTTAAATACAAATATTCATGTAAATAAATAATAACACAATTAACAGTTGTAAATACTCTAAAAATATATCTGAAGACAAGTACATGTACAGCTTTAATGTAAAGATGCCAACGACAGGGTTTATAAATAAATGTATTAGTCTATTGTTTCAAATTTAAGCTTAAACATACATGCTCCATTTGTCTGAAATATTTTCTAAATATCGAAGAAAAGGAAAACAAAATTAAATCAAAATGCTACCTATTCAAAAAATGTTACATGGTTGTATTAATTCGCTAACATTTGATTGAAAAAATGAACTGCTTGATCAAACGCTCATGGCATTGAGAAAACAAATGAAAATATATACAGTCGGACGTCGTTCATTCGAATTCATCAATCCGAAATTTTAGTTCGAATAATACATGGTTTCGAATAGCCCGTTTCAGTTCGACGTGCCTAAATACATAGGGAAGGGATATGTTTTTCGGACTACACCAATTATGCGGATAACAGTTTTTCGAATAAACGAAGTCCGACTGTATTTCTTTCAAAAACTAAACATTCTGAGTGTAGAGTTGTAAGAACGGACATAGAAAGAGTCGGATTAGTTTCGTTAATACTGGATTGTCTTCGTAGTTTCGTGTCATCATTCACATATCACAGAATCTCACAGCCACAGCAACATTGGTGGGGATAATCGGGTGCATACACTTTTCTCTCAGTTCCGTATACCCAGTATCTTGTATTGTGATCATCCCATTTATATTTCACCTCTGTTACTGGAACGCCACGTAGCCGTTGTCTCTGTAACCATAGGAACCAAATATTACGTATTATCATAAACGTTTAATGACAAGTGATGCGATTACTATGTCAGTGGTGGACATTGACATGGTTAGAGGTGCAACGACATACCTGTATATTGGAATAATTATTGCAATATACAGCCAAACTCTACAGTACCGCGGTATGAAATGAACGTACCGGTCTTTAATACGAAAGACCGATAATGACATTCACGCTTCATCATTTCTCTCCTAGGAAAGTCATGATTTCAAAATTTCTGTTTCACGAATTCATAATCTTGAACTCACTATTTCAACTTCACGAATTCATAATCTTGAATTCACGATTATATTGCTGGGTAATTCCAAATAATCATATTAAGAAGACGATGTGGACATATATATATTATAGTTGAATATGTCGCGTATTTGTTATATACAGCACCCAGTAAAGGACGCCGTAATATCATGTTCTCACCATCAATATGACAGGTCTTCAAAACGACGTGTGATGTTATGACTTTATGACTTTATGTTATAAGACATAAGTCATATCAATCAGCAAATCTCAGGTCTTTCCGAAACGAAGAAGACCCAATGTATACCTTGATCGAACATTTGATATCGAGCGTAGCCAACGATAACATGACGCAACAGTGGCGCTAACTGGATGCCATAGAATTACAATTTTCTTATCATGAATCTTAATGCTGGTCTTGTATGACATTGTGAATACTTCTAACACAAAAGCGTCATTGTTATACGTCACGCAATCGTATAATTATGATCAAAACTGGTTTGATTTTTTTTATATCAGAACATTGATTGTGTTTGAATAAATTACACCAGTAAGCAGATTAAATGATTAATTATACAAAGATTAAAGTTATATTTTGTAATGAGGCTAAATATCACGTTTCAGAATACAGTGCAACCACTCCAGAGCTTTCCTCTCTTACGTAAAACATATTACAACCAATTTAACCTCTCTAGATCAATAATCCCTTGATAACATCCGAAATATATAATTTCACAAGGGTATTACACGGGTAAATTTCCACTGTATTTCAGTCAATGACAATCGCCAGTGACCTCGGGCAGTGTTTCCTGACATCTATCCATTACTTATACAGTTTGACCTGTCCACAGCGGCCCTCTCTAGGGCAACAACCTTTCTTCAACAGCAGTATCAATTTTCATTAGATTATAATTTGTTATAAATATAACTTGCTTAGACCCTGTCTACAACAACCACTCAACTGTACATCTCCAACAGGCTGTTACTCTCGACAGACAGCAAGGTACGTATGTTACCTGGAGGGGCGAGGGAATCACCAAAGTGAAAATAGATCCCGGCCTCAGGGTTCAAGATTAGGGGAGCATGAACTTGATTTTAAAGCTCAAATTAAATTTCACTTTTGTGATTAGTTTTGGTAAGATATTACAATAATCTGTAAAAAGGCATAATTAATCTGGTTATTTAATTATGCAGGCAAAAAGAGTAGTCGTACAAATACGTTGACAAAGAAAATAAGTTTTTAGCACGGAGGCTGACCTCAATTCAGTTTTCAAAACCTCGGACCCATGATCTATGACTATTAGAACAGTAAAGTCATGTTGCGCTTCATACGTCCTCAATATCACATTCATTTACTTTACAGATTTTTAGCAAGATACGCCTAATATGAAATATTGACACGTTATTATGAGCGTGTTTTTCAACATGAAATTATAGATCTATGATTAAATATCAGTCGATTATCAAAACTGTCCGTTTTAAAGCGCTAATTCCTTTATCTAGATTTTTTACGTATTTGATAAGGAATGAAATCCTTACTAACAAAAGTACGTTTATTTCAGTGAATGGACATATTTTGCAAAAAATAAGACATTTGACCCCCTCCCAAATTTATTCAGGAATACACTTTGCTATACACATAAGTTATTAATTGTGACATGCTCTAAAATGATTCATGTATGATATTGTAATATACATGTTTCATAAATGACTCCTCAAGTCATTCATTGTTCGTAAAAATCCACCGATTTGTTAGAATTGTTTACTTAAGTTCATAGAAAATTGCTATTTTCGTTTTGGTATCTAAAATAATGCTACTTTCCAATCAGATACGTGTCGTTATCAAACTAATATAAAGTCGTTTTGTGAAATGAAATGCTATTCGGGTGGTTTGAAATAACGACATAGCTATCAGGAAAGAGGGGAAAAACAATATGCCGCTTTTAGCATTTAAACTATCGCAAAAATACTGTAATACAAACCTGGTTTAAGATTCTCTCAGCAGGCCACTGTCCACGATGTGAGTTTACAAGCCTAACCGAGTTGTCGTTTATTTCCTTCACTGGATAGGAGACAACAGGCCACACCTAAAATAATAAAAACATATTTTAGTTTAGAAATATTACGTAGTATGTGTAACCAGTTGAATGTGTTTTCCTTAGTTCCAATGTCAATAAAATACGATTAGAATGCAGTAACCAAAATGTCGATTTACGTATACATGAAGTTTCCAACCTGACCGCACGGAGACACGGTTAGCATAGGCGCTAGTGTCTAGCATTTCAAGGAAACTTTTAAGAAAAAAGTAATGCAGCGTTTGAGTATATCTGTATAAAGGTATTAAAATGCAATAAATCTCTAAATTATAAGTATGAATATTTTAACAAAAATGAGACTACATTTAAAGTCAATGAAACATTTTTGGAATACAGTAGCCATGTTATTGCTTTCACCGGTGAAGACATTCACTCTTCGTTATTTCGCTTTTAGAAAATACTGAATTCATGATGAGGAAATCGTGAATTCGTTATTTCAACTTCCCGAATTCACGATTTCAAATTCACGAATTCTGATTTCCTAGAAGAGAAATAATGAAGTGTCAATGTCACCGTTATTTCGTAGTATTACCATTGGTTTGACGTCTTCAAACACAATTTTTCCACCAACTTCACGGATAAGTTCATCTGGCATATCCGTACCTTCCAGAATAAAATCGTCCTTATGATTGATACTGAAGTTAAAATAGTGAGAATAAGTTGTTACAGGGAACGCCACATACATAAAACAATGCCTCTCCACACAGACATCCGGGAAAACAACAGTCCATAAAACGGCATTTGATGAGGTAATACGCAAGGGAAGAGGGGCGCAATGAATGACCTGGCCGACCATAAAGGACAACTTACGAGAATTAATGAGTGCAAACAGGGGAGGGGGAAACAAATGTTTACACATACTTATTTAACATCGAATGCGGAACAAGTCCTAACAAGTTACACTAGTCGCCCTAGATGACATCTTCCTGCGTTGCTACCTATACCCGCATAGCTAAGGAGAGTCACTCTAGATGACTGATTCCTGTGTTGCTACATATACCCGCATAGCTAAGGAGAGTCACTCTAGATGACTGATTCCTGTGTTGCTACATATACCCGCATAGCTAAGGAGAGTCACTCTAGATGACTGATTCTTGTGTTGCTACATATACCCGCATAGCTAAGGAGAGTCACTCTAGATGACTGCTCATGTGTTGCTACATATACTCGCATAGCTAAGGAGAGTCACTCTAGATGACTGATTCCTGTGTTGCTACATATACCCGCATAGCTAAGGAGAGTCACTCTAGATGACTGATTCCTGTGTTGCTACATATACCCGCATAGCTAAGGAGAGTCACTCTAGATGACTGATTCCTGTGTAGCTACATATACCCGCATAGCTAAGGAGAGTCACTCTAGATGACTGATTCCTGTGTTGCTACATATACCCGCATAGCTAAGGAGAGTCACTCTAGATGACTGCTCCTGTGTTGCTACATATACTCGCATAGCTAAGGAGAGTCACTCTAGATGACTGATTCCTGTGTTGATACATATACCCGCATAGCTAAGGAGAGTCACTCTAGATGACTGATTCCTGTGTTGCTACATATACCCGCATAGCTAAGGAGAGTCACTCTAGATGACTACTTCCTGTGTTGCTTCATATACTCGCATAGCTAAGGAGAGTCACTCTAGATGACTGATTCCTGTGTAGCTACATATACCCGCATAGCTAAGGAGAGTCACTCTAGATGACTGATTCCTGTGTTGCTACATATACCCGCATAGCTAAGGAGAGTCACTCTAGATGACTGCTCCTGTGTTGCTACATATACTCGCATAGCTAAGGAGAGTCACTCTAGATGACTGATTCCTGTGTTGCTACATATACCCGCATAGCTAAGGAGAGTCACTCTAGATGACTGCTTCCTTTGTTGCTACATATACCCGCATAGCTAAGAAGAGTCACTCTAGATGACTGATTCCTGTGTTGCTACATATACCCGCATAGCTAAGGAGAGTCACTCTAGATGACTGCTCCTGTGTTGCTACATATACCCGCATAGCTAAGGAGAGTCACTCTAGATGACTGATTCCTGTGTTGCTACATATACTCGCACAGCTAAGAAGAGTCACTCTAGATGACTGCTCCTGTGTTGCTACATATACCCGCATAGCTAAGGAGAGTCACTCTAGATGACTACTTCCTGTGTTGCTTCATATACTCGCATAGCTAAGGAGAGTCACTCTAGATGACTGATTCCTGTGTAGCTACATATACCCGCATAGCTAAGGAGAGTCACTCTAGATGACTGATTCCTGTGTTGCTACATATACCCGCATAGCTAAGGAGAGTCACTCTAGATGACTGCTCCTGTGTTTCTACATATACTCGCATAGCTAAGGAGAGTCACTCTAGATGACTGATTCCTGTGTTGCTACATATACCCGCATAGCTAAGGAGAGTCACTCTAGATGACTGCTTCCTTTGTTGCTACATATACCCGCATAGCTAAGAAGAGTCACTCTAGATGACTGATTCCTGTGTTGCTACATATACCCGCATAGCTAAGGAGAGTCACTCTAGATGACTGCTCCTGTGTTGCTACATATACCCGCATAGCTAAGGAGAGTCACTCTAGATGACTGCTTCCTGTGTTGCTACATATACCCACATAGCTAAGGAGAGTCACTCTAGATGACTGATTCCTGTGTTGCTACATATACCCACATAGCTAAGGAGAGTCACTCTAGATGACTGATTCCTGTGTTGCTACATATACTCGCATAGCTAAGGAGAGTCACTCTAGATGACTGATTCCTGTGTTGCTACATATACTCGCATAGCTAAGGAGAGTCACTCTAGATGACTGATTCCTGTGTTGCTACATATACTCGCATAGCTAAGGAGAGTCACTCTAGATGACTGATTCCTGTTTTGCTACATATACCCGCATAGCTAAGAAGAGTCACTCTAGATGACTACTTCCTGTGTTGCTACATATACTCGCATAGCTAAGGAGAGTCACTCTAGATGACTACTTCCCGTGTTGCTACATATACCCGCATAGCTAAGGAGAGTCACTCTAGATGACTACTTCCTGTGTTGCTACATATATCCGCATAGCTAAGAAGAGTCACTCTAGATGACTGCTTCCTGTGTTGCTACATATACCCGCATAGCTAAGGAGAGTCACTCTAGATGACTGATTCCTGTGTTGCTACATATACTCGCACAGCTAAGAAGAGTCACTCTAGATGACTGCTCCTGTGTTGCTACATATACCCGCATAGCTAAGGAGAGTCACTCTAGATGACTGCTTCCTGTGTTGCTACATATACCCGCATAGCTAAGGAGAGTCACTCTAGATGACTGATTCCTGTGTTGCTAGATATACCCGCATAGCTAAGGAGAGTCACTCTAGATGACTGATTCCTGTGTTGCTACATATACCCACATAGATAAGGAGAGTCACTCTAGATGACTGATTCCTGTGTTGCTACATATACCCACATAGATAAGGAGAGTCACTCTAGATGACTGATTCCTGTGTTGCTACATATACTCGCATAGCTAAGGAGAGTCACTCTAGATGACTGATTCCTGTGTTGCTACATATACCCACATAGCTAAGGAGAGTCACTCGATATGACTGCTTCCTTTGTTGCTACATATACCCGCATAGCTAAGAAGAGTCACTCTAGATGACTGATTCCTGCGTTGCTACATATACCCGCATAGCTAAGGAGAGTCACCCTAGATGACATCTTCCTGCGTTGCTACCTATACCCGCATAGCTAAGGAGAGTCACTCTAGATGACTACTTCCTGTGTTGCTACATATACCCGCATAGCTAAGAAGAGGCACTCTAGATGACTGATTCCTGTGTTGCTACATATACCCGCATAGCTAAGAAGAGGCACTCTAGATGACTGCTTCCTGTGTTGCTACATATACCCGCATAGCTAAGGAGAGTCACTCTAGATGACTGATTCCTGTGTTGCTACATATACTCGCACAGCTAAGGAGAGTCACTCTAGATGACTGCTCCTGTGTTGCTACATATACCCGCATAGCTAAGGAGAGTCACTCTAGATGACTGCTTCCTGTGTTGCTACATATACCCACATAGCTAAGGAGAGTCACTCTAGATGACTGATTCCTGTGTTGCTAGATATACCCGCATAGCTAAGGAGAGTCACTCTAGATGACTGATTCCTGTGTTGCTACATATACCCACATAGCTAAGGAGAGTCACTCTAGATGACTGATTCCTGTGTTGCTACATATACTCGCATAGCTAAGGAGAGTCACTTTAGATGACTGATTCCTGTGTTGCTACATATACCCACATAGCTAAGGAGAGTCACTCTAGATGACTGATTCCTGTGTTGCTACATATACTCGCATAGCTAAGGAGAGTCACTCTAGATGACTGATTCCTGTGTTGCTACATATACTCGCATAGCTAAGGAGAGTCACTCTAGATGACTGATTCCTGTGTTGCTACATATACTCGCATAGCTAAGGAGAGTCACTCTAGATGACTACTTCCTGTGTTGCTACATATACCCGCATAGCTAAGGAGAGTCACTCTAGATGACTGCTTCCTGTGTTGCTACATATACTCGCATAGCTAAGGAGAGTCACTCTAGATGACTACTTCCTGTGTTGCTACATATACCCGCATAGCTAAGGAGAGTCACTCTAGATGACTACTTCCTGTGTTGCTACATATACCCGCATAGCTAAGAAGAGTCACTCTAGATGACTGATTCCTGTGTTGCTACATATACCCGCATAGCTAAGGAGAGTCACTCGATATGACTGCTTCCTTTGTTGCTACATATACCCGCATAGCTAAGGAGTTACAAAGGCCTTGTATGAAGGGAAAGCGCTTTCTTGTAGACGTTATTCTACAGAATAGGAGAATACTGGTCAAAAGGACCAACTCGTATGTTTGTATTTAGATTATTTTTACAGCATTATGACACATTCTTACTGAAGCGATGAACGTAATTTTAAAGGGTATACATTAACATTTTTCGATATATTAAGTCAATTGATACACTACATATACAGTCGGACCTCGTTCATTCGAATTCATTGGGTCCGAAATTATTCGAATAATACATGGTTTCGAATAGCCCATTTTAGATGATACTAAGTATTCGGATAGAAGGCTGTCGGCCGAATAAACGAAGTCGGACTGTATAGAACTTTTTACTATAAAACTCAAAACCATATGTATCCAGTAGACGTTTAGAAATGATTCTGTAAAAAGGTATAAGCGGGTTAGCACTTCTGACTAATACATCTATACCACCACTTACAAGATAATGGTAAGTTCTATATACTATGTACCTAGTAGCTTTTTAGAAATGATTCTGTAAAACAGTTCTAGCGGGTTAGCACTTCTAACAAACACATATATAACAACAACAATGTATAACACCACTTACAAGCTAATGGTAAGTTCTATATAACATCGGAGCATTCTAAAGCCTTCACAGTCCTTGCAGGTAATACGACCATCACCACCACATGTATGACATCTGAAACAAAACGTGTACATGAACATAAAGATGCATAGCATATGGTTTGAATTCAATCATCTGTTGAATCGCATTAAAATATATTATTCTCATTTTTTTGTTCATTTGTTAACCTGAACAAACATGAAAATATTTCATATAGTTAAAACATCAACACACATGCATTAACAAAGAATGAACTTATGATGTATTGATCCATATTTGTTGAAGAAAGAAGTTTTTACATCATCAAATTTAAAAATAACTGCCCGTTTTTTTAACAATCATGCTGTTTTACAAGTTTTGTCTGTTAGTAATATGGTAAAAGAAGATATTTTCAATCGGTTATGCATTGCAATGGTTCATTTTAGACATGATTTAGCCAATGTACGAGTAACAACAATACTGGGTGAAGCCAATTCAAACAGTTTATGTTCAGATGAGCCAGATACATCTTTAAATATTCTAAAATATCGCTTATTACTGCTATTGCAGTCCTTGAAATCATTAATAACAAACTTTTGACATACGCCAGGCATACAACGATACTACATTTCCTTAACGCAATATGTTCATCTTTTAGCAGCTGTGGAGAACAAGAGCGTCTACTTTGGTACTAGATTAAAATATGTAAGCTTCATACGCCCCAGCAACACACAGCTCCTTAATCAAGCGAGATTTTCTTGACACCAGAATAAAATAAGTTAAAACATACAGCTGCTTAATCAAGCGCACCTTCCTTGTCACTGGAATAAAATATATTAAAACATAGGCTGTTTAATCAAGCGCGTCTACTTTGTTACAAGTATACACCCTTTCAATTATACCGTAAATAGAATTATCTGCCCTTCGATGACGTCATTAGAGGATAAACAATTACTATAACGGTAATATTTAGAGCGTGAAATGGCGACGTAACCAATTTTTCGGCGATGGAATGAATGATAAGGTATGTTACAGATGTAATTCGTTTTAGGATGTATTTTGAGATATATAAAAAAACTTATACCTAATGGATTTTGCGAAATTGCTTAGTTAGATGCTTAATATTTGTTTGTCACATAATTTTGCGACATACTGGGAATTTTTATTTCACAAACTCAGTCGTTAATATGGACTTGGAAGACCGTATTTTGATGCTAATGTGAAATCGTACGCATGTCTGAAGAAGAACCATACATATTTTTCGTCATTTCAGTCATGGACCGACATATGAAAGAACATGGATATAGCCAAAGACCTCAATGCCACAGATGCGCTACGCCAGATATGGCGCATCGATACAATGTTATCAGCAGACGCACTGTCTAAAACAATATATTTATGTAAAAATAAAATATGAAACTCACTGTCTGTTTGGTTATTCCTACTCACATTAAATATAGATTGTTTATAGTCACTTTTAAAAGAAATCTCTTCTGAAAACGGGACATAGCGCTATATAATCCATAACTTATTTTTAGACGTCTTTCGTGGCTGGCTGGCCATTTAGTTTCAATGTTTAAACAATTTCTGTGTTCTCGTATGAATTGATAATTGACAGTTATTAATTGCCTTTCTTGTATTTTAATTAATTTGATTGGTGGATGCCTATTGTTTTGCAATTCATAAACCACGCCCTCGGCAGATCAGTTCTACTGGTCACTACTGTAATTGAAAATTGCCCTAGGTGTCAGCTGTAAAAACACAAGAGTCATAAAACCCCAGGAGATCTTTATTATATGTGTTAATTCATATTGCTATTTCCTGTTTGATAGAATTAGTGCCTTTGATAATTGAAATGATTAGGTCATATCAGTCTGTGATCTCAATTTGTAATACACACAATGAGATTACAACTGTCTGTCACCCAAAAATAGTTATACTTCAAAGATTTAGCCAGCCTCTTCCGACATTTTTGAAGGTTAATTCATGTTCAGAATTAAATTGATGCCAAAACCCTTGTCTCACACAGACAATAAAGACATTGATTTGACCTACTTAATTTATATTTTGCGCACGCTTGTGTACACAAAACATGACATGCTGGCGTGATCTACATCATTTGTTTAGTTGATCTTTACACATTTACATGATTATGTAAGCCTTGATTGTTCTTCACAGCAGCCTTTTTAAAATATTTTATTGACATGAAAGTGTATTAAGTACAATTATACTTCGATGAAAATATCAAAAAATGAAGCGGAAAATTACCGACTTGTTTTGAAAAAGTTATGAAGCGTTATGCTCTGAAAATTTCTTTAACTGGGATTGTTTGATCACCGTTTATGGAATAACTTTTAATATTAACCACATATTTTTTTGAGGATTTGTCATCTTAAACGATTGCTTTTTGCATTGGGGTAAGTTAAATATATGGTACTTGTTGTGAAAATCAGAGAATTTATAGGAAACTAACCGCGAGTATGTGAACAAATTTCGCTCCCCGTGTGCAGCGTTAATTCGTTACTTATGATTTTTTGAATGCTGTTAATGCAAAACTTTAATATATTGTAACCTAATACTTTCTGTATAGCACTACTTCAACAAATAAAATGTCCGATTTCTACGAAAACATTAATAAATTTGCGCAACGCATAAACTTTTGTTGATGTGCAGCGTAAGTAAGCAGCACTGGCCGTTTTGGAAATATTTTTATCCTCGCATTACGTCACGTCCGGTAGGGGACGCAACTCTTAGGCGACTTTAATCGATTAATTGAAAGGGTGTATAACATAAATGTATTAAACCATACAGTGTGCCTACCTTGTCTGGCCGGAACCATTGCAACTATGACATCGTACTTGACGGTGTTGCTGGGTGTTGGGATCATACTGGGACTTTCTACCGTCACCACCACATGAACCACATCGGTTGCGTCCATCACCGCCACATCTCCAACACCAGTGCCAACCTCTCTGGTCACAATGATGACATGGCTGAAATTAAATGTCTAGACAATCACATCAGTCCTTTCTTTCATCACAGAAGGTATTCGCGGTATATAGTCCATCTTTCGAAAAGCTTGGACTTTTCAGGCGTAATTTAGAAATCGAGCATAAGCCTGAAAAGACTTTGTATCATAACTGCAAGTTAAGAAAAGAAATGACGGTTTATTCATTTTTATGAAAGGGAAATCATTGTATCTGGATTCGGAGGCTACGATTTAAAATGATATTTTGCTCAACTACGAAATCACCTACATGACTCTTTAAAAATGACTGCGTTCTCTGCGGATTTTTAATTTCAAGAACAAAAGTCAACTTCAATGGTGGCTTCTACATCCACTCCAAACTCCTTACAACGTTTATCTCCCATAGCGGCGATACATTCATCATTGCCTTCGCTTATGTTATGTGATGATGGATATTTGAATAATCTGACTGTTACACCTTGAAAATAATGGTATCGTACGTTTGCCACATATATGCTACGTAGTTTACTGGAAAGGTATGTGGTTTGAATGATATGTTTCTCTTCAACACGTATACACTTACTTGTACAACGGAAGTATGTGGTACTTCTTTCACGATATTGTGAGTATTAAACATCTGAGCAGGAGGACATGGAATGGCCCATGGAGGTGGGGCCATGCCGTTATGAGGCCCGTCAACGGGACCCCCACGGTAAGGTACAGTGGCATTCCTCGTGTTTCTACCCTCGGAGAATGTTTCCAGGATATACTGCAAAAATACCGTTATGTTTATCATAAATATTCGAACGGTTCTGTATTTCTGTTGTCGGAAATGTTAATGATAAAATAAGTATGTTAGATTCTTTAGAAAAGACTTTCATTTTAAGGGAAAACTTATTTTGCTAAGTCATCATACCAGATACATTTAAATGTATACTGCTCAAAAAAGCTAACCCTGTGGTGCGGTCTGTGGAGTTTGCTCTTAGTTGTTAGTTAACTTTAGCTACCCAACTTCACAGACTTCTATTTTACATTGAGAAAATCTTCACTTTTATACAGAATGACAAAACCATCTGCAACGATAAGTGTAAGCGTGACAGAGTTACATTTACTTTTTCGTTCGTTCAATTTACGTGAATATTAATTGTTAATGGCTAGCTACAATACAAACATATCAAACTATGTATACAGGGGCAGTATTCACAAACTTTTAAGACTGAAACTCAGTCTTAGACTTAGACTCTAGGTATGCAATCGTTATGTATACCAGTCTTGCGTTTTCTTTAAATGTAAACGAATGCAATTTTGTCAAAATAGTTGCCGTTTCCCACTCAACATTTTTACCATTATTTGTAATAAAACATATACTGTAATAACAACGTATATAGCAGCAAAAAGTACATTTAACATTTTAAAGTCTAAGTCTGTGTTTCAGTCTTAAAATGTTTGTGAATACGGCCCCAGGGTTTTCAAAGAACCAGCGTATATAAAGTTTTTAACCTCGATTTTTGATCCGTACAATGTGGTATGATAATGTTTTTTTATAAACTCAATATGAAGCAAAAGTACAATTTCCAAATGTCCGAATCATGCTTAAGTATAAAGATGATTTTGGTATGACAAATATATGCGCTTACATGCAATGCTGTTATTCCTTCAAATTTCATAATACTCATTTCTTTAGCAGGCTTGCTGCCATAGCAACAGTGCTCTGATACATGTTGTATCATAGCAGATCGACAAGCTTCTTCATCCAACTTTGCAAGACTGAAAAAAGGAGCACACATGAATCTCTCCAGAGAAACACTACATTATTCTCCTTGTAACAATATTGGGAATTATTTAAATTAAATATACGCGCTCAAATCTGAATCCTTTCTCGATCTGGGCCCGGGATTATGTATGACGGATGCTTACACTCAAGACTCAGCACTTACACTCAAGACTCAGCACTAACATCACCAGATTTACTCATATGAGTCTGATAGTAACTCATATTTAGTGTGAAATATGTATAGGATAGACAACTCCACGAGATATATATGCGACATAGACCTCGTGACTAGCTACAAACGAAAATCCCATGTATAGTATTTCCCCATAGATGATATTATAGACAGTAAGTAGGTTATGTCTATACGATATAGGCGCTCCTAATACGGAGCGCTAATTGGCTAAGTATGGTATTATTAAATGTTCTCTTAGGGATTTGAGTGTAACATGAGCAGTATGGCAGTAATGATTAAGTCTATGTGTTTAGTGTGGCACTCAAACCCAATTATTTCTCTCATATCTCTTAATCACACTGACATCTAAAAAAATGGACAAACAAGAATATTCAGCAATTAAAAAATGTGACATTATCATGCATTTTCCTCACTCACATTTCCGCTATCAGTCTCATAAGAGTAAAAAAAATATTCTAAAGTTGAGTGCTAAGTGTAAGCATTAGTTATAATCATTGACTCAGACATTTTAATTTTAATCCAATCTAAATTAAATCACATTTAAGAACGATAACGTCAACTTTTACTCTTGAACATTGGACTGTATCTTCTATAATACTCCTACACGTGAGTTTATGCAAGTAAAACGGAATTCTCTACGCGCCATCGTAGCTTCGTGTTATCATGTTTAGACATTTATAAAACTTTCTAGTGTTAGTATCCACAAGAGCTCAGTATGAACAATGTACTTACTCCGTAAACTGCATCGGTGGTGGGTCTCCCTGAGGTGGGGGTTGGGGCGGTGGAGGCATTGGTCCTGAAAACATAGACTTACAGATATGGTACACGAAAATAGATATTATAGCGAGACAGCTTATAACGTTTTTTAATTATTCATGTTGAACAAAATGTGTATGTTCTGTTTCGTTATGACATCTTTAGAAATTATTGATAATTTGTTGATGCCAATAAGATCAGAAAATTAAAATGTGTGTAATGAAATACACATGTGGTAAGCATAGTTATCATTATCGTCACAATCATCAACACCATCATTACCACCACAATCACCATCATCACAATTATCATCATTATCATCATCACACTCATTATTATTATCAACATAATGAAATACACACGTGATAATAATAGTAATCATCATCATCATCATCGTCACAATCATTATCATCACCACCACCACCATCAGCAGCAGCATCATCAACACAATCATTATCACCACCATCATCAACATCATCATCATTATCATGTCATCATTTTCATCATCATCATCTCCAACAGCATCATTTTCATCATCATTATTTTCTTCGTCATTAAAATAATCATCATTTTCATTATCATCATCTCCAACATCATCATTTTCATCATCATTATTATCATCATCATCATCTCCAACATCATCATCATTATCATCATCATTTTTTTCATCAACATCATCATAGTCATTATTTTCATGATCATCATCTCCAACATCATCATTTTCATCATCATTATTATCATCAACATAATCTCCAAAATCATTATCATCATCATTATTTTCATCATCATCATCATTATCATCATCATGATTGATTTTACAATTATCATTATTACTTCGTTTAAGATTAATCATACAAAGGAATATTTGGGTTGAGTATAATTTTTTTAACAGCAACATACTTGCTTGTCCGAAGCCAACTCCTTCATATCCGGCAACGGGAGGATATGCTGGATCACCAGCACGTGGTGGCGGGGCGTCCATCCTTGTTCCAGGGGGAGGTCCCGGGGCCTGATCCATGCCAGGACGCCATTCTGAAATATTTTTTGTTATTGTCGTGTTTGATTATGTATCATCAGATAAAACTTATTTATCAAACATTTAAAAAATTTTAGTTTGATTTCCATTGAAGCATTTGTGGAACAAACGTTTGCGACAGATAAAGGTAGATGATAAAGTGTTGGCCGCTCAACCGGAATGATTGGGGTCCGAACCAGCAAAGTTCAAGACCACCTCTCATAACGCTACTAGTCGGTATGAGGCTTTTGTTACTTTTTAAGAAAAGCTTACTTAGTCAATATTTCATTCTTCTTAGCTTAGTGATTAATGCCCTTTTCCCGAAATATTGAAACCAATTCGCCTGTTGCGAAAGTCACTTGAACATTGTTTACAAGGATTCGGCGTCTATGTTTTTCGAGGTTTTACACAAATATAGTCCGCACACGACAACTTAAGACCAATGTTAAAACATTTCCATCGATACAAATATGGAATTACAAGGATAATGAAATAATTTATTTACGTACAAGTCACGTGGTCACTAAGCAAGCAAATCCACAACCCAATCATCAGCGCTTTGATATTGCCAGGGAGCGGTCACGAATGTGACTCATTTTGGCCGGATTTCACAAACGAACTTAATGTAATTAGTTTATAAATATATTTGAGATGATATAAAACAAAATAATGATTTGTATTTAATACTTACGTTGTGGCGCCTGTTGCATTCCACCTGAAAGATATAAGATAAATACATGTATCATTAATCCACATGTAGACCTATGTAGGACCTTATTATTCCCAGATCATATTCTTCACAGGTGTGGGAGAAATACGATCATGGTGGTAAACAAGAGAATCATATTCTTCACAGATTTTGTCGATGACATTGCTGTTTGATAAATTTGATAATAAAAATAAATAAAAAATAATAATAATAAAAATAAAATAATAATAATAGTATAATAAAAGTAATAATAATAACAACAACAACACCACCAATTCTTAAAACTAAAATTTTCTCTATATTTATCTTGGTCGGATTGTGACCCCGAGGGATTACTTAAAAAACACACAATAAAAATATAGATAATACATCCGATGGCCGCGTTTTTCACATAAAGTGGCCAGGGATGACCGTAACGTGTTCAACAATAAATAGCGAACTTTCTAAATACTTTATGTACATCTTTAAAAAAGCAAATGTCTATATTTTATATATTTACAAACAACATAGTCTACTCTTTCACATCATACCAATATTATTATGATTTATTAAGAAAAAAAACAGTAAAAATAATATAAATATGATGCGGAGATGGCCGGATTTTACACACTCCCGGGTTTAACGCCGTTTCTCAACGATATTTCAGTTATATACGGCGGCCGGTTCACCTAACCAGTTTTTCCTGGACTGAATTCTTACCAGTACTAACTTACCCTTCCACAAGGAACCGGCAACTTCTCCACATGTGGAGGAAAATCGACATTTTTGTCAAATTTTCATGGGGTCTACTGAAAATCATCATGACCGATTTTATTCCTTTCCGTAGTCTGTTTAAAGCAATATTCATAATTAACCAACATATTTCGATTTGACTTTATACTTTTACCGGATCAGACATTTTCTACATCCATTTTCGTAATGGCTTGTCAAAATGTCTTTGTCCAGTCATCAACGGTTACTACACTTGTATCATTTATCATGATCACGTCATTTTAAGTATTGATTTATATACGTTTAAGGGCCATGGGGCAAAGCCCCGGACTCCTGTCCCGGAGGTCGTGAGTTCAAAACATTGGTAAATGTCTTTCCAGGCCTTCACCGTCCCTGAAGTCGGCGCAAGGACTAGTGAGAAAGCAAAGAGGCGGTCACTGTGGGTAGTTAATAAAGGTTATAAGAACTTGTTTTAAAATTGATGAGAAAAATATATAAGTTTAAACTGTTTAAACTATAAAAAACTCAAAAGTTTCCACTAAGTCTTAAACAGAATACTGTGTTTTAATTGGACACCTGTTCTATGTTTGCAGTTATTTTACAACGATATAAACCAAGCATAACTACAATAATTCAGACGAATCTACAACACTGAAATAGATGTTTAAATAGTAACATTATATTGAAACACAAATCGAGGACAAAGTATGTACGCACACAACGGGGACAGGATTATACTTCTTTCCATAACTGCGATTGTAATTACATTTGTACTTATTCAAATCGTAGGAGTATGAATCGATTTAATTCAATTGACATCGAGTTCATACTTCTATTGAAGAAGTTAATAATCGCGAGTTTAGATTTCTATTATGTTATAACTAGGTCAATCTTAATTATGTTGGCTGTCGGTACGCCGCCTGCTTAAACGTTAGTTACACGGTCTCACGTTTTGTCAGGTCAAGGCAGATTTATATGTTCGTGGCACTTTCGACGTTAATGTGTCTAAACAATTGTCGTCATTTCGACCTCCCTACATATATTACTTGGCCGGGTACCATTAACAAAAACAATCAGAATGACCTATAAAAAGGTGATCTTTTCCCATCCACATTGGGCTATAAGTATTTCGTAAATTAAACATTTCATGTCATCAAAATTCAGCTATAGGTGTTTATATTTGATTTAACTTGCTTATTCAAATTTGGTTTGTGAAGTACTTTTGCAGACTAGATTCTGCAGTAAAAAAATAAAAGCAAACATTGTCTAATGATTGTTATATGATATGTTGAATTTTCTTGTGAAAATGGTTCGAAATTTCTTTTTTATTCATTTAAACTATTTACATTTTAGTTCAAAATCAAGAAACCAAGTTTGTCTGAAATTGATATTTGTATTATAAGAGGGTCAGTTTTACGGTTTTATGTGTATCTTCTCCGCAACTTTATATGTTTGAATTATCCTGTATATACATGTAATGGTAACTGTGTTGTCCTCGTTGGCCGCGAGGCTTATTGGTTTTTGAAAAATAAAACTATCAAAATATCATATGTTTATCACGAATGTGCAACGAGAAATGATATACTAAAGAATTAATTGTTCTTCTCTGATAAAATTGTGTCTTACATCTATAATTTGGAAAAATACCGCATTGGACAACAGCAACAACAATAACTTTGTTCAAGTTCAGATCACGTAATAATGTAACTATATGACTGAATACAATTTAAAATACTGATTATGAGGGGGCACCTCTGTGATGTAATGGAGCATTTTTTTAGGATCTAACAATGGGGGTTATTTTGTGTACTATTATCCGAAACAGAAGCATAGAAAGACGTATGTGCACTACGCTTATACAGAAGTTAGTCTGACTGTTAAATTTCCGATTTAACTAAATCAGTAATACTGAGACACAGGTGCCTTAGCATAAAATGAAGAGAATAATTTTCTAATGTTAAATGTATTTTCATCTTATGTGCATTGTATTTTTATTAAATGCTGTTTGTGACATTATTCCAAAGAATAAGAAGATGTTGCCCTTTGTTGTTATTTACATCAATCATGTATATTTGTATATGTGCAATTCTTACACGGTAATATTGCATGTTTAATATTTGCAAAATTATGTTTGTACTATTACGTCACTTTTGTTATATTTTTTTACACATTCCCTTCAAATATGTCACAATTATGTTGCTTAACATTGTCCCGGCGACTATGATGCCTTGCATCAACTTCTGTATTGCCAATAGCTGGATACAACTGTATTATCATGTGTTATGACGACGGGCACATTGTTTTTTTTCCTGTGTAGAAATTGTTCAGACGTTATCGTTAATGGAATTAATATGTACATTGTATTTGCGATTATATCGTCGTGTGCAAAGTAATAATGAATCAATACTTAACTGTTTGCTCATTGTGTTAAATTTCAAAGACGCTTTTTGTTAAAGATTAAGTATAACGGACACCGTTTTTGATCAATGTATTCATAGTTCACAACTTAAACATTGGTTTTAAATTATACGGCTTATATACTTGACCTATATATAACCTTTTTATGAACAGATATGCATTGTATCAGTGATTAACGGTGTAATATTCTTCCATAATGACTTCGCGCAGAACCATGCCACGTAGTTCTAAAAAGTGTAACATATATCGGACGTTGAATTTTCATCAATGCCCAAATAAATCTTTGGGTTTATCTGAATGCTGTGTGTTATCTTTTTCTTTTTTGCTCTTAAGTTTGTCTGAGTAAATTGAAACTATTTAAGGTATTTTTTCCAGACATAGCTAATCTTTAGAAACTTGTGCATGAACTAAGATATATATGTAGATAGATTTTAGAAAACCTAATCGGGGATTGAACACGCATTGCTACGGCGTCAAAGCTTAGTAAATACAAACCGGACCTCGATACCTGGCAGTGTAAGTTGCTCTAAGCATTCAATGCACTGATAGTGTTATCATATACCTCATGCAAACTTACCCAAAATAGTAAAGATCGTAACATGCAAAAACTTCAATGAAGAACAATAATATATATGCAAGTTTTCTAATCGTATATATTCAACGGTAATGAAATAATGTGCCCATATTGGTGTAAAATACAAAAAAAAACACATTTATTTGCATTGTGCGTATTATAAAATGTGTTAACAAAAAAGCTTGATCTAGGGAGAATATATTTCTTGGGATGCATTAAAACATAAGCAAAATATAACATAAAGCTATAAAGAAAAAAATGCAACATATATTTGTACCAGCCATAATATTTATGAATCCCTTAGCCTCTGTTTAATCAGTATAGCTCCGAATTCGTGGTTTATATCACATTTGTCGTATCACCTGAATAATAATCATAAGTAAACACTAGAAGTATTTATGTGTCCATTTTATGATAACAACTGATCCGATTTTTTGTGTTTTTTTACAAATAGTAGATACAAAGTTGATTGAGAGATATTTGAAATGCGCTAAGCATATATTAACGCCCCATTGCTAGTACTTTAATATTCACAGTATTTGTGATTTTATAGACCCATATTCCTTCAATTTAAATTTTGAATTCATAGTAAAACATTAAATTCTTATTTCAAAGTGATTTAAATGCATACATATCATATTAACTTACCTGGAGGCATAGCCATGATTCCGGTAGATGGAAGAAACGATCACTAAACCCCGTTAATGGAACTCTTCCCAATATAGAACCTATGTAAATAGGCTAAATTATATTTATCCAATCGTTAACCTTCTATTAAGAGCTACTAAGACATAATCCCAATATTTCAAAATAGCACACAGTCCGTGACCAAAACAAATGTAAACAATTGTTTATGTCCTACGAGGATACAATCGAATATAATCGATCAAGCAAGGCGTTGGGTAGAACCTTTTATTGAACTGCATAGCGGAGTACTTAAACGATTGTCCTCATAGTTCATTATAACCACACGTAAGAGTTGCGAGTTAAGTGTTTCGTGGCTTCAAATATCAATTTATGACATGTGTTTATTTCTAAAGTAATTAGTAAATTCATGGTATAAAGAAATATTTCACACAGAAATCGAAATATGTTTTTATATTTAATCTATTCATGAAATAACATGTATATACGCGAAGAAATATCCTCTATATATTTAAAAAATATAGTCTCGAACAGTGATAACTCGAATAAATTATCAGCTGACAACTTTTCGCAGTATTTTAAATCTATCAATGACCCAGATTCTGTCTTTTTTCAGCCTGATGAAGATATTTTGTACTTTAACGAACGCTATTTGAACAATGAAATAGACTGTATGTTTTTAGAACTAAATGTTGAATTTTCTTCCGCCGATGTTATAAAGGCATGCAGAGAGTTGAATCTAGGAAAATCGGCTAGCCCAGATTATGTTATTAATGAATTCTTTATTTATGGATCACAAAATCGTTATTTTCTAGAATGGCTAGTCTTATTATTTAATAAATTATTCCTAAAAGGTTATTTTCCAGAGGCATGGACGGAAGGCTTTATAGTGCCGATATTTAAAAAGGGGGATGTTGGTGATCCAGGAAACTATAGGGGAATAACATTACTTAGTACTCTCGGAAAATTGTTCTCTAGAGTTTTATACAACAGATTAAATAATTGGGCAGAAAAATACAATGTTTATATTGAAGTTCAAGCTTGGTTCAGGAAACATATGGGAACAGTCGATAACATTTTTGTCTTGGATGAAATTATTAATCATATTTTAAATGCAAATAGAAAGCTTAATGTAGCCTTTGTCGATTTTACGAAAGCCTTTGATTTTATAGTGAGAGATATTTTGTGGTATAAATTGATTAAATTGGGGGTTAGAGGAAATATTTTAAATATCGTTAAATCAATGTATGCTTGTGTTAAATCACGTGTCAAATATGATAATATGTTAAGTGAAGATTTTATATGATTAATGGGTGTCAGACAAGGTGAATGTCTGTCCCCATTTTTGTTTTCAATGTATCTAAATGACATAGAGGAACATTTTGCCTTGAATGGGTTTGATGGGGTCGATGTTGGCTTTTTAAAGATAGTTTTACTTTTGTATGCAGACGACATAGTGGTCATATCAGAATCTGAGTCGGGATTACAACACGAGTTAGAATTATTACAAACGTACTGTTCAAAATGGAAATTATCAGTCAATATAGAGAAAACGAAAATAATGATATTTAGAAAGGGGGGAAGAATCAGACAAAACATGGAATTCATATATGAGGGGTCGAAATTACAAATTGTCAGACAATTCACCTATCTCGGCATTATTTTTACTACTGGTGGGTCATATACAGCAACATATGAAGCATTGAGTGGGAAAGCCCTTAAGGCAATTTACAAACTTAATAAATATTTGGTAAAATTTCCGAAGATATCGATTAGTCATTATTTAGATTTATTTGATAAACTTATCTCGCCCATTCTTGGATACGGTAGTGACATTTGGGGTTTCAATAAAAAAATTAGGTGTACGGATTTAAACCCAAAATAATTGTATATACGGGGAATTAGGTAGAACACCTCTAATTAATACGAGACTGGTAAATGTTATAAAATATTGGTTTAAAATACTCAAATATAAATATGTAAAACTTGTATACAAAATGATGTTGAATGATTTAGAAATATATCCTGATAAGAAATCTTGGGCAAACTCTGTTAAATGCTTGCTAGAATCATTAGGTCTTAACTACGCGTGGCAATTTCAAGGTGTTGGGAATGTAAATGTATTTTTAGAAATATTTAAAAATAGACTCAGAGATGTATTTATTCAAAACTGGAATAATCACCTACAAAATTCGTCTAGAGCTAAAACATATAACTTACTGGCGGACTTTCGATTTCAGCATTATTTGGACATTATTTCAATTTCTAAATTTAGATCATATCTTACACGCTTACGAGTTTCGGCGCATAGGCTAGAAGTTGAGTCGGGAAGATGGCAAAACCGGTTAAAGTACCATTTCATGACCGTAAATGTAAATCTTGTGACAATCTTGGAAGATGACTTTCACTTTGATTTAGTATGTACCGTGTATCATACCTTAAGAAAACAGTACATTAATAAATATTACTGGAAAAATCCAAATGTTTTAAAATTTGCAGAACTCCTAAACAGCAAAAGTAATTGTACAATAAAAATATTATCATTGTTTGTTTATAAATGTTTTGAAGTGAGATCGCAAATATTTTTCTTATAATAATCACAATTCTCCCCATTATCAACTATCTTCTGTTATTTATTTATTAAACTACCAATTAACTTAGTAATTACTTTTTAAAAAGTAAATACACGCGCATGTTATTAGATGTATGTACGTAATTATGTTTGTAAACTTATGTATTGTTAATCACCATTGACATGTTGTATTTATTGTATTGTATTTATTCATGTGAAATGATGGGCTCATTGCCTTTTTTCTGAATAAACTTATCTTGTCTTATCTATCTATTTAATATATTCATGAAATAACATGTATATACGCGAAGAAATATTATATATATATTTAGTCTATTCATGAAATAACAGGTATATACGCGAAGAAATATCCTCTATATATTTAATCTATTCATGAAATAACAGGTATATACGCGAAGAAATATTATATATATATTTAATCTATTCATGAAATAACAGGTATATACGCGAAGAAATATCCTCTATATATTTAATCTATTCATGAAATAACAGGTATATACGCGAAGAAATATTATATATATATTTAATCTATTCATGAAATAACAGGTATATACGCGAAGAAATATCCTCTATATATTTAATCTATTCATGAAATAACAGGTATATACGCGAAGAAATATCCTCTATATATTTAATCTATTCATGAAATAACAGGTATATACGCGAAGAAATATCCTCTATATATTTAATCTAATCATGAAATAACAGGTATATACGCGAAGAAATATCCTCTATATATTTAATCTAATCATGAAATAACAGGTATATACGCGAAGAAATATCCATATTACTAAATATCATTATTATAAAACAGTTTCTTATCAGAATTACTATTGAAATCTTTAACAGTTAAACTACCATGTAGATTCTAAAAAAAATATGAACATTTGTTAGCGTAAATTTTATTTATTTTTGTTCCATATTATCCCTTTCGTCGAATTCTGTTTTGTTCTGTTCTACTCTGTTCTACTCTGCTCTGTCCCAGAAGTATACAGATCAAAATCCTTGTAGAAGCAACATCATTGCAGTCTACTACAACAACATTAGATTTATGAACGTACAAAGTTGTAGACCACATGTTTTAACAAGCGCATAAAGACACTTGTTGGTATATTTATCTGTTATATTGGATTCAAATTTTGAAGCATTGGAGATTCCACGAGTTATCTCCCCTTCTATGTCGGTTCAATAGCACATTATATTACATGTATATACACACATAGATGTGATACAGAAGTGAGACAACTCGTGACAAACTAATGGAATAAAGTAATGTCAAGAATGTTGCTCCTTGTACAGATTTGATTTTATGAAGATATTTTACAGAAAGGGGACCTAAGGGAGCAAGCCTCCTCAACCACAAAGTCTCCATCTCGGGTGGGATTCGAACCCACTGCGGTGTAGGGTAGGAAACATGACCATGACTGTTTAGATACATACGGGTATAATGAAGCCACAAAATCAATGAAAAAGAGCGGTTGTGTCAAGTTTACTATTGAATGAATTCTCACAATTGAGATACGTCGATAGAATATTTCTATCCAATAAAAGCCATACTGTAACAAATGAGTAAAGCGACCATTCATAACTTGTGCCGTGTATGAAAAAAAATGACGTAAAGCGAAAGATCGCTGGTGATTTCACGATTTATATACGAGTATATTGTGGTATGTATCGTGCATTGTTGACAAATATCGCAATATATATCGTATCGTGACTGACGATACACAGCCCAAGTTACAACATGAATTACACTAATTATATTTAATTACATGTCTTTATTAATAATGTGTTGTACCATGCAGAATACGAATGGAAATGAAACTAATTCGCCCCAATGCGACTTCCACAGATGCATGAAATTGATCAATAAGATGCAAATAACTAATTAGAAAACTAACGTAATAAGCTCATGCAATAATTCAAGCTTCTGATTTACCGATATTATATGAACCGACGCAAATGCTCGATAGAAAATTAAAGCGACCGGGTTGTAGGAATGGTATGTAGCATTGTCTGGTGCTTCTCTACCAAGACTGTTCAAAATTATGCCCCAGGGGTAATAGCAACCCCCTTCCAGGTTTCATGGTGACTCACCTATGGATATATTGGCCAGTTGTCACGAAACTTTGAAAATATCTTGTTAAAACACGCGTCAGCTTTCCATTGAGCTATATCGAATACGCTGTTAAATATTCCTTCAAAGTCGTTCACAAGTAGTTTAGCAGGTGTGATATCTAATAAAAATAATAAATTCTTTATTTTCAGAAGGTAACATATTAAGATTCACAATGAAGTTGTAAATCTTATTTACAATATGGCCTTCTATTAACAAGATAAATAACCAAAACACACGCGCAAACAAACACGCATTCACACACGAACACACGCACACACACACACACTTCCATGCATATGCTATTATTTTAGCTAGTCTCTTCTTAATATACTCGTAATAAACTCTGCCTCTTGCGCTGCTGCTGTTGGTACATGCTTGATTGGTATACATGGTGGCTCTGTGGCTCAGTGGTTAACGCTGCTGACTACGAATCCGAAGGTCGTGGGTTCGATCCCTCGTCTCGCCGGATAAAACAGAAATGCTTTTCAGTGTTTCCCACCTAACATAGTACTGGCATGTAACCAGGAAAGTACTGTGTTTCGGTGCTATACACCGGGCACATTAAAGAACCAGACTGTCTATTCGAAATAAGAGCTAGGCAGAAATGCCGGGCATGTCTGTATCACAATTTCTCTCTCTCCCTTCTGGGGGCTTTCTCTCAGTCTGTCCCTCTGGTCAGATCACGCTGTATCTGCACTGGTAGAGGATGCACCTGCGCCCTTGTGGCTGCAACAAATGTAAAGCGCCTGTGAACGTGTTTCGCATGAAACGGGCGCTATATAAATCTGGTATATAATAATAATATACATCGGTATGAAGAAACGAACGCCAATGAGTCATTGATAACATCATTATAATATTATACATTGTCTGTTTAATCCGGATAATACTCGCTTACTAAAGCCATTTACGAGTTCAGCCTTTCTGTGCACATTTCCACGCCAATATAGCAAACATCAATAAGTCAGGGGAACATACGTTTATTCAGAGCTACTTGTGCGATTTGAAAGGTCACAAAACTAATTCATTTGTTGTAGTAAAATATCAAGAAGTTTGAATCAATGTCCGAAACTTATGCATGTATACCTTTGTTCTGCTATCGAACAATTTCATTTCATTACTTGTCTTGAAACCAATACTTGACGCCATTAAAAACGCAACTATTTGAACTAGGCGTCATTTTGTAGTACCAACAGTTATATATGTTTGAATTATTGTTCAAAACTTTATTTAAATATTATTTCCGTTATTGCCGTTACCAGCAATGATTAGTATCATATTATTTAGATCCAGATCACTGGATTGGTTTGATAGACGAGTCAATTGAAGGTTTGTGGAAGCATTATTCTTCTGATACTACTGCCACGTTTCTTGATTGGTACCCTGGAGAACCGAACGGGGGTAAAGGGTCCAACTGCGTTGCGATACGGGCTGATTACGGCTACCACTGGGTGGACGACCCATGTACACTTCTTTACAAACCACTATGTGAAAAACCGTACGTAAATTAATAGACTTTGTTGCATGCCATTACATAAGTGGATTGCTGAGTAATACGTTAAGATGTGTATATTTTCAAACGAAGGAAGATACACAATTTATAGGAGCCTATGGTCTTCCCGAGTCTTTGTACGAAGAGTAACAGTGGGATAAAATGGTTCAAACAATCGTTTCCAAGATTCGCTTTGTAATATTCCAAGAACTCATATTTTAAGACAATCTGGAAGGAAATGAAGCAAGTCAGATCCTACATACGCGCGAATCGTTACGTTGTATATTGGACGTCATGTCAAAGTAAGACACACTTATTGGTTTATTTGTTGCAATATCGTCATTTAATACTTTCCATATTCTGTTCGTTCAAATACTATAATGCCACTGCTATGTATTGTTTCCAACGACTGTATTTTTCATCATGTTAAACACTTACAGCTTCCCCGTCACGTGTGATGGTGGCATAAGATCCACTCTCCAAATATCTTATTTTCATTTCAGAGCTGATAACGAATGTACCGAATTTGTTGGATGAATATAACCCGTGTGCATTAATCCGTGATTACGATAGATGAAAACATTACATTTCAGTGGCGGATCCAGGACTTTGTAAATGGGGGGACACAACTAATTATAAACATATAAAACATTTTTTGAATGCATTATTTTAATCATATAATGACATGGAATTAACATTTGTCGGCGCTGTCAAGGATGTTTGGCAGCTTCAACCGTCTTGGCTGCATCCTTGCAAAGTCTGTGACAACCTCGTCGATGTTAACAACTTATTTGTACAGTTAAATCAATAAAGATGTGCCCCAAAACACATTACTTGCCGGCCAGCTGGGGGGGGGGGCACGTGCCCTCCGTGCCCCCCGGTAGATCCGCCACTGCATTTTGCGTTTAAAGATATAGTAATGTAAAAAATAACAGTGTAAATTAATAAAACATGGCCTGAATTTTGCATTTATTAGATTAAAAAATATTATCAATAACAATCCTCACTTTTTCTTTTATTCTTTGCATTATGAGGAGTTCTGCATGCTTGTACCAAATGAACGAAAACCGTTGCGAATGTTGTGAAAAAGTGACACGTGTCTCAATAATGTCCGAACATGCCTCATAACTTACAACACCGGTCGTCACATGCCCTACCAAACGTTCTGCCTACATTATTTGGTTCAAACTTTATTTGAGCGCTGCTTTCGGATTTACAACCTCTTCTGTAAGTGACGCCATTTCTAGAAAACGTTACATGTGATGTCACTATTTGCATGCAGGGAACAATATTTACTCTATATGGTCACTTCGTTTTCATATTTCCATATGTGGTAAATATTGCTTACTGTCTGTATATGATGGCCTCACATGTGACGTTTTCAGGAAATGAGGTCACTTAAAGAAGAGGTTGGAAATCGTACAGCGGCGCTCATTTGTTATTATTCACACGTACAATGCATGCGCATTTACAGCACAATACTATGATACTATAGATCGGTAAACAAGTCAATGCATATAATAATTCCTTTTACTTTAATAATAGTAAATTACCCGCTGTTTCGCATCACTTCCGTTACAATATATAACTTGCTAAATTGGAACTGTTTATGTCCCTTGAACTTTACATTTTAAGTCACTAAATAAATAGATAGATATAATGATACTTTTATTTCCTCCATGCATGGAGAGCAGAACAATACACATGTACAAAAGTTAAACAATACGATAGTAAACAAACAAATCATCAACACATCATCTTGAGTCAGAATACAGTTAAGAATTTAAGATAAACAGGTAAATACTAAGGAATGTTGTCAAAAATATGGAAATCCGAACATAGGAGAAACACCTGCAAATGGGATACATATTCATATCTGAAAACAATCAATTTTATCCTAGCAATACACCATACTGAAACGCGGTTGTAGTACCTTATACACCTAAGTCATATCGTTAGGGTGGTATGTCTGGCGTTAAAACTTGAAGAGAAACTTTCTGGTATACTACTCATATTTTGTTGACTTTGATTGCAGTAAGCTATACCATTTATGATTCGAATGATTCGAACTATCAAAACATTCGATATAAACCTGTCAAATCACGTTCTTCGTTTCAGATCACTTTGTCATAACGTAGTGAAGATTTTCAAAATAGAAAATGGCGGGTTAGCTCTTTTGACCAGTATATGTACAATACAATTGAGCGTTCTGGTGTGTGGGACCAGTATATGTACAATACAATGGAGCGTTCTGGTGTGTGGGACCAGTATATGTACACTACAATGGAGCGTTCTGATGTGTGGGACCAGTATATGTACAATACAATGGAGCCTTCTGATGTGTGGGACCAGTAAATGTACAATACAATGGAGCGTTCTGGTGTGTGGGACCAGTATATGTACAATACAATGGAGCGTTCTGATGTGTGGGACCAGTAAATGTACAATACAATGGAGCGTTCTGATGTGTGGGACCAGTATATGTACAATACAATGGAGCGTTCTGATGTGTGGGACCAGTATATGTACAATACAATGGATCGTTCTGGTGTGTGGGACCAGTATGTGTTCAATACAATGGAGCGTTCTGGTGTGTGGGACCAGTATATGTACAATACAATGGAGCGTTCTGGTGTGTGGGACCAGTATATGTACAATACAATGGAGCGTTCTGGTGTGTGGGACCAGTATATGTACAATACAATGGAGCGTTCTGATGTGTGGGACCAGTATATGTACAATACAATGGAGCGTTCTTATGTTTGTGAAGCTGTAGTACAATGGATGTATGAATGTATACACTGCACACATTTTCTGAACGTCCATGTTATAAAATACAAATATTAGAAAAAAGGTTTTATATGCCGACTTAAAATTTGGCATCCCAGCATTATACATAGTGCTCTATCGGCTTTCACAAAGAAAATATTTATTAATCGTCATGGTTGACCACGCGTGACGGTGAGTACGCTTTACAACTTTTCAAATTCATTTCAATGCAATCCATGTTGTATGTCCAACACGAAAAACAGAAAAAGATGGCGAGAATGACCACTGAAGAATGATTGAACTTTATAAATTAATTAATTAATTCGAATAGAATAAAATTTCAGGTTGACTGTTTGTGCAATGGGCGAATGTGTACAATTGTTTCTGTTCTTATAGTTCGGTGAAATTTTGTTCAGTGTATATAATTGTATATTTACATACATGTTTTAGAAGGAAATGAGCAATTTACATGAATAGTCACAGTCATGTTATTGTCTATTGTTTATTGGACATGGAAATATAGCTTAATTTGTTGACAATTTGCTGTTTTACATGAAAGCTATCAATTTGTCTGTCTTGGATTAAACTATTCCCCGGTCAACAGTATGAACTGTTTCCCTCTGGCGCTATGAAGTCATTGGAATTTCCAAATTTTATTTTTTGGCGGCGTATCATTAACGTTCGGTCGTTTCCGTATTCGATTCGCGATTTTGATCAGGTAATAAGACATTTATTTCATGGTTATTTGGGTAACAGTCAAAACTGTTGTCTCTTGGTGTCGGGGATGACATTATGAACTGTTGCCCTCGGCCTATCCTGATGAAAACTATGATATTTGACAAATTGAAGATAATTATAAATGAGTAAAGATAAACCTTTACAAACAATTATATGACACCAATATAACGCCCATGTTTAACTTGTTGCGACACAACATAACACAGTACAATGAAACGAACTCTTATAACTTAAGAAAGAAATGACGATTTGCCGAAATTATTAATTGCGGGCTAGTAGACTTGAAATATGTTGTATAGGTTTGTCATTCAGTATGTATATATGACAGCACACAACACAATTCTGAGGTAAATACTACGGTGGAATGGACCTCTGTCAATCATGGTTAACCTAAGGTTGATCTATGGTTCTGAACCCTATTGTTTAAATGAAGTCTAAACTGTAACAAAATGCCGATCACGGACAACACTAAAACATTCCTAATATATGTTCCCAAAGTTAAATGAAATGCTGTTTCTTGCGAGATAGTAGGGTGAAAGTGAACAGACATGTTTTAAGCTTCTGTCAGGTTAACTTTAAGTAGTATGTATATAATAATACTTTATTTACTTTCACATATTCCTCAAGTATACAATATTTTGAATGTCTCATGAACAATTCAGCTAAATGTCCTGCAATTTGGCGCGAGACTATTAAATGACAAGAACGACATTTCAACCAAGTAGCATCATTCTAGCAATATTATTCCTGATGCATTTAATATCATTATCGGATACAAGCACATTCCCCAAAAGAAGCGGGTTTTACCACTTTTTCCCTGAACCACTCAGTAAACAGTAATGCAATTCGGCTTGTTGCTGCCACTTGCCACTACGAACATTGGTACCAATTTTCAATCAATTATACACTTTAAATGGTGAATATATTATGCTTGTAGTACGTTTTTGGTGTCCAAAGCCCGACTGGGGGTGGTTAAAAGTATCTATATAAAGTTCTATATTCTAAGAAGTGAAATGATATACATACCACATGTGTGAATAGTCTTAACAGAACAGTATTAACATGCATACTTTGTCATTGCATTCTTTCGAAAATTAGTGTTAAGTGGAACTCCAATGCAGCAAGTGAAAATAAAAGCTACTGGTCTAATGAACGCAAGTAGGAAACATGTTAAATTTGACCCCGTGATATTGGATTATGTTTGTATAATAAATACAGATACATATAAATCTCACTTAAATACCACTTAAATATCACTTCAATTTTAGGAACATAAGTTTCAAGTACATTTTCACTGTTTTGCACGTTTTCAATTTCAATATTAAGACCACCACAATACTGAGACCAATATTCAAGGGTCCCAAGGGTGGTCATATTATTGCGGATTAAGAAAAAACAACATGAAATACACTATACTTACATAAATAAAACATTCTGGTGTTAAGAATACTATTAAAGGTTTTGGCGCTCGCCTCATATTCATTTTATTCAACGCGTTCAATAAATTCAATACTAAGCAACACGAATTGAATATTATATACCCGACAAAATGAGGTAAAACACACATCATAACTTGACATCATTAATATAGACAGCAGCGTCGCGAAAGTAATTAGGCTATTGAATTAATGAGCCGAAAAAGTAGGCCGGTTCACAAAATCATTATTTCTAAAATTATCCATAGAACTATCAATAATTTATCATTTTTAGCTTATTAAATATATCTAATATTTCGCTAATATCAAATGTAACTGTAAAGAGTAAGTTAAGTAAAAAATCTTTCTATCAAAATGTCATTGATTTATAATTATTGTTCGTCAATCACACGTAGATTGTCTACATTTCGTCTTTAAACCAACATATTGGGGGATTTGTTTTCGTATGCATGCGTCAGTCAGATTGTAATAATTCATCACTCCGTTTTTGTCCTTGATTTATTTATCAATATAAATCATAATAGCTATGACGTATTGAACGAAGCAGGTAGTGTCGTCGTTAACACTCCTGATTTACAATCCAGCTATTGGGCTTCGACCCTCATATGGAGTAGATTTTTTACTTTTTTGTTTAGATATGTTGAGTCATATATAATATCAAGCTACTGGTGATAGAGCTACTACACATTTTTGTGTCAATTAAGGTATTTAACACTTTTAATGGAATCATACAGTGTCACAATGTATCAACTAATGAAGGTAACGGTCATGCATATAATGGCCCTAGATTTGATTAAAAATGCCAGAATTGTGTAGTTTGTTTCATTAATTTGATTACTTCATATTAAATATAGCAATCAATCAAGGACATTTTATACATGTAGGCTTATGGACAGACTACAGACTTAATCCCTATGCAGTTACGAATGCATATGTAAATTCTTAATTTGTGGTTGAGTTCAACATCATAGTAAGATTTTGTGAGGTGATTACCAGATATTTGTCAGAATGTATATATAATGTTCGAATATGACAGAGTATGTGTGCTTTCTTGTCAAGAATTATTTTAAAACTGTAGTGTACAGACGCTCATTTATTTCTGTTTTACTTGCAAAATATTCAAGTTGCTTTCATAAAAATATAATGTAGATATATACAAACTTCATTCTATATATTTTAATCATATTAGTTATATGTGCAATAGTTATTTACATTTAACTGTATTTCAGAAACAAATTACTTTACAAATTGAATGCTACAGTGAACAAAAAATATGTTAACATATGATGTAGTTGAAAAGAATACAAAATTATGGAGGCAGTGGTCATACGTTTATATCTCTATTAAATTTAACACACCTCTCACCATTGTATTTGAACATCGCCTGTTGGGAAAACATGTTTAAGATGCCCAGAAACAATACCTTTTCGTGGTTTCATAACTCAAATATTCAGGGCATAAATCTCCATATTAAGTGTTATGTCAAAATGACTGAGTAAACATGTGCTTACGTACATGTATGTGTCACATGCGTAAAAATATGTTAAAGGCTCTTACACGAGTGAAAAAGTGTTGTTTCATTGTGGTTACCATGACAAATAGTAATGTCGGGATTAATTTTGGCGTGTGCCTTAATTGGTAATTGGCAACAAAAGTGTCATTCCTGTAAAGTTTGGATGACAAGAGAGAGGAAAGGAAAGGAGTTCATATGAGCTTATGAAAGCGATTGAAGACAGACAGACCAATAATATATGACAGTGGCTGGATCAATGTGAACATTCATCATCAAAGATCTGTTCAATAGACATATTTAATTAAAAAACACATTACATACATGACTTATTTTTGAAAAAGCTGTTAACATGAGCTGTATTCATGTTTTTTATGCTTATCTAACTTGTCATTGTGAACAAATTGGCCAATTTTGGACAATAGAACGTACTGGTTACCAAAGCAACACACCGACAATATGTGTTCATACTTGTTTTGTAAATCACATATATTGTCAAACAACTTTGTATATTTCAAGTGAACATTTCTGTGTTTTCATGACAAATAATAAATGGTTGCCATGGTAACAAAACTGATTAAAAATAAAATAAAACTTATCAACACTGGTGCAGAGGGTTTGTAATTATACATTACGACAAATGCAGTCCGGTCGAGTACATGTGTAGAATTACAAATGCAGTCCGGTCGAATACAAATACATATTGACAAATGCAGTCCGGTCGAGTACATATACATACTGACAAATGCACTCCGGTCGAGTACATATACATACTGACAAATGCACTCCGGTCGAGTACAAATACATACTGACAAATGCAGTTCGGTCGAGTACAAATACATATTGACAAATGCACTCCGGTCGAGTACATATACATACTGACAAATGCACTCCGGTCGAGTACAAATACATACTGACAAATGCACTCCGGTCGAGTACAAATACATATTGACAAATGCACTCCGGTCGAGTACATATACATAATGACAAATGCAGTCCGGTCGAGTACATATACATAATGACAAATGCACTCCGGTCGAGTACATATACATAATGACAAATGCAGCCCGGTAGCGTACATATACATAATGACAAATGCTGTCCGGTCGAGTACAAATACATATTGACAAATGCAGTCCGGTAGAGTACATATACATAATGACAAATGCAGTCCGGTCGAGTACAAATACATATTGACAAATGCAGTCCGGTAGAGTACATATACATAATGACAAATGCACTCCGGTCGAGTACAAATACATATTGACAAATGTAGTCCGGTAGAGTACATATACATAATGACAAATGCAGCCCGGTAGCGTACATATACATATTGACAAATGCAGTCCGGTAGAGTACATATACATAATGACAAATGAACTCCGGTCGAGTACAATTACATATTGACAAATGCAGTCCGGTCGAGTACATATACATAATGACAAATGCAGTCCGGTCGAGTACAAATACATATTGACAAATGCAGCCCGGTAGAGTACATATACATATTGACAAATGCACTCCGGTCGAGTACATATACATAATGACAAATGCACTCCGGTCGAGTACATATACATAATGACAAATGCAGTCCGGTCGAGTACAAAAAGAGGATGAAAAATGCAGTCCGGTCGAGTACATATACATACTGACAAATGCAGTCCGGTCGAGTACATATACATACTGACAAATGCAGTCCGGTCGAGTACAAATACATACTGACAACTGCAGTCCGGTCGAGTACAAATACATACTGACAAATGCAGTCCGGTCGAGTACAAATACATACTGACAAATGCAGTCCGGTCGAGTACAAATACATACTGACAAATGCAGTCCGGTCGAGTACAACAAGAGGATGAACAATGCAGTCCGGTCGAGTACAAATACAGAATTTCAAATGCACTCCGATCGAGTACAAATACATAATGTCAAATGCACTCCGGTCGAAAACATATACATACTGACAAATGCAGTCCGGTCGAGTACAAAAAGAGGATGAAAAATCCAGTCCGGTCGAGTACAAATACATATTGACAAATGCAGTCCGGTCGAGTGCATATACATAATGACAAATGCACTCCGGTCGAAAACATATACATACTGACAAATACAGTCCGGTCGAGTACAAAAAGAGGATGAAAAATGTAGTCTAGCAGATGACACGCACATATTGACCAATACAGTCTAGTGAATACATTTACAGAATTACAAATATAGTCCAGCTGAAGTCATAGAAAGATTGGACCATGTAATGCAATAGATTGTATATACATAATGACCAATGCTTTACAGGAGTGTACATAAATTTTGCGGACAAACATTTGAAGTATAGCATAGGGTGAGGAAAAAAGAATTCACCTGTTGATGATATGGACCTAATATACCTAATAAATATGCCCAATTTCCTATTATGAATGCAATTTATGGGTATATTTGAGTTCATTTTTGAATATATTGACCTTAAATTCATATATACTATGTTATATTTACAATTTCGAATGCAATTAGTGGGGAAAATAGAGTTCAACTGTTGATTATATTGACATAATATACCTAAAAAATATGCACAATTTCCCAATTTCATTGCAATCTATAGGCATATTGGAGTTTATTTTTGAATATATTGACCTAATAATCATATATAATATGTTGTATATACTATTTTGAATGCACTAAGTAGGGAAACTAGAGTTCACCTGTTGATTATATTGACCTAATATACCTACAGAATATGCACAATTTCCCACTTTGAATGCAATGTATGGGTATATTTGAGTTCAATATTGAATATATTGACCTAAATTTCATATGTAATATGTTGTATTCACTGTTTTAAATGCAAGTAGTGAGGAAAATATAGTTCACCTGTTGATTATATTGACCTAATATACCTAAAGATTATGCACAATTTTCCACTTTCAATGCAGTTCATTGGTTTATTTGAGTACATTTTTTAATATATTAATCTTAAATTCATATGTGATAAGTTATATTCACTGTTTTGAATGCAATTAGTGAGGAAAATAGAGTTCACCTGTTGATTATATAGACCTAATAAACCTAAAGAATATGCACAATTTCCCACTTTCAATGCAATTTATGGACATATTTGGGATCATTTTTGAATGTATTGACCTTAAATACATCTATAATGTGTTAATCTTACTATATTGAATGCAATTTGTGTGGAAAATAGAGTTCACCTGTTGATGCTATGAACCTTATATACCTAAAGAATATGCAGAAATTTCAACTTTGAATGCAATTCATGTGTTTAAATAATGTTCATTTCTGAATATATTGACCTATAATTCAGATATAATAGGTTATATTCCCTGTTTTGAAAGCAATTAGTGAGGAAATTAGCGTTTACCTGTTGATTATATTAACCTTATGTACCTAACTAATATGCACATTTTTATACTTTGATTGCTATGTATGGGTATTTTTGAATTTTGGCATCTATAATGTGTTAATCTTACTATTTTGAATGCAATTAGTGGCGAAAATAGAGTTCACCTGTTGATTATTATTGATGTATTAGGAATATAATGTTTATATAAAAGTGTGCTAATATGTACCACATTTGTAAATGTATAAGTAATGTAAATGTCTATATAAACGTATGTTAATATGTCCAACATGGGTCTATGCTCTTCTGGATGTTTGAACATAAAACGTATCTCATAAAACCTATCGTACTTAAGTACAGCATCAATGTATTCCTCTCGTGGGGGTACAATTATAGCTAGTTTTATATAGTCTATACTATTGCATTACTTTAGACTCATCGACATGATTCTTTGTATTTGACTGTCACCATTCTTATCTCCAGACTTGTAGTATAGTCCGCATGTACGTTAACATCAGGGCCCGGAATTAAAACGGATACTTAAGTTTCAGGTAAATTTCGGTTTTTGCCGAGTAACAAAGAAAAGTAAACGTATTCCATTGAAACGTTTGCAATGTTTGAGTTTTGAGACAGGAATTAACTTTTTGTGTTCACATTTTGGTTTCACATTTATTTAAGAATTTAAAGCTGGGTAGGTTTTAATTAGTTAGAATAAAAATGCTTATTTATCTTTCTAATGCTTTTTTCCTCTATGTCTCCAATTGTAGGCATATGTAACGACTACAGTTTCAACATCGGAGAGATATATGAAATACTTGAAATACAAGTATTTTAATAAGTGTGCGTTTTGACATTTTAGACACCTGGAATCTCAATGACCGTGCTCGCAAACTTTGAGGGGAAAAATCGTGAAGTTACATTTGTATCTGCGCATGGTGGACGGAGCTCCGAAAAACACGCCGTATGTTAAACATTTAACCGGTTCTCGCTCGTTGGAAATAAAGAAAATACCCTCACTCGTTGGAAATAAACATTTTTGACCATATTAGCCGGTCGTCTCACGGTATTTGCGGGGCCGAATTGTCGGTCCTAGTTATTGTAATGCAAGGCGAAGTGTATATTAGAACCTACCTCTAGTTCAGTTTGAATACTTTGAGGTACAGTGAATATAAATTCGTTACAATTTTAGACAACCCTTCATTTAAGCATCTTATGATTTATACTATGAAATACAGAACATTAAAAGTGAACAAAAAGAAGAATCATATAACCTTACAGCTTCAAACATGCTAAGGTTTGCTAGAAGAGTTATTAATTAACTTTAAAGATATGAGATGGGTTTGAAAAAAAGCAATCTGACACAAAATTAGATAGTTACACCATAATTCAAGTATTAAATGATTCTGTATAGAATGTTGTAATCATAGTAGTATTTGAATTTCATTAATTAATAACAATTTCAGATATCTAGGCTATATGATCAGATTACTTGAATAATTTTAATGCCGTAATTACAGTGTCACATTCGTAATATTGTTATGCTCTGGTCCCCGAATATACAACATGACATATCAGTTAAATTCATATATACCATGTTATATTTACTGTTTTGAATGCAATTAGTGAGGTAAATATAGTTCACCTTATGAATATATTGACCTAATATACGTATAGGATATGCCCAATTTCATATTTGGAATGCAATGTATGGGTATATTTGAGTTCGATTGTGACTATATTGACCTAAAATTCATATAAAATGTGTTATATTTACTATTTTAAATGCAACTAGTGGGGAAAATAGAGTTCACCTGTTGATTATATTGACCTAATATACCTAATGAATATGCACAATTTCCCACTTTCAATGCAATGTATGGGCATATTTGGGTTCAATTGTGATAATATTGACCTAAAATTCATATATAATGTGTTATATTTACTATTTTGAATGCATGGGTATATTTGAGTTCAATTGAGAATATATTGAACCAAAATTCATATGTAATATGTTATATTCACTGTTTTAAATGCAATTAGTGAGGAAAATAGAGATCACCTGTTGATTATATTGACCTAATATACCTATAGAATATGCACAATTTCCCACTTACAATGCAATTTGTGAGTATATTGGATTTCATTTTTGCATATATTGACCTAAAATTCATATATTATGTGCTATATTCACTGTTTTAATTGCAATTAATGAGGAAAATGAGTTCACCTTATGACTATATTGAACTAATATACGTATAGAATATGCCGAATTTCATATTTGGAATGCAATGTATGGGTATATTTGAGTTCAATTGTGACTATATTGACCGAAAATTCATATATAATGTGTTATATTTACTATTTTGAATGCAATTAGAGAGGAAAATACTGTTAACCTGTTGCTTATATGGATCTAATGTACCAAAAGAATATGCAATTTTTCCACTTTAAATGCAAAGTATGGGCATATTTGAGTTCATTTTGTGAATATATTGACCTTAAATACATATAAAATGTGTCAATCATACCATTTTGAATCCAATTAGTGAGGAAAATAGACTTCACCTGTTGATTATATTGACCTAATATACCTAAAGAATATGTACATATTTCCACTTTGAATGCAATTTATTGGAATATTTGAGTTCATTTTTGAATATATTGAACTAAAATGCATATTTAATAAGTTATATTCACTGTTTTGAATGCAATTAGTGAGGAAAATAGAGTTCACCTATTGATTATATAGACCTAATATACCTTAAGAATATGCACAATCTTCCACTTTGAATGCAATGAATGGGTCTGTTTGAGTTCATTATTGAATATATTGACCTAAAATTCATATGTAATATATTATATTCACTGTTTTAAATGCAATTAGTGAGGAAATGAGAGTTCACCTGTTGATTATATTGACCTAATATACCTACAGAATATGCCATTTGGAATGCAATGAATGGGTATATTTGAGTTCAATTGTGACTATTTTGACCTAAAATTCATATATAATGTGATATATTTACTATTTTGAATGCAATTAGTGAGGAAAATAGAGTTCACCTGTTGATTATATTGACCTAATATACCTAATGAATATGCACAATTTCCACTTTCAATGCAATGTATGGGTATATTTGGGTTCAATTGTGATTACATTGACCTAAAATTCATATATAATGTGTTATATTTACTATTTTGAATGCATGGGTATATTTGAGTTCAATTGTGAATATATTGAACTAAAATTCATATGTTATATTCACTTTTTTTAATGCAATTAGTGAGGAAAATAGAGTTCACCTGCTGATTATATTGACCTAATATACCTAAGAAATATGCACAATTTCAAACTTTGAATGCAATGTATAGGTATATTTGAGTTCATTATTGAATATATCGACCTAAAATTCATATATTATGTGTTATATTTACTGCTTTAAATGCAATTAATGAGGAAAATAGAGTTCACCTGTTGATTATATTGACCTAATTTACCTGAAGAATATATACAATTTTCCACTTTGAATGCAATTCATTGGTATATTTGAGTTCATATTTGAATATATTTATCTCAAATTCATATATAATGTGTTATGTTTCCTATTTTGAATGCAATTAGTGAGGAAAATACAGTTCACCTATTGATTATATAGACCTAATATACCTCAAGAATATGCAAAATTGTCCACTTCGTATGCAGTTCATTGGTATATTTGAGTTTATTTTTGAATATATTGAACTAAAATGTATATGTAATAAGTTATATTCACTGCTTTGAATGCAATTAGTGAGGAAAATAGAGTTTACCTGTTGATTATATTGACATAATATACCTGAAGAAGATGCAAAATGTTCCAATTTAAATGCAGTTCATTGGTATATTTGAGTTTATTTTTGTATATATTGAACTAAAATGTATATGTTATAAGTTATATTCACTGCTTTGAATGCAATTTGTGAGGAAAATAGAGTTCATATGTTGATTGTATGGACCTGTTATACCTAAAGAATAGGCACAATTTTCCACTTTGAATGCAGTTCATGTTTGAATATATTGAACTAAAATTAATATGTAATATGTTATATTCAATGTTTTGAATGCAATTATTGAGGAAAATAGAGTTCACCTATTGATTATATAGACCTAATATACCTTAAGAATAAGCACACTCTTCCACTTTGAATGCAATGTATGGGTATATTTGAGTTCATTTTTGCATATATTGACCTAAAATGCATACATAATGTGATATATTTAGTATTTGAATGCAATTACTGAGGAAAATACAGTTCACATATTGATTATATAGACCTAATATACCTAAAGAATATGCACAATTTTCCAATTTGAATGCAATTTATGGATGTATAGACTTCATCTTTGAATATATTGAGTTAAAATTCATATGTAATAAGTTATATTCACTGTTTTGAATGCAATTAGTGAGGAAAATAGAGTTCACCTTTTGATTATATAGACCTAATATACCTAAAGAATATGGACAATTTTCTACTTTGAATGCAAAGTATGTGTAAATTTTAGTTTATTTTTGCATATATTAATCTCAAATTCATATATAATGTGTTATTTTTCCTATTTTGAATGCAATTAGTGAGGAAAATACAGTTCACATGTTGATTGTATGGACCTAATATACATAAAGAATGTGCACAATTTTCCACTATGAATGCAGTTCATTGGTATATTTGAGTTTATTTTTGAATATATTGTACTGAAATGTATATGTAATAAGTAATATTCACTGCTTTGAATGCAATTAGTGAGGAAAATAGAGTTTACCTGTTGATTATATTGACATAATATACCTAAAGAATATGCAAAAATGTCCACTTTGTATACAGTTCATTGGTATATTTGAGTTTATTATTGAATATATTGAACTAAAATGTATTTGTAATAATTTATATTCAATGTTTTGAATGCTATTAGTGAGGAAAATACTGTTCACATGTTGATTGTATGGACCTAATATACCTAAAGAATATGCACACTTTTACAATTTGAATGCACTTTATGGGTGTATTAGAGTTCATGTTTGAATATATTGAACTAAAATTCATAGGTAATAAGTTATATTCACTGTTTTGAATGCAATTAGTGAGGAAAATAGAGTTCACCTACTGATTATATAGACCTAATATACCTAAAGAATATGGACAATTTTCCACTTTGAATGTAATGTATGTGTATATTTTAGTTTATTTTTGCATATATTAATCTCAAATTCATATATAATGTGTTCTATTTCCTATTTTGAATGCAATTAGTGAGGAAAATACAGTTCACCTATTGATTATATAGACCTAATATACCTAAAGAATATGCAAAATTGACCACTTTGTATGCAGTTCATTGGTATATTTGAGTTTATTTTTGAATATATTGAACTAAAATGTATATGTAATAAGTTATATTCACTGCTTTGAATGCAATTAGTGAGGAAAATAGAGTTTACCTGTTGATTATATTGACCTAATATATCTAAAGAATATGCAAAATTGTCCACTTTGTATGCAGTTCATTGGTATATTTGAGTTTATTTTTGAATATATTGAACTAAAATGTATATGTAATAAGTTATATTCACTGCTTTGAATGCAATTTGTGAGGAAAATAGAGTTCATCTATTGATTATATAGACCTAATATACCTAAAGAATATGCACAATTTTCCACTTTGAATGCAATGTATGTGTATATTTGAGTTCATTTTTGCCTATATTGACCTAAAATTCATATACATTGTATTATAATTACTATTTTGAATGCAATAAGTGAGGAAAATACAGTTCATATGTTGATTGTATGGACCTCCTATACCTAAAGAATAAGCACAATTTTCCACTTTGAATGCACTTTATGTGTGTATTAGAGTTCATGTTTGAATATATTGAACTAAAATTCATATGTAATAAGTTATATTCACTGTTTTGAATGCAATTAGTGAGGAAAATAGAGTTCACCTATTGATTATATAGACCTAATATACCTAAAGAATATGCACAATTTTCCACTTTGAATGCAATGTATGATATATTTGAGTTCATTTTTGCATATATGGACCTAAAATTCATATATACTGTGTTATATTTACTATTTGAATGCAATTACTGAGAAAAATACAGTTCACCTATTGATAGACCTAATATACCTAAAGAATATGCACAATTTTCCACTTTGAATGCAATGTATGGGTATATTTGAGTTCATTTTTGCATTTATTGACCTTCATTTCATATATAATGTGCTCTATTTACTATTTGAATGCAATAACTGAGGAAAATACATTTCACATGTTGATTATATTGACCTAATATACCTAAAGAAGATGCAAAATATTCCAATTTGTATGCAGTTCATTGGTGTATTTCAGAGTATTTTAGAATATATTGAACTAAAAGTCATATGTAATAAGTTGTGTTCACTGTTTTGAATGCAATTAGTGAGGAAAATAGAGTTCACCTATTGATTATATAGACCTAATATACCTAAAGAATATGCTCAATTTTCCACTTTGAATGCAATGTATGTGTATATTTGAGTTTATTTTTGCATATATTGACCCAAAATTCATACATAATGTGATATAGTTACTATTTGAATGCAATTACTGAGGAAAAACAGTTCACCTATTGATTATATAGACCTAATATACCTAAAGAATATGCACAATTTCCACTTTGAATGCAATGTATGTGTATATTTGAGTTTATTTTTGCATATATTGACCTCAAATTCATATATATTGTATTATATTTCCTATTTTGAATGCTTAAGTGAGGAAAATGCTGTTGACATGTTGATTGTATGGACCTATTATACCTAAAGAACATGCACAATATTCCACTTTGAATGCACTTTATGGGTGTATTTGAGTTCACTTTTGAATATATTGAACTAAAATTCCAATGTAATATGTTATATTCACTGTTTGAAATGCAATTAGTGAGGAAAATAGAGTTCACCTGTTGATTATATTGACCTTATATACCCAAAGAGTATGCAAAAAGTTACATTTGTATCTGCGCATGGTGGACGGAGCTCCGAAAAACACGCCGAATTTTAAACATTTAACCGGTTCTCACTCGTTGGAAATAAAGAAAATACCCTCACTCGTTGGAAATAAACACTTTTGACCATATTATCCGGCTGTATCACGGTATTTGCGGGGCCGAATTGTCGGTCCTAATTATTGTAATGCAAGGCGAAGTGTATATTAGAACCTACCTCTAGTTCAGTTTGAATACTTTGAGGTACAGTGAATATAAATTCGTTAAATTGTTAGACAACCCTTCATTTAAGCATCTTATGATTTATACTATGCAATACAGAAGGTTAAAAGTGAACAAAAAGAAGAACCATATAACCTTACAGCTTCAAACATGCTAAGGTTTGCTAGAAGAGTTATTAATTAACTTTAAAGATATGAGATGGGTTTGAAAAAAAGCAATCTGACACAAAATTAGATAGTTACACCATAATTCAAGTATTAAATGATTATGTATAGAATGTTGTAATCATATTAGTATTTAAATTTCATTAATTAATAAGAATTTCAGATATCTAGGCTATATGATCAGATTACTTGAATAATTTGAAGGCTGTAATTACAGTGTCTCATTCGAAATATTGTTATGCTCTGGTCCCCAAATATACAACATGACATATCAGTCAAATTCATATATACAATCTTATATTTACTGTTTTGAATGCAATTAGTGAGGGAAATATAGTTCAACTTTTGATTATATTGACTTACTATACCTAAATAATATGCATTAATTCCCACTTTCAATGCATTTTATTGGTATATTTGAGTTCATTTTGGAATATATTGAACTAAAATTCAAATATAATGTGTTATATGTACAATTTTGAATGCAATTACTGAGGCAAATAGAGTTCACATGTTGATTGTATAGACCTAAAGAATATGGACAATTTTACACTTTGAATGCAATGTATGTGTATATTTGAGTTCATTTTTGCATATATTGACCTAAAATTCATACATAATGTGATATATTTACTATTTGAATGCAATTACTGAGGAAAATACAGTTCACCTATTGATTATATAGACCTAATATACCTTAAGAATAAGCACACTCTTCCACTTTGAATGCAATGTATGTGTATATTTGAGTTTATTTTTGCATATATTGACCTCAAATTCATATATATTGTATTATATTTCCTATTTTGAATGCATAAGTGAGGAAAATGCTGTTGAAATGTTGATTGTATGGACCTATTATACCTAAAGAACATGCACAATATTCCACTTTGAATGCACTTTATGGGTGTATTTGAGTTCACTTTTGAATATATTGAACTAAAATTCCAATGTAATATGTTATATTCACTGTTTGAAATGCAATTAGTGAGGAAAATAGAGTTCACCTGTTGATTATATTGACCTTATATACCCAAAGAGTATGCAAAAAGTTACATTTGTATCTGCGCATGGTGGACGGAGCTCCGAAAAACACGCCGAATTTTAAACATTTAACCGGTTCTCACTCGTTGGAAATAAAGAAAATACCCTCACTCGTTGGAAATAAACACTTTTGACCATATTATCCGGCTGTATCACGGTATTTGCGGGGCCGAATTGTCGGTCCTAATTATTGTAATGCAAGGCGAAGTGTATATTAGAACCTACCTCTAGTTCAGTTTGAATACTTTGAGGTACAGTGAATATAAATTCGTTAAATTGTTAGACAACCCTTCATTTAAGCATCTTATGATTTATACTATGCAATACAGAAGGTTAAAAGTGAACAAAAAGAAGAACCATATAACCTTACAGCTTCAAACATGCTAAGGTTTGCTAGAAGAGTTATTAATTAACTTTAAAGATATGAGATGGGTTTGAAAAAAAGCAATCTGACACAAAATTAGATAGTTACACCATAATTCAAGTATTAAATGATTATGTATAGAATGTTGTAATCATATTAGTATTTAAATTTCATTAATTAATAAGAATTTCAGATATCTAGGCTATATGATCAGATTACTTGAATAATTTGAAGGCTGTAATTACAGTGTCTCATTCGAAATATTGTTATGCTCTGGTCCCCAAATATACAACATGACATATCAGTCAAATTCATATATACAATCTTATATTTACTGTTTTGAATGCAATTAGTGAGGGAAATATAGTTCAACTTTTGATTATATTGACTTACTATACCTAAATAATATGCATTAATTCCCACTTTCAATGCATTTTATTGGTATATTTGAGTTCATTTTGGAATATATTGAACTAAAATTCAAATATAATGTGTTATATGTACAATTTTGAATGCAATTACTGAGGCAAATAGAGTTCACATGTTGATTGTATAGACCTAAAGAATATGGACAATTTTACACTTTGAATGCAATGTATGTGTATATTTGAGTTCATTTTTGCATATATTGACCTAAAATTCATACATAATGTGATATATTTACTATTTGAATGCAATTACTGAGGAAAATACAGTTCACCTATTGATTATATAGACCTAATATACCTAAAGAATATGCACAATTTCCACTTTAAATGCAATGTATGTGTATATTTGAGTTCATTTTTGCATATATAGACCTAAATTTCATGTATAATGTGCTCTATTTACTATTTGAATGCAATAACTGAGGAAAATACATTTCACATGCTGATTATATTGACCTAATATACCTAAAGAAGATGCAAAATATTCCAATTTGAATGCAGTCCATTTGTATATTTGAGTTTATTTTTGTATATATTGAACTAAAATGTATATGTAATAAGTTATATTCACTGCTTTGAATGCAATTTGTGAGGAAAATAGAGTTCATTTGTTGATTGTATGGACCTCTTATACATAAAGAATATGCACAATTTTCCTCTTTGAATGCAGTTCATGTTTGAATATATTGAACTAAAATTAATATGTAATATGTTATATTCAATGTTTTGAATACAATAAGTGAGAAAACTAGAGTTCACATATTGATTATATAGGCCTAAGGAACATAAAGAATATGCACAATTTTCCACTTTGAATGCAATGTATGTGTATATTTGAGTTTATTTTTGCATATATTGACCTCAAATTCATATATATTGTATTATATTTCCTATTTTGAATGCATAAGTGAGGAAAATGCTGTTGAAATGTTGATTGTATGGACCTATTATACCTAAAGAACATGCACAATATTCCACTTTGAATGCACTTTATGGGTGTATTTGAGTTCACTTTTGAATATATTGAACTAAAATTCCAATGTAATATGTTATATTCACTGTTTGAAATGCAATTAGTGAGGAAAATAGAGTTCACCTGTTGATTATATTGACCTTATATACCCAAAGAGTATGCAAAAAGTTACATTTGTATCTGCGCATGGTGGACGGAGCTCCGAAAAACACGCCGAATTTTAAACATTTAACCGGTTCTCACTCGTTGGAAATAAAGAAAATACCCTCACTCGTTGGAAATAAACACTTTTGACCATATTATCCGGCTGTATCACGGTATTTGCGGGGCCGAATTGTCGGTCCTAATTATTGTAATGCAAGGCGAAGTGTATATTAGAACCTACCTCTAGTTCAGTTTGAATACTTTGAGGTACAGTGAATATAAATTCGTTAAATTGTTAGACAACCCTTCATTTAAGCATCTTATGATTTATACTATGCAATACAGAAGGTTAAAAGTGAACAAAAAGAAGAACCATATAACCTTACAGCTTCAAACATGCTAAGGTTTGCTAGAAGAGTTATTAATTAACTTTAAAGATATGAGATGGGTTTGAAAAAAAGCAATCTGACACAAAATTAGATAGTTACACCATAATTCAAGTATTAAATGATTATGTATAGAATGTTGTAATCATATTAGTATTTAAATTTCATTAATTAATAAGAATTTCAGATATCTAGGCTATATGATCAGATTACTTGAATAATTTGAAGGCTGTAATTACAGTGTCTCATTCGAAATATTGTTATGCTCTGGTCCCCAAATATACAACATGACATATCAGTCAAATTCATATATACAATCTTATATTTACTGTTTTGAATGCAATTAGTGAGGGAAATATAGTTCAACTTTTGATTATATTGACTTACTATACCTAAATAATATGCATTAATTCCCACTTTCAATGCATTTTATTGGTATATTTGAGTTCATTTTGGAATATATTGAACTAAAATTCAAATATAATGTGTTATATGTACAATTTTGAATGCAATTACTGAGGCAAATAGAGTTCACATGTTGATTGTATAGACCTAAAGAATATGGACAATTTTACACTTTGAATGCAATGTATGTGTATATTTGAGTTCATTTTTGCATATATTGACCTAAAATTCATACATAATGTGATATATTTACTATTTGAATGCAATTACTGAGGAAAATACAGTTCACCTATTGATTATATAGACCTAATATACCTTAAGAATAAGCACACTCTTCCACTTTGAATGCAATGTATGTGTATATTTGAGTTTATTTTTGCATATATTGACCTCAAATTCATATATATTGTATTATATTTCCTATTTTGAATGCATAAGTGAGGAAAATGCTGTTGAAATGTTGATTGTATGGACCTATTATACCTAAAGAACATGCACAATATTCCACTTTGAATGCACTTTATGGGTGTATTTGAGTTCACTTTTGAATATATTGAACTAAAATTCCAATGTAATATGTTATATTCACTGTTTGAAATGCAATTAGTGAGGAAAATAGAGTTCACCTGTTGATTATATTGACCTTATATACCCAAAGAGTATGCAAAAAGTTACATTTGTATCTGCGCATGGTGGACGGAGCTCCGAAAAACACGCCGAATTTTAAACATTTAACCGGTTCTCACTCGTTGGAAATAAAGAAAATACCCTCACTCGTTGGAAATAAACACTTTTGACCATATTATCCGGCTGTATCACGGTATTTGCGGGGCCGAATTGTCGGTCCTAATTATTGTAATGCAAGGCGAAGTGTATATTAGAACCTACCTCTAGTTCAGTTTGAATACTTTGAGGTACAGTGAATATAAATTCGTTAAATTGTTAGACAACCCTTCATTTAAGCATCTTATGATTTATACTATGCAATACAGAAGGTTAAAAGTGAACAAAAAGAAGAACCATATAACCTTACAGCTTCAAACATGCTAAGGTTTGCTAGAAGAGTTATTAATTAACTTTAAAGATATGAGATGGGTTTGAAAAAAAGCAATCTGACACAAAATTAGATAGTTACACCATAATTCAAGTATTAAATGATTATGTATAGAATGTTGTAATCATATTAGTATTTAAATTTCATTAATTAATAAGAATTTCAGATATCTAGGCTATATGATCAGATTACTTGAATAATTTGAAGGCTGTAATTACAGTGTCTCATTCGAAATATTGTTATGCTCTGGTCCCCAAATATACAACATGACATATCAGTCAAATTCATATATACAATCTTATATTTACTGTTTTGAATGCAATTAGTGAGGGAAATATAGTTCAACTTTTGATTATATTGACTTACTATACCTAAATAATATGCATTAATTCCCACTTTCAATGCATTTTATTGGTATATTTGAGTTCATTTTGGAATATATTGAACTAAAATTCAAATATAATGTGTTATATGTACAATTTTGAATGCAATTACTGAGGCAAATAGAGTTCACATGTTGATTGTATAGACCTAAAGAATATGGACAATTTTACACTTTGAATGCAATGTATGTGTATATTTGAGTTCATTTTTGCATATATTGACCTAAAATTCATACATAATGTGATATATTTACTATTTGAATGCAATTACTGAGGAAAATACAGTTCACCTATTGATTATATAGACCTAATATACCTAAAGAATATGCACAATTTCCACTTTAAATGCAATGTATGTGTATATTTGAGTTCATTTTTGCATATATAGACCTAAATTTCATGTATAATGTGCTCTATTTACTATTTGAATGCAATAACTGAGGAAAATACATTTCACATGCTGATTATATTGACCTAATATACCTAAAGAAGATGCAAAATATTCCAATTTGAATGCAGTCCATTTGTATATTTGAGTTTATTTTTGTATATATTGAACTAAAATGTATATGTAATAAGTTATATTCACTGCTTTGAATGCAATTTGTGAGGAAAATAGAGTTCATTTGTTGATTGTATGGACCTCTTATACATAAAGAATATGCACAATTTTCCTCTTTGAATGCAGTTCATGTTTGAATATATTGAACTAAGATTAATATGTAATATGTTATATTCAATGTTTTGAATACAATAAGTGAGAAAACTAGAGTTCACATATTGATTATATAGGCCTAAGGAACATAAAGAATATGCACAATTTTCCACTTTAGATGCAATGCATGTGTATATTTGAGTTCATTTTTGCATATATTGTCCTAAACTTTATATAAAAAGTGTTATTTTTACTTTTTGAATGCAATTACTGATGATAATACAGTTCACATGTTGATTGTATGGACCTAATATACCTAAAGAATATGCACAATTTTCCACTTTGAATGCAATTTTTGGGTGTATTTGAGTTCATTTTTGAATATATTGAACTAAAATTCAAATGTAATATGTTATATTAACTGTTTTGAATGCAATTAGTGAGGAAAATAGAGATCACCTATTGATTATATAGACCTAATATACCTAAAGAATATGCACAATTTTCCACTTTGAATGCAATGTATGGGTATATTTGAGTTCATTTTTGCATATATGGACCTAAAATTCATATATACTGTGTTATATTTACTATTTGAATGCAATTACTGAGGAAAATACAGTTCACCTATTGATAGACCTAATATACCTAAAGAATATGCACAATTTTCCACTTTGAATGCAATGTATGGGTATATTTGAGTTCATTTTTGCATATATGGACCTAAAATTCATATATACTGTGTTATATTTACTATTTGAATGCAATTACTGAGGAAAATACAGTTCACCTATTGATAGACCTAATATACCTAAAGAATATGCACAATTTTCCACTTTGAATGCAATGTATGTGTATATTTGAGTTCATTTTTGCATATATTGACCTAAAATTCATACATAATGTGATATATTTACTACTTGAATGCAATTACTGAGGAAAATACTGTTCTCCTATTGATTATATAGACCTAATATACCTAAAGAATATGCACAATTTCCACTTTAAATGCAATGTATGTGTATATTTGAGTTCATTTTTGCATATATAGACCTAAATTTCATGTATAATGTGCTCTATTTACTATTTGAATGCAATAACTGAGGAAAATACATTTCACATGTTGATTATATTGACCTAATATACCTAAAGAAGATGCAAAATTGTCCAATTTGTATGCAGTTCATTGGTATATTTCCGTTTATTTCAGAATATATTGAACTAAAATTCATATGTAATAAGTTATATTCACTGTTTTGAATGCAATAACTGAGGAAAATACATTTTACATGTTTATTATAGTGACCTAATATACCTAAAGAAGATGCAAAATATTCCAATTTGAATGCAGTTCATTGGTATATTTCAGTTTATTTTAGAATATATTGAACTAAAATTCAAATATAATGTGTTATATGTACTATTTTGAATGCAATTAGTGAGGAAAATAGAGTTCACCTATTGATAGACCTAATATACCTAAAGAATATGCACAATTTTCCACTTTGAATGCAATATATGTGTATATTTGTGTTCATTTTTGCATATATATACCTAAAATTCATATACATTGTATTATAATTACTATTTTGAATGCAATTACTGAGGAAAATACAGTTCATATGTTGATTGTATGGACGTCTTATACCTTAAGAATATGCAAACTTTTCCACTTTGAATCACTTTATGGGTGTATTATAGTTCATGTTTGAATATATTGAACTAAAATTCATATGTTATAAGTTATATTCACTGTTTTGAATGCAATTAGTGAGGAAAATAGAGTTCACCTATTGATTATATAGACCTAATATACCTTAAGAATAAGCACACGCTTCCACTTTGAATGCAATGCATGGGTATATTTGAGTTCATTTTTGCATATATTGACCTAAAATGCATACATAATGTGATATATTTAGTATTTGAATGCAATTACTGAGGAAAATACAGTTCACCTATTGATTATATAGACCTAATATACCTAAAGAATATGCACAATTTTCCACTTTAAATGCAGTTCATGTTTGAATATATTGAACTAAAATTCATAGGTAATAAGTTATATTCACTGTTTTGAATGCAATTAGTGAGGAAAATAGAGTTCACCTACTGATTATATAGACCTAATATACCTAAAGAATATGGACAATTTTCCACTTTGAATGCAATGTATGTGTATATTTTAGTTAATTTTTGCATATATTAATCTCAAATTCATATATAATGTGTTATATTTCCTATTTTGAATGCAATTAGTGAGGAAAATACAGTTCACCTATTGATTATATAGACCTAATATACCTAAAGAATATGCAAAATAAATTGACCACTTTGTATGCAGTTCATTGGTATATTTGAGTTCATTTTTGAATATATTGAAGTAAAATTCAAATGTTATATGTTATATTTACTGTTTTAAATGCAATTAGTGAGGAAAATAGAGTTTACCTGTTGATTATATTGACCTAATATACCAAAAAGAATATGCAAAATTGTCCACTTTGAATGCATTTTATGGATGTATTTGAGATCATTTTTGAATATATTGAACTAAATTGGATATGCAATAATTTATATTCACTGTTTTGAATGCTATTAGTGAGGAGAATAGAGTTCATCTATTGATTATATAGACCTAATATACCTAAAGAATATGCAAAAGTTTCCACTTTGAATGCAATGTTTGTGTATATTTGAGTTCATTTTTGCATATATTGACCTAAAATTCATATACATTGTATTATAATTACTATTTTGAATGCATTTACTGAGGAAAATACAGTTCACATGTTGATTGTATGGACCTAATATACCTAAAGAATATGCACAATTTTCCAATTTGAATGCACTTTATGGGTTTATTAGAGTTCATGTTTGAATATATTGAACTAAAATTCATAGGTAATAAGTTATATTCACAGTTTTGAATGCAATTAGTGAGGAAAATAGAGTTCACCTACTGATTATATAGACCTAATATACCTAAAGAATATGGACAATTTTCCACTTTGAATGCAATGTATGTGTATATTTTAGTTAATTTTTGCATATATTAATCTCAAATTCATATATAATGTGTTATATTTCCTATTTTGAATGCAATTAGTGAGGAAAATACAGTTCACCTATTGATTATATAGACCTAATATACCTAAAGAATATGCAAAATTGACCACTTTGTATGCAGTTCATTGGTATATTTGAGTTCATTTTTGAATATATTGAAGTAAAATTCAAATGTTATATGTTATATTTACTGTTTTAAATGCAATTAGTGAGGAAAATAGAGTTTACCTGTTGATTATATTGACCTAATATACCAAAAAGAATATGCAAAATTGTCCACTTTGAATGCATTTTATGGATGTATTTGAGATCATTTTTGAATATATTGAACTAAATTGGATATGCAATAATTTATATTCACTGTTTTGAATGCTATTAGTGAGGAGAATAGAGTTCATCTATTGATTATATAGACCTAATATACCTAAAGAATATGCAAAAGTTTCCACTTTGAATGCAATGTTTGTGTATATTTGAGTTCATTTTTGCATATATTGACCTAAAATTCATATACATTGTATTATAATTACTATTTTGAATGCATTTACTGAGGAAAAATACAGTTCACATGTTGATTGTATGGACCTAATATACCTAAAGAATATGCACAATTTTCCAATTTGAATGCACTTTATGGGTGTATTTGAGTTCATGTTTGAATATATTGAACTAAAATTCATAGGTAATAAGTTATATTCACAGTTTTGAATGCAATTAGTGAGGAAAATAGAGTTCACCTACTGATTATATAGACCTAATATACCTAAAGAATATGGACAATTTTCCACTTTGAATGCAATGTATGTGTATATTTGAGTTAATTTTTGCATATATTAATCTCAAATTCATATATAATGTGTTATATTTCCTATTTTGAATGCAATTAGTGAGGAAAATACAGTTCCCCTATTGATTATATAGACCTATATATACCTAAAGAATATGCAAAATTGACCACTTTGTATGCAGTTCATTGGTATATTTGAGTTTATTTTTGAATATATTGAACTAAATTGTATATGTAATAAGTTATATTCACTGCTTTGAATGCAATTAGTGAGGAAAATAGAGTTTACCCTGTTGATTATATAGACCTAATATACATGAAGAAGATGTAAAATGTTCCAATTTGAATGCAGTTCATTAGTATTTTTGAGTTTATTTTTGTATATATTGAACTAAAATGTATATGTAATAAGTTATATTCACTGCTTTGAATGCAATTTGTGAGGAAAATAGAGTTCATCTATTGATTATATAAACCTAATATACCTAAAGAATATGGACAATTTTCCACTTTGAATGCAATGTATGTGTATATTTGAGTTCATTTTTGCATATATTGACCTAAAATTCATAAATAATGTGATATATTTACTATTTGAATGCAATTACTGAGGAAAATACAGTTCACCTATTGATAGACCTAATATACCTTAAGAATATGCACAATGTTCTACTTTGAATGCAATG